>JANVCC010000021.1:52985156-53017773 GCA_025345505.1 Todiramphus chloris collaris
AAAAAAAAAAAAGACAAGACGTTTCTTTAACCTGTATTTTTCTAAAACTTTCTGTCTGAAAGACTGCCTGGAACAGAACTATTCAAGTTGAGGCAAGATAACCTTCTTTGAGAAGGAAAGTGAGGAAACCTTTTCTTCAAGGGTGGGTGGGAGGGGGCGGAAAGAAAACCAAACATTGCTCCAAACTGTAGAAATATTCTTTCTTACCATCTTGGCTAGTCAAACTTATAAACTTTTCTCTTGATTCAAATGATATACTTGATTCAAGAGATATTTTATTTTGTAATATCTTTTTAATGCTTTAGTAGGAATTTGAATTCTAGAAGTTGGTATCTTCAGATCAATTTTAAACAATATATTTGTGTTTGTTTGTGTAATCATAACTTTCAGGCAGAATTCTGTCCCTCTCCTTTCTCTGGGTTGAATTCGAAAGGGATCTCTTCAAAATGATTCTCAAGATTATTTTAGTGTTTTAACACTGACTTTACTTTCTCCACTTCTTCAAGGATGGTCATCTATGTGGTGGGTTTTTTTCTCTAATCTGTATATACAGAAGAAGCCGTGTATACCTCAATTAAAAATTCATTGCCATTTTGTGTTTGACAAAAAGATAAACAATGCATTAGACTAAATTGTCCATTACACTTTTATGCAAGACAGTGTAATTACATGAAAAATAACCTCAACAGTAAGAATAAAATTGATCATAGGATAGTGCTAATGCATTTATATGCAATGAGAGCAGGTTTAATTATAGTACATTTAACATTGGTGTGCCAAGGGCAATAAACTTTACAACAACATACAAAAGTTTAATAAGCATGAAACATCATAAGGACAATGTAGACTAAACCTTCCTTGCATCCGAAAGCTGAAATGCAAAGAAGTTTTTATTTATTGCCTCAGGTGAAGAAGTCTGTAGAAACAGATAAGTGATGACAAAGCTTTGATGTTAATAAACCCAAATGGAAGTCAAAAATCAAAGTGTGTAAACGGCTAGGTTATAAAAAGAAAGATGACAGAGTTATACCCTGTAATTAGGTGTAATTTGTGCTTTTGGCGCAGCTATTTGTCCTGCATGAATGAGAGGCTGTCTTATGTTTTCTTGTCCCTGTATAATAGAATTGCAGTACAGGCACATCCCACTTAAAACCTCTCTAGGTTGTTTTTTCCAAGAAGTATTTGAAAGCAGCATGTGTATTGATCCCCTCTTATGTGAGTACTATGGTTGTTTTGCTCTTCCTAGTACCTGGAAATAATTGTAAGTTGAGAGTTCATAAAACACAGCTAGAAACAAAGTAATCATTTTAGAAAAATGCAACCAAATCACAAAATGAGTTTCTACCTCGAGTGTAAACCACAGCCTTAGATGTCATACAAGTAAATTACATAAAAACTAGAAAATTAATAATCCAATTAAATTATTTAATGAGTTGTTCTATTTAGCAGCTGCATTAATTGACTGTCTCATCCATATTTTAAACTGTTGTAGGACAAATTGCTATTAATTAAATAATTTAATTTAATTGATTCCTGTCTTTGTTTTATGGTATGTCTGCATGAGGCATCACATTGTCAGTGCTGAAACCTATTTTACAATCATCTCTTTCTGCCATGCACTGTTAAAAGAAATCTTTTCTTCTACTTCTGTGTTGCAAAGAAACAGGAAAAGTCTGAAAAAGATTTTAGGGAAAACTGCAGGCTTTACCAATGGCTATATATCTGTACAAGTATCAGTTTATCAAGTACCTTCTTTAGGAACAATTACTGTATTTTTAGACATGCTAAATTCTCTGTGTTGTTACGAAATTGCCACACAGTTTGGTACATGTGTGTGGTTTTAATTTCTCTGATGTGAAGTTCACAGCTCTCATTGGTGGGATGTGAAAGGATGTGAACCTTTTGGTTAGCTGGGTTACATGTTCAAGGTAGTAAATCCATGATATGCAGTGCAAGAATTGACTGCTCCAGCAGTGGCCAAGCCACTTGCTGAATCTTATATTTCTCTTATACATGAAAACACACAAAAAAACCCCAAATAATTGCTAAGATTCCTTTTTATCTTGACCTAAATACATTCTTGCCTTGTTTTCAAAGTGCCCTTTTCCATTTGGAATTCAAGCCTGGCATGTTCAGAAGTTCTTATATGATTTCTGTGAATGCCACAGCGTGGTTGCATGTCAGTGTTTGCTGGTGGCATAAGGCGGCCCTCCGCCTCCTGTGGGTATCCTTCTGTCTTCTGGTACATTCTTGAAAGGGTGTGCACTTGTGCCACAGTAAATAAATCTACCCCTTTCTTTCCAGTTGTCTTTCTAGTTCATGAAGCCCTTTTCATGAATTCTGCCTTGAAGAACAAACTCCCTGGTGCAGAAAAGGGCATTTCAATGTTTTCTTTCTGTCTAGGTGGGAACGGGGAGGGCTGGAGTTTCTTTTCTGGGGGGTCTGTGCTCATGCAAGAGTGAGGGATACCTTCCTCCCACCCCAGTGTCGCTCCTGACACTGCTATCTGCCTCTCTTCCTCCTTTTGTCATATCCCACTCCAGATTTGCTTATGGCTATATTAGGGAAAAGGATTTGGCAACTCTCTAGCTGCTTCTGCTGTTAAAGGAATAATCTTGTTATAAAACCAGTTATATAAGTATTCCATTTCAGAGGTCACATTTTGGTAAGCTAAAAAGGTTGGCTAAAATTTCTGGAAGCTTTTGTGGGATATTATTTAAATAAAATTTAAAAAAGTAAATCCTCAAACAGTATTATTTCAACTTCTGCCTATGCTGTCGGTACTTTAAAATATTTAAGAAGATTTAAGTGAAAAGTCATAGTATATGCTACTGAAGTAAATTCTACTCTTCTGTCAGGATGGGGTGGGATTCAGTAGAGCTCCAAACCCTTGTGGGAAGTGATGAGAGTAGAAGTTTGAATAGAAATACAATAAAGGTCCAGTGATTTAGCCGTTATAAAAGTAGATGCCTGTAGACGGGTTTTAAACTAGTTTTCCGCATCACCATGGGACTTTTGCAGTCTTAAAACTTTTAAGAAAAATTTGGAAAACTCTGTATGCTGTGTATGTCCAACAAATGCCAATGATGCACATTTTTCTACCTTACCTTTTAAATGTGTTATGATCATTATTCAGTTCACTTGTTCTGATAAATGTGACATTTTTAGTGGGACATGTATGAGTATTTCTCACATCATCTCAGAAGCCAGAAAATGCTGATACCTGGGAGAATTCTGTAAGTATGGCTCATGCTGATTGATTACTTAAAGGCTTTTTGTATTCCTCTTTTTCTGTTACTGAGATCCACTTTTTAATTTTATCTGTAGCTTTTAAACTGCATTTTCTAACTTCAGTGGAATGAAAAGATGTGACTTGTACTTCTCTCATAAGTCAGAGCCATGCTCCAAAGGGCCAGGTTCGTTGTCTTTTTTTCCTTACTTTTTAAGTTAAGCTTTCCCAGACAGACTTGTTTAAATCTGTTTCTTGGGCCCAAATATCTGCTCACGGTTGCTGCTATTCTCAAAGTACCAGCACTTGTTGAAAGTTATCACAGCTTCGGCGTTGTTCATTTCTAAGTGGATGACAACTCGTGTTTAGTTGACAAAATAAATTCTAAGTTTTCTTAAGTCCACTGTCTATAGTTGTGGAAGTGTACCCTACCTTAGGGTCAGGGTTTCCCTCTGTGTTTCAGATCATTAGTTGCTTTCCTTTTTTGCTTCCCCAGTTAATTATAAACTTCTTTCATGACTCTCAACTTTCCAGTTCTGTCAGAATTGAGGTTCAAACTCTCCAGACCATCCAAAGCCAAGTTTCACCTGCACCATCTCCCACATCAGCCATCAGGGTTGGGGTATGAGGGAGGCAGTATCTGGACTTCCTCCAAGTCTGAGCAAACCTGTGACCTCTCTGGCTGTGCCAGCTGCCACCTTTCTGTTGAGACAGTCTCATTTGCAGGAGGGCAGAAGTGCACAGAGCATAGCTTTCTAGCCAGACACCATTGCTCCACAACTCTTCAAGTCAAACCCAGCAAGTCTGTATGACCTTGGAGGAAAGACTAATAATTTATTTGGGCCATCCAACTAGTCATACTGTAGAGAATTTGATTTGCCTGTCAGTTGCCCAAGTTCATTACATTGTGGAAAAAACCTCTGAATTATTTTTTCGTCTGTTTAAGGTGAATGAGTTTGTGAGATTTCTCTCTAACTCCCAATACATAAAACTGAACTTTTTTGCTTGGTTTTGAGTGGAGCCATTTAAAATTAAAACATTATTAATTTTGAATTAAGAGTTGTGTCAAAAATCAGAGTGTGCAGTGGGAATTTAGAAGCATACTTTAGTATGAATTCTGCTGGTTAGAAAAAAATGCTAGTATGTATATCAGGAGTGTTGGTATTTGACAGCTGTGACATTTTTCTGTGATTTCTTCCTAAATTGGTATATACACAGTATGATAGTAATGAACTCTATTAAAACTGATTCTTTCTGTTGTCCTCTTACTCTGTTGAGGTGCTGCTACTTGTTGAGAACTGGGAAGATGCCTTAAGGTGAAGGGAGAATTGGACTCCCTGTGTGCAGAGTCGCAGCTGTGCTTCAAGACTTATGTTAAAGGTTGGGGTTTTTTTTTAAGAAAATTGTAAGATTAATCTAGATGTGTGGTTACAAAGGTTTTTTTGATAACGATTGGAAGAAGTTGTTTGTAGATTAAAACAAGACTAATGGGTAAATTATCCTTTTTCAAATACTTAACTGTAATTACATTAGATTTATAGATAGAATATTTCTTTCTGCTTGTTCTCTCTCTGGAGTCTACATCAGTTCTGGAGTTCTTTGTCTCTTTTTGGTGGTCTGGTTTTTTTGAGTCATTAATTTGATGGATGTCAAAGCCATGCCTTTGTTTAAAGTGTAATAACATCTTTATTTGAGAACATATGGGGATGTTATCATCTGGAAATGACAGAAGACAGATTTGTGTTCTTTAAAGCACTTTTGTTTCAAATGATAATGACTTTTGTTCTAAATGGTACTTCCAGAGTGCGGTTAGGTTAGTGGCTGCAATCATCATGGGAAATCAGTTCCCTCCAAAAGATGATGATTGCTGTAAATCTGACCTGCTTAGGTCATCGTATCAAATAGATGGGAACTAAAGTCTCTGGCCCAGTGTAAGGAATTAAGTTATTCATTGTCAGGGAAGCCTTAATTCTTTTAGGCCCAAGAATGGAAGGTGTGTACTTGAGGAGACTAGCAGGAGCTTCGGAAGTATGGCTGACTTTATAACTTATTTTTCGCAACTATAGTAACTTATTTTTACTGCTTCAGATAGCTGTGAATGTGATGAGAAAAATTTAATGTCTACTGCTTAAATTCAGATTTTTGTTAGGATAATATAATGTGTGTTTTCTTTCACTTTATCTTCCTTTCCCTAATGCCAGGTGTGCATTTGCATTACAGATTAAGTAGCAGAGAAAGTGCAGCAAAAGTTTATTTGAGTAAGGATGCATTTGATCCTTTTAATGTTCTAGTATGGAGCTTTACAACTGAGATGTAGTTTAGTTTTTCTTAAGTGTACTGATTAAAAATAAAAAAGTGTTCTGGGACAGATAAGCATTTTTGAAACTAGAAAATAAAATTGAGGATTTTGGGTTATGTAAAGGATTCTTCAAAAATGTGTTGCAGTTTTTTAATTTTTCAAATAAAATCAGAGATTTGAAATTAAACTTGTGCAAAACTAAGATGTGGTTTATTTCAGAACATTCATGGACTCTATAGACAATTCATCAAAATCTGTAAACATGTATATCTACACGCATGTGTATATGTATGTATACATCTGTTGATGATTCCACCCTGCAACCTGCTGAGAAAAAAGGCAAGAAACGTCCCATGACATTTTTGCATTGCCCCAGTAATGTGCCTGCCATGGAAGAAGCACCTCCCTAACTGACGATGGGTTGATGTGGTTGTCTTACCTTCTCTGAGATCTCTGCCTTTCCTGTTGAGAGTGTTAACAAAAGGACTAGTTTTTCTTTGTTTAAATAAAAATCCTCTCCTGGTTTAGAAACATAAACTTTTGTATGAAAACTGTACCATGGTTTTGGTTTTTTTTTTTTTCAGTAGTCTATAACTTGGCTTTCTCATGCTTTGATGTCAGTGTTTTCTGTTTCCAGGCTGTGACCCTGAATACAGTAAAAACATACTGATAAAAGTCCTTCCAGAGAACCTTTAATTTGTTTTGGTAATGAGAATTTTTTTTCATCAGTCCAGAAAGAAAGCACCTATATTAATCTCTGTCATTATACCTATTCCTGTAGTTCTGTAATTTATATTTTCCAGAGTATTTGGATAGAATCCTGGTGAGTTCTCATGAGATTTTTGCATCTGAGGTTATGATATTTAGGTCATCTTAAAATCAGCTTTCAGAATTAGTGTTTTACTGAGTTACTTGTATCTGCCAGTATTAAGTAGGCCATAAGTATTCTATTCTGCTTGTTAAAACAATAACAAATTTTGTACGTTTAAATGGAAGTGAGAATAGCATTATATAATTGCTGCTGGTTTTAGCTCAAATTTCTGAAGTGCTCCACAAATAAAATCCTAGCTTTTTGGTAGCCATTGAAAGTGTTGAGGAAGAAATAACGACCTTGATGATTTCTGACAAACAAGTGAGGGTTACTTATGGCAAGCCAGCATTGTTGAATTAGAAGCTATATTCCAAGCTTGCTTGTAAGTCTTCACAAATCCTATCACAATGGAAGCCATGGAGTAACAAAAATATTGTGAAACAAATGCCTCCTGGGTGGCTAATTATTGGCATTCTTTCCTTTTTACTCAAAGGGAAGCGCTGTATCTTCCCTGTAAAATGCTGTCTGACTTGAGAGCAAGAATGCTTTGGGGTGGGGAGCTGAAATCTCCTCAGTGGTTTATTTGTGAGGGATTTCTTATTTATGCTTTTATTTTATTGGGAAAAAAAAAAAAAAGAAAAAGAATAGCTCTTTAAAAGGAACTGCATTAAATCCTTACTGTCACAAAAGACTGTTAATACCTTGGCTTTCTCTAATAAAATTTCATGTAAACAATTATTGCATTATTTGTGCTGGTTTGTGGCTGTTGTTCCAGTTCGAAATAAATGTTGAATTCAAAAGAACAGTTAATACGCAATCTTAATTTAACATATTTTGTTTAGATGAACTAATGGAGTGAGAAGGCTTTTCAATTTATTATACTTTCTTTTTAAGTCAATGCCAAAGCTTTTCTGCTGATTTGAAGTAAGAACTTATGATCATGTTACTGTTTATCATGTGCTGTAGAGGTTGCAATTATTTCCTTTCTCTGAGCATTCCTGTATCAGCTTGATTATTAAAAGCTTTAGATGCATTAGAAGATGACAATGGTGTAATTGCATTCTCATCTTCATGGAAAAGTGGCAGTTCTCAGAGAAGGAAAGAATAAAAGGCCAATACGTGCCTTCCTATGTCTGCCTGGAGCTGGGTCGTGTTATAGACGCTTTTCGATGAGTGTGAAAAATCAGAGCCTTAAAGCTGAGACAAATCTAGAAATGTTATAGAAAATAAACTCTCTCTTAAAAGTCTAAATTTGAGGGAAGATAAGTAAGTTTCCCCCAATTATGCTTTTATTTTGGCCATGCGAATCACTAAACCCTTTCTCAGTTATTTTTAATTTAATAGGCCATCGTTTATGTTTCATTAACTTTAGTCCTTTATAGAATCGAGGGAAAGATTGCTGTAAATGTGAACAATAACCATCTCTGGTGATACCTTGATGGCCTGACTTTCTATTTTGGGCTTTCTTCAGTTGTGTTGTGCTTCCTAGGAGATTAGAAATTCATTATTCTGCATCTGTTCTTCCTTCTTTGTGAAAGCTGTCAGTCCAATATTTTGATTAGGGTTATGATTTGGGGGAAGAGAGGATTTATTGTTAGGGAAGAGAGAATCTATTCTCTTCGGACCATGCTGCAAACAGGTTTTTTTGTTAGAGCATTTTCCTGTCATGATTTTCCAACCCCCTCTGGAGAACTAAAGCAAAAAAGACATGAGAGATGTGAAGTTTGTCTGTGTTTCACGTAGAATTGGTACAGATTGTCAGCTTTCAGGGAGCTTTTCGTTGTGTTATTTTTCTTAGTTCTAATGGTGAAGGGTAGAAGTTTTTGTAGTAGAAAGCACATGGTTTTATTTCTTCAGTGAATGTACGTTACTTGTCCTAAATCAATTTTCAACAACAGCAAAAAATCCCTTATGAGCTTTTTAAGAAAAGCTTAGTGACACAAGTCTGATAACATCACTGACTTGTTCAGAAAATGCACCAAAGGAAGAAAATTTAGTTGTAACTTCACAGAGTGAAATAAATCACCCCATCAGCAGAAAGCACTTAAAGCAAAAAAAATCCTGTGGCAGACAGCTATGAAAAATCTTACAATTTCTTACTTCCATTTTTTTTTTGTCATTAAGGAAGAAACAGGTTTATAATTTAGAAGTAATTGAATAATTTAAGCATGGAATATATAAGCAAAAAAACCTTCCTTAGTTCAAACGGTAGCTTACAGTATTTAAAAATCCACAATTAATTCATGATGTGTTTTTAAGACTATCATTTTCCCTTAATAGTGTGTATCTACATATGTATGTGTATAAATATTAAAATAAAAGCGTCACTGCTTGTCCAGTTGTGTATCTTGTAGCTAAGGCTTAGTAATCTCAAGAGCACTACTTCAAAACCAGTCAGGCTTGTAAATTTTTTTATACATTAATAAAATTGAAATAGATTCTCTGATCTGTAATCAGGATGAATCCACTGACTTTGTCTGAGTTTTCTGATTTACACAAGCTTCATCTTGTTTACTAAAGAGAAAAACTGAGCAGAGACTAGATAGCAAAAAGTGGGAGAATGCAGATGGAACAAAATGTCTAACAGTCACTTTGAAGATGAAATATAAAAAAGCAGAAAGATGAGTTGGGAAATCATGCTCCCTGACCTAACCTTGGAATGCAGAATATGGGGAAAATGCAAAAATGGCCTAGGAATTTCTCTGGGCTCTGTCATTTAAAGACACCAATCTGTGTGTGTACATAGCACATCATTTTTATACTTAATTTTCAAATGTGGTAAAATAACTCAGCTAAGAAAGCAGGCTAAAAGACTTTTTTAAAAAAGAAATCTTCAAATTATGCTTAATCCCTGTTTGTTTAAATTCTGGTTAAAATTAGTATGCCTGTAAAGCTGCTCACAGGTTGGACTATTTTGTCAAATGTACAGAGACTGAAACAAATTTTATGTGTGCTTAGGTGTTCTGACCTGCTACCACCTACTGAGTGCTCTGTGGAGTAACTCTACTGAGTTACCTGTACTCCTGAGTCTAATAAAATCATGGTCTGGTAGGATAGAGATGTCCGGTCAGAGATGTTTGGCTTTAATGTCTTCCATTCTCTTCACAGTCTGTAGCAGTGGGCTGCCTTTGTAGTATTAAAAGGCATGGAGCATGAACTGCTGCTTGCAGCACTTCTCAACTAAATTATCATCATCAAACATCAGTATTACAGAGTTCAGTACAAAATAAGTTATTGAGTGAAAATAGAGAAATTTAATACCAATTTTCAGTATCTTTGACATTTAAATCCTTTTAGAAAAGAATATTTAGGGAGCTGTGATTGCAGACAAGCATTAGAGTTCTTGGTGTGAAGCTAGACATGGGCAGATGTCCTGCTGAATTGCTTGGAGAAATGGAGTGAAAGGTTGTCATGGAGTTGGGAGCACATTCACAAGAAACATCAAAAACTGTAATAATTTGAAGTTCAGGTGAATCATACTATTCCTTCAAATATTAAACTGATAAAATGATACCCTGTACTGAATGCTTCCCCTCTCTCTTTGTGTGTGTGTGTATATATATGTATATATACAGCACACATCTAGTAGTGTGTGTGTGTGTGTGTGTGTGTGTATACACACATATATGAAAATTGCAAGGTGGGTATGTTGGGTTTTTTTTTTTCCTAATACTTAAGATTTACCTTTTCAAGTCCATTTCATCTTCCACTCCTCCCAGTATTTTCATGCTTCGGTATCTCCAAATGAAATCCATCTAGCCCAAGAAAGGGCAAGTACTGAAAGCAGTTATGCTTCCTTTGCAAAAGTAACATAACTGCCAAAGGTATCAGTAATGTGTTATTTATTTACTTTTGACCTTTGGCAGTAAGATGTGGTGGTTATTCTTTTTATTTATAATGGTGGCATTTTCCAGACTCAATAGGAGAAAAAGCTGAGTTAGGAGCGAGACATTCAACATGTTTTAGTAGAAGTAACTGATTGAAGTGGATACGTATTGTGAAATGCGGTAATTTCGCTGCCTCCCAGTCCTGCTTGTAGCTGCTGTTGGTCATTAAAATTTATAACAAATTTCCCAGCTGCTGTTGATGAGTTAACGGAGGTAATAGCCTGTGTTAAGCTGTAATTGGACTCTCCCTGTCATCTTCACTTGCAAGGTTTTGAATCGTGTTTAAACGTTATTAAACTTGTGACACCCTGTGGCAGCGGTGAGCCATTGCATATTAGGTAGCGCACCGAAAGACGTGTTTTGGACACCTTTCTTTTGGGGTAGAGCCCTCACTTTTCAAAACTAGAGTGATTGCAGACTGCTTTTGGTCTCCCAAAACAAACACTCCCGTCAGAGACAAGAGTAGAAGTCATGCTTATTTTCAGCATTTAACAAACTTATTTGCTGGACCCAGCAAACACATCGTGTTTTGCCTGTCTTCTTTTGAAACTGCCTCTTTATCGATGTTTCTGAAACAACCTTCTGTCTGCACTCATAGTGGTGATCCATCAAATGGCAAAGGCAACCAAATATTTCAGAAAGGGAGTCTCTTCTCTGAACTTTCTTTCTTTTGTCATAAACTCATGGAATTATTTTGTAAAGCAGCTGTTAGCAATAGTTGTTGTATCATCAAATAATCAAGTGAGGTAGCTAAGATGGTGTTGTGTGGACTTTTAAATCATCATAATTACAGTGCTCTTGGGGGATTCATGGAGATTGTTACAACCACGTATGTTGTGTGTTGGCAGACACTAGAGGATGCTTCTGTGTGGACAACTCTTAACCACATTTTGAAATACTCACTGTAATGTTTGTACGATAAAGAAGTGTTTCCCCACAAAACCATGTTTTGCTGAAGCAAGTTAATTTGTGTAAGTACTTCATCCTCACGTGCTAATAATTATTTACTAGTGATTTAATCATTTTGCTTTATATCACACCCAGCAGGAATGGGATGCACTTTTAGTGCCTCTGTGGTTAAAACTTGGTGTTCTGGTACAGCCTGGTAAAATACTTGACCTTTTTGGACAACAAATATTTAGCTTGGACAGAGGACAGATAAATTGTGAAATTTTATTTATGTATCTACATGTGTGCTTTTAGGAGCTGGGGCAACAGTTGTGCCCTAACATTTGTATGGGGCAACATAAAAGTTCGTGAGCTTCTGAAGTCACAGGTGCTTACAGTTTCCAGGTAGCTCCAGTGGCTTGCTGATAGATAAGGTTACTCAACCTTTTTCTTTACAAACCTGTTGCCAGTTGTTCACAAGTGTCAGAATGTAACTGCTCACTCTGAAATCCTCTGTGCCAGGAGTCAGCCTTAGGCTGAATTTTTCTTTCCAGTGAAGATGAAATGGAAGGTACAGGCAGTTTCAGAGAAGTGTCTTAGGTGCAGGAGGCAGGGATGGGGCAGACTCAAATCAGAGGATGGAAGGATAAAACCAGCTGCTGAAGAGATAGCTGCAGGGTCGGTAAAGGGATTAGCAAAGGGGAAACTTAACAGCTGAGGGATGGGGCAGTAACTGGGGCAGGACAATCTCTGCCAAGTCTGCGGTCTGGGAAGTCTGGGCTTGGTATATTCCTTTGCTGTCTGTAAAATATAAGGTGTGGGGTTTTATTCCCCTCAGTCCATCAAGATAAGATCCTGTTGAATTTACTAATTCCTCCCTCAGCTCAAACGGTAGAGGCACTTGCTGTGGTGAGGAGTGTAGTTACAGAGTAAAGATAGTGCTATGTAACAGAACTCGGGGGGTTTGTGTATTTTGGAGTGCTGAAACAATAGAAAGAACTTTTAGTGGCATATCACTACGTTACAGACATAAGAAGGGAGGCTAAGCTATGACTGAATTAGTAGCTATAAGGGAAGTTTTTTGAGTACTTGATTTTGTGGCTTTGATGCACAATAGTGCCACTGGAAGGATAAAAACCAGTTAACGTATAAAATGTAGTGAGCAGAAATGTGAAGTCGTCCAGATACTAGAAATTGAGGGCAAAGCTTGAATTAATTGTGCTGTTTGGTTGTTGTTGTTGTTTATTTAAACACAAAATAAACCAAAAACAGCATTGGAAAGTTGAGGATAAAATGACACTAAACAAAACTTACAGCACAGTTCATGATTTGAGCTGTCATTTTCCAAGAGGGAAGCTGGGCAGCTCTGAATGTTGAAGGATAAAGTCCTATCTAAAGTGTATCTGTGTAGAAAGAAAAAAAAAAAAAAAAGTAGCAAAGGTAGTTGCATTACTTGAAAGGTGGATCTTGAGGATGACTCTGTGTTCGAAAATTTGAACAATGAGCTTGATAACAGTGGAAAAAATGAAGTAGGGAGTAAAATACCTGTGAAAAGAACAGGAGCTGGGTCTGAGTCTTTTCACCTGTAAGAAGATTGATAGGCATCCAAGAGTAACTATCAGAGATTGGGACTGAGCTGTGGATTGAATTAATTGAGGCTAGTTGCAGAAAGGTAATTTCTGCATCATCAGTATACCATGGTATTTGAAGACATAATAGACAAAGAGTAATGCAAGCATTTAACTGAAAAAGAGTGGAGGGATGTGGTAATTTGGTCATGACAGAGGAGAGGTGTCCACCTTGCCTGTAGTGGAGACCTCACCACATGGACTGCAGGCAGTACCCTGCTCACTGACTACAACTAACATTGCAGATGGTACTGAGCAAAGCATCTCCAACTCGGAGACTTTTCCAAGCTCCCCAACTTGACCTTTGCTTACAGGATAACGGTTTCATACGTAGCTTTTTATTGCTTTGTACCTTGTCCACCTATCCAGCTTTGTCAAAAAATTTAATACATCATTTATATGAAAATAATTGTGTAGCAAAAACAGTGTTTAAGAACAAAGGCCACTTCACAATAAGATATAATTAAGGTTATCGTTTAGTTTGTTGTATATCATTGCTGCCTTTTGGGATATGATTTATATCTCCAAAGAGTAACTACTTTATTAAACCCCACATTTCTCTTTTCAAGAATACTTACGATAATTACATTCTGTTTCAAGTTTTGGCATGCTTATTATTGAAGTATCACACTACAAACCTATATTTTCCCTCTGCTAGAACGATGTTTTAGACAAAAGACAATTTCAGGCTATCATCAGATCCTTGCATAAGCGAATCTAAATGTTCAAATCAAAGGAGAAGACAGACTGCAGTTGTAAAAAATTGTACTTAACAAATCCTTTGTTCTGTTGTTAGCTGTGCTTGGTCCCTGCTCTTTCATGTGATCCTTCCAGCTAAGGACCTGTGACCAGCTCCATTAGGATGTTGATTCTTCTTGTTCCTAAGGCAAAAGTTGTAGGTTAGGCCTGGTACACTAAAGTCTCACCTGGTACACTGAGTCTCCTTTGTTCTTTTTTTTTTCATCCTGATTGTAGATTTATTTCATTGTCTTTAGGATTACTTTTGTCTCATGAGCAGAGGAGCGTATTCTGTGACAGACATAATACAGATTCTTCATTACAGTAGAATTTTACATGGTTAACACAATTGGCAATCAGCTTTTCTGTTGACAAGTACAGAAAGGCAAGAGGATTTTATTGTTTTCATTCCTAAATATCTTGCCTATGATAGTAGATACTTATAGGTACTTATCTGATGGTATAGCTGTGTTTTGTCCACTTTTTCACATATCTTGATCACACAAGGCATTCCTTGGATCTGATGAAAATGAAATATGACTGAAGAGCGGTTGCTTTGAATGTAGTGTTAAAATATCACTTAGAGAAATTAAGATAAAACAGTGGTTGGTACCTGCAGGGCAGAGGAACATATTGATAGGGAGAGTGTTATTGGCCGGCTCGGAACAGAGAAGGAAGCAGTGTGTTAAACCTATGGTTAACACAACTGTAGGTGTGTGAAGGGCTGTAAGAGTCGTAAGACTGGTGTTGATACCAACATTGTTCTATTTAGTGTATAGTAAAATTATAAACTTTAATTTGCAAGCTCACTTTCTGGTACTATACTGTAAGTTTTTGGAAGGTCAAGACTGGAAGGTCAGAGACGGAGAGGTTCTGGTTTGCATTTTTTTTTGTTTTGAGAAATGGTCTGCTGGCAACTCACAGTTTCTGTTTCCATGTTTGGCCATTCATTCTGCAGTGCATTGGTTAGTGGTTTTATTTCATGGTCTTTGTGTAATATTTTTTTTTTGCATCTGTTATGTACTTATGTAGGAAATACAGGAACTATGAATCTGTATTGTGAGGCATTTATAGCAATTATTGTAGAGACAGTGACAAGGATGGATGATTCTTGCAAGATCTTTTGTTCCACAGACCACTGGATATTTGTTACCAATAGTGAGCTAGGTAAGGCTGAAATAGTCCTAAGAAAGGGGGTTGGAAAACATACCTTCCTTTATACACCCTTTTCCAAGTATGTATTGGTTGTTCTCTCATGGTTTTTTCCCCGTATGATTTTCAGCATGGGACAGTTTGACAGATAGGGACATGTTTGAAGAAAGGACACGGCAGAAATCTTCCTGTAGTGCAGGAGGTTACTGTGTAGTGTCTGTGTCCTGTTCAAAGACAAGATCTTTTCCTGCTGGCAGTGTTTTTGTTGGGCAGAACTTATCCTTAGGCTGGTTGAGGTGTAATGGGTGGCTCTACTTGGAGCTGAAGTGATAAAGTTGCTGGTTTATGTTAGCAGGTGTGTTTGTCTGTGGGCTATTTGTTTGTGGTAGCAAGGTATTGCATTTTGCATGTCTGTTGTGGTGCTTAGGAAGCAGACCTTAGAGCAGGACTGTATCAGAAGGTGACTTAGTGAAGGGAGGAGGTTGATGTCGTTGCAGTTAGAAATCCATGAGGAAGCCTGTGGGTTTGGTTCAGATGATGGAGAAAGTAATTTTGTGTGTTCTGGTTATAGTGCAATTTTGCTAGTGCAGTTACCTAGAAAGTCATTCTTGGGGTAGCCCATCAAGAACTGGCATATTGAAGGTTTGTTCTTGAGTCTGTGGACTGAAGAAAAAAACGATTGTTAATCTTTGATAGAACTACAGATTTCTGTGCCTTAGGGTGTGTGAAAATGGCTTTTGAAGATGTGATAATAGAAGAGGACGACTTCCTGGGGGCAAGTCTTAGGTGGTTCCCACCCATGAGCTGCACTCATATACTAGTGCAGTGGAAACCATAAAGTAACTCTTTTTCAGAGTTCTGCTGGAGATAAGATATATAGCAGTTCAATCTATCAAAATCTGAAATGAAAAGAAAGCATTCTTAATAAGCTGCAGTGTATTTCCCATCAGTCGTATACTCTGTTCTGGCTTGAAATATCTTTAGTGTGATTCCTTTCTTGCTAACTCTGAAGATCTACCTTTTGTTTCCTGTCTGTTCGGGGAAGGTCAGGTAAAGTTGCAAGGCTTCTCTTACTTTTAGGATTGCTTATCAATTAATCAGTATTGAACAAGATTACAGGCACTGATTCTGCTATTGTATAGTTTCAGGCACGGAGTAACCTCTAATAAAGATTTAAGTACTGATAACTATGAAGCTCAGAACAGGTGAACATTGTTAACTGATATTTTACTTCTTTCAGCTATCAAATTTGATTCGTGCTTTTGGCTTTAGATGAACTAGTGATTTTTTTTTTTTAATTACTTTGTTAAATAGCTGTTAGAGTTGAGTTTTTCTGAAGCCTTTTGTGTCTAAAGATCAATAATCACAGAAATTTTAAAAATAGTTAGCTTATTTTTAGCGTGCTTTCTTTTGCAGATGGCTTTTGAAAGCACTCTGTATTTAAAACCCTAGCATGGATTTAGAATTGCTTTGAAATTGTTTTCAAGGTGGCAGAATAGAAAGAGTGTGACATGACTACTTAATCTCTAGCTAGGGCCATGGGTTCTTTTTACATAATCCCATCATTCTCACAATATGTTAATGCAATGGATGGAGTAACTGACCAATGGTTGCAAAAAAAGAAATTACAATAAACTAATCTCCTATAATTTGGGACTGTAGTATACAAGAAGGTGTTTTTAAGGAGCCTTGTTATGGGTGAATGTAAGTGCACTTGTTATTTTTATTGTTGTTATTATTATTTCCTTTGTTGTTGTTGTTGTTCAGATTAGAATTAGGCTAAAATTGTCTTAAAGGTGAAATTATATATATATATTTAGCATTCATGCTCCTTACGCTCATTTTTATAACCTGGTAACATAAACTGAACCATCAACAAGCTGTAAAATCAGAATACATTTTTCTTTAAATAGCGTGTTGCATCTCGTAGTCCATCATAAACAAAACAAAAGACTTATTTTCATGACTGTAAGCTGAAATGTAAAATATTTAATTTTACAAATTTGTACATTGCCATTCCCATTAGTTGTGTTTCATTGGTAGAAAACTCTATACTGCAGTTTTCACCATATTTCCATGTTTAACTTTAAGAAAAGTTTATTTTGCCAGATCATTTCTGTGAACCTAAGTAAAGATCAGTATGTTGAAAATTGTCTAAAGAAAAGAAATCCACTTGAACCTTAAAAATCAATTCTACAAAGGTGATTGAGTTTTTGCTTCTCCTTTAAAGATCAAACTTCCTGTAGTAATTCCCATATAATCCCTGTGTGGTTAAATAGCACAGTAGTCATAACATGTTTGAAATGTATGCGAGGCATCAGCCCAAAAGTTTAACTCCTAATAACAGAAAGATCAAAGGACTTCACTGACACAATTTTTATTTTAAAATAAAACATGATACAGACATAAATGTTAGTCTAGGTAAAAGGCTTTTACAGCATGCATTTTGGATATTGTATATTGTAGATTAAAACCAGTTTTCCTTGTCTCGGCCGCAGAAAGAAATCTCCCACACTTTCATTGTCCTAAAACAAATGTTTCCGTTTGTTCGCCAGTAAATGGGTCTGTGCCGGAGAACCATGCTTCCAAAAAGGGGGAGATGATCTCTGACATGCAGCTTCTTTCCCTCTGCGCAAAAATAAAGTATTTTTGAAAATGTGCTTTGATTTCTGAAAAAAATAATCTTAAGAGAGGGATCTTTTATGTTTTTAACGTGCCGTGTAACTTGGAATAGTTAAATAAACTTCCTTTGAAAGTAACTGTGTTGCTGTAGAGTAACAAAAACAATGGAAGCTACAATATCCCATTAGTAATTTGAGTGAAATATAAAGACAGCTCAATGGCTTTTTCCTGGACTGAAACTTGTCTTTAGAGAGCCAGTTGTGTGGGCTTACACATTTGGCTTCTGGTCTTTAGATGACTCCTGCAAAGATGAACTAAATCACCAATCTACTTAAAGTAACTGACTTTAACCACTGTCCCTTTTTAGTTCGTTTTAAGTGAGATGCTATGTTTGTAGGAAGTTTGCATCCACTTCTCACAAGCTGTTGTTCTGAAATGTCAAATTATGAAATAGCTTCTGCTGCGGTGAGGTCTATTTTGTTCCAATTCTTAGAGATTTTAAATTTCTAGAACCGTGCTGCATCATTAAAGTAGACCCACCTTCTTTTTCAAGCTAATGCCATGTCAAGTATTTAAAATAAACACTTCCTATCAAACATTCAGTAAGGCAGTTTTCAGTATTGAAGGTGAGAATGGATTCATCAGTGTGGAAATTCACTTTACAGTTGATGACAAGCAGAATATTTTTTTTTCTGTGTTTTACAAAAGAATGTAACATACATACAATGATTAATTGCCAGGGTTTGTAGTAAAATACATATTATATATACTGATAAATATAAATTCTTATAAATAATGTGTTGAAAGAGCCCTGACAATTCCCAGGTACAAAATTATTTGCAAAAAAAGGAGGTGAATCGGTTGGAGTTCTTTATTTGAAATGGTCCCGGGTATTTGATATGTACAAGGAAACACAGTAGTTTCTGTCAGGCACGTGAGTCTTGATTATTTTTTAAGTTTCCAAGCTGGGTCTTTATCTGTCTGTCAATTTTCCTTTCATAATTTGTTTGAAAAATAGCTATTATTCTTCACTCATACCTAACTTAGCTTCCTCTGTTCTTCAGAGGCAGGGACACTGGTATGTGTCCATCAGAACTAATTTTTTAGTGAATTTTTTTTTTTCCGCCCCGGTTGCAGGAGATTTAAAAATACGTTGAGTTCATTCAGAGGAGGTAGTGTGACTCTGAGGTGTGCCACTTCTCTGGCTTCTCTTCTGCCCAGCCCTTTTCAGTGCAGATCCTCTCTCCCCCACCTCAGGCAGTTAGCCTCACAGTTCTGCTCATCCTTATTGCCTGCTTCCACATAAGACCATCTCCTGCCAAATTCTGGTCCAGGATTTGGAAAGCCTTAAGGTAAGTGTGCAACAGGAGGGACCTTTTTACTTCTTACAGTATTTCTTACTAACAGGATTAAAGCCTGGATCAATCAGTCCCTGGGAGTTTTTCGCCCCCTTGTTCTATAAATAAAACATGCTGTCTTGGCATGTTACAAGAATACCTTTTTATATTGCCCTTCAGAAATTTAGGAGAAACTGCAAATGTCATGAGAATCTTCAGTTATAGATGTGAAAGCCGACTGGGCAACTGATTTCTTGGGCGGGAACGGAATTCATAAAATAGGAAAAATATGTTTTGATGTTTATGATACCCAGGATTTGCCTGTGTCTGTGAACCGCTGGCAGACTGGGATCAGTTTCCTCTCACAGGACAGGAGAACGATCAAAGCGGGGCCTGCAATGCTTGTAAAATCTGCTGTCCTGCCACAGCTGAAACCACTGGCATGAGTAGTTTGGGGTGAGGTCTCACTGGTCAGCTGCACAGTCAGGTTTCCCTGTTTCCACAGGGCCCGTGGAAGTGTGCTTCTCAAACTGTTGTTTGCAAAGAACACCTTCTGTACTGTGTGCCACTATGTGTGAAATTCAGTCTTACTTGAATTTTTAAAAAAAAAATATTTTGGGCAGGATATTATTCTGGTTGAACAGGCTTTTCAAATCATTCATATTTTAATTAGCCAAACTGTCCAGTCATTGGGAGAGTAATTCACAGTTGGTGACTGGGCCCTTAGAAGCATGCTAGCTTTTTTGTTAGTAATAGAAACTAAATTAATCCAGAAAAAAAAAAATTCATTTTATTTTTTCAATATAATATTTAAGATACATAAAAAGAGATTTCTGTGTTCAATGTCACAGATACATATAAATTTATTTTATTTTCCCTTGAGTAAAGGAGACTCTCCTTGGTATCCCAACACAGTATTTTTTTGTTTCTCTAGTAGGTCCAAAAAGGTGCAGCAACTTTTCCATAATTAAGAGAAATTACTTCACACTTGGAATTACCAGAAATTTCAGCTCATTCAGGGTAAACGACAGTGAACTGACCTCATCTGGGTTCAACTTTAACTTTTATCTCAAAGTGGAACAGAGCAATGTTTCACAAGGAAACCACAAAAACTTGAATCATTTTAGCAACAGAAACATTTCTGTATTCAGAAAAGATTTTACTAAATGACTTTGTGATAAATGAAAGCTATGTGGGTGGTTATAGCAAACATTATTTCAGTCTGATGTCATCAGTCCATCTACTTATATTTGGAATGTCCATGTAATATGCTTTTCTAGTGCTAATTAAGCTATATTATTATTTAACTTGACCTGATTTTTCTCAACCCGCTACTTATTCAGGGTTTTTATCCCCACAGAATTTTTCTCTCACAACTTTTCTATTAGTAAGTTAAACACTTGTTTCAATTTGAATATAGTGAGTACCTTTCTATAAGATTATTATGTTGGAATTGGATATATTCTTGCTTTTTTAAAAAAAAAAAATCAATAGTAATTTGATATTAATTTCTTCTCATTTCAATTTGTGTACTTTGCCAGTCCAGGAAATAACTATTGATATTTTGTTCATTTGAATGTTTGTAATTGAAAAGGGAAATTGAGGCACTTTGGCTACCTGTGCTGTTTAAAAACCCGGCAATGTGTGTTCCGCTCTGAGATTTCAAAATATTACACAGATGATGTGTTCTGTAATAGGAAAGTTGAGATAAAGCTTTAGAAACGGTGCTTGGAG
Source organism: Todiramphus chloris collaris (assembly GCA_025345505.1). NCBI lineage: Eukaryota > Metazoa > Chordata > Aves > Coraciiformes > Alcedinidae > Todiramphus > Todiramphus chloris. Next base: position 53,005,482 of record JANVCC010000021.1, read on the forward strand.
AAGTCAGATGACAGGATAGGTCCCTTCATTTCGAAAGCAGGAAGATGGATAGAGAAAAAAAATCAGCGTAGTGCAGGGTCTGGGTGTTGTAAAGGATTGTGCAGATACTGTGTAACATGAAACCGTTTCATTTGTATTCTCAGAGAAATCCAGAGGTAATCAAAACTGTGAACACAATGAGTTTTGTTAAATTCGGTAGAAAAAAAAGACTAAGAGCCCTTAAGACTGCTTTGAAGTTTTGCTAGCACACAGTATAGCGTCGTGATAGCCATCAGGTGTAACTAGGACAAAAGGGACTTTGATCTTCTTTTTCTTTCCAGAGCAGACCACCTTTTGCGGCAAGATCTCAGCTCTTCTAGCTAACAGATGCTCAGAGAAGAGATTAGCTTCAAATTTATTTCCAGATTGTGCTTTCTTATTTCAGACTTTCTGCCTTGTAACTGCGTTGCTGCTTTTGTAATTGAAGACTTAACTCTTTGGTAAAATAAAATCTAGGGTTTTCTGCTTTGGTTGCACAACAGTTTCTTAAAGAAACTGTTCTTAGAGGAACTTAGTTTATGACTAATGATGTAGCAGAATCTTTCCAGTATAGAAAAGCTGAAATAGCTGTCTGACACATTATATGTCCACTCTCAACATGTACTGTGTGCAAAACTCAGCAATGTTGATTTTCATGTTCTCAGCACTCATGCTCAGGGTCATATGTATCACAAGTGGTCTACTGTTGCCTTTCCTATCACAGAGTGACATTTCCTTGGTTGCAACTTATAAGAAATGTTTGCTTTCCTTTTTGCTGCACTACAGTATTCCAGTATTGACCCACCAGCGTCCTATAATAGAAACTCCACTAGATGAAGTGTTCCCAAAATTCATACCAATAGAAACTCAGATAGTGGTGGCCTTAGGAGGTGTTTGTGGTTTTGTACTACTCTGTGGGTGTCTGCAGGAGGGACTTCTTACTCCATCCCATCAGCATCCTGTCCTTCAAATTCTGGCCTGCAAACTCATGCACTTGTTGCATGAGGTTTGTTGATGGGTAATAATTGCCAGCGTGAGAAAAGCTTCAGCTATGCACTTCAAATGGCCCAGCTACCACTTGTGCTGTACATCTGTCAGGATGGACTCTTCAGCTCTTTGTCAAGTTGACTGAGTTAATTCAGCATTTAACATTCTACCTTGATGCCAACAAATTCTGAAAATACAGCTCAGCATTTTCTGTTAAACCTCTCACTCCCTAGTGCTGCCATGAGTTGTATGTGGATGCAGAGAGGCTTATCGTAGCACACCTCTGTCTGAAAATGTCCCCTGATGCCACTTCTGATAGCTGAGCTTTTTTTTTTCCTCCTTAGCATGTATCTGTTACCCTAGTTGCTTCTTACGTCTTATATTGTGAGGGTTAACTGGGATTTATTTTGAAGTACTGATACCATTAGAGTTTGTAAACTATTGTTTATTCCTCCAGATAAAGTTCTTTGAAATAAAGTTTGAAAGCTATAGTGTCATGGCTGGTTAATGTGTTCAAATAGTGAAACGTTGATTACATTTTAGGTAGCAATTTGTTGCAAAAGATGTGGTATGACACCATTTTCTATAGATAATGCAGAAACTCTGTAGCGTTCATTTTTATCTCCTATGACTGGAAGAAAGTCTCCAAATATAAGCAATGTTCTGCATATCTTTCTAAGTTTTCAGAAAGCATAAATCTGCAGGAATGGTTGGCCTCTTTTAGTCATTTAAATGAAGTGCTGAATGTTGAAAATAAAAGTGTGGGTGATAACTATGTGGTTGCTGATCAAAGCAACTAGGGAGAGTGCAAGACGTGGAATGACTCAGGTGATTTTTTTTTTTTGGGGGGGGGGGGGGGGGGGGGGGGGGTTTATAAAGTCCCCAGGAGCCCTAGGCTTAATCATACAAGATAATTATGCTTTGAACACATGTAAACTCACCTCGTATTGTCGAATTTTTTCTTCAGATGCACCTAGCAGTTCATGAAAAAGATAAGCAAAGGTCTAGACTTCATGATTTTAGAGGTCCTTTCCCATCTTATATGTTCCTAATTTTTCTATTTCTCTCCACTGTTAGATTTTTATTCTTTTCCTCCTTTGGCTAGAAATGCTTCAGAAGGTGAAATGAAAATGGTTTGGGTTTTGGGTTTTTTTTTTCCCCTCTGATCTTACATAACTGTGCTCCTTTGTTTCTTTGTGTTTTTTTTTTTTTTTTAAGACACAGATGTGCTTGCAACATATTATACTAAACAAAGAAGGAATTCCTCTCCAATTTTCAGCCATTATAAAACATTAATTGGCTACAGAAAGGAATTTAAACACAATAAGCATGTCAATCTTAGCTTTGTCCCTTGGGTCTTTGGAGGAGGGCATGCTTTCTGCACTACGCACAGTCTGTCAGACTTAAAATTTGAAAATGCATTGTTGTTATCAAAGATGAGCTAAAAAGCAAACAAAATACAGTATTCTCCATAATAATTATGGTATTACATGTTCTCCATTAAAAACACACTTAGGTAGTAAGTATGCCTTGATGACGTTGGGTATACTTTTAGAGCCTTGGTAGAGCCCAGTGTCCTGCTAAGTGAGGTGTTTCAAAGCCAGGGTTTTTGCTTTCAACAGCATTCTATCTGATGCAGTTTATTCCTAACCAAATAATCTGTCAGTGCATTTTGATAGCACAGGTGTAACAGCAAAATGTTGTCACTGCGTATGCAGATACGATTGGAGCACTCTTGCTCCATAGCTGAACCTGAAGAATCCCATAAGTCAGTCATATATAGATGATTCTGTGATACATGAGGCTTGAAACCTCTGCAGCTACTTTGTTCACAACTGAAAAATCACAGTGTGAAACAGCAGGTGCAACCCAGTGTCTGTGGTTTTCGTGGGTTTTGCTGCAGCTAAGGCAGGGAGAAGACCAACTGGAGAGTGAGAAGTGGTACCACCCATCTGTCAGTGGGTCTCTCTGCCTTTCATTGCCCAGGTCCCTGGGGTGTTAGTACTCAGCAGGATGCAGTGATTTTGTGTGCAGTGGCAGGCTTTGTGTCAGTTCGCTGACATCTGAAAGTTTGGAAGGACAGTCATCATCTGTGTGTTCTGCAGAGCTGTGTTTTTACAGTGGTGTAAAGGATTACGTTCACACTTCCAGCTCTGCCATCAAAAATGAAACATTTAGTCATCTAGCACATGGCATGGAGTTGCAGCTGACGGCCATGATAAAGAATTGTATTTACACCAAGGTGCAGAGGAATAGTGTAAAAAAATGAAAATCAAAGCAGCTTTTTTGTCAGAGACGCAGGGTATATTTATGATCAAGTATCTGAATCACGGAAGAGCAAATCACCTACTGTTTCATTGTAAGTAAAATAATTCTAGTGGTCCACGTATAATTTTTCATATATTCATTTTAGACTTTTAGAAAATGTGGCATGTATATGACCTGAAAAATAATACTAAAAAAAAAAAAAACCCCAGCCTTTCAGAAAAATCAAAACCTTGTGTTTTTCTCTGGATAATATTAGGAGTTAAAGCAGGAATTTCTGGTGTTTTTTTTAACTTTGGGATTAGAAAAGTAGAGGACAACTTTAATTCCTGATACAATTCCTTTGGGTTTTGACCAAATATATCCATAACTGAGTAGTGCTTACTTCTAGGATGCATTCCCAATTTACACTTCCAGAAGAAAAGCAATACTAGTTTTTAATGTGGGAACAGTTTGGAATAGGCATTCCCATTTTCCCTCCATACCCACAGAGATGCAACTACTGTAATCGTTGAGACCTGGATATCAACTGTTGTCTAGTCTTCTTCCTGAGTTATGGCAAGAAAGTGATTTTTACCTTCCTTGACAATGCTTACCTGCCTTCTCCAGGCAGTTGGGAGTTATTCATGTGAGCTGTAGGCTACCTACATTTTATTGCCAGCTTCCGTGCTCTGTCTCGTTCCTTAAATCAGACATAGATTTATCAGAGGATAAATCAAATTTTAGGTGTCCAAATACCATGAGGAGAGAGAGACCTATCTTTCTCTGCTGAAACCATGAGAAGTCTAAGGTAACAGAGTTCTCACTTTTTAGACTGGATCTGGGAATTTGTCACGAGTGTGTAGACAGTGATCTGTGAACAGTGTTCTGGGCACTTAGAGCTAATGACCTGTCCAACACCCCAGACATACCTTGTTTAGCTATTCTTTGACATCCAAAGAGGAATTTAATCTAACCTCAAACTAACTTATTTCTCCTTGTTTGCTGCTGTGGCCAGAAATTCTTGGCTTTACATCCTTATACTTAGTTTTCTGAGAAATTATTTCTGTCTTTCTCTAGCGAGGCTTCTGCGTCAGTATGGCTTTCCACTCCTTTCTGGGGAATTCTTGCACTTCTGTTTAATGCCGTAAGTAATTAAAAAGGTGGCACTAATGTAACACTTCAATGCCCCTGCCAGAGGAAATGGTCTTTACAGTTTGCAAGCTGAGAGGGAGTGAAAAGGAGATGTTAACCAGTCAATATCTCTATTCATTGGTTTTGTCTGTTATAAGGGGTGGTTGAACTTCTCTTTGGAGATAACTGATACTTAGTGGTTTCTAATAAAACATTGAAGTGTTGGCTCATGTTTTCATGTGTTTAAAAACATCTAACCAAAGCTTACTTGAAATTTAAAACAAAATGCAGGAGAAAACTGTTTCATCAAATATTAGACACTTGACAAGAATAGTGCTCAGATTCTGTAGCCTTAATGGATTTCTGGCAGAAGCTGAAAGTAATAATTAAAATAAAAACCTTAAAGTCAGGGGGTTTTTCAGTCTGTTTAAGCATAGACTGCTATTTCAAATTTCTATAAATAAAATGCCGAGTGCATGTAACTTGGGAGGTGAAGATTACTATTCTGCAGCATTTCTGTAGTGTAGGTAGAACTAGTGTGTTGCCAAATACTGATGCTTTACTGCGTGCAGTCTTCAAAGATAATTCATATCCCACAGTGTTTTTGTCAGCAAATCAGTATAAGTTTATATCAGTTTTTAGATTTAACTAGTATTTATTCTTTTAAAATCATTTTCTTTTTATGCTACAGGAGTGGCATCACAGACATATCATTTATGGTTCTTTAAAACATGATTTTTGATAGCCTGAAATGTAAAACTACAGCAGTGATACTGTTTTATGAAAGAAAAATAAATGGCAGAGAATGGGAATTGGATAGAAAAAAATGAAGGAAACCTTCATGCAGTGTTAAAGCTTTCTCTGATCCCATCGCACAGAGAGTAACTGGTGCTGTAGCACTGGTTAAATGTTTCCTGACTCAGTAGCCTGAAGAGTAGAAGGTGCTCCAACTTTGCTCTTTCACACTGGAAGAAAAGCATGATTATATAGTGATGCTGAAGGCTTCAGCTGCTAACTGAGTTTAGTAGACTTGCCCATTGAGCTAGAAGGTGGTAGAACATCATTTAAACTGAGTTGTTTGTAAGTCCACAAGCTTTGAAGTGGGAATATTTGTTGCGCTAATGCAATGCAAAGTTCTTCATCAGGTTTCCAGAGTTTAAAAACTTCATGAGGAATTTAGGACTTTCTTTAGAGGAGAAGCAGATGTACAGAAAGAGCAGGCTGTATGAGTGCTAGCAATTTATATGATATATCTGCCCTCCCCACATACACACACGGAGTTGGTTAATGACCTGATTTGCTGTTGGTGTGAGATGAACAGAGACTCCTTTGACATTACATCAGTAGTATAATTAGGAAGGAAAGATAAATTCTTTTAAATATTACTAAAAATTGTCTTAAAACACACAGAGTTGTTGTTTTAAATTCTGATAGTTTTCTTGCAAATAGATTCTGGAAACAACTGTTGGACATAGAGTTAGAGTTTGTGGATGTTTAGTGGACCACCTCCATCCTCAAGGGTTCACAAGAAGAAGCATGAATCTGTCACAGATCCCAAACAGAATATCACTGACTATTCAAGACTGAATGCTGAACTTCAGGTAAGTGTGATTTGAAGTGGCAGGATTACATTTGGGAAAATGAAAGGGAGTTTTTGTGGCAGGTTTTCTTTCATGGCAGCTGTATGAAGCTGCTCAGAAGTGTGGAGTGTTCAAAGTAGTCCCAGCAGAGATGGATTATTGGAAAAATGCAAGTGAGGTGGACAAAGCTGCCTGATAGATTGCAAAACCATATGATAAATTACACTGATCGCATGCATATGGCCGGCATATAAGTAACATATATTTGTGTGCAGAGATTTATCCTCCCCACCACCTTTTTTTTGTAGTAAAACTCAGAGCAGTGAATTAGGAACAATACAATCAGATATAAAAGGATTTAGAACTGTTTAGGTGATTGTGCCAACAGCTGGCAAATGCAGTTCACTGTGGAAAAATGTAAAATAATTAGTCTGGGAGCAAGAAAGCAAAGGAACGCAGTGTGTGCTGCAATGGAACAATCATTCAGCACACTGACTAGGAAAAGGATTTGAAGGTTATTGTGGAAAAATCATTGAAACCATGAGGCTTGTGCACAGCTGCAAGAAAGTAAGTTACTAGGTTGAATCAGAGGGTTAAAAGACAAACAAAATAGGCGTTACGGTTACAGTAGTGTTAGGCTCCATCTGGAATACTGTGTATGGTATTGGTCACTGCCACACAAGGAAGGTATTGTCTGAGAAAGAGTGCAGAAGCAGTAACAAAGATAAACATTTTATGTGTAAAGATTAGGGAAGATGATCTAGTAAAACAGACACATATATCCTTTTCTCTGTACAAGATTAAAAATAAGAAGTAACCTTAAAAATGGAAAAAGAGAAATGGACAACTTAGAACTGCATAGAAAGAGTGATATGCAATAAATTATTTCAGAAAGTCTGTTGGTATACAGAATATACATAAATTCTGTAGACTTTCTGAAGAGAATTAAAGGGACTGACAAACAGTTATTAATCTGTTCTTGAGTTTTTTAAATTAAAGGCAGGCACATTAAGCTGTTTTCCCTTCCCTCCCCTCTTAAAGGTTCACGACTTGCATGACCATAGTTTTCAGATTTATTAAAGCTTGTAACTGGAAGGCATAGATGCACAGTTTGTATCTATGAATTATGGTTTTGTGTCTGCTAAGACTGTTTTTAAGTACATTGGGGAGCACTCATAGTCTTCATGCTGTGTATTAGGAATAATACATTTATTCTGTCTGTGCTTCTCTGTATTTCAAAGTTGTGCAGCTCAAAGTGAAGGCTGACTGTCTAGTGCTTCTCTAATGCCCTGTCAGGATAATGATGCATTTATCCAGCATGCCACAGGTTTGGAAATGTGTTTTAAAGTGTTTGCTGTTTTGTCAAAATTGGTTCTTCCAATTAAAAAAACGGGGGAGAGAAAGTTAAGCATACTAAAGAATATGACATTCACAGGTAAAATATGCTAAAGCAGTTAAACTATTTTAAGTAATAAAACTTTTATTTTTATTTTCCTATTTTTTCATGATTCAGCACTTTGCTGGGTGGGATGCTTAGCTCTTTTTCTTTGTTTGTTGGGTTTTCCTTGTGGTTGGTTGGTTGTTTGTTTTCCTTCTTAATGCCTAGCTAGCTGTTGCAGGAGCAGTAAGACAGCATGTGAGTAATACAAGGGATAACTCCACAGACTGGAGTTCTGTGGAGAAAATTGCTTCACAGATTTGAACTTTGCTATCTGCATCTTTGGATCTAAAATAAATGTAGTGGGTCACTGGATTGATGTTTGAGAAAGCAACTTGTCAGACTTGGTGTTTGAGAAAGCAACTTGTCAGACTTGGTGTAAATTCTTAGCTTCTCCTGGGAACCTTTTCCATTTTGATACCCTGCTTTGAAAAGTTTTGACTTACTTGGTGCAAGCTGCTTCTCTGCAGTCACACAGCTGCAGCAGTGAGAACAGTTCTGCTGTAGCCTTTGTGGTCAATGTGCTGGGGCTATTTCTCTCTTAAGACTTCTGTGGAGGTACACAACAAGAGCCCAGCACTCAGTATTTGGTGTTGTGATCCACTTTTTAGGTAGCTACTCATGAAACTGGAATAGGCTGCCTCTGAGGCAGGCACCATATACATCACATATACATTACCAAGGGAGTGGAGGAGCTCCAAAGGTGAGTTACAAAGCCCTGAAGCTTTGTAGGCAGCAAAATGACACCAGTATGAATAGCAGTAGTGTTTCTGCTGTTAACTCTGAATGATCATTTAGTGCAAGTTGAAAGGTAGCCTCTCATGAAAGCAAGCCACTGAGTGTTGGATAGTATCGTAACTTCTGTGGAAGGCAGCTGACCCTTTCTTCTGAGCTCCCACTGACTTGCAGACCACCAAAGATCCTGCCATGCACATACTTCTGACATGTAGCAGTATGTGTACGCATGTTAAGAGAGATCTTGGGGGGTCACTGGGCGGCTTCATCTCGCAGCTCTATGCAAAGTGTGTCAGCAAGCATGGGAGTGCTGCTCTGGTTGCTGGGGTGTGACGGTGCCTCTTCTCTCATCTCAGCTGGGGTGAAGTGGCATAGGCACAAACACTAATTTGCTTATGGCAGGGCAGATTTAGATGGCTCCTGGCAGCATGCAGAAATGGAACTTGAGGGATTTAAAAATTAAATAATAACCTTACTATCTGCAGTATAAAGGCCTCTCTTCAGCTTTTCCTTATAGATCATGCTTTTGAGACATAATGATTGCTTTCAGTTTTATTTCCCTTTCCCTTTCCATCATCCAAGTCACTAATGAAAATATTAGAACAGGGCTTAGAGCATTTATGTGATGGATCCTAAACTGCCAGTGTAGTCCTCAAAGATAACCCAAATATATTGCCTTTTTGTGCTTGATGCTGATAAGGACACAGTCTTCATCTTTGTCATGAAGAAGGTTCTTTGTGGTGTTGCCATCTGTATCATAAACAAGGTGTCACTTTTGCAGTAAAAAGCTGATTTTGAGTTTCCCATAGGCTGAGCAGTTTGCTTCCCAGTGTTGTTCCTGTTCTGTGTCAGAAATCTGCTTTTAGTCCTCTGACCAGAAGCTATCAGCAGGTTAGTTAATTGGTGGGAAAAACTTGGCACTACGTATTAAGGCAATCTCAGCAACCACATCATATTTACAGTAGCTTCATATATACAAATGTTTGATTTTAGGATTGAGGATAAGGTTAATATAAACCAAATTCTTATTCCAATTTTTCCTCTCATTTTTTTAAACTATCAACTTTTACAGTGTGGATTCTTAAATACAGGTAGAAACACTTTAAAGAAGGTAGTTTGAAACTTTGTGACTTGCTAGAAGCAAAGTCAAGCCAGTGGTACCTTTTTTTTAATTATCTTTAATGGTATGTATTTAATGAAGGGATAACAAGTCAAGCATGGTCTGAGAGGGATCCATCTGCAAAATCTCCTGTAGGAGGCTCCATAAAAAGAGCAAACTGACTTTATTTGAAGAAAAGCTAGAAACTTAAACAGAGAAAATTCATCTAAGGGAGACAAAACAAAGATATCTATACACAGATCTCCTCTGTCTTCTGTGTCCTTGCAAATGGGTCCTTGCTTTCAGCAAGCTTGATGATCAAGAGACAGCAAGCTCTGCCTCCTCCCTGCTTAGTCCTGAGGAAGGTCTTTGCAAAAGGCCATACCCATGCTGTTTGGCACTTCCTGTAACTACACTTGAAAACATCTCTGGCTGACAATTTCCTATATGAAGACTAGAGCCCTTCTGGGAACATATTATTCTATTCACGCTGTTGCAGGCTCAATGCCCAATTAGAACTGCTCCTTTAGATACCACTACCCTGGTGAGCGTGTCCCGATACTCCACAGTGTAGTCAAAAGCCCTGAAGGTGTTTGCCATAAAGTGATACTGTATGGAAGATTGATGTTAGTTTACTCATCTATATTTACATACCTTTAGATACCTAACTGAGGAACCTGGTGTTTCAATCACTCTGGAATCAGGGGGAAGAAGCAGTCTCCTACTGAGGATCTCGGCAGCTTAGATACCCAAAATATATTCTGTAATTAACACCTCTCCCAATTAGTGTTTGAACAAATCTAACCCAAAGCTGTCTTTTAAAATGTCAAATCTTTAATAATTAAAGAAAAAAAAAATATCCCCTGTTTTTCAACCATACTGCTTTTGACCCACTTTTGATAACATCACTTCAGATTGTTTCCAGGAGCTAGGGAAGAGGGGCGTGCCTAATGATTAGACTAAGGTCTGAAGAGCTTCAGATGTTACCTTAAAAACAGTTTAGCAATCATAAAAATTCTCTAGCTGGATCAATGAGATCAATGAAGTGTGAGAAAATAGATCAGTTTTGAGTAGAACCATGTATAGTTTAATTTGAACTGTGCAGCTGCAGTTTTGCAGAAAACAAAATACATAGCAAGCACAATGCTTTTATTCAGCTTGAAGTTAAAGCATTTTTTTTCCAGCTGTCAATTTACAGCTTAAGATAATGGATTTTGGCAGTGTGTAGAGCTATTAAGTAATGTTTATTAAAATGGATAATAAAGAACTTAAGAGGTGGCCTGCAAAAGAGAATTTTTAAAGGACTGGTTAGTGGAATAAAGAAATAGCATTTTCTCATAGAAGTAAAGTTTTATGTCCCTAGATAGGTCATTAATGAAAAAGATTGTGGTGATATCATCTTATTATTTAGTACAGTTTGTGAAGTGATATGGAAACTGTACTTAACGGAGATTTTTTCACCCGTACTGTGAGACTGATAAACCTAAGTGTGTTAAACATCTATCCTGGAGAGAGTAATAATCAACTATATTTAAATTTACCTCAGTCACAAAACCAGCATATAATTTGACATGAACTTGACATGTCCCAGGGTCTATTATCCGTTGTTCTGTTCTTCACAATAGGCAATAGATGTGTGAAATGCCATGCCAAAAGTCATTAAAGTCACTAGAAGTTTGCATGGACTCAAGGAGATGTTGGGTAAGTGCCAGAAAGTGATATAACCAAGGGTTGTTACATACACAGAAACCACATCCAGCTCAGGATGTCCCTGAGCTCAAAATAGATTAATACTGAGAGAATATTTTTATTCCTTCCTAAGCATTTGCTTATGGCCAGTGCTTGATCTGATGCAGACACACTGCTGTTGGATTTTAAGTACAGTGTCTGACTCATTCAGATACTCTAACCTTGCAGATAGAGACTGTAAGGAAGGAGAAGGATGAGGTGGACCTTTAGTCTGACCCATAGCAGCCATTCCTCTGTTCTTCTGAGACCATCTCTGACTAAATTCAGAAAGACATTTAAATGTTTTCTAAATACTTTCAAGACAGAGCTAGACGTACACGTGAGTTCAGCTCTTAAGGCTTACAGTGTATATGTGCATTTATCTTTTTCTAAATAGAAGGGGTTTTGAAGTCTGCATTATCTGCTAGCATATCACAAAATTGAAATATCCTGACAGGCAAGTCAAGGCTATGGAGCACTACAGAGCCTTTGACAAAGGGGTGCTAAGGCATTTTTTTCCGCCGTTAGAAGCGGGCTATCTGTATACCTACTTTAATATTTTATAATGGAATAAGTTTTAATATCATATATATTCTCCAAAGATTTTCCCATTAAAAAAATCTAAATATTACTGAGTTTACCAACTGACTTTTATTTGGGCTGACTTCTTTTTTCACTCTATTTTACCTGAGCAATAAAAATATTAAGTCATTATGACATTCAAGCTAGCTGTGGAGTTTATGCAACTCTCTATATGTGTTTGCAGTAAGGGTACCCAGAGACCTTGTTTTTCACTACAGTTGTTCCCCAGAGGTCATCTGCCTGAAGGTAGGTGATGACAAGGAGAGTTTGGGCTTGACTGAGCAGTGGAGACATAAGAAATGTGTATTTCTTTCATTATCTTTCAAAATGAACAAGGTATTTTCTAAGCACAACGAGAACAACCCTGTAACTAGTTTCTACCCATCTTATTACTAACTTGAGAGCTACAGATCCGGAATGAATCTGCTTTTTGGGAATGACAGTTAGTACTAGCTAGAAATCAAGTCATTGGTTTGTGCTTTCAAAACATAGTGTTGGACAGTGAATCTTCTCCAGCAGAACAGAGAAAAACTTAACTTGCATTATTTTTAATTCCCACTGTAAACATTTAAAGATAGGTAGTCTGTCCTTGAAAAATGTAGGCATGCCTAAGGTCTCAGGATGACTGAGAATTTTTTTTCCTTTTCTTTTTTATTTTTCTTTCCCCTTTTTCCCTCTTTTTTTTTCCCCTTTTCCCTCTTTTTTTTCCCCTTTTCCCTCTTTTTTTCCCCTTTTCCCTCTTTTTTT
>JANVCC010000021.1:53017783-53127166 GCA_025345505.1 Todiramphus chloris collaris
TTTTTTTCCCCTTTTCCCTCTTTTTTTCCCCTTTTCCCTCTTTTTTTTCCCTTTTCCCTCTTTTTTTTCCCTTTTCCCTCTTTTTTTTCCCTTCTCTTCTTCTTTATTAAGTCAAAAGAGATTGGATAAATATAGCACTATTTTGACTCAATCTGGATTTTACACTATTTCATCCTTCTTGAATTAAATGCTGTAGTGAAACTATTTCACAGAAGAAGTCTGAGATAAAGATAATCTTAAAAACTTTGAAGAGGGGAGAAGAGAGAATTGCATCAGATGGAGTTCTGGACCTCCCAAAGAAATGTAAAGTTTGTGCTAATAGCACAGTCTGCTTCCAAGAATATGGCAGCTTTGATAAATGAAGCAACACTGATAAGCAGGAGGTCTTCAAAAAGAAAATCAGCAGATGCTTGATGACCTGCTTAAGTAGAACTACAATTTCTACAAAAGCACTTTAAGGTGCAGCCAGGATGGCTGAAAACAACTTTATCTCTGGTACAGAGGAATGTAGCATGGGGAAATGGGTGACCTACCAGGTGCAGGTTTTTGCTAGATTCAGATGCTGCAGAGAAGAAAATTGCAATGCTGCGTTGTGACCTTGCAGGCTCACTGAAGGTGCAGCAGTGACAGCCTTTGAAGGGAGGATTGAGAAAACATACTTGAACTTGCATTATAGAAGGAAAGTTCAAAATTAGAGGATGGAATTTATAAACACTAGTAAAAAAAATGAAGGGTCGTTACAACTCTGCTGTAATCAGGAATACACTGGTTTTACAGTCTGTAATGGCTTGAATTAAATATTTGTCAGAGTTACCTTATTCACAGTGTTTCATACTGAAGTCATTTCAACTATCAGAATAACTGGTATTCAAAATACTGAATAGAAAAAGGATCCTTTTAATTTCTCTGATGTAAATCTAATCTCCTGGACACTCATCTTCTTGATGCCCAGTGTAGAGGTAGTAAAACATTTTTTCCTTGCAAATAAAGCATGTGTATAAATTAGAAATGTATGCTCAGTTCAAAGTAAATATGTCACTTGGAATAAGCAGAGCTGTAGATTTCTGAATTATTGTTTCAAGTATTTTGTATTTCTTGAAAATGTTTCAGTTTTAGAAAACAATGTTGATGAAAATGTTTAGTTAGTAAATGGGAATTTACATAAAACCCGAATGTAGATAAAGCTTAAACCGTGGTTTCTGTTTTTCTGAACAAGTGGCACAGCAGAACTGTCTTAACTGTCTCTCTTCATCCAGTCTTTCCTCGTATAATCTCGGTGTCAAACGAAAATGCTTTAAACAAAAAAATTCTGTATAGGTAGAAAGTTTAAAAAAATAAGCAATCCTATGAAAAACACGTCTGGTCATTGGAAAATATAGTGTGTTTTAAGACATTCAGGTTTTACACACAACATTGTCATAAGATCAGTGACTCCTACAGAAAACAAATCATTTGTTTAGAAGTGAAGTCAGCAGCTTTATGGAGAAATAAATATAATTTTACAACTTAATTACAGTATAAACATTTCTTGTGGTTGCAATGACTTTGTTGTTATTGTTGTATTAATCTTACAGGACATATGGATGTTTGTTTCAGTACCTCCTGGGACCTGCTAAATCTTCTGAGCATAACTTTGACCACTCTTTAGAAGAGTTTAAGTTGTTAGCCATTTTTCATCTATGTGACTAAATGTTTAATAAATAAAATGAGGGAGAGAGAAAGAAAGGAAAGCTTTGAAGATATTCTGTTTTCTTTCTTTTACATGTTGTTATTCTCTGATTAATTTACCACTGTGGAAGTTTTATCTAATGGTGTTAGTTCACTGTATTTTAAAGTGAAGAATTTCACACTTCCCAGATGCTGTTGAATGCTTTGCAAGGGTTGGTGGTGGTGGTAGTCTTTTCTATGGCAACCTAATCAGTTAACTCCCCGTCACTTATGGCACCTTTTTAAGTACCAGGCTCTCTGAGAACTGAGAAAACATTTTGGTGCAACATTTAATAATGGGGTTTAAAATTCTCACGGACTTTGTGTAGAGTGAAGAGTGTATTGTGACAGATTCAACTTAGTATTTGTTTTCAATTTGGTTGCTTACGCAGAGGAACCTGGACCATATCTGGTTTTTGTTTGGTTGGGGTTTTTTATCTCATTTCTTTCTGACATTTGCCTGTGTCTGTAACTTGGGGAATTTTGTTATAAAAGGGCTTAAGAAAAGCTTAGAAAACTATTTTTTCCCCCAGGAACTGTTCAAGCCTCTGGGGGAGTAGCAATGTGATTAGCTCTGTAATGTTCACATTATCCCAGAAGGGAATTCTGACTCTTTCTGTACAGTTTTTCTGCCTTTCCAGTAATCTGTCACATCTAGGATTCTTATATATTTGTTCTTAAGGGAATAATATTTTTTGACCATTGCCTACTATTCTTTATTTTAATCAGTTTCTATTTTATTTTAAATCGGTTTATTTTATTTTAAAAATCAGAATATTTAGAGCAAGCACTTGTGCAGTTGCATGCCCTCTCCTACTCTGGTGGTTTGTTTGTTTTAATTAAAAACCCCAACAACAAAACAAGAAAAAACAAAACCAAGCACAACTAACCGATCACAAACTGTAAAATTCCTAATTCCTTTACCAGTAAATGTTTTTATGTAGCCTTGCTGTGTAAAGCCATTCTACCAATGTACAACTGGTGTGTACACTGTTATGATGTACAGTGAGCTGTACAGTGATACTGTTAAATACATGTGTGGATTAAAACAAGAGCCTTAAAGCACCACCTTGTAGATCTTGTGACCAAGGAGATACCATGTTCCATGAAGAATAGAATGGGGGCTCATTCCTCAGCTGAGCACCTGCCAACGGAACTTTCCTCCAAGATTCACCACATTTTTGAACTGGGTTTTCTCAGAAACTCCATTTTTCAGACACTTAAGATTTGAATGAACTCATAACAACTACAAGTTTCTTTTGAAGTAATTGCAGGCTGACTAAGTAGAGGCACTCATTTGCAGAGACTGATGATGGCTAGCATATATGATGCTTCCATATTTAAGATTGTCATCTTTTTCATTCTCTGGTAATGTGATGTAAGTGCCTTAAAACCACTTACAAGGCATCCGGTTTGGTTTGAGTTGTATTTACTCTTCTGTACAGAAACATAGTTCATCAGGAAGATGAAATCACAGGGTATTCCTGCTTTGTGGATGCTTGTCCTTGGTATGGAAGGAGTTATAAGTCCATAGGTTGTGCCACTGCATGGTTGGTTTTGATCAGTACTGTGTTACCCTGGTCAGCAACCTCAGCACAGGGTGATTTTCTTATAATGCAATCCCAGTGTTCTGATGAAAATTCCCTGGCAGGCCAAGTCCAAAGTACCTAGGTTAAAAATTAACAGGATTCACATTTTAATGTGTAATTATATTTGGCACACAACGTGTTTCAGTGAGTGATCAGAAAAATCTAAGGCTGTTCTACATCTACTTTTATGGAAGGCACCATGGATTCAGTCACTGTTTAAAACATTTTGGCTGCGTAAATACGTTAACAGCAGTGCTTAAACAAGATTGGTATTCTGAAACGTGTTCCGAAAACATGCGAGTGACAGTCTTCTCTGCTGACAGGGAGACAGTTTATTTCAGTGTTTCCCTTGCAGCACATACGTTGTCTGTAAAATGTCCTGCCGGTGTAATGCCTTTTTGGGAAGGCTTTTGGCATTTTGTTGCAAACATAGGGTGTTCAGAACTATTGGAAGTGTATATAACCATTGACAGATGCACTTTGAAGTTGTTTTATAAAGCTTGTAAGACCAATTCTGGCACATTTTTGGGTGGTTTTGTTGGTTTTTTGTTTTGTTTCGTTGCTGTGTTTTTTTGGTTTTGGGGGTTTTTTTTGTGTGTTTGTTTATTTGTTTTGGGTTTTTTTGTAGGTTTTTTTTGTTTGTTTTGTTTGTTTGTTTTACTTTTCTCCTCCCATTATCACTAAAATATAGTAGTATCACTACTATCTTAATTCTCATTCCATTGTATTTACCACTTCTTGCTCAACCCTTACATAGGTTACGGCAGCCATATTCTTTCTAGTCTTTTTTATTCATACATAGACATAGATATATTTAAATCTGCATAACCATTAAATGCTAACATAGTATCTGTTTAATTACAAAAAAAAAATAAATAATAATTCTGGAAGGTTTAACAACTTTGTGGTTTTATTTTATAACTCTTGATTGTCTTACATACTACTATATCAAATCTATCTCCTTTATCCTCAGCTTTTCATCACTTTCATTTTATTATAAATTTGTACTGCTTACTCTACCTATTGGAAAGTCATCTCTTTTTGTCACATTCTCACAGTCTTAGACACGCATTCTCTTAGGACCTTGTGCTTCACTCAGACTACTCTACCTGCCATTAAACAATTTGGTTTTGTCTTTTAAGTTCTTACTTACAAGCAGTCAGTCTAGAATTCATTTGTCTTCTGATTCAGAACAAAAACGGGTCTAGCATTGAACTGCCTACTATTAAAGGCATTCACCTTTTTTATTCTGTCTGTATGGTTGCTACAGGACGAAGCCCTATGGCAATAAAAAGCTTTGAAAGCTCTGCAGTTGGCATGAGTTGGACTGCAAAAATTCCCACAGTTTGGAGTTGCACTTCTCAAACTCAGACATACATAGTCCCATTTTCTAGGGCGTACAGTTAAACTGAACCGCCATGTAATAAATGGATAATCTCGTGACATAGTTCAGAACAGATCAAGTAGAGTTACTATCTGAGTTACCCAAACAAAGTGAGAAGCTATTTGAAAAGGGCATATGGTTTCCTTCTGCAGCACAAGCACACAGAAGAGGTAAACTCCTGTTAACTTGAAAAGTCCTAAAGATCTGCCAGCCCAGGGTAAGCAAAAAAGGTAGCTTAGAGCCTCTCCCAGCTCCTCCTGAGAAGGTGTGCCAAGAGACACTCCATACATCATTTGAATTGAGGAGGGGGAGGAAAAGCAAAGATGATATGGCATTTTAGAGGTAAATAGTTAAGCACCATGTATCATTTATTCTTGTGCATGTAGCATCTTTCAAAAATACCTAGCTCTTCTTACCTTTAAAGATAAACACATTCATGTCTTCGCATTTTAACTGCACTTTAATGTGCGGTGATTGACTGAAAAAGATCAGTGGGAAGTAGGTACAACACGTTTTTCATGTAAGTCCACTGACTGTCAAATATGATGGTGGTATGATGAGCTTTCCCAGAAGGCTCTATGAGCATGTTGCCTTTGAGGTGTCCGTGTGGTCCCCCCACCACTCTGTATGTACTTAGTACTTCTGCACCAGCGTGTTCAAGTGGTGTGTCAGCC
Source organism: Todiramphus chloris collaris (assembly GCA_025345505.1). Lineage (NCBI taxonomy): Eukaryota > Metazoa > Chordata > Aves > Coraciiformes > Alcedinidae > Todiramphus > Todiramphus chloris. The sequence continues at coordinate 53,023,138 of JANVCC010000021.1, forward strand.
TCAGCAGGGGAATGTGTAAGCAGGGCGGTGTGAGAACTTGCAAGTTGAGGTGTAAATGTATGGTTTGTTAAATGAACTGGTTATCTGGCTTGTTAGAGCTTGGGCACCTAATCTGCCTTTGTTATATTCTGTCAGTGGAAATGTGTTAGTTTCCGACTTCTTTTTAAGTTTATGTTTAAAAGTAAGTTCTGCTGAGACTTCTAGAATTGAATAGTAAAATTAAAAAACCTTATAAATTGACACTGTTTTCTGTATTATCCTTATCTGGGTTAATTCTCCATTTGATATGGGTTCTAGTAACATTGGAAGATACGCTCTGTGTGCACCAGTTCAGTCTGAACTCTGTGAAATATAAAAAGAGCGAGAGAGAAAAAGCAAAAGCAAAAATGTTGTGAGTTTAGATGCAAATAAGCAGTTCAGCTGCTGCTTCAAACATAACCGTCACTAATTAGTACTAGCATAGCAGAATTGTCTGAGCAGCTATTTGGAAGAAAGAAGGGGAGTGGCACCTGTTAGTGCATAGAAAGAGCTTCATCTAATTTTGGAGTATTTATATTCAGCAGTGTTAAGAGTAGCCAGACATAAGGCTATTGCGTTCTCATTCTCTGCTTGTCCTTTTTATAGCAGTCTGTTCTCTGTCTCAGAAGTAGCTCCTGAGAAGGCATTTTTTTGTCCATTTTGTATTTAGGGATTTCAGGAACTTTTAGTAATATAGTTTGTTTAGTTTCACATCGATAAACAGTCATTCAAATACTTAAAACTTGTTTCCAAACAGAAATCAGTGCTTTTTGTTGGGTTTTTTTGTCTTCTTCCTTAGCTTACTTTATGTCCAGTCTTGCAGTTTGATCTATGAGGTCAGAAAATAAAACATTGAAGAAAGTAATACAGATCAAGTCACTTAAGAATATTTTGCTTCTGATCTTATGTCTTTAACTTGTCGTTGGATTTGGTAACTGGTACATTTGATCAAGACTGATCAATGCATGGGTCACGTTCTTTTTTGTGAAAGCACAAACTACTTTTGCACATGCTTATGCAAGCTTTCTTACCTAGTGCAATCTTGAGCTTTCTGCAAGTCACATTCCTGCCAAACGGATTTCTCGTCAAAACCCTTTTTCATCTATCAAATATTGCATCATATAAAACTTTCAAACCTTGAGCTTCAAGCATTATGCTCTGTGTATTCAGCCTGCACGCTGGGTATGTTAACATGTGTGGTGGGGTTTGAGGTTAAGTTACATTTTCTGTTATTTTGATCATTTCAAATTGGATTGAGTTGAAATTGAGATACAATAATGACATGAGTTAACTGCAGAGGTTTCATCAGCCTTACAGAAATTTGATACAGAGTTGCTAAATCCATCTGTAGATCTAGTGTGAATTAATGGATCCAAACTTAAGGCTCCCAGAGAGCCTGCTGGCACCAACTGGATTTTAATTACATCCCACACATTGGTTTAGTTATCCTTGTAGCAGGTAAAATGAGTGGTGCAATTTAACTCTTCCAGATCAGGGAAGAATAAAAGAGCATTGATCCTCTTCTCAGTAGAGAGGAGAAAAAAAAAGTTTTATACCTTAGGTTTTTTTCCAGGGAAAGGGAAGGTGGAAGAAGCTCTATAGATGATGCAGGATAGAAAGGAATGAAAGGATAAGTAGATTATATGAAAAGGAGTAGAGTGAAGAAAGAAAACTTAAGATGGAAAAAAATACATAGAAAATGTAGACTGCTTTATAAGCAGAAAAAATTAAGATGGTAAACACAGAGGTGCAGGTATATCAAAACACCAAATTGTGTGCAAAGGAAGAAAAAGTAAAATAAAACACAAAACAAACAAACAAAAAAACCACAGTGAAAACCATGTTTTTAAATTTAACAGCAAGGTCAATATATATGTTTAAGTAATTTAAGACTCTTAATCTGCTGCAAATATTTGAGTTTCTACACAAGTACTTATGTATGTAGACTTTATCAAGGTTTTATTTATGTTAACCTTCATTTTTATTTAATGTCTTTTATTTAAGTTCAAAGACATGGTAAATACAATATTTTGATTTGACTTAAGCTTGCTATTTTTCATAGCAAAAAAAAAAGCAAAGCAAAAAACTGAATGCTATGTATTCTTTATTAGCATCCTACATTAAGAAACTCATGAACAGATTCATCACATCAATCTGCAAATTAATTGTAAGAAGTAAGGTTGTTGCCCTTAGGTATTTCTCAGAGCAGGAAGCCAGGAAGGAACCGTAGTCTTTGGTAATGCTTATAGACGCCAGTGCCTGGTCAGCTGCTGATCCCTTGCCATGTCGACTGCAGAGGAAAACACTTGCATCCTTCTGGAGCCCTTTTCATGGCATTCAATTCTAATTTACCATCAACTGTCATAGCTTTACCATGGACATTCTCAAATTGACATTTGGAGGCTTGACATAAAACCACAAAGGCAACTAAATTCCAAGTTAAAGCTGAAACTTCGTCCTTAATTCACTCAGTTGTGCAGGGATGCTGTGGAGCTTGTGGGAACACCCAGCGTTTGAAGCCCCGGCTGTACCCACACACAATAGAACAAGTTAAGGATGGAATTTCAGCCTGAGCCTTAACGTTAATGCAGCATAGCTCTTTGTGGTTTGATTTCTTCTTATATGGCACTGTTAAAGACAAAAATAAGCCCAAGTCAATCTCAGAGTCATTTTAAATTATGCTTACAAGAATCCTGTGCCAGCAATAGTAATAGATTCTTCTCACTCATTGCCTCTCAGTTAATCTGAATTTTTGTATCCTGCTTGCTTTGAGTTTGCACTGTTGGAAACTGCTGAGGTGTTAGATTACAGATACCTTAATATCTGAACTCCAGCCTTAAATACATAATTGTTCCCTACAGTATACCTGTCTTTACTTGAAACTCATTTTGTGGAATAGAATTAGGGAGAAAAACTGTGGTTTTTGCTCTGCACATGCATTTTTATAAGCAAATTGAGCTTTGACAATGTTTTTAGAAACATCAAGAATGTCAAATCTTTTTTTATCAGAATGACTTCTTGGATGACTCAGGAAAAAGTACTTGGAAATTATTCAGGACTTAATTAAAGTGGGAAGAATACTGAATTGTTGAGAGAGAGCTTGATCCCCTATGCATGCCTTAGATTGATAATTTAAAAGGAGATCAATCTTATTTTTAAATGATTGAATCAGCCTTTTCTTCAAAATATAATTTTTATTAAATCTTTGGTTTGGAATAGTGATTAGAATAGTTATTCAGTCATTTATCCGTTCTCAAAGCAAATGAGAGTTAGGCTTCTAATCTTTTTTTAAAAAATCTATAGCCCTCTACTTCTTCCCATGCATTTCCATCCTTTACCAACTGTCTTTGGTGGGTCCACTGTCCCTGCTGGCTGAGGACACAGGGAGGCACCTAAGAGTGAAGAGAGCAATGGTGAAGGAGGGGGATACAGCTTTTAAAAGAGCATGTAAGCTGCTATTGTAGACTTGTCTGTATTTTACACTTAGCCACAGGACGTGGCCTGAACCTGCTTCAAGATGCCCATGTCCCCTTTTCTGAGACAGTAGGTCTGCATTTGCTCAGGATTAGGGACTGTCCTAAGCCATAGTTTTGGGAGTAACGTGATCACTGGCAACAGCAGTACACAAACAGGAAGCAATTTAGTGGAAAGAAGTGGTACAGTTAGAACAAAGAGTTTGATAATTATGCTCCAAAACTCCTTCTGAAATTGTTATTTTGATCTGGAGAATAATCATACTCATGAGTTAGTCACGTATAGTTTATTTAGGTTATAAGAGTGGTTTTGTGTGGTATAGAGAACTGAGGCAGTATGAGGCTCATAGTTGTCAGTGTGATGACCAAAATATGAGAAGGATGTCACCCAAAGCTTAATTAAATGCTGACAGTATGTATAAGGAAAAAATTAAGAAGAGTAAAAATACGGTCATCATTACTGATCTTTAAAGGGCAAACATCCAGCTACATTCAAGTTGATTAAAATTGCAGAAATAATTGTATTGAGTGTTTTAGTCAAATTGTATATTGTATGGCTAACACCTGAAGAGTCATCACTTTTTTGATGTTGTTACAACTCAATTGTGAATTCCTAGTCTCTGATGCAGGTTCAAGTCCTTAATTGGTATTAAAGCAATTTGGACATTAGTATTGTTGGGTTTGGAAAACGTTGTGAGGAAGATGGTATTTAAAAGGCCTTATGTCATCTTGATGTGCTATTTGAGTATGTGACCATTGATGCTACCTGCCTTCACTCTGGATATTAAAAATCTCCATACTCCATACACACTTTGGTTCTGGGTGACACCAGCCAGATAACAGCTTTGCTACCACCTCTTCTCCTCCAAGTCTCTACTTTCCGGTTATATTCACACAGATTTTTATAGAATCATAGGATTGTTTCAGTTGGAAAAGACCTTTAAGGTAATCGAGTCCAACCATTAACCTAACACTGCCAATCCCACCGCTAAACCATGTCCCTAAGCACCTCATCTACTTGTCTTTTAAATGCCTCTAGGGATGGTGACTCCACCATCCTCCCTGGGAAGTCTCTTCCACTGCTTTTCAGTGAAGAAGTTTTTCCCAAAGTCCAACCTAATTTGCATTCTCTCATGCGATAGAATTGTGCAAACATGTTTGGTGTGAAGGGAGGCCAGCTTTTTTTGTGCTACTTTGTCCCTTCCTGCATCTTCTGAACTGTCAGACAGCTAAAAGAGGTCCTTGTATTTGCACTCCAGAATAGTTACTCTCGCCGCTTGTTAGAAAGGGGCACTGGATTAACCATGTTTAATGGAGGCGTTGGTGGTGTAGGTGTAGGAAGATCCAGTAGAACTTCCCCATAGGCACCAGCAAGTTTCTGTTAGGTCCCTCTGAAGCTTTGTCTCTTCAGAAGTAGTAAGCACTTACATGTGAGCAGTTGAACTCCAGTGTATTTCATGCTGGTGTCCAAAGTGGTCGGAGTGCTTTTAGCAGACGCTGAAGCTTCTCATACAGCGACCGGGCATCAGGAATTTCACAAAAGCTTTGAAAACAAAGTAGGAGATGACACAGCTGATGTATTTCATCCCATAAGGTTTGCTTATCTCATTTGTGCTAGTTTTTGAAGCTGACTTTCTTAAAAAAGCAGCTTATGTTCTCAAGGCTGTTTTGCAAATCAGGGATTCTGGTTTCATCAAAAGAAAGGGGATTGATGAATCTGTAGTCACGTGTTATTTTAATTCAGAGGGGAATATGTTCTCTTCCAAATACAAGGCACTCTGAATTTAGAGTTAATATGTGATCCTCTACCTGTCTGTTTCAGTTAAGATTGTGGATTGCTGAAGTTCATTCAGTGCCTCAATATCACTAACAAGTTTAGCTTTAGACAGAATTCAGACAAATACTGCAAGGCTTAAGAAACTTGAAAATCCAGTTGGTTTGAACATGTTGTAGGATTAGGTCTGTACTTCTTGTCTAAAGTTTTTTATTTTGTATTTGTGCAGAAAGATTGCTTTTCATTCCATAATTTTAGTTAAAGGGCAACTGTGAAGCAGTTGTTTTGTTGGGGTTTGGTTTTTTTTTTTGTTTTTTTTTTAATTTGCCTTCAGGCAAAAATTTTCTTATGTTATTATGAGAGATGATTTTAAATAAGAATGCTGCATGTTAATACTCAGCAACTATGAGCTATTCATTTGATATCTGCAGTGTTTGTCGGATCTTGTTAAATAAGCAATTACAGAGTCACTTGTCCCCCAAAGTTTTAAAAATAATACAGCTAAAGTTCTCATTACATTAGATTTATTTTTAAACAGTGTTTTCCAGAACATAAGGATCTGAATCACAGAGCAGCAGCATTGCAGCTTGTGTTCTAGGCCATGATGAAGCTCCATGCTATGCAAGAAGCTTAAAACAGTGATACTGATACAAAATGGACATTTATTGAAACAAAGCAAACCTTGGCTCCAGATACTTAAAAAGTAGCCCTCGTAATCCTTGCATATCACAATATGACTGGTTTATTTCTAAATTATGAGTATTTGGGGTATTTGTTATTGTTGTTGTTGGTCTCCTTCCCCCCACCTTCATTGAAAGCTAAGGTTTGAGGGAAGTAAACATGCTACAAAGGGAAACTAAAATTGACTATAACAAGTTGCTTCTGTTGTTCAGTGAAGTATTTTTAGAAGTGCTTAATGCTAACACAAAGGTGCAAGGTGTGGGATGAAATAGGAAGTTGCAGCCTTTTGTTGAGAACTATAATGAAGTATACTATATGATAGTAATAATTGTGTCTAGGCTCTGGCTATAGGCTTGCCACTACTACCCCTGGTCTTGAGATCCTCAAACTGTATGAACATATGGTCCCCATACCCAGGTAGGGACCATGGTGGGTAGAGAAAAAGGAAACCTAATGATACAAAGGTGAAATGCTCCATCCTCTTCTCTGATGTCTCATTGTCCACTGAACTGGTTTTCCATGCTTTCTTCCACAGACTGCAGTTATTAGTTGCAACTTGAGGTTCACCCACCTGTCCTCGGAGTGGTACTCAAAGGACTTGATTGTTACTCTTGGACCACTCTGGGTCCAATTAATTGGAGCTGCCTGTATCAGTGTCAGTCTTCCACTTCTTTCCTCCACCTTGTAAGCATGATACTAAACCTAATGTATTTTATTTTAACTGCAGAGCCCTGTCTTGAGAGCTAGAAGCTATCGTCCCAAAACAGGGCGTGTGTTCATGGTATCAGCTAGCTCTCCTGCTGACTTTGCCACCCCATACCTAACTCCTGGCACGTTGTCAGCTGGGTGGAGGAATTGTAACTGCTAGCACTGGATTCTGCAATTGTTCAAACTTAGCAGAGGAGACTGAAATAGCAATCCCCATCCTGGAGGAATAGCGAGTTAAAGCTGAAGTGTCAGAAATCTGATCACAGCTTGAAGTGGTTCAGAGAGTCCCATTCCCTTCTTGCTTGCCCGCTCCCTGGATGTGTACACACAGGTGCCCCATTAACTGCTACACTATTTGCAAATATCCGTGCACGTTCCTGACTTTCATAACCTCCTGTGCAACTGGGTGCCTGTTACCTTGCATGTTACTGTAACCAGTGCTGACTTCAGCAAAAACAAGCAAGGTGTTCCCACTGGTCTCCTCCCTCCTCCATTCACATACTGTCTACCTCTCTGTCCTATAGTTCACCCCATGAATGCACAGATCCTGTGTTTTAACATCATCTGGTAAGACCCTTCACCTGTAGCTGGTCTGAGTGTAACCAGGAGCTACTTAAGACTGCCCTGTCTCAGGAATAACCCAAGTTGCAAAATGCAGCGTACAGCAGAACTATACTGGACTGCTCAAATGCCAAGTGGTCCATAGGCATGATCCAGAAACAAAAAACTGCATAAATGGTGATGATTTGCTGAAAGATGTGATGCAGCACCTTGGTAGGCCATGCCCTAGGCTGTACCTACTCATCTACATCGCACCCCAAATAATGCCACAGGCACTGACCTGGCTGTAGATCCATCTTGTTGCTTACCAGCTTGCTTCAAGTGAGTTCAAGTTGGGATCTTGATACTTAGCCTTGGATTTTCTTGCTTTTCCTTCACTTTCTCACATCTTTGAACCATCCTAAAATTGAGTGATTCTGCTGGTAGTAAAATTGCTGTGATTTTTCCTGTTGTCACTCACTAGCTCTGAAATCTTAAAATGTAAATGTCTCTGTTTCACTGCCTCCGTGTCCTTTCTTGCTTCCAGTAAGTGCTGTTACCACTCATCTGAGTGCTCTCAACTTGTATGAATTTGATAATGAGTTTCTCAATATTTAAGGGGGGGGGGGGGTGGGGGGGTGAGTTGAAACATTTTTGTTTGAATCGAATCTTCGGGTTTGGTGTTACAATCTCTGACTCTTTGTTTTTGTGTGTGTGTTTTCATTGCTTTTTGCATTTTTCTTACTTCTCTGACAGATAGGCCTATGCTTAAACTAGAACATCATTATTCTCCCATTGTAGGAGTTACTCCACAATTTGATAATTAAAATCTGGAGTGGATCATTGTGCACAGTTGCAGAGCACATTTCAACCTTTGGTGAACCAGTCACTAACCAGGCAAAATGCTGTTTGATCAGTTCAGATTTCTGTTGAGTTAGTGAGCTGAATTTGGCTCAGCAAGTAGCAGAACTGACAAGCAAGGGGGTGCAGGACCAAAAGCAGGGGAAGGGGAAACAAGGGCAGCCTTTGGTGACAGCAAGCCATTCGTTTGGCTCAGCTGTCTTGTTAAGACATGCTTTCAGGGAAGCCAAAAAATACTTGGAATGTCTTATAAGCATGTCATTCATTAAGACCATGCCGTAAAAGTTTTAATTCCTGGTAGTCTCTTCTTGTGGCTACCCACAAAATAGTGAGGTTAATCAAGATTGGGTATAGGATCCTTTCTAATTACAGAGTTCATCTACAAATGCAATCATCTTTCTGCATGGTTTTTTTTTTTCTGTTTCAGAAAGAAGATGCCATTAATGAGGAGCGGGACGAAAGACTGTCTCTTCGGAAGCATCGCTTCATGCATTTTGCTTCATTGGAATATGAAGGAGAGTATTACATGACACCAAGAGATTTCTTGTTCTCAGTGGTATTTGATCAAGTCGAACGTAAGTTGTTTTCTCATCATCATATTTGTGAAGGAAAAGAAACTTACAGATCCCCTCAAAGATGAAATTTGCAGATCACTGCGCTAAGATCCTTTATCTGACATCAATCAACAGAAGCCAGGTTATAAATTTCATGGTATGGATTCTCACAGGCACCACCACCCTTTACACCAGTGACACGAGGCTTATGATTTAGAAACCTGGTGACTTGATTATGACATTATGTCTCTGTATAATTTACATGTCAGATTAGTTTGTAGTTCTTCAATTACTAACATGCCACAGAAAACAGTAGGACTGTAATATAATAATGTTCATACCGTTCCAGGCCCCATTATCTGTCTATCCACTTCACCAGTAAGTGCTCTGTGACCTTTTTTTTCTTAGAAGAAGCAGTGGCAGGGGTGACTTGAATTAGTGTAATGAAGCATTTGTGCTCAGCTCTAGGTTTCTGGTTTCAAATCTCGTCTGGTTTGTACGAAACCTAGTTAAGAACAAATCAAAATTGTATACATATACTTCTAAAAGCATGCTTTCTGAGGAGAAGGTAGGACCACCACATGAATAAAAAGTGCATAGATTGTTGCCCTACTTCTGGTTTTCTGGCCTCATTAACTCTGCCGCATTTCTTAAGCTTCTCCTATCTGTCTTTGTATCATCTTCTGTAATTTCCATGTTACAGTAATATTTTTTAAATTTTAGCTTTTACAGCTTTCCTAGGTTTTTTTTTTTTGCTTTAGAAAGGTTAAGCTCTCCATGTTTCAAAGAGGATTGTCACTCAAAGCACAAAGATGCTGTTAGTACATGTGCTGAGGGAAACAGGCAAATCCAACTTGAATCACTGTTTGCTGCAGTCTGCACATACTAACCTGAGGAGCACGCTGTCTATCAAAAGCCATTCATAGCCTGGGATGCTCTGCCCAGAAGGCAGCAAATTTCCAAGTGACTTGGAGGTATTGAACAGGAAATACAGAAGGGAATTCAAGCTACTGTGGAAAGGCTTGGGAAACAGAGAGGAAGAAGGAGACCTGAATGCATTTTGATTCAAGCCTGTGAGAAACCTGGGGCAGAACAAAGTTTACTGAGCTGCAGGTGGTCAAAGAACAGGACACAGGAATCTGTAGTAAAAGAAGAATTCCTGTGCTGCCAAAAATCTATAGGTGATAAGGATATACAGCTTCACTGCTGACACATGACTTCTAATATTATACAAAGCTGAATATAAATCCTCAAAATGAGTTTATGACCTTGAGAGTCATGGAGACTCTCAAAATAACTTTTTTTTTTTTTTAAATATATTGCTAACAGAAGAGTTCTTTCCCCTTCCAAAACTCAAGTCATTAAGGAGGTATTTTCTCTGGAGTTTTCCAGCCTGAAACACTGAAAGTAAATACTGAAATTTTCAGTTTTGAAGGTGTGGGGTTCAGACAGTTGCCTGTGAAAGCAAGGGTAAAGAAATAAGTGTTTTTTCGGTTTTAGCATTTCATACATATTAATTGGTTACTCCAACTATAATAGTACACATGCAGATTTTTAATGAAGTGGTAAGATTTATTTGTAATGCAGCCAAGTTAATTTCAGTTACTTTGCTAATACGAGTAGGAAGCAGCGCTAAAGAAAAAAAGTAATGACAAGAAAAAACACATGAACAACAACAACAAAAAAATCATTGCACTAATGCATATTTAACATTTCAAATTGAGGTCAGGCTTACAGTGATAGCATCATAGACAATTCATAGAAAAATGTTCATACTTGAAGCTAATGCTCCTAAACAGTTTTTTAACCATCATTGTTGTGGGTTCATTGGTTCATTACTATAAACAAAATGGGAAGCAATTCTGTTCAAGTCATATTGCTTGAGATTTTAGGTTTTCTTGTAACTACAAACAGATATATAATTTCTTAGAAGAGAAATATGGAGTTTATTTTAAATGCAGTGGTTTGTTCATTGTGTTTAGAGGAGATTCATGCAAGGAAAATATATGAATCTATCTCGAGTGGCCATCCAGGTATATTCAGAGTAGATCGAGATGGTGAACTTCAAAGCAAAGCAGCAGTTATTTTTGGGAACTTCCTGATTATCTCATAAAAATAATTCCCTTTCACCGTGAACAGTGGTTTCAGAAATAACAGGCACACCACAACTAATCCTAGAAAGCCCTTCACTTATTGGCATACTGAGATGCAATTTTAACATGTGATACTGCATACAAATGGTCGGTCTTATAAGGCTGAACTCAAAGCTGTAATGATTTGGTTATTCTCTACCTATTTTTGATTAATCACTAATAAATAATAATTAAAAATAAAAATATAAATTAAAAAACAAATAAACAAAACTCACACACAGAACAGAAACAAAAAAAAAAAACCCCAAAAAATAATATGGAAGGCTTAGGACAGTTCTAAAGCTTTGTTTCTGCTATCTTTTTTACAGATAATAGGCAGGAACCTGTGACCAGCTTCACAAGCAATTTAGCTGTGTACAAGAAATATTGTTGAGGATGACCACAACATTATGTTGCTTTGTTCCTGTTCAGAGATAAACATTCCCAAAGGGGGAAAAAGGCAAGCGAAAAGAGGGGATGAGAAGCAGTTGTGGGTTGTGAACAGGAGTCCTTGTCCAAGAGCCTTTGGGGTTTCTGCTCACTGGTGATTGTCATTGGAGAATTACCTTGAAATGTCCAGTTAGTTTTTAACCGTAATTAATTTGGAAGAAAATAAATGTGGTGTTGTGTAAACCAGATGAGTTGTTGGTGCTAGATCAAAAATGCGGATGTTAGAAAATACCAAAATATTTTAGCAATGTCCAGCTTTTCAAATGAATTCCTGTACACAGTAGAGTAGAATTTATTACTGAAGCAAAATCTTAGGTGTGCCCTTTGACAAGGTTGCAAAACGTGCAATAAATGATGATTTATTATAGAACACTTTCCTAGATAAGAAAATAGATGAACTGTAGTACAAATATATCAACTGTCAGCTAACCCAAGTGAACTTGAACCCTGCTTGACAGACCTTAGTTCACTAGTTCTGATCATTTGTTTCCTGGTGTGTGAGTTTTTCTATTACTCATTTTCTTTAAGGTAGGCCAAAAATTGTGAAATCTTGGCATTCCTGTTGATTAAATCACACCTGCTAAGATATTTACTGTCAGGGTGATAATGAAGAAAAATATTTACAGTCCTGCCATCTAAGGAGAATGAGCCGATAACAAATGCAGAGTTTCCTGAAAGATTTATTTTTTTCTGCCTATTGCCAAAGTAGAGAGCTCTATGAAAGAAAAAAAGCACTGTCTGAAAAAAAATTAGCTTGCTTTTAGATGCAGGGGTTCACACTGGATTACTTTTGTAAATATTTGCAGAATTGTATTGCGTTTAGTTATGTTATGGAAGGAAGCAGCCACCTCTTTATAAACAGCAGCAAACAGTAAATGAGACGTGGTAGTGTGGCACAGCATTTCTGCTGGTAGAAAACACTTGTTGTAGGTGTTTTGTACCAGTTAACACAGTGAATACTAAATGCACCACTGGGGATTTTGGGATTCGTGGCTCTATGCCATGCAATCTCATGTTAAAACAACGTTACCACAGAGATGTGTGGCAAACCACCGCAAAAGCAGCCAAGTTCCTCTGAGTAATCTGTGGGATGCTCATGTGAACTGTCGTATCTGATGCGATGATGGTTCAGTGAAAAAGTATTTTTTGTTACTCTTCTTATCATGATGTAAAAACTTCTCGATGTCTCGTAATATATCTAATATCCAGTTCATAATATGAACTTACTGTGTTGCATCAGAAATTCTAGCATTTTTAAGATAACAGGTTTAAGAAAGTTAAAATTCAGCTGACTTGCACTGTGTTTTCATTGCAATGCAGGACTATTTCTAAAAGACCCTTCTAGCTTCATGTAAAACTTGTGTTTTAAACAGTCATGTATGCTTCAGCTCCTATTCCAGAATATACAGCCAATACTGTGTCAGTATTTCCACTTTATTGAAATACCATCTCTAGTGTGCTGCTGTTGTAGAATATTGTCCTGATGTCAGCCAGAGCAGAGTTGGTTTTCTTTCTGGTAGCTGGTACAGGGCTGTGTTTTGGTTTTAGTGTAAGGATAATGTCAATAACATGCTGAATGTTTTAGTTCTTGCTAAGTAGTGCTTTTCCTGTGTCTAGGGTTTAACAGTTTTCCATGCTCTGCATGTTCATTACTTGGTTTGTATATTCTATTTATTAATTTATTTTATTTTGTTGTTATATTATTATTAATTATTATTCCTTTTCTCCATCATCCAGTGGGGTTTGGAGAGCCAAGAGGGACCAGCCAGTAGATGGGCACTTCAGAATGAGCTGAGTCAGTCTTTTTGTTTCTGGATCTTGAGTTTTTGCCTCTAGTGGGAGTTGAGGAGCCTATACTTCAGTGTCTTCGTTTTGACCTGAATTTCATATACAATAACTAATCAGACTGATATGAGTCATGCATGAGTGTCAGACCTAAAACCTAGGATTCAAAGTCAAAGACTAAGATTTAAGCTCATGTAAGTGGTGAAGCTCGGTATGGGCAGTGAGGATTGGAATGTTATATGAGGAGACATTGGCAAAGCTGGAAACTGAATTCAATCCTCATGAATTTCTAATGTATTGATGAAGAGATCATTTTCTCTCTTGTCTGTGCATTTAGTTTTTAGTTCAAATCCTCCAAATGCAGTAGAGAACTCTGCAGGCTGGAATATGCAGGACAGAGATGACCCCTGGCCCAATGTATGATGGAAGGTAAAGTGAATCAAAGGTGAAGAAGCAGCATGATGGTTTAAGGTCATTTATATAAATCTCTTCTGAGTTTTAGAAAAATGGTACAAAATCAAACATTTCTAGCCAAAGTTTCTTAGTTGTTGTTTACTCATTTCTTGAAGTGGGGTTATGAGTGAAGGAAAATCATGTACCTGTTGAGGGATCTGCATACATTAGCAAAGATTAAGCAGGTAACTGAAAATTTCTGCTTCTGTAATCAGCCCATACTGTCAATTTTCCATGTTCAGCTATCCTTCATCACCCAAACAGCATAAGGAAATTCTACCCCAACCCTAGAAAGTCTTTAAAGTAACATATTATATACATTTGGGCTTTTACTTGCCCTTAAGTCTTCAAATACAACATTAAAATTGATGTTCTGGATAAAAATCTTAAATCCTTTTGGATAAAAAGTTGTACCTTAGCCGATTGTTGGTAAAAGATAAGCTGGAATTGGTTCATCTAAAGATTAATTTGAAGGGAAATAGTTTTTTATCTATAAACAATAGAAATACTGCAGAAATTCCTATAGTCTTGATAATATGTATTTCTGTATGGACATAAGCTTTGTTGTGAAATCAAAATAAAGGCTAATGCATTGACATAGCAGCTGCACGATGAGAAAAGAATCAGACATGGGATTCTTGAGAGGAAACAGGTTCTTCCACCTAGCAGCAGTCAAATCTGGTCTGTTAGCCAGGCTGCTTTTACGATCTTTTAGCTACTGGCCACTGCACTGATTTACCTGTTTGCGCTCATTTTTCAGAAAAAAATTGTTATGTTTAGAGCCAGAGAAATAGATGCAAGAGGTGCTGCAATCAGAGCAGAGGTGTTAGGTGAGAACTGACTCCCAGCACAGTAGCCTCTGCAGCTGCAGCAGTGAGGAAGTGTGCACAGTTGGACAGGGGAGCAAGAGGAAGGATGGAGCAAAATCACTTAAGAAGCAGCAGGTTTTAGCATATCATTGCACGGGGAGGTACAAAAAAAAGTGTCCTTTCTTTCCCCACAATTCCATTGCCATGCCTTGAACCATGTTACGAGACAGCGCTGGAGGTACCTGGAATATGTTCCTTGTAAAGTCAAATAGGAAAATAGATTTCCAATCTTTAAAATTATACTGACGTTGTATTAATTACATTTGTCTTTTTGTGATTATGTCTGCATGAGATGACAGTAAGGTTATAATAGACTCGTGGCTTTGTTGGGATTAATTCTTATTTTTCCCTTTGTGGAATGGCTGACTAGCTGGAGAATGACGCAGAATCAGAGTTCCTATCTCGATCGGCTACAGTGCTTACTGATTAAGTAAAAATTTGGCAAAATACTATTTTTTGAAAATACATTACTAGCTGCGTAGATTTCTGAAAAACAATTATTAATGAGAAGATAATATTGCAGCTCCTCGATGAATGAAAGCAATTTTTTAAAACTCGGCACAAATAGTACCAATAACAAAGCTAGTCAGACTTCAGCAGAGTTGCATGTAAGAGGCAAGTTGTCTCAACGCACATCTTGAAGGATTTAGTTATTTAAAGTGTGAAAGTTATTGGTTATTTAACGGCATCTGAATGGAAAACAGATTCCTTGAAACGAATGAAAATATATTGTGCATATACAGAATACTTGTAGTACAAGTAATGGAAAGATCTGGTTATTAATAACAGGAGTCTGCTTGTTGTATAAACATCAGCTGCCTTAGAATTTCAGCCGGCTTGCAACAGTTTCTGCTTTAGTCAAGTATCTCAATTTTGTGACATGCTACCGTGATACTTCAGATACTTCAGAGAGAAGTCACTCTTCTTTTATTTATACATACGAGCAAATTTCAAGAACTTGTACAATCACTCTTGGTCTCTGAATATTTTTCCTGTCTGTAAAGAGTTTTTATTTCTGTAGAACACCACATACTATTTCAGATGCATTTCTAACATACTGTTGATATACCACAGAAAATATCTCTTGGATCTTTTTCTGCTGCAGGTTCTGAATACTTTTTGGCAGATTACTTCAGTATTATTTTTTTTAATTAATTCAGTGGAACGTAATCAGTTCTGAAACATCCTGCTTAACTGACAATTAAGTCTTAACAGATGTAGCGTGAAAATCAGACTCGATGAATTTTTATCACTCCTAAATGTATTTTAATTTCTTGCAACATATGTCCTTAACACAGACAGGTATTGCTTTGTACCTAAGAGTACAATCTGTTTATAAATTCCTTGGGTTACATTCACATATTTAGAACTGATGGGGATCTGGCTGACCCTTGGGGGATGACAGCAGGTGCCAGGAGTGCAGGTCAGGCTCCTGCCAAAATCTAGCAGCCATCCTAGTCTTACATTTTCAGTTGTTTGTAACTCTTTCAGTGCTAATGGCTCTATGCTTTTCCTTAGGTCAGTGTTGAATTTTTATTATGTTAGTCATATCATTTATCCCTTTTTTTGAGTAATCTTGATATAGAATGATTTATTTCTTTTCTTTTTTTCCCCTGCATGTTGTCATAAGTGTGTTAGTTTTGGTGGGGTTTTTTTTCTTTTTTTTTCAAAATACCTAAGGTAGAACCACCAAGTATCAATCACTTTCCTTCTAGGTAATAGCAGCAAGCAAGATGTGCAGCTTGCTTTGGTAGATGAGAGGAGCTGTCCTTAATTGCCAAATGGCCGTTGTCTCCAGGGAGACCTTTGAGAAGTTCTGCTGCTTTCTGTTTGGAAAACACTGGGATCAGTTTCTTAAGGGAGAAACTACCTGGGTTATACTCTCCTATTTTTCTCCCCGACTCTGCACCTGCAGTGGGTTATAGAACAGATTGTGCTCAGTAGCCTTTCTCATCTAGTGTGAAACAAAAGCAAATACCAAGCTCAAAGACTTTTTTCCATGTGTACAACACAGGGGTTTCTCTTGTTAAGAGCCACCTGCTTACATGGCAGTGCCCTCTTTTGGTCTTACCAGCTTCATTACTGCAGGGGAGAATGCAGCTGAGAGACAACTCTTAGTAATTGAATCAATCTTCCAACATTGTCCAGCCCATCAGAGTTCTGTTCCTCACACCACCATCCATAGTACTGGTGAGCACCTGGTCATTCTGCTGGCTACATCTTTAGTTAAGTATCTTTCCTCTCAGGTCTGGAAAAGGCTTGTGCACCTGAAAGCATTAGGATTTTTTAGCCATAGCTAATGAAAGATTGATTCACCATTTCCAAAAAATCCTGTCTTGGTTCTTACCAGGTGAAAGGTAACTTAGCATCATTACATCTTAGTCCAGATGCATCCTAATTGACTATTCTTGTTTTTTCTAGTTGGCTTATCAGTATATAGAAAGTGCCAGTACGCTGGGACTTTGTTCATTGAAAGCTGCAGTCCTATCTGGCTTATTAAAATTTTTAAAAGGGCTTCTTGTATGGAATTTGAATGTAAAACATGGCCAAGCCAGCTGCTGTTTGATTTTATCCAGACTATTTCAGTTGTCTTTCAGAAGAACTGACATTTGAAGTCTTTAGTATGATACAGGTCATTTTCCCAAGTGCTAGCCTTAGTTTCAAGCCTTGAATTCATGTCCTTTGTTCCAATACTTCTGATACTGCTGGAAGTACTGGGACAGTGGGCTCTTGCTGCTGCATTGGTATTGGCAAACGCTAAGTCACTTATCCCACTGGAGAAACTGCCAGTTCCAGAAAGCAGATGACTTTTGTCTTTTTTTTTTTTGTTTGGTTGGGTTTTTGGGGGTTTTTTTTGTTGGGGTTTTTTTTGGTTTTTTTTTTTTTTGTTGTTGTTCCTCTCCAAATGAGTTTTGTTTTTGTTTTTCCTGGGGAAGAGTGAAATGTGTTTGTTCTTAACTGTGAACTGGATTCAAACAGTTGAGAGCCTGACAGAGCAAATCCTTATAATAGAGAGTACTAAAATTAGTCACTTTGTCTCATATGGATGGACATCTGCTTTTCCATTGGGACTGTATGGTTTTACTGTGTCTGACAACTTCTGACCAGTCACCCACACCCTGACATAGCAGTTATTTCTTCTCCGTGGATTTTTTGATGATAGAGAATGTGAGAGCTCACTTCTCTTTTGCTATCACTTCCTTGGGAGAAAATATAAAACCTAATGTTCAAAAATTTCATCTCCTCTGGCTTTGTTTGAATTGGCAGAAGAGAGCAACTATTTAGCAGAAAAGAGCAACATTGTTAATGATGTGTATGGAGGTAAAGGCTGTTGGAAAAGTTAAAGTGACTTTTAACCCAGTATGGTCAATTTAAAAGTACTGTGGGCAGCATAAAATGACTTTACTCTTTTCACTAAAAGAAAGACATCTATTGTTTGCCTTTCATTTGCACCCGCTTTGAGAATTGTAAAAAACCTACTTAAAAATTTGATTCAAATTTCAGTTCGCTCTCTTTCCTCTGCAGCTAAAATAAATGCTTATTTCAGGAGGACAGTCCCTATTCTTTATGTCCAGTGATGCTGTAAGGAGGAAAAAGGATATCTGATTAGTCGTACCATTGTAAGAACATTTGTATTTGTTACCACAGCTCACCAAAGTTAACATGTAATATCTTGTAATGTGTTTCTAAGGACTTGCATCCTCTATTAGAGTGATACGTAATGTCTTAGCACTTGTTCTTATCGTTTCAAGGCTAAGTATGTCAAAACTTTTCATATATATTCTAAGAGACCCTATTTTAGCAGTTAAAAACTAAAATGCAGACCTTTTCAAAATTTTCATGCTCAATTTAAAATAATTTGTAACCACTGCTTATATTGGAAAATGGTGACATGGCATCTCTTCTGTTGCTTGAAAACTCTTTTGATATCTAACCTAAAATTAATCACTGTCTGTTTAAACCAACTTGCTCTTGTGCCAACACTTCCCACTACCTAAAATAGTGGGTTTTTTCCTTTTGAATCTTAACCCCATGATGCATTATAGATAATTACATTACCACTCAGCACTGGTCTTGTTAGGTTAAGCAAACCCAAATTTATTTTTATCTCCTCTGGCTGGATGAGGCTATCCGTTCCGTGGCTTCATGTAGGTAGGCAGCTTTATTCCATGCTTTCCTGAATTTGATTTGTTTTTATAAAGCCAGCTTCATTCCCTGGCTCACAGCACAATCCACTAGCAGTCACTATGGCCTAAGGGATGGAACAAGGGTTGAAGTCAGGAACTTTTTAAATTAATACTCTTGCTGAAACATGAATTATCAAACTGCAGCTTCAATCAAGGAGAAAAATGTTACAAAACAATGCTCACTAGAGCAAAACACTTAAACTTGTTTAGCCTGTGCTGTACTCACAGTTGCTATATGCAGAAGACCTTCCAGCACCGTAGGTGCTTTGGTCCCCATTTGTAGCTCCACATGGCTGCTAGGCTGAGGGTAGTGCAGTAGAGCAAATTATTTTCTGTGTTCTTAGGTGAAGAATGTTTTAGTGTACTCACAGAATAGGGATTAAGACAGAGAGATCTGAAAAAGAACATCCTTTTGGGAGATTAAAGGCTTGATGCCCACAGGTACTGTACACCTTTGCACAGGAACAGGAAAAAATGTTCATTTTTTTAGCCCAACGTTGCTTTTGGAGGAGATATTGGTTTTGTCAGAAAGTATGGCAGGAAGGAGACAATGCAAGGATAATTAGAGGCAGTGGATGCAGAAGCCCAATATACTGAAGGCTGCAGTTACAGGAGCAGATGTTAGTGGGAATTTTTATGTAAAGTGTATTTATGCTTATAGATTCATCTCTTCCATTATCTTTACCAGACAAATTTCTGTTCTGTTTCTATTTTGACAGACCTAATACAGTCTTTCTTCTGGTGCTTAATAAGATCAGAATTCCTTAGAAAATCTGAATATAAAATTAAATCCAGTGTAAAACCAAATATTTTTTTGAGGTTTGCTTCATCAGATGATTTGTATTCAGGGGAGAAAGTTGGGGGTTTTTTTTTTGTGGGATTTAAAAAAATTTTAAAAAAAAACCCCTTTTTGGTTTGGGGTTTTTTTTTTTGGGGGGGGGGGTGGTTGTGGTGGTTGTGGTTTTTTTTATTTGTAAGATGCTATTGATCTTCTTTGCCTGGATTTTTTTTTTTTCTTTCTGACACTTTTTTCATTAGAATGTGAGGAGTTTGAAGTCACAGGGTCAAGAGACAGCTTATCTTTCCCTCTTATTCAGTCTCCAAAGTTCACCCCTTAGAGCAAAACACTTGTTCTCCCTTTCTACTAATAGGGAAGGCTGCTGGACAACATGTCAGTAATTTATTATTAAACATACTGTGGGCAGCATTTATTTTTCTCTAACTTGCAAATTAGCAAAACTGGTTTGTCCAGTGCAGTAAGGCACGACTGACATCTATTTTTAAGCTCTTCTGTGATTTCTCATTGCTTTAATTCTGTGATCTTATAGGGGAGTTAGACTTTTGATGATCGTGCTTGTCTTTCCATTACCATCTTATCTTCTGAAAAAAAAAAGAAAAGACATTTCAATTTAGGCTTATGTAACTTCATTCTGGTACTCTTAGAAACTAGCCGAAACTAGTTTGCTCCAGTATATCTTTTTGTGTGGTGAAAATAGGATAAAACCATCTTAGCTTAAAATACAGGCGCATTCGGTTATCACTTACATACCCTTGGAGCCCCTGCTGTAGGAAAACTTCCCAAACATCTGTTAATTGCTATGTGACAGATGTTAATGATGTATAAACAAGTCAGTCTCAGCGGGGACTGTTACTGGTTTGCTCAGAGCTTCTGTATGTGCTAATAACAGAATGAGCTAATCTTAGAAAGAAACCCCTGGCTTATTTAAAGGGAAAAGCAAGAATGACGTGGTCCATCAACTGAAGGAAATCAAGTCAGCCACAGAGGGGAACTCCAATTAAGCATAAGAGGTAAGAAAGAAAGAAAAGCTAGAGATTGCAATAATTCCTGAACCTGGAGAGTTATGGAAATAATGCAGTAGGGCTGCACAGGATCAGTAAAATGCTCAAAGCAGTATGCAGAGTCTTCTGTAGGAAAATTCCCAAACATGGTCATTAAAATGTCCTTATCTTCTCACGGTGGCAATTGGAAAAAGTAATGTCATCACTGGGGTCATCTGCGTTAGAATGGCCTTCCTAAAATTTTCCTTTAAGGTTGGACTCCAGAGCCTTATAAAGGGAAAAGATTCCTTCTGGAAATTCTGACATGACAGGATCAGCTTAATTCACCTCGGAATAGCAATTCCCTTTATCACTAGTCATCCTTGTAATCTCCAGGAATCCAAAATATCTGAAGTTAAGTGCTACAGTACTGCACCTATGCCAAGAGTCTCTTCCCCTAAAATAGCACTTCTGGGTTTTTTTTTTTTTCTTATGCTGATTTCACTGTTCACTGATGGGAATTAGTTGCAATTATTAAAATTTGCTGAAAAAGAAAAGGATGCATTAGGTTCTACTAGAATAGACATCTGGTAATTCAATTCATCATTTTAATAAAACTAATTGCAGAATGGATATGTTTCTTTCATAAATGTTTGTTCACCCTTTTTTTTTTTTTTACAATGGACTTGTATTTTTGGGAAGATGGACAATATAACCAATTGCAAAAATACAAGTATCCTCAGTAAAAACAGAGAATATTATCAAGTGGATCCAAAACAATCTTGTGTACTTTATTTAGATTTGTCATATGTTTTAGAAGTTTCACTTACCCACATTCAACGCAGGTGGTAGTTAATTCCCTAAATAATTTCCTAATTTCTAGTAAAGAGGGTGATTTCATCCCTTTATGTCCTGTTATTCAGATATATTTGTTGTTTCTCCAAGAAGACTCTCCTGCAAAGCAGAGGTGAATAGGAACTGAAGCTGTAGCTAGCCCAGGTCACCCCATGCAGTAACTGAACTCCGTCTAGTGGGTGTTCACTTAATCCTTTCATTCCTGAACAGAATTTATATTGGTTATAATTTACAGATTAACTGTTCTGTAAACTCAACAGCAATGCCCTCAGACATCTAGTCACTGTAAATCACATGTTCATTAATGGGGCTTATATTGTGGAAGATAAGAATAGTAAGTTTCTGAATTTTGGGGGCATTTACTGTGCTCTGGACGGCAAGACAAAAAGCCTTGAGCTTTAACACAAGCTTTCATTAATGAAATTGACAACGTAGAATTGTTTTCTTCTAATAAAATGCCCCAATTTGCTGTTAAATCCAGTCCTTGGTGCTCTCATGTCTTGACAAATCTGGCAAAGATGTCTCTTCCTTCGTAGGTTATTGATGAGAATTGAAGGCAGGATACAGTCTTCAACTGCATAAGAATGTGGTTACCTTCATATAAGCCAGGGGGAAAAATTCCTAAAGCTCTATATGAAACCTACCAACTTGTATTTGGTGTTAGTGTAGGTTACAAAAGCACCCAAACCAACACTGTATTTTCCTATTGCAAAGTTGCTCAGATGACCGTATGAAATTAGAGGGGTCTCTTGTATTCACAGTCCTAGAAGCAAATGTGTGCAAGCGCATCCAAAACTCAACTGGACGTGGTCGTGGGCAACCTATTCTGAGCTTTTTACATTAGTCACCATGAGAAGATAAGGACATTCTAATTACAACAATGATCTCTATAGCTCCCTTGCAACTTCAGCTGTTCTGTGAATGAGGCAGTTTCCCTTAACCATGAAGGAGCTCCACCTCATGCGTCTTCTCACAAGCTTCTCTGGAACTCATGAGACCATCCTTTACAATCACCAGAAAGGTGATGTTTGTTCTGTATTCATTAGAATTGTTACTTTTGGGAAGGACTAAGAACAATAAGATGGTGGAAAGGATGTATTTAGTCTGGGGGGAATGTTGGGCAGCCCTGAAGGAGTCAACTTCTAGGCATTCAACAGAAGGACAAGGCAATAGGAGAACAAAATGGGAGCAGCAATTACCACCATCATTAGAATAGTGCAGCAATAGAAATTGGCAGGCTGCTGATGAGATTTCCAGATTTTACAATAGCGCTGCGGAAGGGTATCAGCTATCTCTCTCTTATTTAGGTTTTTTTCTTCCAAGGTCTGACTAGAGGTTATGATCAACAAAAGTTTCCCAAACTGATGCTTCTAGCAAAATTCCATTTTGCTTTTCCGATCAGCTGTCGTCTCTTGGAACATTTTTTAAAATACTTTTAAGAACTTTTACTACATGTTGCTGGACTCGAAATAAATTAATCTTTAAAAGAAAAACACTGTTTTAACAAAAAAGAAGACATTAATGATGGTGTAAATAATTCTGATATGTGATAGGGTGTAACAGGAAAAAAAAGTGAGCTACTATGTAAACTGGATCTAAATAGCTTTTTATATTTACAGGACTCTTGAGAACCCACTCAATTTATGTGAAATGCCAGTGCTCCCAGTTACTTACCCACTGCAGTAATTTAAATTGGCT
Source organism: Todiramphus chloris collaris (assembly GCA_025345505.1). NCBI lineage: Eukaryota > Metazoa > Chordata > Aves > Coraciiformes > Alcedinidae > Todiramphus > Todiramphus chloris. The sequence continues at coordinate 53,045,955 of JANVCC010000021.1, forward strand.
TGATGTACTAATATGTCAGCTATTTACTGCTTGGATGTGAGTGCCATAAGTGCCCTACATCTGAACAGAATTATGGTAATAGCACTGCATTTTTCATGCAGATACCATGAGCAACTTCAATTTTTTCACAAAACATTTCCAGTTTTCATTTTTAAATTATATCGAGCTATTACTTTTTCTTTTCTGTTCTTCTAGGAATAAACGGTATCAACAGTACCCTGAAGTTTGTACTTGGATGAGTAAGGTTAGGAAAAAGCAACCTATTTCATGAAAAAAGCAGTTGAATTAACGTCACTCTTGTCTTTTGAACCCCAAACTACAGTTTAGAATCAATACTATCTTTCAAATGTGCAAACCTATCTGTGTGCACGTAAACTGATGAGATAATGCATGAGCAAAAGTCTGTTGGGAGCAATAGGACAAAGTAGGTGACCCACGTGGTCATTTCTGGCCTCATTATCTGTAATTCTTGCATGTTGGAGTGTTTTTTACATCTCAAAGTGAATAAATAAACCATATAGTTACTTCATATAACATGACACAATTTGCAGTTCCTGCTTAGGGGATAAATTGTATCAAAGCAAGAAGGGGAAAAAGATAGTCCTCCATGACACAAGCCCTCTTTTACCTTATTCCAGGGTTAGCAAGGTAGCTTTATAATAGTGATAAGTTCCCACACAAAGTATGAATTCTTCACCTGGCCACCTCAGTTATGTTGGCCAGCAGTTTCATCCAATGTGTAATAATTAACAGTCTTCAATATGAGTCTTTAGCTATTACATTTTTTTACATTTTGTAAGATGCATGTGAAAAGTAACAGTTTGTCACAGTAGGGAAGATCTTCAGATACATGGAAGAATACAAATTGTAAAGGAAGTGGCTGAATTAGATATGATAGAGATAGTTGCTGCTGTGGTGATGGTGACTTCATATTGAGAACATAAGCTTAAATCAAGTCTTACACGGTAAAGTAAGAAGCAGTTTCTGGTGCTGTTAAGGTGTTAACCATTTCTGCCTCTGTTTTGATTGTGGGATGATTAATTTGCACACATTTTTATTCTGAATCCAAATTAATCTCTGCTTACAATTAAGATGCAATTTCCTTAAGCTATGCATGTGGTTAGATTTTTAGTGGTGTTATTTAATTATTATTGTTCTTATACTACTTCAGTTGTCTTCTAATTTTTGTTATATTTGCCTTCTCTATCCATAAAGTAGGTTACAGAGCCCTTAGGTCAGGGATCATGCCTTGTAACACTGTCTAGTCAAGGAACAGAATTAAACCTCTAGTGCTATGAGGCTATCATCATAGTTTATCTTCCTCTGTTGTTAGTACCTTAGCCTAGCATGTGCTCCAGTACTGTGGTATTTAACAAGCTAGTCTTTGTTAGCAATAGGAGGTGACAACATAAAGCATAGCAAAGCTACAGAAATCTTCTCTTCTTTATTTCAGGGTAGGATCAAAGTTCATTAATTGAACTTTTGAACCTAGTCTCCTCGAAGGCTTAGTCTAGCTTATGCTGTTTTCTTTGCTAGATGAGACTGACTACCATTTCAAGCCTTATACTAAGAATTTTTCTTGAGCTGAGACTCTAAATGCTTGCTCTTTGTGGAAGGTTCATGGTTTTGTGCAAATTGAGGATATGCCATCCATCCCAAAAGTCTGAACAGTGTGATGTTGACTGTAGGTTGGCAGGAGTCATTCTCCACCCTTCCGGTCTCAGAAATGTGTATTATGGATACACCTCCTTCTAGATAATCTTAATTGTGCTTTATAATACTCCAATTATGCAGCCAGTTTGCCTCTTGAACTGTAGTACACTTTGCCCATGTATCTGATTAAGTTGTTAATAAAACAGAGGATACATGCCCTTAGCACCGCTAACGTTAGGCTGATAGATAGGAGGTTGGAAAAACCTGATTAGAGATACAACAGATGCAAAAAGTAGTCATGGTGTGAGTTATCTGGTTGTGTGCAGAAGGATTCATCTACGCAGTTTAGCTATATAAAAGCTGAATGCTAGGTCAGAGCAAGTGATTGTAGCATCTCTGTAAAGTTAATGGAAGGAAATGGGTAAGTCCAAGGCCTGTATTAGATACCTATCTCAACCTGGAATAAATTGCTCATTTGCTGTGTCTGTTTCTCTCTCCTGACTATAAAGGGAGCCTGGGGTCATTAGCCAGGATGAGGTTCATAGACAGAGATAACATCTTTTATTAGACCAGCTGCTGTAAGTTGGAAAAATTAGACAAGCTTTTGGGCATATGAGCTCTTCTTCAGATCTGAAATAGGAGCAGCAGATTTCAGAGTTAATTATAAACCCTTTTCTACATATGTCCTTACACCTTCATAGTTACAGCAGAGCACTGTAGAGATCACTAACGCAGATTTAGGCATCTAATTTTTAGCTATCTAAATGAAGGCAAAGAAACCAAGCATGAGGTGCTTTTTTGAGACTTCCATTTCACGTGACACATTTTTCCTCTGGATGCTCCCTCCAGTCCTGAGCTCAGAACCATCCCAGAGGGCTGGCAGACTCTCCCGCTCGGGAGATGCTCGTGTGCGATTGTGCGCTCTGCTTGGCTTCTTGCTGATTGCATGTTGCACACGAAGTCTTAACTTGCATCTCATGCTCCTTTTGCAGCCAAGGGCTGCTGTTACACTCCTGTTAGATTTCTCTGATGGTTTCGAAGAAATAACTTTCTGTATGCTATATACCACTGCAGCGCAAGTCTTGCAGTAAGCTTGGAAGTTTGAACCGATTCTCAGCTTTTCCTATCTTCAGTTTGGATAGGTTATTAGGAGAGTGGATCTAGGAGTGAGTCACTTGCCCTGCATAATACCCAAGGAAAAGTTCCTCTTCTCTCCTTGCCATCCCCACATGCTGCTGCTTCAGTCCCAGTGTGGACTGAGCTGTTTGCATGCCCTGTAACGACCTCCACAGCATCCGCTTCTACCCTGATGCCTGTGCTTATTTTGGAAGTCCTGGCACTGCTGGTGATTCAGTGCCACGGTCTCTTTAACAGGTTTTGAAAACTGGCTTATCTTAATTTTTCAGTCTGTTTCAGTTTCCTAAAAGACTGTGTCATCCTTTGATGTTTTCTCCCTGCATCAGCATCCCACCCTTTTTGCCCCAGGCTGCCTTACTCACAGAGAAACCTTCCGGTATTGACTGGCTCTGATGCAACTGCTCTTATGAAATGGAGATTTGCCAGCGCTGGCCTCGGCCCAGCACTGTATATTTTTCGTTTCCTCAGAGGAATGAGTGCTCTAAATAAAGAAGGACAGATGCAAAGCTTGTTTTGTAAAGCATATCAGAAGCTTCTATTATTGCAAATTGCCTTTTCCACTGGGCATACTTGGATTTTAATTCAGGTGGTTCAATTCACTAATTCGTGTGATTGAAATTACTTTTATCAATTATCTTTCAATGAAGCAATGGTTCAGTAAAAGCTTTCTAGCTGAAGTGGATTCTTAATTCATTTAAACAGCATGCTCATTTATTATTCAGCTATTGGTTTGCCAGGAACAATCTGACCATGGTTTGTCATGCTTTCAAAAAGACTTAATTTTTTTGGCTATCCTTGATTTATCTCCAATATCACCAATATTTCAGAAGGAGGTCTTAAAGAACCAATTACTGGCTTGAATTTTTGCCCTTTATATTATTGGTTTCATTAGCAGTATAGAAGAGCTTTGAAGAACTGAGATCATAAATAAGGCGGAAAAATAAAGGACACCCTGTTGAGATAAGGTACTTGTCCAGTACTATAAAAAAATATATGAAAGAGCTGGGAATAAAATACAAGCTATTGACTTTCAGTGATCTGTTTTAGGCTAATTAAAACAAAAAAATTTAATGGGATCTCCCCAAGGAAATCAACGTACACAATTCTTATTTAACCCAGCTCGCTGGGGTGCAGGGGCAGGATTCTCAGAGTTCAGCTTGGGTGAAAGCTGGCAGCTGGCTAAAATGGAGAAATACCAGTTCTTGTTCCCATGGCAGGCAAGGCTGCAGCGTGGGCTCTGCTGTAAAGGCCATGGCATGAGCTGTGCAAAGTGAGTTTGGTTTTTAAAATGCCCTGATCCTCAGATTACGACTGTGCTGAAATCTCATCCAGTTCAAAAGGTTTGTTTCAGTCCTCATTTTATGGAGTGGGACTTTGTTTGAATTGTGACATACCTAATGCTATTCTCGTAATTTTTCATTAAATAACACATGGTTTCCTAGTATCCCAGCATGACTTTGAACGCGCCAAGCTTCAGCAAAGATAGCAATGATTGCCATCTAAATTTTAAAAACTGGGAGGGCAATTTTATTTTTCTTTCTTTTCTACTTGTTTGTCACTGTGTCTATCTGAAATGGACCTAAAAAGAGATACTGGTCAAACCATTTCAGTGACTTTGCTGATAAAAGGGACGGGAGTTTGTTGTCCTCTTAGGAAAAGACACCTATTTTATACTGTTCTAATTTGAAGTTAAGGCTGCAGAGAGTGATTCATTAATTTTAATTTCCATATTACAAAAATAGAACAATCTATCAGAAAGTAGTAACTTCTCAACTTTTGCTTTGGCATTTGATTATTGTTGTTATAATGGTTCATCTTAGTGATTTTGTTCATTCTTTGTCTCTAAAGATCTTTTGTCAGATCTAAGCCTTTCCTTAGCTGTACAGGTGTAAATGGGTGTTACTGAATGCAAGTGGGTACTTGTTTAATTCAGCCTTTTCCTTATGTTAATCCTAACATTGATGTCGGGTCCATTCTACATCTTAGTGTAAAAAACTGATAGATGATGGAAACGCTTCTATTGTAAGAAATGTATGTGACAAAATACCCAGGTTTGCCGAGGGCAAATTATGGCTGACGTAGCTGCTCTTGGCAGTGTTTTCTTAATTACAGTTGTCAGCTAACTTTCTTGGCTAACAGCGTGGAATTTGTATGCTTCTAAGTAGACTTGATATTCATTCAACTTAAAAAAGCTAAAGTGGCTTTTTTTCCATGAAAGGTGTGTCTGTACTTTGTTGTTTTATGGATCCACCATAGATACTGAGAATTAGATGACAGCATCTCTAAAATATGTAGAGAGCCTTGACAATGCTCACTGTCCTTTAAGCCAGAATTCCATCACAGTCTTGGCAGGTCTGCAGGAAAAAAAAAAAATTAAAAAGTTGTTTTCCCTCTCATTCATTCATGGTCAAACCAATAAAAATTCCAAGTTTCTTTTTCTGATACCAAAATGAGACTGTTACTACAACAAACTAGTTTTCTAATATGTCATTAGTTTTGCTATTAGTAAGAATCCATAAAGGTAAAAGAATAAAAATATAGAGAAGTGCATCATCCAGATCTTTTACTTACTAGATGAAATATTTCCTAATAATTATAACCATTGCCTGTGTTCCTCAGAGAGAGACTTAGATCCTGATGTATTTGTAGTCGTGTCAGGAATGACAGCACCACGATGTAATTGATAGACAGGAAGAGACTTGCTTTTTACACACACACACACCCCCCCCCCCCCCCCCCAAGTGTCCAGACTGGCTAAGAAAACTGTTCATACCTTTGCAGTGCATTTTCTCCAAAGAAGAGTTAACCTTCTTTTCCTAATTATTTTAGACAAGGCCTTAAAAGACTTGGTTCCTCAGAGGGCTGTACATTTGATATGGTAGTGTGCAATATTAACAGAGCTTTCCTTGTTGAGACTTTAAAGGGATCTCATTGTTAGGAAGTGAGTAAATGGAGAGAATAAGCACCAAGAGCTAAATCAGTATTCAAGGAATATTATGAGTGCTACAATAAAAGTAGCTAATGTTTCCAAGTGAAAACTGAGATCTGCGTCTTCACAAATTATTTTTTGTGGTGACAGTACCCATAGATTATAACTGGGTTTTATTCATAGGAAATATTCAAATAATTACTGGAGGAAACTCCTTCTACAGCTGAAATTATTACGTTATTATGAGATTGTATTCTAATACTTTACACAAACGGCAATGTGAAAAATAACACGAGTGTCCCAAATGGCTTTTTTTTTTTTTTTTTTTTTTTTTTTTTTTTAAATCCTGCCTTACAAGTACACGTGCTTGCTTAACACCTGTATGCCATTTTCATTTGACTAGGTTATTAAATCTTTTCATTTTGAAGCCCATTTTAGAAGAGCACCATTAGAGTTCTCCACAATAATTACTTTGCTGTACATGCTACTTAGGAAAGTAAGAATCTCTTTGTTTATCACTCAGTCTGTCCCTTTCCCTCCTGCCTTTTTTCCTCTTTTACTGTAGCAGCAGCCCCTTGTGCAGTCAGCTGTGGAAGGGACCAACTCACCCACCCCACATCCTGGTGTGATGTTACTGTCCTCCTCCTCTTTTGCCACTCAGCAGAGGCTTCCTCTCCTCTGCTAGTCCTTTCACAATGCCAAGATGCCCCAGTCAAGGGTAGCATGAGCACCTCTTCATCTCTGAAAGAGATCAGTTGGCATCTCACCATCTTAAATGTCCTCTGGAGAATGGCCACAGCTGAATGCAAGAGGGCAGATGTTGATGTCTGCCACAGACATTTGTATGAGCTCTAAGCAGTTGCAGTTGTGTTTTCCAGCTGTTGAAAGGAGAGTCCATGTGTCTACAACAGATTTTCTTTCCCTTTTTTAGTTTTTATCAAGATAGGGTAATTCTCATTGAGGTAGCTGAAGTGTTTCAGAGTTACTCTATTGAATACCACACGAAGAAGAGAAACACAGGCTTAATCAAATGTAGAGACTCGCAAACTTAGCTAACTAAGCTGTCAGGGTTTTCTCCTTAGCTTGCATCAGTTATTCATGCCTTTGCTGCTACAGAGGTCAGGTTGTCTCCCTTCATCATCCTTCTGGATGCTGGCAAAAGGCTACTACCAGGTACACTGCTGCAGTAGTAGGTGCTGTCCCAGGTGTGATGCTCTTGGGGCCACCAGAAGAATGGAATGAGCAGAGCCGCTGTTAACTAAAAAGGGGTGTATGGTTGGCTTCAATACAGACAACAAGTACAAAGCACTTTTACAGTGAAAAAACACTGCAGGGTGGTTTTCCCTGTTTTTTTTTTTTTTCTTTCAGGTCCTGTTTGCTGCAGACCTACAGCCTGACTCATTCCTTCCTCTAAAGCTTCTTGCCGTGTGGGTCTCTCCGAGCTAAAAAATCTGCTATAATTTGATTCCATGTTGAAATGCCCTGTACAGAGGTGGCAACATTTCAAAGCTGAGATTTGAATCACTTTAATTTGCTAAATAGCCATTCATTAAAATGCTCTGCAGCACTGAACAAGTGTTAAGCTGTGGTGTTAACATCTCACTGCTCAGGATTCAGCCTTACTAAAAGTAGTGATTTTTGTTTGTTCTTCCAAACTGTTATTAGTCTGCATTCGTTGATCTCAAATGAGGCAAAGTAGAGGATTTCACATGTCCTTTGAGCTAGAAGGTATCTATATATATAGCTTTATATATGTATGTGTATATGGGCGTAAATATATGTATACACGCTGCACAAAAATGTATTCATCCACAGTAACAGGTGGTGCTGGCAACACCTGTTGCTGGGGTCACTCAACACTCCGGTATTAAAACCCTAATTTTAGTTGCTTATAACTTTTGTCAAACTTAAACATTTGGGTTGAAATGTTATGTGCCAGGTGTCTGCCTTAGGCTGATTTGGGGAAGGGGGTGGGGAGAAGAATTATATCAGCAAAAATGTTACTGCCAGTTCAGGGAGGGGAGGCCAAGGCACTCATTTGCCTGTGCTGAAAAATGAGCTATTGCTGGTTGAGATGTTCCAGCAGTTTCCCTCATCTGAAGCCAGAAATTGCCAGTGGAGACCCCCTGTTGCTGGGCACATCTTTTGCCAGCATTATGTAAATTTGCTGGTTTGCTGAGAATGCTTCTCTGCCTGGCTAAACGACAGGCCTGTGAAAGTGCTTGGTAGAAGTTTGTTGGCAGCTGCCCACCACGCTGCCTCCATCACGTCCGTTTCCAAACCGCAGCTCTGCGCCGGTGACCCTTCAGCTGCAAGATGCCAGTGAAGCAGCAGAGTACAGCTTGGAGTCTGGGCATGGAGCAAAGCAGGCTGCTGCATGCAGGGGCACCGTTCCTCAGAGTGAGCACAAGCAGCTCAGCTTGTGCTTACGCGGCGTGAATAAACAGGAGGGAATGACTGGCTGGAATCCAGAGGAACTGGTGGTGAGGGAAGGGGAGCGAAGGGCTGAGAGTGGTAAGAGTGAAGGACGCAGGGCTTTAGGAACTGTGTGAGGAGAAATGCAGAGGAGACAGACCAGTGTGATAGGCAGATAGACTGAGAAGAAACAGAGCACAGCTTCTGCCTGTCCATGACTACAGGGTGTCTGTAGTCCCTGCCTAACCAGCTGAAATGTTCCTCTGGTAATACATTGCAGCTCCTCAGATAGGTGATTTACATGGGAGTACAGCCTATATTGGCTGATACACTGAAAGGCTGTGCTGCCATCCAGCGAGATCTGGACAGACTGGAGAGCTGGCCAAAAGCAAACCTAATGAAGTTCAACAAGGATAAGTGTAGAGTCCTAAACCTGGGGAGGAACAACACCATGTACTGGTACAGGTTAGGGGTAGACCTATTGGAAAGCAGCTTCATGGAGAGGGACCTTGGCGTCCTGGTGGACAATAAGTTATCCATGGAACAGCAACGAGCCCTTGTGGCCAGGAAGACCAATGGTCTCCTGGGGTGCATCAAGAAGAGTGTGTCCAGCAGGTCGAGGGAGGTTCTCCTCTCACTCTACTCTGCACTAGTGAGACCACCTCTGGACTACTGGGTTCAGTTCTGGTCTCCCCAGTTCAAGAGTGATGGGGAAATACTAGAGAGAATTCTATGGGGAGCTACAAAGATGATGAAGGGACTGGAACATTTCTCTTACAAGGAAAAGCTGAGAGCCCTGGGGATGTTTAGCCTGGAAAAGAGAAGACTAAGAGGGGATCTTATTACTGTTTACAAATATCTGAAGGGTGAGTGTGAAGTAGAAGGGGCCAGTCTCTTTTCAGTGGTGCCCTGTGATAGGACAAGAGGTAATGGTAGCAAGGTGAAATGCAGGAAGTTCCACCTCAGCATGAGGAAAAACTACTTCACTGTGAGAGTGATGGAGCAGGCTGAGGTTGTGGAGTCTCCTTCTCTGGAGACTTTAAAGACCCACCTGGATCTGTTCCTGCGTGGCCTGCCCTGGGTGTTGGACTCAGTGATCTCCAGAGGTCCCTTCCAACCCCTACCATTCTATGATTCTGTAATTCTATTGCTGTCAGTGGCTCTCCTCTTCAAGCGTGTAGACTTGAACCTACTAATAAACAACAGTTTGCAAGGTTTCATCTGATGCTGTTTCAGGAGACAGAATTGTTCAGTTTACTTCTGCCTAATAAAAACAACTGCTCAGCCTGCACTTGAAGGACTATTATGTGTGCATGCAAATCCCTTTGTAAATTTTACATTTGTGTTTTACTGTATAATCTTGCTTTGGAACCTGTACTACATTTGTAACAAGTATGCAAAACCACACAAGTAAGTAAGTCATAGATACCAAAATGGGATGTGGTTTCATCTAGGTTGCAGGAACATTTGAACAGACTGCTCATATTATTTTTAAATGTTGACCTTTCTTGATCGCTGCAGGAATTAGAAACAAACTGCCTGTTGCAAAATATTCTGTTTCATATTACTTTAGCATTTTGCCATAAAAATCTGAAGAAATGCCACAGAGTCTGATCAAAGTTTTAAAGTCAGATTGTTATTCAATTATGATGATTTTTTTTTTATTATAGGTAAAGCCTCAGCCAAGAAACTGACAAAAAAGGTAAGCAAAATGTTCCTTTCCTTCTTCAAAAGAACTAGCATTCTTTCTGTTACCCAACTCACTTCTCTTTTAAAACTGTCTTTATATTTTCTTGTTTGTTTCTTTAAAGGAGGTAGATGCTGCCCTGCTGTGTGTTGCCAAAGCTAAACCAGGACCAACCTTTTTTAGACAGCTTGGTGATAAAGGTAATGAGCACTTCTGATACTGAAAAATACATCTTAGTTTTTATCTCATTATATGGTATGAATTGAATGTATTTTTAAAGAAGGTTTCATGGATTTGACTTCATCTCAGTCTAGCCAGTAGCTGCCTCCTTGGCAAATCTCTCAGTTATGCAAGAGAGAGTAAAGAGGCAGAGCTGGGAATTGAAAGCCTTCTGGGGTGCAGGAGGAGACGTGAAAGAAATCAGAAAGCCTACTTGGGGCTAAAGGGATGACTTCAGCACGAAATGGACTTTCAAGACTTGTTAATAAGCTGTTGTTTCACTACATAACTTAAATGCTCAGAAACTAATAAAAATAAAGTTTGTATCTAGTTATGTAAAGTGGCATCTCTGATTTCAAGAGCGTTTGAACTTCTTTATCCCTCTTCAGGAGTTCAGTGGTCCTTCACAATACTGATGTGCTTTGGCTTCTTTTCACCCAGCGTTTCCACCTTGTATCAGGCTACATAAAGAGAAAACTCTGAGAGCTGGAATTTTGTTTGTGCAACAACAGGGAATTAAAGAACACCAAATAAACACATCATTAACATAAATTAATTGAAGGGAGAAAACAAACAAGAGGATAAAGGAAACCAAACAGATGAGTAATTAACCATTTCACCAGTAACAAAGACTGAAATCCTGAAACTAATGAGAACGACAGACAACATCTATTCACAAACTTTCTGTATTGTAAAGTTCAGCCTGAATCCCTTATCCCATGGACATTTCTGGAAAATAAAGCTGCCTTTGCACTGCTGCAGTTCCTTGGCAGGCGTGAGCCACACTCTGTCCGTGGGCAGCAGATCCCCGGGCATGGCTGGCAGCTTGTGCCAAGAGAGCAGCCCTCGCTCTCCACCTGCAGCATTTCTTCTGCCCTTTGGCCTCATGGCCTTTTCCGCCTGCGGTTCATTTCTTGCATCCTTGTACAGTTGTGGAGGGGTCTTCAGTTGGGTGCTGTGCTTATCAGTCCACTCCTGCAAGCCCCAGCATACCCTAGCAGCCCGAAAACTGAGCAATTTGAACAATTTTTTTTCCTATCCTAGGGGAAAGCTGGGTTTTGTATTGAATAGTCATTCCTTGCTTTTACAAATTACTAATCATCATGTGCTTTCCCAGGAATGGGTTTAAAGGATTCCCAGTATTTAATTCTTGGAAATTCTTTCTCTGTCCCTGCTTTTTTAGTCTTTCTTTTTCTAGTGGTTGATACTGCAAATCCCCAAAGCACTCTGCTGGGAAAACTGGAAGCCCACCAACAGAAAGTGAAAACATAGCAAATCAGTGCAGCCTCCTTTTATTGCACCTTTCCCAGCTGACTGCTTGGCAGAAAACGGGCTCAGTAATACACCCAGCCTGGCATCTTCTGCATTCTAAACAAAGCATTGTTCTCCCCTTGCTTAGAACTGTGCGTCCGTATATTCTGTCCTTCAGAGGTCAGGTAGGAGTTTGAGATGATGCAGGAACATTCAGTCCAGTCATCCGTATGACTCCACAACACATGGAGTTTTTACAGTTTTTGGTCATGATGCTTTGATGCTTTTGCTTTGAGATGTATTATTATAACACTTACAAATGTAAATACTTACATATTAAATACTACTTTTACAAGCACCGTAATAATGAATCTACACCTGTTCCACTGTTTAGCTGAGGTTATTTTAACTACCTTCAGACTGTCATTTAAATATCAAGTAGAGGGAAAACTATTATCAGTCCAGTTTGTAAAATGTAATGCTAGGGAATTCTGCCTTCTAGTGGGCAGTTTTAAAATTCATGTCATAATCTGTGAGTATACTTATGATTTATTCAGCAATAAGAATATTCTCCTGTCAGCATTTGCTATAAAGTCTCAGATTTCCAGGGAGGGATATGGAAGGTTCATTTAGTGTTAGAAAATGGCAGTATTTTGCCAATGCTAACTGCAAATACTTGGCTGCAAGTATGCTGAGTCATTCAACAGTATGTAAAGCTTTTATCTTTTAGATTTTGCTTGGACATGACAATAATTGCCTATGGTTTCTTTCCACTTTAAATTCGTGGCATTGTACCTTTTAATTTTACTAACTTTGTAATGATTACTATCGAATAAATTTTTTACATTGCCAAAATATTGAATTTACCTTATAGATAAGGTAAATTGTCCATTCACTACAGGTAGCAAAAGGACAATAAAATTAAAAGATTTTTTTTTAGGGAAATAAGATCACAACTTAAAAAAATCTTATCTCAAACTATTTTAATATAATTAATCTGCCAGAAAAAGTCAGTCTGTGGATTTGCCTTAAGGAACTGAGATGGGTTTTAAAGAACAATCCAGATTTTTTTAAAATATATTTTTATTATATTTACCTTTTTAACTATTTCATTATAGTGACTCTTCAACCAGTTTTACGATAAGGTGATAAAAACAGTCTGTGTCTTGTCCCTGACATTTCTTGCATGGCTCTTCTTTCCAGCCCACTGCAATTCAAGCACATAGAGCCATCATGCTTTTCTCTTAAGCCAATAAGCAGGGTGTTGTTTTTAAAGTGGTTTTTTCTTTACATTCTACCATCTCCATATAAATTTTGCAGATTCTTTTTGCAAAATTTTATAAGGCACAATGTTTCATGTCTATCCGTATAGCTAAAACTCTCCAGGCGCTCAGCATTTTGTACCTGAGTTATAAAGTCTTCTTTTTCTTGTGACTTTAACAAAACGTAATCTGCCATGTTAATATCCTTTGAAATTGCTTGATAAATATGGTTTCCTTACATGACTCCTTTGACTGGGTGAGACAAGATAGCTGAGAGGCAGACTTCCACTTCTCCCTGGCCAGTGATGTTGGCCTTCGTCACTTGCTGTGATGATCAAGCAGGGATCTTTGTGCTGATACCATTGCAGTCCATGACTGCAAGGTGTTTTCTATATAGACTTGAAGAGTTACCTCTTTGTCTTCCTTTAAACATTCCTTTGCTTTGTCACACACAAAACAAAATTGGGGAGCAGTTATCTTGATCGCTGCCCATCACACTATTTGCTTGATTTCTTTTCCTCTCCTATTCGTTTCTATCCATTTTTTTACTCTTTTCTTATACTCTAGGCATATAAGCTAAAAAAAAAATGTGGTAGGAGTTCTTTCTGTGGTTTCACATTTGTAGAAATGCTGGACGCTTTGTCTAGGAACAGGATTCCAAGTTTTAGAGCAATGCAGATAATAATTTACATTCTTGCAATGACAGTAACTCTAGAAGTTGTAAGCAAAACTAAATATTTGAGAGAAAATATATATTTTATTTCCACAGCGTATTGTGTGACTATAGTACTGTGCTGACTTGCACATGATTCATGCTGCACGGTAGGGTGAATAGCCCCATTTTGAAGGAAAGGAAAGCTGAGATATGGAGCAACAGTAAGGTGGCAACAGGATCAGCATTAGACCTGTCTTTAAGTAAGACTTGTTCTTGGATTCTCACACTCCTGCATTCAGCAATTTAATATTTCTTAACTCTGGTACTTAAAAGTGTTAAGTCACTGTCTGAGGTCAAATACAAATGCTGTTGGCTCTGCATAGTAATTTATCAGAAGTTAATTGTTTATCACTAAAGCTTAAGTGGATTCCTTATCTATCAATTAACTAAATATAATTTATAAAAAATAGTTTATCTTTGCACAGATAGGCATGTTTGAACTTCATTATTTTAAGCAGCTTCAGCATTATATAGTGTGTAGCTCACAAGTTAAAAGTAGCTCAGTTATTTTGAAAAGTGATTTATAAAAAAGCCCTTTACATTTTTTTCTCTAAACATTCTTACAGGGCAGATGGTTCAGATTCTGTTGTTTAACCACCCTCGTTCTGCGTTCTCTATCTTTAGTTCCTACGCTCTATTTTGACGCTATTGCATCTTTGTGTTTGTTCAGGCTTTTCACTTAAGGCGGTATTTCAAAGGAAAACACTGGAATTTTCCTTCAAAAGCGGGGGGTGATACTTTCACCTTGTAGAAAGGACATGTTCCTATTTAAAAAAATAATAATAATATATAAAAAAAAAAGAAGCCTCCTCCTGGCACGCGGCCCAGCAGTACTATCAGCACGATCTAGCAGCTTGGCAGCTTTGCGTGTTGCCACGTTCCCCTTGAGAATTAGAGGGAAGCTATTCTCCGCCTTCGCGAGCCTGCCAAAGGATGGAGGACTTTGATCCGTCAGGGTAACGTTAGAGTAGTGCTCCTCCCAGGTACTAAATGTGACAAAGTGCATTTAATTTATTTGCCTTTTTTATAAACACTGAATGTTTTCATCAGAACCCCAAGATTTAGTGTAGGCCTTTTATTAATACCAAATAAACCTTACTTTCTTCATTAGACATGAACATTGATTAGTCTCTGGGTGGGGATTTTACCTTCAGAGCACTAAAAAGAGAAGTAAAAGCTTTATTAAGTAATAACATCGCTTAATTTAATAACTTATTTAATATGATGTTAAACTACAGTTTCTATATTTTTAAGATTTGATCTTTGAAGTCTTGCTCTATGTATTATTATTTATTTTGCAAGTAATTTTTAAATTCTTTTATTTCAGGGTTGATATCTTATGCAGAGTACCTATTTTTGCTGACAATCCTCACAAGTAAGTATTATATACATATGTGTAAAAAACTCAGCTACTTACAGTTTTCCAGGAACATTTTCTGATATTTTTTAGCTTCTACATTCCTACATTATAGCAGAATTTAAAGAACTGTTGTATGTGGAGTGATAAGGCATTAATATAAACAAATATAACTTTAATTGGTGCAACTTACTTTTATTTTATCATCATTGGTCCATAACAGTATTTCAGATGATGATCCCTTCACCGTAGGATCAGAAATGTCTTTCAAGAGACTTTGAGAGAAGGGAGACATTGGTTACAAGCCACATAATAATAATAAGAACAGTGGGGGAAAATAAATAATTTGTCTTCTGGATAGTAGTCTTAGTCATTTTGAGCAATGGAACATTAGCATAGTAGCTCATGCAGTGGTGTAAAAAGCTGTTGGTTCTGAAAGGTGGTTGCCCCCTATTCATGTGTTCAGATATTCAATGGGTGATACACATAAAGAGCAGAATTCTACAGTGTCTTTTTGTTTCACTTTTTAGTATTTTTTTTTCCCCTGCTCCTTTTGACTTTATTTCCTCCAAGTATTTTGCATGTATCTCTGCCCCCTGCTTTGCCTCCTTCCTTTTTCTCTGTCAGGCACTTAAAAAAACCTTTTTTTTTCTTTGGTACTTTCTTTATTTGCAAAGAGCAGGTGTTTCTTATTGTGCATGGAAGTGATCTTGAATTTTCTGGGTTTCCTCGCCCATACTTAGTCTGTGCCATGCTTGCCACCTCCCTGTGCTCTTCTGATGAAGTGTAGGTGATGCTGGAAAACACTGAGATTTGAGATATGCGCAGTGAGCATTATGCAGCAAGACCATAGACTGTAGTGAAGTAGTCCATGTAATAGTCCACATGCAGTCTTGGAATCATAGAATCATAGAATGGTAGGGGTTGGAAGGGACCTCTGGGGATCACTGAGTCCAACCCCTCAACAGCACAGGAGCACCCAGGGCAGGCCACACAGGAACAGATCCAGGTGGGTCTTGAAAGTCTCCAGAGAAGGGGACTCCACAACTTCAGCCTGTTCTAGTGCTCCATCACTCTCACAGTGAAGTTTTCCCTCATCTGACTTACACAGGTCTAACATCTTAAGCAACGGATAAAACCAGGCATACTGCATCCCATGGTATCAGTGGATGCAGAAAGGAAAGAAAGAAGCAATCATTCTTATCCTAGTGGACTGTAGATGCACGAGCCTCAGCACTTCCATGTCTGCAAGGTCCATGGCAAGGGTTTAAACAAACTGACAGATTTTCCATGCTGTAGAAGCCCACACTCTCACAGTGTAGGACAAACAAGTAATGTTGGTCCCCAGAGAATGTCACAGATAATGACTGTCAGTACACACACACCTTTCACACAGCCTCTCAGGGGCTACAGATTAGGTAGTCCTTTTGCAACTTGGGTAATTTCTCAGCAAAATTAACATTAGGTCCTACTGTGTGGCATGAAGGGTGATCTCCCAGGAAACTTCAGCCTCATGCACAGTATTAAATAGCATATATGCATTAAGATAACCTATGTAACGTATGAATATACTGTTTCACCAGTAGTGACTGTCTGGTGCTGCACAAAACTTGAACATGAGTTACACCATGTGTTGAAGTGTTTTTTTAAAACAGAAATATTAAAAGAGTCTAGCCCAGTTAGAAAGCTGACTTCAAAATGCTTGTTTCAACTCAAAAAGAGGGATTTTTTTATTTTTTTTTTTAAAAAAGGACAACCACAAAAGCCACATTATAAGTTCAGGAGAACACATTAATTACAGTTGCAGAAACAGATGCCAAAGATTCTGTTTCTTTAAAAATCTATTGCAGCTGAAATCAAATTCATGCTGATTTGGTGGCTGAAACAATAAGAAAATTGAAGCAGTATCAGAGCAAGTTGTTCCACTTCTCCAGACAAGCAAGTAACATTATTTTTCACAGAATTTAAATAGAAATGTATTGAACTGCAGAAACAAAGACAGCACTTGATGCAGGATAAAAACGCAGTGCTGGTGTTGCTGGTTTGGTTACACAGAGGGTTATCATACTGATCAGTTTGAAAGCAAATGTCAACAAGTGCTAGTGCCTCTGTCTTTGCCTAACAAGTATCCCATGTTGGTCAGCCCCAGTTACACAACCTAGTTCTCTCACTAGTGAGAATTAATGTGAGATTTCTTAATAGTCACTTAGATTTCTAAGTCACCACCAGAGCAATAAGGAAACAGGAAGAGTCACCAGGTTTCAAGTCCCAGTTACAGGACACTGCTGACCAGACCATGCTGCCTGTCATAGAAAATCACTGTCTGTAACAACACTGAACGTGAAAATGTAATTTTGTGGTAGACAAAGTTTTATCTTGCTGCCTGTGAACCCCCTTTTCTTTTTTTCTGTGTGCTTTGTATCACTGATGTCTTTTTTCTTCCAGTGCTGTATTGAATTTTATATCCAGCAATTGGTTAATGGAGCTTCTGGTAAAGCCCTGCCTCGTGAAGGAGCCCAGAAACTGAAGCTGTCACCCTTATTCAAAGTTTTGTTTCAATTAGCCAGTCACACAAGTTGACAGCTTGTTCAACTTAGGAATAGTTGGAGGGGGAAGTACCTAAGTCTAACCTGCACTCAAGGCCAAGATGAAGCTTTTCTGTTCAGATTTTGGAATTTTGCCTGATTCTAATTAAATACAAATATATCTGAGGTAGTCTTTGAACTGTGCTTATTTTACGAACACATACCTTTGGAGTTACATCATATCAGATAAGTATGTCATCTCTGAACAGTATAAGCAGCTTTAGGTCCTATATTTTCAGTAACAGCTCTCTTATCTGAAAATTGCGACACAGATGGTATGAATTACCATTAAATACATCAGTTACTTTTATTCTCTAAATATGTTATAGAATAGGCTCTTCTTGCTTTTGTACTAGTAACACAAATTTAGCATGTGGCATTTCTGTGGGAAGGAAGCCAGTTTTGATCATTACAGCCCAGTTGCCAGGGAAGGGCTCTGCTGTGCAGATTGCGATGGCATTTGTGAAATATTCCCACATTACAAGGATGCTCCACAGAGAATATTATTTGGCTGCTGAAGATGTAGTTATTTCTAAAATGTAAAAATAGTACTTTCTTTAACCATCTTGTTATCAGCTTAAAAGGAACGGCGTATTTCTTTAACTTGTTGCCTTTGTAGAAATTTTCTGAAAAAATAAAAAAACAAGCCATAAGCAAGACTCAAAACTTTACAAGATGGAGCTGGAAGAATATATTTCCAAAAGAAAACCTCAGAAGGCATTAGAGCTTTTTAGAGATACTGTTTCACTGTCCTCATGAGTCCAACATTGTTCTTGGAAACATGAATATATTTTGGAGACGCTAAGTCCATGGCTTTCATGTTAATGCCTGACTTCAGCTGGGTTGTGGAATTAATTCACCTGCTCCAGAAATTACAAGGATAAGTGCTTGCTACTGCAGTGAACTGTAACTACATTTCAGCAGCATGCTGCTCCTGTGTGGGCTTGCTAATGAGAGAGGCCACCTCCTGTAAGTGAAGTAAGATCAGGAAATTGTGGGAAGGAGCTCAAAGCACACCTTGTTTTTATAGTGCCTGCAAGATTCAGAACTCGTTACGTTTTTGTGTTGAAAAGAAACATCCACTCTGTGAATGAAATGCAGGGTAAAATTGTATAAAATTCCTGAAAAAGTCATCTTGATGGCAGTCATACAAAACATGTTTTTGTCGAAAAAAGGCCAGAAAGAAGGGTTTATAACATCTCAGTAACATTATTTAGAGTTGAAGAGGAAGGGAATTAGAAAAAGGCCTGGAGCTAACACAGCAGGAGCAGAAGCCAAGAGAATGGGCCATGTCTACAGGACTGCTTTGTCAGCAAGGATGGACTAGGGAAGACTGTGAATACTGACATTCAGTAATGCATGTAAGAAGTACCCGAGGAGTACACTAGCTCTTTCGAGCAGTTGGGGAGTAACTACTGGTTTCTCAATCCAGTCTTCTCGCCTGAAAAGGAGCTCTAATAAACAAGGCAGAGCTAGACTCTGCCTTTGGTTGGACTCAATGATCTTAAAGGTCTTTTCCAATCTAGATGATTCTATGACTTCAGAAGTGGCATGAGATTATGGAGACATCTATAAAGAATATCTAAGACCAGGACAGTAAGACATATATTTTCATGGTCATTTGGATCAGATGGACATTTGTGGCTGTACTTAGGCACAGTTGGCATCTCTTGCTTTGTCATTGCATTAATTATCCCTTGAAATGGTAGTAAAACCATGTTTAAAAAGTTTGCTTATGTTGGAGGAAATACATCTAGTTTGCTGGAAATACCATGCACGTGCATAACAATGGAGAACTGAACCATAGGCAACATTCCTTTTGCATTAAATGTTTTAAGTACTACTGTAAGAGAGTGTGTGTGTTTTCACAATAAAGTTCTTTCACGATTTGTTGCAGAACCCCAGACTGGATTTCAGATTGCCTTTAAAATGTTGGATACAGATGGCAATGAACAAGTTGAAAAGAAAGAATTCTTTAAGGTATGTTTATTTATATGCATATTAATTTTAAAGCATTTAAGTAGTTCCATGGGTTGTGTTTGCCAAATGAAGATTCATTAAAATCTTTAAGCCTATTTTTCTGTCCAACCTCTGTTCGCATACTTACTAATATACTTCATATTAAAGAAGCACATACCAAAGCATTGCTGTAGAAGTACTTACCATATTTGAATCCACTTTTATAAACGTTACCTTTAACTTGTATCTAAAAACTTACTACTGGGAAGGTAGGAGTTGGCCTACAACCCTTAATCCCATTAGCTAATTTGAGTAATAATATGGGAAAGTCCTTTATTTTCTAAATATTTTTACTAACTTTTAAATTCACCTTCTTCTCATGGGTTTTATTGATTTTGTTTGCTGTTCCACAAGTCTTTCACCAGTTCACACTTCGGAGAGTAACAGCAGTTTTTCACATATTTTATATAAAATATGGGAGAGCAAGTCAGATGCTTAAAAAATGAAGAAAATCTTGTTCTGATGTTTTAAAGAAGAATAGGCTTAATTATATAACTTACTCAACTTTCAAGTATTTAACAGGAGACCATTAACCAAACGCTTTTTGGCAAACTTCAAACTGGAAAATTAACAAACATCGTTTTTAATAGACTCGTCTTAATTCAGATCCTTCATGTGTATTGGAGGTGACTGACTAGAGAGGCAATTGTATAAGAAGCTGAAATGACTACTACAACGCAAATTATTTTCCGCCACTAAGATAAAGGTGATCATTAATGTAACAACTCTAGAGAACCATAAAATCTACAACTTCTGAAGACGCGCTGTTGATCGAGACATTACAAAAAACAAATCCGTGTACTTTCAAAGCCTCAAACTCTGAATTAATGATACAGTAGCTGTTAGCATGTGTTTTGCACAGATAGCCATTTTTTCCATGAATTGTCTCTTAGCAAGATTACAATTGATGGAGTCTACTTAAATATATTTTCAAATATCTTAGAAATCTTTTACATTTAGTAGCACTATGTTAAAATAATACTTGAAATTAGAACATTTGCCAAGACAGTGTTCCCAGAAGCCCCTAACTGAGCCTGCAGATACCCTACACTTATTTGCTGCTACACAGAATCTTTTAAGCTTGAAGAATTTACTCTGATAAAATGTAAATTATTCTGCTGATTAAAAAGAAATCAAATTCTAACTAAATACTTTCTTTTTAACCTATTAAACCTGGTACAATCCTAGTGAATTGTTACCAGAGTAGCAATGCCCTGATCACTGAAATAAATCTGTTATGACTGTTTTGTTCATCTGCAAAAGAGTATGTTAGAGGGGAGATCAGTCCGTGAACACCAAAATGCTGTGTTAGCAGTACTTCCTTTGGAGAGGTACTGTGTCAGTTAAGCAAATAAGGAGATTCTTGCAGAAATACAGCACAACTCTCTTGGGGAGATGTACAGTATGTCATTTATTTTATATCCATTACCCATTTCAGGTAATTTTAATTAAATCAGCCAGTAAGGACAAAAGAAAGTTATCAAAAGTAGAGGTGAAAACATATGCAAATCATAAAAACATATTCTGGGTTTTGTTTTTTTTTTCCATAGAGGCAATCAAATGGAATGAAAATTATTCCAGTTAGATAGATTGTTACTTCGCATTTCCTTTATGGGCTGTATTGAAAATTTAATATAGAGTGGTGAAAAAAGCCCATATAAATTGCTGTGTCAGCTCCCAAGTATCATTAAATTCAAAGTCATCCCCCAGGGTGCAAGCTAAAAGATGAGTTTTTCCCACATGACTGTTTACTTAATATTTATAAGTGGTGACTAGTTTAAAGTAAAACTTGATTTTTATAGGTTAAGTTGAAAAATTAAATTTTTGGAATGTAAGAATCTGGAAAAATCTGTGTGCATCTATCTCTGTATACTCTAGTTTTGTATGCATCATAAAAAGGTTCTGTATATCTAGTAAATTAGTAAATTGGGTGGCTAATCTGTTGTTTGTCTTGTCCTAGTTGGCATCTCAGCATCATCATGTCTGAACTGTTCTGTAGTTACTTCCACACTATATTTGACAATAATACCTTTAAATATATGTAAGGAAAGGGCAATGGAAAAGGTTAGTGAAGAAGCAGTAATTCAGAGGCAGTTACTGTAAGCAGGATGTGATGGGAAAAGAAATTTCAGTGCTACTTCATTCTATTGCTTTGTCACCTCTTCTTCTCCCTACTTCCCACCTGTTATCTACAAATTAAACTTTTCTATACACCTATGTTATCTGTTGATCTAGACTGTAAATTCTTTGAGGTAAGACCTCTGCTTTCTTGTTTGCAAGATGTCCATCATTCTTTGAATTCTGTTTTTCTCAACTTCCATATGTTACTGGATAAACAGGCACAAGGTGTGTCATGTGAATCATTCAGGAAAGGTAGAAGGGTGGCAAGCAGACTCTACAAGCTAAGTGCCTAGTGCCTGCAGCATGTGATGAAGACAGGCTTTTCAGACCTGCATGGATCAGACACTGAAGGAGTGGGAGATGCAGGATGTCCCCGTAGATTTAGTGCACTTCACTAAAATAAGTGAATGTTCAGGAAAGGAGCTCTTGAATGTAATTCCATGTTTTCAACAAGAGAGTTTATCTTGTCCTCCATAGCCTTTTCATTTCTGTGCACATTTTTCTCCTTTCCTATAGGAGTTGAAAGTCTGTCACTTCCCAGGGACAGACTCTTCTTTGGTCTCCTCCCTGTTTCTTTGTATTCAAGTCAGTCTATTTTTAGTTTTTGCTTCATCCGTGTTTCGGTGGTAAACATTCACAATACAAGAGACTTTTCAGTCTTAGGGCCCAAAATCATAGCAATCTATGTTTTGAGGTGGACATCCACAAGGATTTGTTGCTTTGCCCTGCAGCTCCAGGGTGAAGAAGACATGATAGAAGTGACATGTTCACAGATGTTAGTTGCTATCCTTTAATCAGTCCCTGCCAAATTGCAAAGACTTGTTTCTCAGAGCCATATTGTCTGCATCTGTGAGGACAGTAAGATACTTCTGTGAACTCCGCGCTTCCAAGATGTTATTATGAGACTGGGTGAGGGGGATTTCCAGATGTGCGCGTAATAACCCATGCACATTAATCTGAGACCTCCCATCAAGAATAAGGTTACCCAAGATCCTAAAATCCCCAGCAAGTGAGGAATTTCCCTAACTGTCCTGATGAAAGATTTCTAAGTAAAATTAATGACCGTGGGAATAGAGGTAGGGTAACCCTGATAACATGTACAAGAGCTATGTGATTTAGACTTTCTAAATAGTCTTTATACACTTGTCCTGGACAGCAGATACCACAAACAAAAACCTTGTTAGAGGTTCATCCAGGACTGAGAGAACCAGCAACCAACACTGTCAGCAGCTGTAGTGCTTTGGTACAGAACACCTCTACAGTCCTAGAGCATTCACAAGCACTGATCTTTCTCAAACAGCTGGAAGATGCAAAATCACCTTTTCTTTTTTAACACCGACAAAGCCTTTCTGCCATCTCTTTTCCTCTTCAGAGAAGATTACTTCTCAATATGTCTTTAGTAAAGAGACATCAGTTGTGCATAACAGGCCTCATTATCTTTGAATTATTCTTTCGTATCTTCCAGTAATGAACATATATCAATATTAAACACAGATAAATGTTACATGGAGCAGTTGAGTTAGAGTCCATTTCTCAAGGGCAGAATTCTTCTCCTTCTGTGGGCTGTTGCTGCATTTTGCTGGAAAAAATCTGCAACCCACTGGAAATAGTTTCAAGCACTATAAGTATATACATTCAGTGTAAGAAAACAATAAGTCTTGCAGAACACTTGTGAATAGAAATTATACACTTATGTCCATGCTCTTTAATAGCCTCTGTGGATTTCTTAAGGGTCATTTAAAAATGAAATCCAGAAGAAAAAAAAAAAAATTTCTCTCTTGTTTGGAATGTATTTGCAATTGTATTTCTTGTGTGTGAGCAAAAGATGGATTTTTCAGGTAAGAAAAAAAAAATATCATTTCTCAGTGAGAATGTGGATGAATAATTGTTGTTGTTGTATCCAGAGCTTTATACTGGTGTTTTGTGCTGAAGAAATTTATAACGCTTTTACTGTACTAGTCAATTTATTTGTAAGTTTTCAAAAATAAAAATAACTTGGAGAAACATGGAAGAAGTAGTACTGTTTAATTGTCATGTCTTACAGTACTTATTTTGATAAATACTAGCAAGGCATGCCATTCAAAAATAATAATAGAAAGTAACTAGCCCAAGGAACTCAAAAACTGAGACTATAAAAACCAAAACAAACAGGTGAACTAGTCAAACTTTGAAGGCCAAGGCAAGACCTTTGGCGACACTAACAGTGGGGTTTTTTTCTACTCACTACTGACAAGCTTGGTTCTCTGAGCAATTTGGGAGGGGAAAAAAAAAAAAAAAAAGTAAAAAAAATAAAGCCCTAAGAGATTTGAAAATCCCACAAAATAATGGCTATGCAAATTTGGTCAGGGATTTTTTTTTCCCCACTTCTAATGGGCAGGGTGAGGAATCACACAGAAATGTTTAAGAAGCAAGCCAGCAGCTTTGAAAACCCTGAACTTTAAAAGCATCTTTCCTAAAGTCTCCAAATGCAGAGTGATTGGTGTAAGTCCATATCCATACCTGAAATCTAATTAGTTCCTTGTTCTTTCATTTTTGCTGTCCTTTTGAGGATTCATGCAAATGTCAGTGAAAGGTAGGTATACCTTGATCTATGTTAAATCGCTCATTCTTGTGGCAGTGTTGACCTCCCAAGCTAAAATACAGTCAAAGTAACCGAGCAGCTGAGATAGACTCGAGGTGCTGCAAGTTAATGCACTTTCTGTATTACCTTAAAGCTCTGCTTGGGAAGTGGAAGTTACAGTTTTAAATGCGAGTCATTTCAGTACTTCTAAACATTTTCATAGCTAATGCATTCAATATTCATTTATTTGTGGGGTGGAGGAGAAACTCACACCACATTCTATTTAATGTCAGCTCTAAAAATATGCTCGCTTATTTAACTAAATTATACTTTTTTGTTAGATGTATAGTACCTCATTTCAACAGGTATGTGTTTCTTGTCTAGAAGATCATGTCTGTAGCAGAACTGTGTAAAGCTCTCTAGAAGGACAGGATGACAATCACAGTATAATTTCTGTTTCCTGAATGACCCTTGATGATATACTCCTGAGTTTCAAAACCTTATGGATTGAATGTTAAGCTTCTAGAGCAAGAAAATCTCCTCTAAAAACAGAGTAAGCACTGGGTTGAGAGAGATAGATTCATATGCTCTGCTTGGCTATATTAACCACAAGTAGATAAAATATTTCTGGGAAAAAGTGTGTCTGAATAGCAAAATATCCTTAAGTATGCAAATATTTTGTCATGACTAAAGAACCTTACAGAAATGTAATTATTTTATAATTAAGAAAAGGTGAAATTAATATGTGTTTCTGAAAAAAGGAGACTCCTGTAAGACCAAATTTGTAATTTTCCTGTGGTTTTTTTTCATGTTTTAATAAATACAGCTACAGAGAATCATTGGGAAGGAAGACGATTTGAAAACAGCTGAAGATGATACCATATTTCGGGTATGAAATAGAGATACATTTTTCTTTACAAAAGCATTGCCATGTGAACTTAGTTATTTTTTCCAGATTTTTTAGATAAGTATATAAGCATCAGTATTAGTGCTTTAATTAAATGAAGGTGCATGATTTGTCAACTACTTTCTGACTGGTGAAGGAAAACATTTGCCACTTCTGAATCTCCTGATGAAATGTATGCAATTAATGTATTTCATTACTGTGTAGTAATTCCATTATTTAGTTCAAAATAACTCTTTTCTATGTAGGAAAAACTAAGAAAAAACTCTGTATTGCCATATGAGAAAAGAAACAGAAATTGATACCTTAAACTTACCTAAGTGCTGCTGCTGCAATAATAACAATTTATTCTGAGTGGGTTTGAAATGTAACTAGTGTATTGAGATGACAAAGACAAGGATTACTTTAGTTAGGTCCACTTCCAGAAAAAAATGATGCAGATGCAGACCAGAAGAAACAATCTTAGAGTATGATCTTTCAGCTGGGTTAGAAGTTTCACTGGGTTGCAGATCATTAGCACGTGGCAATTACATCTTGTCAGTGAAAGGGGCAGGTGAATTCCTGCTCTCTTCTGGCTGTTTTCCCCTAAATCCTGCCACTGCAACCTACCTTCTTCCCATGTAGAGTCTTTGTCAGCTGCCTTCTCTTCTTCAGTCTGTAGTCAGCACAGAAACAAGATATTCTATAGCCTGGATGAGATTTCATGAGACTGAAAACAGAGAGGTGGAAGTCCTGAGCATACTGGAAACACCTCAGAAGGAGCTAATAAACCAGGGTGGAGGGGGAGGAGAGTGCAGATGGATTGTGTCCACCAGTTACTATAAGGTGCTGCTTACATCAGCAGCTCTGCTTTTGTTGCATGCTTAAATTGGATGGTGTAGCTGAAGGGTATTTTTCTCACCACAAATTTGCTTTCAGTTGTAAACTGAAAATGGGTAATTAGGCATGAGGAAGCAACTGTTCATGTTGAAAGCATTCAATAAGAAATTTATACAGGGCTGTTATTTGTAAATCTATAATGCATCAGCAGTTTCTATAAAGAGTTGGTCCAGCTCATGTTCTTTCCTTTTTCACTTGCCTGGGGACAAAATGGAAGTGGCAATATTACTAACACCTTTAATATTTTCTAGGCATAAACAAAAACTGTCTTCTGATGCATAAAGATTTTGCTCCCTCAATATGCATCCAGAGTTCAGTTAGAAATTGTTTGACTAACAACCATCTCCTTTCTTGAATCTTTTCATCAGTCACCAGATTAAAATAGCTAGGATTAGTAGGCTTGTCTGCTCCTCAGAACCTATTTCAATTGAGACTTAACTGCCATGACAGTGAAAGAAAAAGGATCTTTATTATGCATGAATGCACAGCTGTAGTATTAAATTTCCAGAGAAACTTTGATACAGTTGGACAGATTTAGTTATAAACACAGAAACTTATTGGGAGATAATTAAATACCTGAGCCTGAATGTCTCTGTTTGGTTTTTTTGTCTTGCTTAAAATTTTGTCTTCATCTTTCTCCATTGAGAAAAATCTGAAGTTATTGTTACCAGAAACTATTATTTAATAGTTTCTTAGTAGATTATAAATTGAATTATAGTATGTTCAAAATAAGAACTAAATAGCTTTGGGGATTACAGCTATCTTGACATTCTTCTGGTCTCTATATTTCTACTTGGCAAAGTCCAAATTATTAATTTTCTTCTAATTTTTATTTTCTTTCCTGTCTCAGTCTCTCACAAAAGTTCATTATTTTTATAAGCAGTGACTTTGACTATACAGTGTAGTCAGTGCCTATGTTTTTACCCCATATTTTTATTAATTATGTCAGTCATAGTATTACTTTCAGGAAAAACAGAAAAAGCATTAAAATGTACCATTAATTTACTATTAATCTCTTTTAAACAGAAAACTTTTGACCTAAAATTCAGTCTGTAAGCAGTATACTTTTAGAGCCATATTTCATTATTAACTGTGTATCAGTTGTTTTAACCTGTCTACTTCAATTTTTTTAATTTATTTTCTTTTTGTCCCAAGAGCGGTGAATGATGCTAGTCATCCACACATTTATTGCCACTTAGCTGGTCAGCACAAGGTTTTACACTTGGGCCTTCAGAGACTGCAGCATTGTGTTGCATCTTCTCAGCCACAGAGACTGTGCAGGCCACCATAACCTGCCCTAGAATTTCTACTCCCTAGAACTTCTAATTTGTTTAGAGATTCCTACTCACATCTTCAAAGTCTGTAAAGCTCTGGGTCCAGAATAACTGAAGACTACCTAAACTGAAGGGAGGAAGATGGTGATTGAGATCTATGCTCTTCTAATGCAGTAATACTCTGTAAAAGGGGTACAGCACATCAGATTTTGCAAGAATCTGGTCCAACATTAATATCCCTCCCAAAAACAGTGTGTCATTAATCTCTTCACCACTCAGTTCAGATGGAAAGTACATTTTTTTCTTGACCTATCTTCTCCAATGTAAATGTGTACATTTTTTATCGGCAGATTAACACTGAATTGCATTGAAAACTTTTAGATACTTTAAACCAAGGAGCACTGCAATGTTCTTGCAAGATTTAAAGGAAGCTTTCCAGGCAGGTAAATCCCATAAAGAACTGAGCCGTGTGGCATTAAAATATTAGTCTGTTAAAAAAACAGTGGGTCATTGTTTATCTCGCAGACAAGGAAATTATTTTGTTCTTCCATGTGATCTGATTGCAGTATAACCTCAAGAGAGACAAAGAAACATGCTTTCTGACATCTTTCTAGGTACCTCTTCCTCAGGTGCACTGAATCTGGCTTGGGCAGCAGATGTATCTCCTAGAAGAAATCTATCTGGAAGCCCATCCTGGTCACAGTAGCACGGCTTTTCATTGCACACATGTGGGAGGCAAAGCTACCTCTTCAGTCTCTGCTACTTAACCTGGTCTGAAGTGCTTTAAATTATATAGAGAATCTAGATGTCAGTCTGAACATGGTCTACCTGGGGACGCATTCAAACAGTGGAGTGGGGGAACTGGTCACAGTCCATCTGAGTCCGTTTTAGTGCCAAGAGCGTGGAGGTTTACACATGCTGAAGGTGGGTGTGCCCGGACTTTGAGGCCAAGTTCACCTTAATGAAAACAGTGTGCTTCAAAGAACATTGTGCCTCCTGAGGGGGCTAGTCGTTAAGAGATTCTGTGCTTTTGGTTGAAATAAATATTTTTTAAAATACAGCATGACAGGGAGGCAGGGCCTGAATTCTTCTGAGGGGCTGTCCCCAACTGTGTGTAGAAGCTGCATGTCTCAGTGCAGCAGTGCCATTCCCTCGCTGCTTGGTGCAGTCTAACTGCTGGCAACAAGACTGGTTTCAACCTGTTCCCATTTTTGACATAAAGTGTCTTCTACAATGTCTACTCCCAAATTAGCTTTAGCTCATTTGGCTGGAAACTCTTCATTCTGTCCCTCGTCGTGAACTGAGGCAGAGCTGTGGGTGACGCGCTGAGAGACGAAGTTCCATTTTCTTCCTTGCTGAAGGCACTAATGGTAGAGCATAGCAATTCTGTGGCAATACTTGTCATTAAAAAACAACTAATGGGAATGTTGGATGTTGTTGAATGCTGGATGTAAGCACTTTGTTGTTTAGAAAATGCTCCATCAGACTTCTTCTTGGATACATTGTATGTTATACCCTCTGTAGAAAAAGACTGGGCACATTTTAATCCTCCTGTATAAGACCTGATACATTCTTGAATCCTACCTAGTGTGAAAGTGCCTTGTAAAACATTAAAAACTTTACTATGGACTTAGATCATGATTACAGCTGATTCATGTTGTTTCATTCTGGGGACTACTTGGGGCTGTCTGGGATTTGACAAAAAGACCGCTTTTGGAGATCTGGATCTCCTGGTTTCAGTAGCTTGCCTGTTTACAGTTCTTTTGACTGTCTGCTCCTGGTAAGATGAATTTCATAATGGATACATCTTTTAAACGTTTTTCCCGGAACTGAGTTGTAGGATATGTCGTGACATCTTGGAGACTCAAAATGACAGAAAGCTTGATGCTTTTGAGCAGAATTTGAGGCTAGGCTGCTTAGACTGAAGTCTAGATTGCCTTCAGGGATGCAAGCCTGGTATGATGAACTGGATGACATAGAACCTAAAAAACAAACGACATCACAGAGAAGTGGACTCGGAAAACTTTGCAAAGATTTAGTCTTACCTTTGGAAAGATTTTGGACATCACCAGCAGGCAAAAACTAAGGCATTGTTCTCCTTGACCCTCCTCTCTTTTCTGGCCCTGTTCTTCATCTATTTCCTCTCCTTCTATCTTAACAAAAAAAAAAATGTCTATCCAAAAGATGTATTATTTTTACAATTTCTATTGAAACAAGACATTGCACAGCAAATACCATCTCTCAGGAAGTAAGAAAGAGAATGAGGAATGTATAAAAGATTTTAATCATGATGAATGCTTTCCAGTCATGCCTCAGGCAAATTCTGCAAGGAAAGCGGTGAGAATCTAGAGACAGAAAGTCTATTAACATTTCAGATGAGTTTTGAAAATCAGTATGGTACATTATTCTGAAAATCCTGTCTCACTGTGTGATAAGTTTCTTCTCAGTGGCACTTGTTGCTACTTGCTGCAGTATCAAGTCCTAAACGTCAAAAGCTCAGTGGGGATCTACAAGATTAGGTAGGTCTGTGCCTGTGACTCAGTGTTTGCAGCATCAGGCTTCTGTTAACAGTCTGTGTAATGTAATAAGGAAATATATGTTGTGTTATCTGATCTTGCTTAAAAAGAAGTAATTGCATAATTCAGCAGTTCATGATGCTTTTGAAACGTGTACGAGGCATTAACTTTACTCTGTGAAAATAAGCCTGTGTTTTTAAAATGTACACCCATGTTCGTTAGTTCATATAGAACTGTGTGGTCTCAGAGCTTGGTCTTCAGCATTCTTTCGATCAGTGGACACTGGAACACGTCTAAGTTCCCCTGTCCCATCCCATGCTTCTATCAAGATGAAACTCAGAACATCACATCACTTCTCCTCTCTGTGCCTCAGCTTTCTGGAAAGCGTATAGCCCAAAAGGGTGCACCCTCCCCGGGCAGAAGCAACAAGATACTCCGGAATACAAACTTTTACTCAAGTTAGATAGTAGCTCTGGGACTCAAAGCTACCAGTCTGCTCCTTTTAACAGCACCAGGATTAGGTTACCATTTCATTCTCATTGCCAGGAGAGACATTCCAAATAAAAGTTATTCGTTTACCTAAGCTCAGGAGGGTAAGGTGTTGGAAATATTAATAGAGCTCTCATTATCTTCTAACAAAGATTTGTCATGTCGGTACTAATTTATACAGTTCAGCAGCAAAAGCTTCTAATGGTTCTGTGGACAAAAAGGAATTATGTACTAACATGTACTTTAATAGCATTAACTCTAGGAAAAGCAATTTTTTGAAATTTTACCCTTAAGCTGTAGTCTCTGTGGTCTCCTATTGCATATTCTGTTTTAAAGAAATGTACTATTTTGTAGTTTTAAAATACATTTAACTCTCACTAACATAGTGTTTGGACATCTGCCAATTCCACTTTGGAATTTCAGCTGATAAAGAGGGTAGCCAACAAGTAGGTGCATATTTGTTATAAATCCAGGGATAGGTTTTGTCATCTTAGATAAGATGAGTTAGGTATTGTTTGTATGTCTTCCTCTAGCTTATTACTAGAGAAACATGAATAGAATAAAAAAACTTCTTCTGTCACAGACTTAGATTTTAAAAGTTTATTTTAAACATCATTTTTCAGTTTGTTTTCAATACAACTCTGATTTAAATATGGAGTAATTAAATCGGGAGCATTAAATTGCATAATCATGAGTTCAGTTTTTGAAATTACATCAGCGGGTTTCTTCCTTGCATTTTTCAAGTCTCCTTTAAACATGTAAGCAAAAAAACACAGAAAGCAGAATAGAATCTCACTGCAGTGAGAAATATGTGGATTCTTCTGTTTCTTCTTAGAAAACTTTGCATTCTGACATAAATAGCTTGGGTTTGAATTTCAAATAAGCATATATGAATGTTTGACTTTTGCCTTTCAAAAAAGCATATACCAATGTTTATGCATCAGCCTTCACAGTAATCTGAAGTGTTTAAACTTTAGAAGGATGGATCTAGTGGGTATTTAAATATTCTTTGCCTGCAGTTAAATGATAAAAGTGCCATAAATACGGTTTGCATATGGCTTTTTTTTTCCTAGGTTCACTCGTACATAACTCATATCACTGGCATTTAGTGAATTGTAGCTTGCAGTAGAAAGGAGGAATGTTACCTCTTTGACTATAAAACAACTGTGTCACATATGCAGTAAGCATGAAACACACAGTGGACTAATGGGACTTGTTATTGATGATGCTGAAAGCTAAATAACCATTAGTATTAAATCTTATGAATAGACTCTTGTCTTTCATCTTACCTCTTCAACCAGATAAAAGACACAGAGGCTATTTAGATGTCATAAGAATAGTTTGTTGAAATCCCTCCAGACTTACAAAAAAACCCTCTCTTCATGTTGCTTAGTGTTTTGTGGCGTTCAAAGAAATGCCAGTATGCTAGTGCTGAAAGAAGAATAGAACAGAAATCCAGCATTATGTGTGGTTTTAGGCTTGTTAAAGATGCTGTTGAGTTGAAATAATGTGCATCCTTTTTCTACAGAAACCTCTTCATCAGGTTTAAAAAATAAGTAGCAAAGTCACTAACATTGAAAATTTGCAAGAAGCCTTGTAAGACCATATTACAATAGAGCACTGTGAATGTATTTTTCTAGTTTCTTAGACTATCGTGAATGTTTTCAAATGGATGTAACAAGTTAGAAATACCTGTCTAAAAACTTTTGTTACAAAGATGTTGACTTTATTTAAAGCCTCTATTCACCTGAGCATAAAGGTTTTCAAAGATTTAACTAGTACCCTTCTCAATTCTAATAATAAAATACAGTGAAGGTGGTCGTAAATTGTACTTCTCTTTCACAGAGAATATTTAGAAGCAGAACCTATAACAAATACACTGTTACCTGTTGACGTGGAAGAACTATTCATCTCTGAGATCCTGTGTGATAGCTTTGGAAACATTAATTAAATTACAAGTATCAATTGTGAAATTTTAGTTCAAATATATATTTCTAGATTTGTGGTAAATAGATATTAATAATCATGCAATGCATAATAATTAATCACACAGTTTTTTGTTTTATAGGGAGCAGAACTGGAAAGCTGTGGTGTTAATACCATGTTGCTGGTACATTTCTTTGGAAAAGAAGGAAAGGAAAAGCTTCGCTATTCTGAGTTTTTCAGGTATTTTTTCAGCTAGGCAAGCCTAACAGGAACCAGTCCTGTTCCTACCCCTTCTGCTTTGCACCAACACTGACATGAATCTGACCTCACACTGAGCTGATTCAGCAAGTTAAGTGGGTAATGAAGCAGGAGATTATTCATGATTTTGCATGATTAGATTTCTAGTTTAGCTCCTGGAGTCTGTTGTGTGCAGGAGGAGTTGAGCACCATGATGACTCCAATGTAGCAATGGGCCTGGAGGCCATGAGGGTTGAGACTACCATTCTTGGCAGCTGTGTGACAGCATACCTTAAGACAATATGATTCATGAGTATTTTTCTCCATCAAATCACCAGAACATGTGACTGATAATCAATTAAAAAAGTTTTTCTGAGCTGAGACATCTGCCCTCCCTGTTACAACTGTGACAGTAGGCTACAGGCAACTTCTCTGCTTGCTTCAAATTCCAGCTTCTGTTGAAACTTTACCTGTGCCTTTTCCTTTACCCTTTGAACTACTTTTGCAATAGGACTATGCAGATACTTCCTGGCACTTATGTCAGAACTGAGAATTGAGCCAGCTGGTAAATACCACATCAGACTGAAGCTGCAGTGGAACACGAGTTGTCCAGTACCCCTGGAAGCATAGCGCTGGATGCCTGTTTATTTCACTGTAAGCTTTGCAAAATAAGAGGTTAATAGAGAGTTCTAAGACTGGTGTAGGAATCATTCAGTTTATATATCATATACATATGAGAAAGGATGGTGTAATCCTTGTCTACATCAGAGCATGAAGTTCTGCTGTGGTTGCATTCAACTTGAAAACCCAATCGGGTATCAGCTGTTAGTATTTTAATTGGATGGGATTCTTTCTTCCAGTGTTTATTTCAATCAGTAATGATGACCACCACCTACACAGCATCACTACGTATCTGGTTAAAACTCTCTTTTACTTGGGAGATCAATTTATTCTGTTAGTATGAACTCCAGACAGATCTTGCTCAGAATCCAAATGCTTTTGAGCATTTTGAGATAAATAGAAGTGCCTAAATACCGGTGTGAATCTTGGCACACGTCTAGTAGCGCAACATCAAGAGAAGATTATGTACATCAGCATTACCATTTCTGCAAAAATAAATTAGGATACTGTGGTTTACTTCAATATATGAAGCAGAAAATCCGTGTCAGCCCTCTTAAAAATGAATGTTGTTGCAATCAGCAGAGGTGTGGGAAAAGCCAGCATAGAAAAGGAAGAGTGTCAATTTTTCTACCACTACCAAGTGTTCAGCTCCACTAGCTCTGATACACAGCAGTCTTCAAATAAACAACCTTTCTCTTTGGAAGGCCTCAACTCAATAGGAATCTGAGTAAAACAAGTTTTATATACCTCCAGCTCCCTTTTCTATAAATACCATAGATCCTCTCAATGAAACAAAAGGCAGAGAGCACCAGTAAAAGGCTGTGTTTGCATATACAGTGTAAACTGAAAAGCCTCAGGTTTTAGATAAAATCCTACATTGACCCAATGAGGCGTGACATTGATGAAACTATGTACCTAGTACGTTCAGAACGTGTAGGTTAAAGACCTTTGCCTACCACACAGATAGAGGCCTGTAATCAAAATCAAACTCCCACATCTTGCTCTTAAAATTTGTGGGATAAGTGTAAGGTTTAATGCAGGTAATTTTTCAACAGTGGCAGTTATGTTTCGTAGAGCTGGAATGTGCCTCTTTATCACTCCATAGACACTCCATCTCAGTTGCAACATGACAGTGAAGTTTGTTTAACACACAGAAAGGTGAATAAAAGGATCACTGTCTTTTTAACCTCTGCAAAGATATCACCTTTCACATGATTTTATTTGCAAGTAAATCAAGCACATCATTTCTGGGTTCCTATTGTTCAGAGAAAATGTGATTTCTATCTGATGGCCTCTCATAACATTTTACCTTACGCAGGAAGCTATTGTTGGCTGTTTGATCAAAGTGCCACACTGTTTTTACAAGAGATGACTGATGAGCTGTACAGACATAGATCATTGTCAAAAGCAGAAAATAACGATGGTAAATGCTTTTATCATTTTCCAAGTTCTTGCCTAGAAAGCTTTTGCATTGATCATTGTAGTACCTAGTAGAAAGTAGAGGTGATTAGGTTTGATTAGGACACACTAAAACTTGTCACATTAGTTAAATACACAGATATTGCTGTGCTGCAAAGTCCTGGAAACAAACAAAAAAAAAATTAAAAAAAGAAAAGGTAAGAGTGCTTTCTTTGTGAAGTTTCACTGTACTTATGTGGGAAGTCAGAAAGCTGAGACTAGTGTTCTCACCTCATTACTTACATATATTTTCCTCATGCTTCCTCCTTTTCAGTTTGGCTGACATTAAAAAAATCCTTTTGTAAGTATGCAACCGTCTGTGTCTACATGTACACCAGTGATGTCCAACCCTTTTAACCCACAGTCCAAACATTTAAAAATTGTCAGACAGCCACAGTCAATATATCATGGCAATTAATTTGCCCTGTTCTCCTTTCTTTGCATTCAGATGGCACACAGAAAATGGAAACTGTCTACATCTCTTCAGGCAATGTGGAGCTGATGTAAGCCAGCTTTTGTGCCTCCCTTACTACTGCCCTGAACACAGGAGGCACACTGATATAGGGAGGGAAAACGGTTAAGTATGCTGTGCTCCATCTGTCTCCAGCTGGTGCATGGTTCTTGGGAAATCATAGGTAGGTGATACACACAGGGACAATCCTCAGGGTGGTTTTTACCAGACATAAGGAATGAGACCACGAAATGGAGTGTCAGATCACTTTTCAGCCTTTCTTGGGCTGCTGGGAGTTCAAGAAAAGAAGTAACCTTTGCAGAGGTATTTTGGCACACCAGTCAAGCTCTTTTCTCACTGTCATACAGAACATAGTCAATACGGCAACCAAAGCTGCTTCTGTTCATTCTTTGCTGAGCAGCAGTGGTGGGACTCTGGCTTCATACTGCAGCTTCTCCAGGGGCTGCTTAGAAGTAGTGGAAACACTTCAGGAAGCACACCATCCTATGCCTTTCCTGTAGTAAACAAGATGGTTCAGAGGTCTTAAGGCAGGACTCAGGGAACACGTGCTCAGCTCCAGACTGCTACTTGATTTCTTGCCGGTTGTATTGTCCTTAACATAAGGAAAATATAATTATTAATAATAATTCACAACTTCAAAAGTGACAGCTTGTTTCTCTGGCAAAAGCTGGAAAATTGAAATCTGAATTGTTCTGGAGCATACACGTGTACATCGGTAGTAAAGGTCTTGCCTCCTAGTCTAGTGTAGCTGGAATCATTATTCTCCTGCATCAGTTTAAGAAAATATAAAACAATATGTAGCAAGCCTAAATTCATGTAAGAAAGAAAGGTAGATTTAATACAAGAAGCTGTAACCAGATGAGACTTTCTTCTCAGAAGACCTGAACAAGTTTCTATTTCAGATGACCACCACTCAATTTTACACCTCAACAATACCATCTTCTAATACCAGGACCCATCTTAGAGAACATCATATTTCAAACATGAAGCCAGAAGTTCTCTGGGATTCCAGGCTTTTTATTCCTCATATTGTATGTAGTATTTTTTCTTCTGAGTAGAACACTATTTAGTTTTCCAGGTAGAGCAAATATTTCTTCTTGACAGCCATTGTTGGTTGTTGGGTTTGGTTTTTTACCCCTGAAAAAAGTCCCTTAGTGATCTTGTTTAAGTATGTCTAATCCCAAATAAAAAGGAGACAGTAATTCACTCCCTAAACACTGCTATGATTTTTTTTTCCCCAAGCAAGTTTAAATCTCTCACAATCTCCTAGAAGGCAAAAAAAAAAGTGCAGAGTATGGAAAGAATATTCAAAAAACTTTCTGATCATTGGGTTGGGGTTTTTCCTGGGATAGCTTACAGAAAAGTACTTGTATGGTTAAACAATGGGCATCTTTAAATCATATCAGGAAAATTAACAGTTCAGATCCAGTTTATGGCACTTTTTTTAGCAGATTTGTTGCTTCCAAACTTCTCATCAGTTAACATAATTTTGCACCAAGAGTATCCTTTAATCATATGTTGTTTTTTTTATTTTCTGCTTTGGCTTAAAGGTCACAAAGTGTATAACCATACACAAAATAGGCCTTTTCCCTACCTATCCTGTTTCTTTCCTTCAGTATTTTTAATTCCATGGTATGTTTCATTTGAAACCTTTCGTTTAAGAAACCAGAATAATCTGGGCTGAACCACACAGCTAGTGCTGACGTGTCTGGTGCTCTTCTGTGTTTGTGCTGATGCCTGGATGCATCTGCAGAGTCTCTTTTGGGTAGCATCGTGAGCTGGTAGTGCTTTTACAGTGACGATAGCTTGGATATTTTCAGTGATTTTCATCTAGGGATTTGGAAGTGCTTTGCGGAAATAGAGTATGATTGCCTCCTTATTTGTCTCTGTAGCTATGCTTATATCTATGTGTGTATATGTATATAGAGCCCTTCTACATATAGAGATTATATCGTGTGCAATCAGGACCAGACAGTGAGGAAGTGGAGATGGGAACAAAATCTGGCTTCATGACTATGTATTCCTATAATAACTGAATCATAAATTTTCCCAAATATGTAGTAACGATGTTGAGAAGAATCTTTGTTTCTTCATTTCCTATACACGTAGCAAAGAAATAGCTTGATTAATTTCTACAGAATACTGATAAATGAAAGTGAGTTGTTTGGTTTGGAAACATTGAGGCCAGTAAATCAAAGAGGGTTTTGCCTGTAATTCTGAAAATGGTGATAGGGATTAACTGTCTTACCCCTTGCAAATCTGAAATGACATGCACAGATCTCAATGTTCTCTAACGGTTAATGGTCATGCCCTTATATTATCTGTATTCTGTTTTGAAAGTCAGATTGCAAAAAGGCAACCTTGCAGCTGTTCTGCTACAGTCTTTTGGTGCAGACAGGGTTATCAAGTCTTCAAAAGGACTTCAGTGTCCAAAGAGAAGCTGAAGCAGTGTACAAATGCTGAAGTGGTGTATCCACCACTGTCTTAGTTATTAAGTTTCCTTCCATATAAATCAATGTGAGTGTTGAAGCTTTCTGTAGACTTTCAGTTCAGGTCAAGAGCTGTAGGAAATGAAATTTTCCCTAACCTTTCCTTTTGAGTTTCATTCTACTACTTTGTGTGTCCTAAGAAACACAACACTGTCACTTCATTGCAACATCTCAGGTTGGAGGGGCAATAGCTGCATTCCTGAGGTCTCCCTGCTTTTATTACATTTTCACTTCTATTAAAGAGGAGTTGCCAAAAAGTCTTGAGATACTGCCTCTTTCTGTAGTAGAGCACATTACAAAAGGAGGGATAAATCCTGATAAGGTTTCTGGATGCTGTTGCAACACGATAACAAATTTGGCCATTGGCCTTCAATGTGGGTGTTTTAGAGACTCTGGATAAAACAGGCTATCTTAAAGAATGTACTGTCTGTTCCCAGCCTTTTCCTCATCTTAGAAATTTATGATTTGCCTTTCCTTTTCATTATTTGGAAACTTAGGGCTTGCTTTTCTTTTCAAGCTACTATACCATAAGAGTATTCTCAGTGTAATTGGTTTGTAATCGTAGAACAAATCTACAATCAGAATCCTGATGAGAATCCATAGCTGAATTCTGTCTCCCTTCTAAGTCCCCAGCCAAGTTCCCACTGACTTTGGAAGAGCAAGAATTTCATTCCTATGCTTGTTTTTCCTAATATATCTGGATAAATTTTTAAGGAACTTTCATCTAAAACTCATCACACCATGATCCAGAAGATAGAAAAGCAAGTATCCTTACTGGTGCCTTGGGATTTAAGTATCAAGTTTTACTTCCTAACCAGAAAGTTATTTTTAATAACTTTTAATAACTTTCACTTAAAAAAAAAAACCAACCTCATTAGGATTTTTAACACTCACATCTGGGAATAAGAGTGACCTAGAATGCTGATGTGATGATTCATAGTATTTTAATTTTTGTAATATGGGAGACTATCACATATAAATTTTAAATTGCATATTTCAGCTGCTGCTTCAAGCAGCATTTGGTAAGGCAGGAGAAATCTTCCCACTCTGGCTTGCCAGGAGCAAGCCTACAAGTTGAAATGAAATACCCATTAATTTTTTTTTGTACCTGAGTAATTCATTCACGCTCCTTCCCCTAATCTTCATAGTGCAGCAAGATTCATGGCTCTTGTGCCATAGGAAGGGTGCACCGTCATTGCCTCAAAGCAACTGGAGAGGACAAGAACCCAGGACTGAGAGAAGGCAGTGATAAACCCACAGTGGAGATGGGGAAATACAACACTTTATTTGCTGTCCAACTAGAAAAGGGTGCAGAAGCAAGAACCCATCAAAACTGCCACAGCCAAACCTTTCACTTTCCTCTTCGGCTTTGCTGCACCTTTCAGCTGGCTGACGTGTGCAGTTGAGTGGGCCACCCGCTCCTTCCTCAGCATGTAGAAATATTTGGTCTTTCAGCTGTCCTGCCTTTATTGGGTATGGCTAGAGGGCAGGTCACTGAGGAGTTTCTGCTTAAGGAAATGCAATATTTAGAGAAGATGAAAGAATATGTAGTTTGTCATCACCTGTGGCTACTAACCAGTGAAGCAAATGACTGAGAATTAGCTCCCCGAGATAAGTAATTCTTACTTTCAATAACAGACCTTATGTCTGTTGCAAAATGTGTCCACCTTTCATAGATTAAAAACCAAGAAAATAAAACACCTGGTGTCTTGTTTCCTGACATCCATGTTTTAGGCATATTTCTGTAAGTGGCTTCATTTTCAGCAACTTCTCTTCCCCCAGACCAGATGTTACATGGGTTGGAAATGACAGTCAAAGATACAGTTACTGTTCCGCATGGTCTCTGCTGTGACTGCTGGACAAAGACAAGCCACACATCACAGATTCTTTGATGGCCACTCCCAAAATTCAGCCAAGTGGCTCTAGTCAGTCTCTGATGGACTGACTCCCATCCCTGGTCTACATGCCTGGTCTGTGCCATCCTGTCACCCCACAGCTCAACCTCCCTTCCCAGGATCCAGGGAGACTCCTGCAGGACTGCTTCTGCCAGCCCACTCTGGCCACTCTCCCTGGCACATGCTGACTGCTGGGCTGGCCAAAGGCAGCAGTCACCGTGTGAGTTACAAGGACAGGAGCTGCATCGGAAAACTGAAGAGTGGTTTGCACGCTGTACAAGTAAGCTCTAAACAATTTGTAGGACAAGGGACCTCCCCTTCACACTGGTGGTACAAACAGGTCCTTTGGTGTTTCATCCCCTTGTGAGAAGGAGGATCAAGGAACTTGAAAGCGAGCCAGGTCTTACAGTGGACTGTGGCAGTGTGTAGCTACACTACTGAAGCCTTGTAACCTCCTTTACTAGACCAGAAGAATGGCCATATAAAAAATGAGAGCATGCGGTACCTCTCCTCAGTATTATTGAAACTCTAGCCTGAAACTTAAAAATCACCTCCACTGTCAAGCTTTCATTTACCTTTGTGTCTTGAGCCATGAAGCATTTGTTGGCCCTTTATTTGCACGTGCAGCTCCAATTATTAGAGGGGAAAAAAAAAAAAACTAGAGAGAGCTTATGCTGCAACAGCAGTCTTCAGCTAACCCCTTGTAGACTTCACAGAGCTTCGAGCTACTAATTGTCCAAGTGATCTCATTAAAGAACTAAAGATAGCTGTGCGGACTGAAGTGCTGTAATTTCAGGGGAAAGAATTTAAACCCAGTGAGGCCAAGCAAACACTGATGAGCAAACGAGCCTCTACTGATAGTGGCTACATAGACCCTTAGCTGTCCTCTTTGCCAACTAATTACTTTGTCCCAACATAGGAGTATTTCATTCTCTCCTGTCAGTATTTTTTGCAACTCAGTAAAGCAGGGTTCTTTCAGACTACTAAAGGGATTCTGGCAAGCATCACTATGGTTTTAGCCTTTATTTACATTTAGAAATTATCAGTTATTTTTTAGTTGCCCCATTTCTGAAGTGGAAATTACCAAATGGATTGCACAGTACTGTCTTTTACTTTCTCAAAATTAATATTAGCTGGAAGAAAGGATAATGGCCATATAGACCAAACTGGGGAAACTCAAAGCTACAACCTTCCTCACAGTTCTAGCTCTGAACCTGCAGGTTGTTACTTTCTTCTCCTGCTACATTTTTTTTTTCTTCCTAAAAGAATGGCTACCCCCTAAAAACCATGGTGCCCATCCCTTTTCTTTTTCAGACACCTCTCTTCCTACCTTACCAAACACCTGCAACATCATTTTCTGTACTCTTCCAAACTCTGTACATGTCAAGTGTAATCCTCTCTAATCCATCCTCTAATGAGCACAGAACCTATTTCCCAAACTTC
Source organism: Todiramphus chloris collaris (assembly GCA_025345505.1). Taxonomy (NCBI): domain Eukaryota; kingdom Metazoa; phylum Chordata; class Aves; order Coraciiformes; family Alcedinidae; genus Todiramphus; species Todiramphus chloris. Next base: position 53,086,468 of record JANVCC010000021.1, read on the forward strand.
TCTTTGCAGTTATAATCTTTGAGGCTGTTAGTAATTTTTTTCCTGCAATGAGGATTTCAAGTTTCCTCTTTTCTTTCACCTTTATGATTATTAGGGCCTCATCTTTCTAGGCACTTTCAAACCTTGTCATTCCTCTACTATTAATACAAAATTTCATAAGTCATGTATCTGGCCTTTAGCTACAATGTTCTTTTTCATTCATTTATTATAATACTGATTTACCAATTATTTTATCTCATTATCTGCACATTTTTTAACGTTAGTAAAAACTAGATGCCAAGTGTATCTGTAAATTATCTTAGCAGCAGCCATCTCTGCAGACTTAGAGAGCACCCTACTGGTGTACCTGTTGAAGTGCAGCTTTGGAAACAAATCTTCACGACCAGGTGAAATTAAACCAGTGACTTTTTAAACAATGATGTCGACAGTATCTGTGATTAAGAGTTAGTGTCTCCTGCATTTAGTGGCGAAGGTAGTAATAGTGTTTCAGGTATCAACTGTTGGATAATATCTGTTTACACTTAGATTCATGGAGAATCTGCAAACGGAAGTCCAAGAAATGGAATTCATAAAGTTTTCAAAGGGTTTGAATGTCATGAGAAAAGAAGACTTTGCAGAATGGTTACTGTACTTCACTGATGAGGAAAACAATGAAATTTACTGGCAGAATGTGAAAGACAGAATTGAAGCAGGAGAGGTTGGTATATAAGCATGCGTTGCTTAGCTTCCTCATTTGTATATACACAAATTCATTTGAACATGAGTAGCTAATAATGTAACTAATTTGCAAGTGAATTATTGCAGCCCTTGAATTTTATGCAAATAATAACAATCATAATTTGCCAACTGAGAAATACAAATATTGACAATGAATAGTCAAGCACCTAAACACTAGGTCCCATGAGATTGAATGAAATAGATTTACTAGGGTTTGAATGTGTTACTCATTACATATTATTTGAATTCTATAATGCTCTAGAATATCAGTTTGGAAGAATTCAAGACTTTTTGCAAGTTTACAAATCACCTGGAAGACTTTTCCATTGCCATGCAGATGTTTACTGTAGCAAATCTTCCTGTTAAACGTGGTAAGTGCTGCACACCTTTCCTGTGATTTTTTTTAAACAAAGAAAAAATATTTTTGTTACAGAATCAGTGTAAGTTATCCCAAAGTAGCACTGTGAAGTTCAAAAAATCGTATACTATTCTTTATTCTGAATTAATTCTATTTAATGAAAAAAGTAATAATATAAAGTTCCCAAAATGTTTTTTAGGTTCTAACATGCTATCACATGTTGGACTGCTCACAGCAGACTAAACCATAGAATCATAGAATGGCTTTCATTGAAAGGGACCCATAAAGATACCTAGTCCAGCTTCCCTGTGGTGAGCAGGGACAGCTTTCACTAGATCAGGTTGCTTAAAGCCCTATCCAACCTGACCTTGAACATTTGCAATGATGAGGCATCCACAACATCTCTGGGCAACCTGTTCCAGTGTCCCACAACCCTCATGGTAAAAAGTTTCTTCCTTATGTCCAGTCTAAGTCTACTCTCAGTTTGAAACCATTTTGCCTTGTCCTGTTGCTACAGTCCATGGTAAAAAGTTTCTCTCCATCTTTTGTAGAAGTCCTCTTTATATATTGAAAGACCGCTCTAAGGCCTCCCCAAAGCCTTCTCTTCTCTAGGCTAAACAACCCCAACTCTCTCAGCCTGTCCTTGTCTTTCTTATGCTAGGGGCCCAATCTGAGCACACTACTGCAGGCAGGTTCTCATGAGAGCAGAGTAGAGGGAGAGATTTACCTCCTTCTACCTGCTGACCACACTTCTTTTGATGCAGCCCAGGGTACAATTGGCTTTCTGGGATATGAGCGCACGCTACTGGCTGATACCCAACTTTTCATCCACCAGTACCCCCAAGTCCTTCCCTACAGGACTACTCTCCGTGCAGTCTAAATTCTAGATTAGGAAGGATTTCTTGAAGCCATACGTGCTTCAGTAGCAGTGCCCAAAGCTTCTTCCTCATAATTAATCTAGTTTTCTGAGGAAATTAAACAGTGGAAATCTCTTCTTTTGCAGGGTCTGTAGCATTTTGTTGTGTTTTATTTACTTCTCCATACTGCCTTCTCCACGTGTTTATGTAGTGTTAAGCAATGACTGCTATGAAAAACCAACAAACAATGTAGTAAAGTGTTTTTTAAAATAAAGATTTGGAGGAGGGAAGTTGCTTCCTTCCTATATAGTAGAAATAGGAGCAATGCAACAAAATCTTCATGAATATACAAATGCTTTTTGTTACAGTCCTGAGGTCATTACTTGTTATACTTGAAGGACAGGTCTCATAAGTTTTTTCAAAAATAGCAGCCTAAAATGTTCTTAAGGAAATTTGATAAGACATTAGAATTCATTGAAATAAATATTTGATGGGCTCATATGAAAAAGCTGAGAGAAACGTGAGAAGACAGGAAAAGGACTCAGTATTCTTAAGAGAGAAATGGAGTTTAAGCCAAACAAGGCTGAAAGTGGAAGGAGTTACAACTTCCAGCTTCCATCACTAGTCCAGCTTTCAAAGGAGAGTTTCATTTCCACAACCTCTCTGGGTGGTCATTCTAGTGCTCAACCTCTCCCATCAGGAAGAATTTTCTCATCTGTGTCAAACCATTGCTGCAACTTAAAATGATTGTGTCTTATCTCAGTGCACCTTTGAGAAAAATACAGCACTCTCTTCTCTATAACCCCTTGTAGGCAGTTGAAGGTTGCAGCAAGATCCCCCCCCTTACACTTCTGTTCTCCTCAGCAACCTCAGCTTCAGTTCTTCCCTCATGCTCCAGTTCCCAGCTGGGTTCGTGGCCCTTCTCCATCTGGTTTGATAACATCATTCTTCTGGGGGGAAGACAGATTTTATTTGCACAAGATGTACAAAGAGCAGAGTGGAAAGAGGATGAATTAATGGTGAAATAATAGTCATAAGATACGAGAGTTTAGCTCACTTCAACATTAAGTATCCCATTTCTAAGTGCCAGAGGATGATGATGCCAGCAGTTGGTGTTGACTCTGGTAAGGTTTTCTTGTAAAAACCCATTCCTAACCAATGGCCAGTTGCGACTCTGTTCATGCACTGAACTGTACTGTGATCAAAACCAGCTTTTGAGGTAACTCATGATTTGGTCAGAATTTAAGAGAAAGTTACCTACTTCTTTAAAACACAGAACTACAGGTACATAAAGCCATGTGCTGTAGTGTGTTGACTATTTGATGGTCTGTGTTTCTACAGAATTGGTGAGAGAGTTGTTGGTTGAGGTGGAAAACATTGTAAAATACTGTTCTCTGAGAAGAGATATTTTGACAAATTGATTGACATGAAACTGGTTTGAGATAAAATGGTGGTATTTTTTATGAGACCATGAGGCAAACGCTTAGCATCTGTATGCACAGGTATCAGACAGAAGTACATAGGTGTTCAGCATGCAGCTATTTCTAATCATTCTTACTGTTGCTTGAGAATTAGTGCATTTCAAAAGTATATCATACAATTAATAAAGATAGTGTTATGTAAGGTGAAGCAACCTCAAGAATGCACTAACTGAGGCCTCCTAATAGTTTACTAGTTTACATATCCCAAATTCTCCACTTAGGATACCCGTGAGACATAGTAAATAATAATTGTACAGAATCCTGCTATTTATGTGCTTTCAAATTTCTTTATAAGTTCACAGTCACCTATGATGTAACATTATGTCTTTATTAGCTGAGTTCAAGAGAGCAGTGAAGGTGGCAACAGGACAGGAGCTCTCAGATAATGTTTTGGATACCATCTTCAAGATTTTTGACCTAGATGGAGATGACTGCCTCAGCCACGGCGAGTTTCTTGGAGTCCTGAGGAACCGAATTCATCGAGGCTTGAGGGTAACAAGCTGACATCATTGGTTTTAAATACCACAGACGATCGGTACAGCTATCTTGCTAACACCTGTAGAAACACAAGTATAGTGAATAGAAAGAAGTTATATTTTAACCTGAATATTTCTTACTGCTTATGAATCTGGGAGGAGTGCTGCCACCAAGAACTTCTTGTTATGCATGCGAACTATGGGAGCAGCAGCACTGCATTACATATTCTATTTACACAGTCTGTGAATAAGAGGGTTTTATTGTGTAAATGCTAAACATACTTTAACTTTATTAAACAGGTACCGCAACAGCAAGGCATTCAAGGTTACTGGAAGTGTGTGAAAAGAGAAAGCATTAAAGGAGCCAAAGAAGTATGGAAGCAAACTGGGAAAAGTCCTTTTTAAGGCAGTCCGTTGTTCTTTTGCAGTAAATGTTGGTTTTTAGGGGAGTTTGTCCGTCCTGTTTACATAATAGCTGAATCAAATATACTTTTTTATTATTATACTGAAACTTTAATTAACTCTGTTTTTAATGCAATAAATTTATATCATTCTAGTGCAATCACTTTGGTTTATAGAACCATTACCACTTTTGACCTCTATATGGAAATACGCTTGCTCAAGGGAGTAGTGTTGGTTACTCCTTTGTGGAGCATGACCCTGCGCTGTTGCATACAAGGATACACAGGATTAAATAGTGGCCACTGGCAGAAACATCACAGCAGTATCATCTCCTGTTGGAAGAGTGGAAGTCATCTCAGTTAGCCACTAACATAGCAGTTCTCTTTCCCTGGCAAGGACAGAGGTCCAAAAGGTGAAATCACTTGCACAAACTATCCAAATCAAGTTATCCTAAATCAGAAAGGAAAATTCACATGGTTCGTGCCCTCATTACTGTGAACTGCTTATGTGCTTGTTTCTGGTGGATGATTCCACCAGATCCTGTGTGGATGTCTGGTTTGTCTTCATTACGATAATATAAAACTGGAAATACAAGACTGTTGATTCAGGCTTTACAAGTTGTGCATTGATCTATGAATGTGTGTTGAGTCTCTCAGAGCTCCTCAACAAATAGTGTAAATAAGAAGCAAAAATCCTCATTCTATCAGAAACAGGGGTAGCTACAATTTGAGTCATAACTATTTTGCTTTGATTGTATTGCAGAATATGAATGTGTAAGACATAGTTGCTTTATCTTACTCAAGGTTGTGACAGGGAATGCTGCAGTATCTCAGGAATTCACAGTGAGAATAAGGAAGTGTTGGGGGAATAATAAGTCCAATGAAAAAGTAAATACAGATGTTTGTTATTCCAAAATGCAAAGTTAGCCATAAGGTCTGAAACAGTAAAACAAGGAACAGATCAAAATTAACATTTAGCAATTATAGAACATTTTTTAGCTATAGGACAGTGTGCATCTTTGTATACACAGGTGTGCACATTACATGATTTTTCTTTCTTTCAATCTTGGGAGCTGATAGTCCCAGGTCCAGATCAGTCTTCCTGGTTGGACACTATACATATGAGATAGACATATCTGTAAAGCTCTCAAGGTTCTTCCTCTTTTCCCCTCTCAGCTGTCTGATTTGTGTTAGCTGGGATGAAAGCTTAACCTTTTGAGACATGTTTGTGGTAACAGACTCAAAAGATGGACTAGGGAAATGTCTCAAGAAAAAGAACCAAGAAATCTCACCACTCTGTGAGGAAATATCCATCCCTTTTGATCATGACACTAGCTATGTTACTCTCAAAGTTGTATATAAGCTCAAGAAGAGATGTTCTGTTGTAATTTGTTTGGGGCGAGGAGTCTTGAGAAGAGACACATCAGAGCAGCCCTCACTCAGAAGAGGGGCAGGAGAGACTGCGTTAGGAACCCATAAAGATCCCACCTAAGGAGTACTGAGATAACAGAAGATGTATTTGGTATATCAGCAGCCATGAGGCAGCCTTGTGCTGAGGAGGAGGGAGTCCTACTGCACAAGCCTTAGCACAGTGGTCTCTCCTAGAGAAACAGAGAAGCTAGCAAAGCAGTTCTTCCCTCCATGGCCTTCACTTGGAGCTTTATTTTAAATTGTGTTAAAGAGAAAATGCTTGTATTATTCTCTACTGTGGACATGGACTCAGAGTCCATGTCTGGAAGATGAGGCACCAGTGACTACCAAAGATCTTTTTTCCCCCCTGGCAACAATCCACATGACATACAGTGCAGTAAATGCCTCAGCCCTCCCCTCCTCAAAGTGCACTCATGCACTGCTCTGTGGGCAACAAGAAATTAGATAGCTGGTTTACTCTCTGCATTTGGAAACTGCTTGCTGCTTCTGCTGCTGGGAATTAGGACTAAGAGGTAGCTAATGGGAGCAAAGGTGAGGCAGTGGGACTGACAGCAAAGTACCACAGCCAGCTTGGCATCACCAAATAATAAGAAAAGGACACAATTGAGCAAAGCCCTTCTGTGTCACAAAAGCGAGAGTGTTCACCCAAAGTGTGCTTTGTTCCAGCTCTGGCTTTAATCTAAAGTTGCCTTTTATTTTATTTGTGCTGTTAATATTTTGGCAAATTAATTTTACTTTTCAATGAAGGTTATTCTTTAACATTTTATTCTGTGTAATCTTAGTAGGTTTATGATGTTCTTTATTGCTTCTGCGGGGGTTTTTTGTTTACTAATTATTTGCTTCCTATAAGCTGTTTGGTTTTCTTTTGGAAATAGTGTATCTAGAAGTTTAATTCCTCATTGCTCATTTGTATCTGAGTTTGTGCAATCAGCAGTCTGCTTTTAGCAGCAAGTTACTTAAACCCAGGTTTCAGTTTTACTTTTTTAACAAAAGCTTTGGTGTCAAGTTCAGAGGAAAAAGAAAAAAGACACACTTCTTTTTAAATTAGCTTTGTGTCTGTAGTGAGAAAGAAGAAATTAAATGATGGATTAGGAATTAAAATAGAGTTATGAAACATTTTCAGAAGTACAGCCAGGAAAGAATTCCTTTGAAGGCTGGGGAAGACTTGTCCATCAGGCTTGAAGAGTCAAACACTGTGTTTAATTTGTAGTCTATTTTTATTTGTCTTAAAGGCTTTACAAAAGAGTCTTAAAATAGTTTCTCATACTTAGTACCTTAGATTGAAAGAGTTGTTTAAGTAAGTGTTTAGATGGACTTTGTCTTTTAAAGAATCAATCCATCATAGTTTTAGCTTCAGTTCCTGTTAGTAACTGTATGGGATTTGCAACCTCTCTGTCAGCATTGCTCCACACAATTTAGTTAAAAGTTCATGCCAGCTGCCAATCTTATCAGTTAAACTTATCAATTATGACTTTTTTTTTTATGTTAGAAACTCTTCATCTGAACAGAAATATGTAGAAAAACTAATATTTTTTTTTTTTAATGTTCAACATTGTATCTGAATGTTATGTGGAATAAAGATGAATACATTGGATATTGCAGAAGTCTTACAAATTGATTTAACGTATTTAAAAAGGATGGACACGGCTGGGTACAAGTCAACTACAGCATGTAACTCATTTACAGAATTTTAGTTGTATCCCCGTAACAACACTTTTCACATGTCTTAAACTAAACAAACCAAAAGAAAATTGTTTAAGAACATTCATTCTTCATTCCTAAAAGAAACAAAGGCAAAAATGCAGTGTGATATACTAGAACTAAAAAAACCTCATTGTTTGTTTCTACAAATTAATTTTAGTGTCCCAATTTATGCAGACCTCTTTCTGCAAAACTCCCTCTGGAGTCAAACCAAGTTGTTGGTTTTTAACACAGTGTGCAAGAATAAGGAGTACATATTCTTCATATAAGAAATGAAAAAGAAAAGTTTTATCACAGTGTTATATGGCTGCATCGAAACAAACCTCTGATTTACTCCTTCTCCTCCAGTGTGTTGTCTGCTTTCAGGGTTCAGACAGGTTGCCACTGGTCATTTCTGGAATAATGTCAGCATCTGACCTGACCTGACCTGACCTCAGTACATCACAGTGTGTTGGCTTGTCTGTTGAACCAGGTATTCTTAAAAGGGTGAATAATATGTTCATTTCTAATTTCAAGCTTTCAGTGGAGAATACATGAGTTTATCATTTTAGGTATTAGAAATGTTTTCTCTCTGGACTCCAAGGTGTCTTGGAGCTCATGGAATTTTTGGTGTAGATACCAGGCCATGTCTTGGCTCTGAAGTGTTTACACATTACACTTGAGTTATCTAGAAAGCAGAGATAAGACAATAAGATAAACAAGCCAGGCCATGGATTGATGTTTCATGGCACTTTACATGTCCAGTGCATATAAAAAAAAGGATCACTGCCCAGTAAAGAGCTAGAATGGGAACGAACCCAGGTATTTAGAGGAAGTCTTTTAAAATTCAGACACATTCACTATACTTTGACTTAAGCATAGAAATGGATCAATAAATGTGCATCAAAATTTAAAAATAGTTTTCCTGTCATGCAAGAATTCTCATGGGAGAGTGCAAGAATGTCTTGTGCCTTTGGATTTCATCTTTCCTATAAAACAGTCACAGCTGGGTCAGGAATCTCCTGCAATACAGAAGAAAATAATAATAATTCAGTCCTTTTGAACAGAAAGTGCACATCCAAATGTTGTTGTGGTCATTATTAGCAAGACCCAAGCTGAGTGAACAACAGGTCCTGTAATGCAGCCGGTCACAAGGGAAGCATAAAGATGAAAGTGGTGGATGTAAGTACACACTGTTAGCCCCTGAGCTGACAGCAGAAGCTCCTCCTAGAGAAACTGGAGATGTTGCCCCACAAGAAGTGGAAAGCTGTGTTCGGGACAGGCTTGAGCATGTACAAAAATTAATCAGTAAACAAGTGCACGTCTCCACTCTCCTGCCATTTGAAGGTTTCCTGCTGGTTTCGTTGATTAAACAATTCCTAGTAGGCTCGATAATAAAAAAATTACGCAACATAACGCGAAGACAAATTTCCCATTAGGCTGGTATTAGCTTAGTTAATAATGTTTTCAGTTCATTAAGCAGAGTGCCCTAGCACAGATCTGCTCGCCATTCTCAGGAGCCATGCTGCTGCTCCCGCACGCCGGCCTCCTCAGGGAAGCTGCTGCTCAACAATACACCCATCTGCCTGGTTTTAGAAGGAACGCTTCATGCCCTCAAAAGCAAAAAGCCATGTTTTTCCACACCCATGTACCCAATGTGAAGCTTCTCTTTTCCTCTTCTTCCCCTGGCTGAGGGTGACCTGCCTTTCCACACTGACCAGGTGGTGCAAGTAAGATGGAAGGCAACGGGCCATGAGAGCACAGGCACTGCACCTTGTAAAACACAGGGTCTATGTTAGCCCCATTTCCGACACAACGGTTCAAGAAGCTGGGAAGAGGGATATTCTGTAGTTAATGCAGAGAAATGGTGGGGGTGGACATTTCTCATGTGCTATCAGACACCAGCTAGCTGTTCTAAAACCTCTGGAGGACCTGACCTTTCTCCATGAACTGCAAAGGGTGCACAGAAGAGGAGTTTCGCTGTGTTCAAACTTGTACCTGTCTTCATCATCTTTAATGGCCCCTTGAATGCAAGTACTTGCATTTGGACACTTTTTTGTTAAACTGATGAGCTATTTTCTGTGAAGGGTGACAGCTCTTAGAGAGTTTAAAGGTTTAAAACTTAGGAATTTAGACCTAAAGGAAGTAGATTCTGAAATCATAACCATCCAACAAGAACTTTCCTGGAGAAAGGATGTACTACAGGGGTATTGTACTGCAACACCATATATGCCTCAGGTCCACTGCTTTAGGGGAAGTTTGACAGTTTTAGTATTACCACATGGAGCAACTAGTACCTCTGAATGACCCCCAAGAAAACCAATCGTTTTTTAAGACTTCACAATAAAACCTTTTAAATTTTAAATTCACTTCTTTTTTTTTCAGGACACAGATTTTTTTTTTTTTTTTTTTTAATTATGTGGCATCTTACTGTTTTTTAATCTTCTTTAAAATTGATACAAGTAGAATGAGTGAATATTACTAAAAACATTGTGTGCATCTCTTAAATAATGCACAGAAGGTAATTACTCCTAGAGCAAGGGTAGCTGAGTCATAGGACAGCCAGTTACATTCACCGTTGAAAAGGAAGGATAGCAAAATGTGATGCTTTGCCACTAACCCTTAGAAGACGGGATTTCAAAAGAAAAGGAGACAAATGATAGGTCCTAAAGTTAAAAGAAATAAAGGCCTTTTAAATGCTATTAGAAGAAACTGTAATTTGGGAGACGTGAATATCATTGAATGAAAGGACAAAGGAGTAAGTATGGGCAAAATTAAACTTTTCAAGATGCTGTTTGAGCAAAAGTGCATCTTCACAGTTTAGAAATTTGACCCAATGCAAACATGGGCAACTAATCCCTTGCAGATGGTGTGTGCAAGACTACATGAGCTGTACAGGCATGTGAAGAGCAAAGACTTAAACAATGGTTTATGTGTATATCAGAAACATGAAGCCTCCAAAAAATTTGTCTGATTTTACCAGGAGCAGGTAGTAAGATTCCTAATGAGACAAATTATCATTTTGCATCAGTCTCCATCTAAAAGGCTGTTGGGATGCTTCTACCTGAGGATTGCATGTTGGTGGAATTTCAGATGAGCTACTCTGACAGGAAAAAAATACAGATTAAATTGTTGTAGACGATGTCTAAACAGTACAGAAGGAAAACCTGAGAAAAAAAATTGAGTGTTTGCAGTGTCCTGCTCTAAGACACTTTTCCAAAAGCATAGCAAATACCAGTAGCTGTATTTTTAATTAAACAAAACCAAAACCAAACCACCAGTTGAAAGGGATGATACAGTACTTTGCAGTAAATTTTGCCACCTCTTCCTGCTGACCTGCATGAACTATTTATTGCAAATAAATTAACAAATAGCTAGAAGACTCTGCAATAGACTCCAGTTGCTGCTGAGGCTGCAAGGGGAAATGTTTCCCTTCTCTCTTGCAGTTCTTCCTGTGGCTAAAGCAGGTGGGCAGACAGAATGGAGGTGTGAAATGTCAAAATGGACAGTGGACATCTGTTTTTGTTTGTTTTGTTTTGTTTTGAGATTTGAGTTACAGGATCAGGTGCGATGAGGTGAGCAGATATTCCCATGACATGGCATTCTCATCCAGGTGGGTCACTCCTCCCATGCCTTCCAGCTCTCTGTTAGAAATGGCCCAGACCAAGCTGTTCCACCAGCAGCTCTCGCCCTCTCCTGTAATCCCTTTCTGTAACAGCCCTTGCATTACTATGCACAATTTTGCAAGTCCCTTCCTTACCATCCTGGTCCCACTCCCACATTTTAGCATGCCCGTACACTTAGAGTTGATCCCAAACGGGTCTCCATCATTCTATGGTCCCTGGGCACATCTGCCTGCTCCACCATTATTCTGTATATGCCAAGACCAGAGGTCACTCTTTCTTTCCTCTGATGTGACACCCAGAAAACACACACACACAGAGGCACATTCCCACACATGCAGGCTGCTGCCACTTGGGCCTTTGCCTGGGGCATCCCCTCCCTGTTAGCTGTTAGAGACTTACAGTCTTCTGAATTCCTGATCACTCCTCTAAGTATTTTTTCCATCATCTCATCAGCAGGCAAGCCCAGAATTCATAGAATCATAGAATGATTTGGGTTGGAAGGGACCTTAAAGATCATCAAGACCCAAAGCTCCTGACATGGGCAGGGACACATCCCACTGGACCAAGTTGCATCCAACCTGGATTTGAACACATCTAAGTGATGGAGCACCCACAGTTTCCCTGCACAACCTGTTCCAGCATCTCACCACCCTCAGAGTGAAGAATTGCCTTTGTATTTCCAATCTAAACCTACCCTCTTCCAGTTTCAAACCATTACCCTTGTCCTATCACTACAGGCCTTTGTACAAAATCGCCCCTGCCTTCTGCCAAAGCAACCCTACCGCCGTTAGAACCCGCTCAGCCTCTTCGGACTCAACAGGACTATGTGGTCCCACCGTGCAAGTTCCGCTTGCCCACACCGGTCACTCACGCACACACCCCGGCTGTTTTTCCCACGCCTTCTCCTTTCGGGGCACGCCTGTCGCCGCGCCGCACCCCTGGGCTGTTAAAGCCTCACCCCTCGCCCTCTGTAGTTTATCTTTCCATCTCCCCCACTCCCCCCCGGGGCCCGGAGCGCTGCCCGGCCGCCGGCTCTCCCGACAGCGCAGGGCGGGCCCGGCCCTGCCCCGGGCAGTCCCGGCCCTGCCCCGGGCAGTCCCGCCCGCAGCCGCCAGGTGGCGCCGGAGCCCCGCGGGAGCCGCCGCCGGGGCCGCCCCGCTGCCGCCGGGGACCGCGGGAAGCGCGGGCAGCACCAGCACCCTCCGGCTGGGAAGGGGGATTTTGTCGTGCCCCGGGCCGTTCCGAGCCCGCCATCCCACCCACAGTCACGCCGCAGAAAGGCTAACAAACGCCCAGCATTAAAAGCGTCCGCAGTCAAGAGGATCAGCCCCGGAAAGAAGGGCGTGTGGCGATGCCTTTCAGGAAGGTCGCGGTGCTGCCCGCAGGTGTTGGGCATTCGCTGAAGTTCAGAAAGCAGCCCAGTAAAGTATTGGTAAATAAATATCTTTTCCAACATTCAGCAAGCTGTTTGAGTCACGTAAGGGCACGGACTCGGTGAGCTGGAGGACGTTAACAACCCGGCAGGGCTCCGGTTATGGCTGCCTGGACACGTCCCGGCGCCTTTGTGCCCGACACCGACCTGCCCGCCCGGTCAGGAGCGCAAAAGAACAACGCTGCCCTCTGAGACCGCTTTTAAGGGCTGGAGGAGGATCCCGCCCTGCCGTGGTCCCTCCAGTGAGGAGGGCGAGGGACGATTGGCGGCGAGAGGAGGCGGCCGAGCGCGGCGAGACGCCGAAGCGTTTCGGCGCCCGCGGGCAGGAGGCGGTGGCGGACGCCGGGGCCGCCCTTCTCCCGCCCACTGCGGCCCGCCCAGGGCCTGCCCGCCCGCCCGCCCGGGGCCGGCTCCGCAGCGGCGGCCGTAGCTGCAGCCGCCGCCGCCGCCCGTTGCAGCGCCGGCGCTGATGCCTCCTGCGGTGGCCCGGCAGGAAAGATGGCGCCGTCCCACGTCCTCAAGTGTTGCCAGAAGGTGTTGGCCTGGGTGCCCGTGGCCTTCATCGCCCTGGTCGTGGCCTGGTCCTACTACGCCTACGTGGTGGAGCTGTGTGTGTGTGAGTGGACGGGGCGGGTCGCGGGCGCCGGGAGCTGCTAGCCGGGCGGGGAAGGACCCCTGACCACCCGCCTCCTCCGGGGCCGCCGTCTCTCCCCGGCGCCCCGGTTGGGTTTCCTTTCCCTTCGCTCTTCTTCAGGCGGGCGGGAGGAGAGCCTCCTTGAGGCGGTTCCGCCGGGGTCAGGTTGACCTGTTGTCCCCCTGACTCAGGCGCCCTCCTGGGGCCGCGGGCAAGGACGGCGGGAGCCCTCCCTCGGGTGCCTTGTGGCGGTGGGGTCCCGGGCCGGGGTCGCCTGTGGGGAAACCAGGGACGGTGACGGGCGAGAGGAGCTGCAGGCTGGAGGTCCGAGGCCCCTCGGGTAGACGATGAGAGGCAGGGACCTCGGGGAGCTGTGACGGGACAGAGACCCCCGTGGGAGCTGCTGGAGACCTTGTTGAGGTCACAGCCCCTCATGTCTCCCTGGTAGAAGTTTCCCTTCTATTTTTCTCATGTTAATCCATCTTCCTGATGTGTCACATAACTCCTTGACCACCTTATGGGTGTATTTATTAATTAAGAAGCCCTGTGTCATTGAAACGTAATGAGGCTGAAAACATCCCACTTAAGCGGGTAGGGGAAAGGATTTAGGGCTTATGGGGTTTTGTCAGGCCACATCAAGGCTTTCTGGACGAGGGCTCTGCATTATGTAAATCTGACTTTGCAAGCAGTGCCTGTCAGGATGTTACTTACCTTTTTCTATCTTCAGGGGAAAACTTCAGTTCAGGAGGATGTTGGCTTTCTCCAGGCAGGGTGAACACAGCGGCACAGTGTTCGTCAGACTTGGTGAAACTTGGAAGCAGCGTAGGAAAACTGAGGAATGCATTACTGAGTGTTTGGCATGTTTAAGTAAGGAAGCTGAAATGGAAAGAAAAAAAAAAAAATCAGAAGTACAAAGAACTATTTTAAGCTACGTATAAGTCCACTTAGTGTCTGTAGGTCCTGGTACTTCTTGCTGTTTGTGTAAAATGTGTGCTTTGATATCCCTAGCTAGAAATAAAAGGCTTGCACGTACTTTATATCTGGGCAAACTCGTAAAGACATCTTTTCATTAGAAATCATCAGTTACTTTTTTTTCTGCACGACTCCGGTTTTTGAATAACTTTTCTGAATGCCTGTGGTATTTCACAGCCTTTTGCATTAGCTTTATGTGTGTGGACTGGAACATAAAGTACAGTCAAAAAATTATTCGGACTTAAAATAGAAATATAGTTGCCGTAACGCCTGTTGAGATATTACGTTAAATGTTGATGGGAGAGAGTTGCAAATACGTCAGTCTGTCCAAACTTGCCAGATTACAATGGTTTAGTTGTCCATCTCTGTGAGTAAATAGTACTGCTTTTCTGGGAATATCATGCTTAAAACTGTAACCACTTGGAACCAAATTTTTAGACAATCTTAAGTACCAGAGGTTTGGGGCAAGGGTGGTTGTTACAGTAGTCCTCAAAGGGCTGTGTGAGGTTACAGACTTGTATTTATGTGCTGTGAGGGTTTTCTGTGCCCGTTACAGTCTGACTGGTATGACAAAAGGTACATTAGGGCTATGTGTTTCTTCTCTAAGCAATGGACAAAACGTCACTCATTAGGAGACTTGCCCAGGGTCACACAAAGGGTCTCTGGCTGAATTGGGAACAGAAACTCGACCTCCCAAGTCCCAGTTCTATGTCTTGATCACAGAGTAGGCTCAGGACTGTGTGCTGGTGGGTAATTTCTCCTTCACAAACATAGAGAAACTGCAAAGAGCCCTTCCAAGTCCATTAGGGTTTCGTTTGTTGTGAAAATTATTGGAAGGGTTGGCTCCTGTTTATGTGAGAACTTTCACATTTAGAAATCTGGTTTCTAGACGTCTGACACTTTTTGCTCACAAATCAGCTTTGTTCCATCTGCCCATAAAATTAAGAAAATGTGGTCATTTAATAAGAAAATTGCTTACGATTTTTTTGCTGCTGTCACTGAATTTTACAGTTGTTACCTGTCTAAATCATACTGTTGACCAAGAATTTTATTTTTCTGTGAGCTTTCTGTGGTAGGCTTTGCTTTGTTTGCTTTTAATCTGTTGAATTTTGTTTACGCTATTGACAAAAGGTCATCTCATCAAGGGAGAAGAAAGGGGTTTTTTTGGTGGTGGGGGTTTTGTTTGTTTGGTTTCCTTCGTGTGCTTTTACACTGCAGTTGAGTTCACACCAGCACAGAGAGGATTTGTAGAAATACAGGATTTTCTGTTCCTCTTGTTCTCTTGGCAGGTACATTTACTTTCTCCTAGTGCTCCTTGTCTTTATTTTGGTTTAAGAACTACTGTGCTGTATATTATGAAGAAGAGCAAGCATGTGCCTCTAGCACACAGCTACTGAATGAGGGGGTGCCGGTCCCTGCAGATGTTCCCATATGGCGAGTGCAGAAGCAGGGCTTATGGCTTGTTGCACTTCTGTGGCTTTGGCAAAGGGCACGGTACACAGCTGATGTATGTGCCTGGGTAAAGCAAAGACAGATGGAGGAAGAGAGGCTTTAGGAAAGAGAAGACACAATAGAAAATTTCAAGTAAATACTGAGAGTAAAAGATATAGTGAAAACCCACAGACACCCTTGTTTTTTTCAAAGGTTATTCTTAAAGATTAGATAACCATTAAGATCTGACAGTAATAAGGAAACGGAGAGAAAGCCTTCACTCCCCCAACTAGTTGTTCTTCCTGTTTGTTGTGTTTGGTTTTTTCCTTGTTTTAGTCCCTGCTCTCGTCTTAAAGGTTAAACGTGTATATTCTGTTAGTAGATCAAGCAGGAAGAGAACCTTAATGTAATATAAAAGTTTCCTGCTAATCAAAGTAGAAGGTGGTAAAATTGGGGCTATTTCACCCTTTTCCTTTCAGTTTTGCTTCTCTGTGCTGCTTGCCCCACCCTCCTCTGCTGGGGTGCTCACATGTTGCTCAGTGTCTTGCTCTTGGTGTCTGATGCACTCAGTCATACTCTGTAATTCACTGCTAGTATGTATTTACTTGGTTATGCCTCTTCTATAACCCTAAATTATGTTATTTACATACTGGCCATGAACATTGAGGAGGACTGATGTGGATAAGATGAAAGGAGATTCATGAGCCAGTCTGTTGTTTCCCTCCCGTGGAAACTGCCAGCATCACTGTATCTCTAAAGCATTGCTTCTGTATGCTGGTGAGCACTAGCTTGTTTGGACCACTGTTGCTGTTCTAGATGTGATCCATCAGGTAAATGAGGTATTAAGTTAATTGGAAAGGTAAAAACAGCCCTTTCTCACCAAATGTGTAGAAGCTGAGGGAATGTCAGCAGAGTGGCAAAAATCTGTGAACACATGTAACTGAAGAACTGCAGAAGACTTAAGGCAGCATCTCATTCAGATTTTTTTTTTTTAAGTTTTAAAGAAGAAAACCATGAATAAACTTTCTTGCTAGATGATTTCTTTTCACAGATCGCTTGTCCAGAGCTCTGTTTGCAAGAAATCAGACCTAGAAGCACATACAGGATTCTGTAAAATAGCTTTTCATTAGTTTAAAATCATTTCATGTGTTCTTATTTATCAAAACATGTTTTGCTTTTAACATTGCTTTTGTAAACAATGCCTGTATTATGCTGTTTGTGAATTGAACTGATTGTGTCTGCTTACCACATCCCTCAGAAGCTCAGAAAGAGTGGAGCTCTTCTCCTGTGGTTCATTTTCACTTATGGCTGATTTGTACCTTATTACCTGTCACAAACATTTTTGTAGGTGATGGGCTGTAGTACAGACTGACTAGACAATGCTCAGAAGACACTATTTTGGCACACGTAGGAGGAGTTTGTGGGTGAAGCCAGCTAGTTTCCTACAGGCAACCCTTTTGCTGAAACACTAGCAGAATTTGGTAGTGTATTCTGCACCGAAAAAGAGAAACAGCTTTGGCTGAGTTATCTGCAGATTGTAACTAAGGTGTACTGGCTGGTTTTACTTTGAAAAAAATAATAAATAGATTAAAATCTTACTCAGGTTAGGGTTTTACTTCTATAAGGAGAGCTGTATGTTCTGAAAAAGGACAGTCCTGGCTCTTCTCCTCGGCCAAGAGTTGTAAGGAGAAAGGCTTGGTTTATGGATTTACTAGTCTGGTAAATGTCTGAGTGTCTGCATGCCTCAAACTCCACAAAGTACAGGGAAAACTGATTTTGAAATCCACAGGAGTAACTAGTTGTGTGTTCTTTCCATAGCATCTAGTTTCAGAAAGCCTTGGGTTTTTTTAATACAGTGCAGCATCTAATATGTCTAAAATCCTGGCAAAGAAAGCAGTTTGTAATTTAGAATTCATATCTTCATGTTAACAGTACAAATTGAACTCCTTAATGTCTCGGGAGACTGCAATAGCCCTTGCCAGTAGGGAGATAGCTCTGTTTTCCCCAAAGCCCAGTCCGCAAGAGAAGCACATGGTGATGTGTTGTAATGCTCCCATTTAAAGAGTCTGTTGCGTAAACAGAGAGACGGTAATTCCATCTGCCTCCTCCAGAAGAAATCTCTACCAACAATGCTAATGTGGTAGCTATCAAGCAATGGCAAGGTGATATTAACAGCAGAGTCACTAACTTCTGATTTCAAACTACAGAAGAGGCTAAAGTATCGGCACTGAAGTACAATATTTGCATCTTAAGCATGCAAAAAGCATTTCCATGAGAGAAGATGGTTACCTTTCAACAAAAGGAACGGTGAATTAAACAGGTTAGATGATCAGTTAACTGTGTTTATGTACCTCTCATGAATTCAAACTGCTTTGGATGCATTTAGTTGTGTTGTAATGTCTCAGCTCAAGCATGCACATTATCGTCAAATGAGGACCTTTTCTGTTACTATGAATAAGGAGATTTCCTGTTGGGGTTCTCAGACTGGATACAAATGTATTGGAAAATTAGATGCTCAGCTTGAGTAGAAAGATTATCTATCTTCTTATATGGTGTTTTACACTGTATTGGTCATATTAGTTTATAAGGATGGGTGAGGATGTGTCCTTTATACGGCATGAAATCTGCTCTCTTGGCAGTCCACTAAGTAAAAAAAAAAAAAAAAAAAAAGTGTTCCAAAAACAACAGAACTAGTTAACCTGGTTTCTTGGGGAGTTGTCTTTTGTCTGCTCTTCCTACTCTTCTGCCATCAGAAAGACTCCATCCCCCTTCTCCCTCCCAGCCCTCTGCCTACAGCGTCCATGCCAGCACCAGCCCTCCATCATCAGTTTTCCCTTGTATCTGCTAAGCCATTCCTGACAGCTCTGCAGTAGTTGTCATCTTTCCTTGATCCCTAGTCACCATTTGGTCTAAGTGTGGTGTGGTGGCCAGTCTGGTGTTGCTTAGCTTGTCAGGGAGACAGGCAGAAAATGAGCACCTGAGCTCAGAGCAGCTATTTCCTAACATGAGTGCGATCTTGCACCTTCTACCCATCCAACAGCTTTAGTAAAACTTACTGGCATGTACTTAGTGTGAGACCTCCACCGAGCTTCAAACCTCAGCCAGAACTGGTCCATGGGGCGGGAAGGGGCTTAGGCAGAGCAGGAAGCTGAGTGTCTGAGCCAAAGCAGGAACACTGCTCGTGGTGTTACTCTTCTGCGGTAGCTGTGATCACTCACTACAGCTTCCTGGTTCCCTTTTTGATGTGGACTATAAAGCCTTTGTTCTTTGTTTGAAAGGGCTCAGATAGTATGAGTATTTAAGATTATGAAAAATAGCTTCTCTTGAATTTTTTGACTCTCTAATTTTTCTCTGGTAATAACAGTAGGAGCTTTCTGTATGCCTCTAGAGTTCGAATGGTGAACTAAAAAGTCACTTTCATTTTTAATTAGGGTTTTTACTTTACTTCATCACCTGCTAGTCTCCCAGTTTTCCTGCAAGAGGCTGTGGATAAAAGTACCAGAATTTCGTGTATGTTTTCAGTAGACATTACTTTGAGGTCATGTACTCTCTGCATGTTGTGAACTTCGGGTCCTGCTGTCTACTGAAATACAAAGAATTAAAACTTTGTTGTCTAGCAGCTCATATTTTTGAGTTAATGTAGACATGCGGTCCATAGTCAAAGAACTTACAGTGTTATAAAAATGGGTATCTGAGCTGAGTTCCCGAACACCTGCGGCATATGAAACACTGGGATGGCACTGTACCTGCTTTTACTTGGGAAGTTGAGACTGCCTGTGATGGAAGATGGGAGTAGGCGAAGTCTTTGTTGTCTTGTCTAGAATTGTGCCTGTAAATGCTGAGGGTTTATGGCATTCATTTTTCACCCTTTCAGTATGGCAGCGTTTATCCAGCTCTTTTTGTTCATCAGTCTCCTACAACAGGTAAGAGTTCAAGGTGGTTTAACGTACTTCCCTTACAAGTGTTATAAACTATAGGTTCCTGAGTTTCATGACACAGCTTTGATGGAGTTTTCAACTCAGTCATTATCTCCTCCCCTCCCAGCTCATATTCTTCCCGTAACAGGACAAGAGCATCCATTTTTCTCTCATTAGTGTGTATGAATTTAATAGAAGCATTTGCAAATTAACCACGGGCCACTTTTCTAATCTGAATCTCCACCAAGGTGAATCAGGTATAAACGGGATGAGACT
Source organism: Todiramphus chloris collaris (assembly GCA_025345505.1). Taxonomy (NCBI): domain Eukaryota; kingdom Metazoa; phylum Chordata; class Aves; order Coraciiformes; family Alcedinidae; genus Todiramphus; species Todiramphus chloris. The sequence continues at coordinate 53,106,157 of JANVCC010000021.1, forward strand.
GCAACAAATACATTTGTGCTTTTAGCCACTTCCCCCGTGTTAACTAAATTGTTTTCTGTGGACTTTTTTCCCCCTCTTCTGATCTCTCCTCTACCAGTCCTCAGTGGAAGCATACATAAGCTTTGACCATCCTCTCTTATCTGTGCTAAAAATCAAGTTCCTCTGCAGCATTTCAATTTTCTGCTTTTCTCTCTTTTTTTTTTTTTTTCTAAGAAATACCAAATGGCTCATCTGTTCCTTATTCATGTTCCTTTCTGACTATTAAAATCGTCTTAGGAGATTGTCAGAAAGATCTGGATCACTAGAACAGCATGCTTTGCTTTTGCAGTTTCTGCAGCACTCCCTCTGATGCTATATATGGTGCAGCATTGTCTTAAATGTGAAGCACGGAACCATTTTAATCATATGACTGAGATAGTGTGAGGGTTTTATGCAAGGTTTTTGTTTGCTGCATTTCAGTTGTTTATCTTGACGTGTGTTTGTCTCCAGTGTGGGGAATTCTTAAGCATCTCTTGTGAAGCTGGAAGTAGGGAGATAGGCAGCGGGGTGGGGGAAAGTAAGAAAAGGAAAATAAGAAAAAAAACCCCAGTTATTTAGGACACAAAATTTGAAAGATGGAAGTAATAATTCATCTGCAATTAGGCAAGCTGCTGGTGCAGAGAGAATGATGCAAACCTAATTTAAATAACCTTGAGAGGAACAGACATTTGTTTGAGGAGACCTAAGTAGACAGTCATTTTACAAGCTGGTTTTCAGCTGGTTGTAGTAGACTTAGAACTTTTGTTCATTGCCTCGGCTATTCATTGCCTTGTCATAGCTTGCACGCAGAGAACCTAGTAATTGTACCATTCTTCGTGACAAGTAGTCATTGCTTTTAGGTTTGTCAAGTTTGGATTAAAAAAAAAAAAAAAAAAAAAAACAGATAAGTGAAATATATTTCCACAATGCTAGTTTGATGGTACCTGAAGGCTTTCACTTCTGTAGGTTTGTGACATGCAGATTTACCTGAACATTACAAAGGAACCCAATACAGAGCACAATTCAGTTTCTGATCAGTTTTGAAAAATCCGGTGTAACTATCACACAGGTCTTTTCTTTTTTTTGCAGTATCTGGAAAAGGATGCAAGTTGTGCATATGATTTCTGTGGGCTTGGTTTTTTATGCATATGTTTTTTTCAGTTTAATGTATTGCTCCTTAGGTTTTGGGGTTTTTTTTTCAACAACTATATATTGCTAGTAATTGCAAACAGATATTCTTTGCTGTGTTGCAGGGCAGATACTTGCTGAGCTAAAGCTAAAGCAGCAAGTGGTGCAGAGGGTAGGCCTTTCATAGTTTAGACAAGTTATGAATTTAGACAAAGGGAAGCTTGTATACTACTGAGCACTTGATTCAGTCATTTTCTCTCTTTTGCATAACTTTTTTTCTATTGACATTCCCAAACTTATAAATATCCTATTTTTCTCCCTGTTTCTCAAAACTTGCAGGGCTGCTTGGGAAACCTTATCACCCAGGAGCCATTAGGAGGGAAATAGGGATCTGACTGTGAGCAGAAACAATGGTCTGGGAGAGCTGTTAAGACACACAGAGGGCATCAGGAGCTGTGCTGCCCTGCCTCAGCTGCTTGGTTTTGTGATGCTCTCCTTTCCTGCTGTGTGACAGTGTTCTCTTGCTGCACAACTTCTCTGAAGTCTTCAGGCAAGTGGCTGCACCTCCTGATCCCATCCCAGTTTATGTTTCTGTGCAGCTTGTCAGGAGGCAGCAGGTTTAAGGGTCCAGGTCACCTCACTCTTCATTGTAGATATTTAGAAGTAATTACTTTCCTGATCTAACTTTCCATAACCTAACATGGCTCCCAACTTATGTGTTAAACCAGTAGCAATAATTTCTTGTTCTTCACAGACATCAGTGCCACAGTCCAGTAACTCACCTGCAAATGCAGATATTCTTGCAACTGTATTACAGTATGTGACATCCTAGGAAGATGACAGAAAATGTCAGATCTCTTAGTAGGTGTCACACGTGCATCAAATTCTACTTGTTTCTTGATAGGCAGTTTGCTGGTCCTGCTGCGTTACATCCAGTGCTTTGCCGTGAGAGCCCTAAGGCATCTCTGAGGTGTCATAGACAGAACTGTTTCTTCCCTTGGCACACATTGCATTAGGATTTATAGTATTTCAGGTGACCTTTTTACAGAGTCCTGAATTAATACTTTCCAAGAATATGTGGTGAGCTGTCAGCAAGCAGGTGAGCTGCGAGATTTTATTCAGTAAATAATGCTTCCAGTAAATAAATATATAAGAGCTCTGTGGATGATAGGCTATGCTTTTCTCTATGCTTGCCTCTGCTTACTGGGGAGTATCCAAAAATCCCTTTGCAGTGGCTCGTGCAGTCCTTATGCTGTCACTTTTTCATGTTCCTAAGTTTTCTGGTAGTTAAATGAGACCTGGTGTGTGCAACAAAAAACATGTCCTTCTGATCTTGTCCTCTAGACAAAATTTTCTGTCCTATTGCCCCTGACATTTTTTCCCCTCTGTAGCACCTGGATCTTTTGTTATTTTCCTGCAAAGTCGCTGGTTATGTTTTCCTTTTTGCAAAGAAACTACAGGAAGTACCTGTAGCTACTAAGTTTGTTCTGAGATATTTTGGTCCAAGGTTTAATGAGTGACACCGAGTTAATGAGTGGCATCAAAACAATCTAGATGACTGTAGCAAGACTTTGAACTTTTATTCTGTAAATATTTTAGTATGTTGAAGAGAAGAATTCCCCACCATTAAACTTTTCCAAAACTACTAGATTTGATTTGAAAACCATGTAATTTAAAAACATAACTTCCTTAAAGGACTATTGCAAGGCTTGGCTTACTCATACCTTTATGGGAGTTCATGTAAATTACATTACTAGCTCCTATGTTGTTGTGTTGCTGGCAGAAAATTAGCTTTTCTTACTGCAGGTCATTCCATATTTAATCTCGGGTCACAAATACCAACCAAACCTGACCAACACTAAAAAAAATTGAATTGAAAACCTCATTTGAGGAATCCAGTGACCTAATCCATGAGAGGAGGTCAGCTTGCTGGGCAGCTTGATTTCTCCCATTACCCAACGAACTTGGCAGCAGCAAAGTGCTTCTCTCAGGAAGGAGTGACTAATACTTTGTAATGAGATTTACAAGGAGATTTTTATCCGCCGAGTTTTGCAAGGAGATTTTATCCTAATATTTGAGGAAACACTTGTTGCAAGCAGAGCCAGTAAGTAAGTAAGGAGGCAGCTGATTTTGGAAGAGTCCAAAGCCCAGTGCAAAGAAGGGTGCCTGATTAGCAAAGCGAATCACTACAGCCTGCTGACAGTTCTTGCCGCTGGGCGATGGTTCGTGTCTGATGTCTGCAGGTCTATCAGCTGTCTCAGAAATCTTTGTTCCTCAAGAACTGACACCTCTGCTCTCCTGCTGTCATAGCTCACAGCTATGTGGAATAGTTAAATAAAGAGTAGAAGTAAACGGATTTAAGAGCAGCATCCTGAGCCATAAGACACTCAGCTTTGAGTGACCTTTACATTTAAGGCAGGGATTGACTGACAGTCACAACCATGAATTAATAAAGAGTGTTCTTTCTTTCAGGGGGAAAAAAAAAAAGGTAACTCCTTAATTACACGGAAAAATTCTGTTACAAGAATGAATTTTATTTTGAGGTTTGTTGGGTGGGTGGGAATTTTTTAGTAGGGTTTTTTTTGTTTGGTTGGTTTTTTACTTTAAATATATTTATGGTTTCTAGTATTACCTGCAGAACACCTAATCTCATGCAAGGAGTATAAGGCAACTCCATACAACATACGATACTTAGTCAACATCAGCTGATGATCCTGTTTGTGTCTCGTATCTCTTGCAAGTGTCGGTAGTGTCTTAATGACAGAACCACTAGAGTGACTTCTAATACAAAAAGCCCTTTCACATAACCAGATATTGGACTGCAGTCTTACTGTGAGCTTGATCTGGCCAGCCTGAGTGTAAATACTGCTCCTTCAAATGTAAATGTAATTAATTAGTGGTGTGGACATAAGCTAGCTCCACTCAGATGCTTCTGAGTTTCCATGCCTTTCTGCCAATTCTGTTATTTCCTATTTCCTGACTTCTGCAAGACCTCTCTTGGTCTTTCAAGAAGAAACCAGGCTTTCTTTTTGCTGTGTCTGGTAGCTTAAAAGCAATATTTGAAGCAATTTATATGCAGCTCTTCCAAACTACTGAGCAATAAAGCTGTTATTGTTATGATAAAGTGGAGTTTTGGGGAAAGAACTGAATGAAAAGAACTTCCAATAATTGAAGTAAGCAACTGAGGAAAGTGTGCAGAAGTAATGCTAGGGTTTAAAATCTATCAAAATGCAAACAGAATGAGTAGTGGCAGTAGTGATTAAATAGCTGAAGAAAATCAAGTTACATTAGGTTTCTTTGGGCAATTATGGTAAATTGAAAGTGAATAGTGCTTCTCAGGGAATAGGGTTTTCAGGGACGACAAACCTGGTATGTGGCTGCAGCTGAATGCTAGTTTCATACGCAGAAAAAGCCTTTAGTCATTTGGGCTAATACATGTCTTAATACTTTCTGGTTCTTAGTGTGGACACAAGCGTGGGACTGTGAGGTGAAGACCTGGCAACACTTTCTCCTACATGCCAACCACGTATAATTTTGGGGTTTGAAATAATTTAAAATGTGCAGGCACCCTTGGTGAGAAGACCGTTAGGAGACCTGTAACTTCCAAGAATATTTTGTAGAGGCAGAGGTAAGAAGCCATCTGTTGCAGAAGTCATGTGCCTTCGTAGCTGTGTTTTTGAACCGTGGAAGTGGCAGCACAGAATTTACTGTTCCCAGAATACACAGCTGAAATATTTTCAGTTGTGGTAGCTTAATTCATTGCTAACTCAGTACCCGAGGATTATCTTGCATTGATTATGCTAATTTCTGCTGTCGCCCTGTTTGTATTTATGCACGTAATCTCTGCATTGAAGCTAGAAAGACCTTGGCTAAAAAAGAAAAAGCTCCTTTCTGATTTTGATAAGAGAATATTTTCTGGACAGCAAGCCTCCAGCTGCTCTAAGTTTCTTGTTATAGTGAAAGAATTGTGTTAATATTGTTTTATGCAAAAATTTTAACAATGACTGTTAAGAAATAACAAAAAAGGTCTGCAGTGCAACTTGAACTGCCTTATTGGAAATATTAATTAATTTTACCTGTCCTTGTGATAATGCTTCCCTGAATTCTGTAGCAATGGGCATGGCGATCACGAACGTAGAAAATCCAGTGGCCGTAAACAACTGAGCATCCCCCTTGTAGCAAGGTGTCTCTTCCCTGGCTGCATTTTCTTCCTCCTTTTGCCTCCCACTCAAGATTCCTCCCCACCCCCAACATTCCTTGCAGTGCCTTTGAAGGCATCACATTTTGATCACTTGAGGTCACAAAGTAGCTCATTCAAGTGACATTGCTGTGCACAGCGTGTGTGAGGAGTTTGGGCTCTCGCTCACGTGCTTGTGGAAACGGCTGCAGTGCTTTAAGGCATCAGTGATCCTGGCAGTGTTTCTTTTCCTTCTCCTGATTGACTGCACATAACCCAGGAGAGCCACTGAATGGCGAGAGGCCGTTGACTGCCAGTCACCCTTCATCGCTGCGATTCCTTACTGTTTGTGCCCACTCAAGTCACCTTCACTGGTAGCTCAAGCCTGACCTGAAGTGTCTGGGAAGGCAAGCGCTTCCATTGGCTATGTTTGCCAGCTGTAGAGGGGAGCGGGCAGGTGATTAAGAGGGGTAACTTCACACACCCGTGCAGCCAGAGTTGTCCACCACAGGTCATGCCTCCAAGACAAGCGTTGTCTTAGACCTGGGCAGTGGAGCAGCTCTGCTGCAGACCAGCCCTGGGCAGTGCCACTGCTGGGATGTGCAGTGTGGACAATGCGAGCATCTTCAGTCCAGCGCAGCGCAAAGGCCTGTGGAGCCACCTCTCCTGCCTCACCGTTCTGTAAAACATTGGTTTTCTGAAGGGGTAAACCGGTGTCCTGTTCCTGGAGATCTGGTGTAAAAAAAAAAAATGCATCAATCTTCCACCATACAAAGGTAAAACAATTCTAGGTTCATATGACTCAAATTTCTGCAAAGAACATTCATTCCAGTTAGTGGAAAGTGGTATATGCAATTCCTGGGCCCCCGTAGCCTTTTGGCAGGGACCTGGCAGCATCTTCCTGCGTTGGCTTTTGGCTACATGATGCTGTCAACTCAGTCATCTTGAGTCATTTGTCTAAAAACAACTCCCTGCTGCTTAGGGAGGAAAGCACCTAGTGGGTGCCTACCAGTCAGGAAATAAGAAATAGCTCAGTGTGGAAAGGTCACAGAACTACGGCTTTTAGAGAACAGTGGAGAGGTGCTAAGGTCTTCGTGCTCTGACGCTGGCCCGTAACAGAAGTCAGTAGAATATTTGCTGAAGGAAATTCACTCATTGTCTGTCCCGCTTGTGTCAGTAAGTAATGTTTCTGCCGTATTCTTGGGAGTGATTAAGGTCTGCATTGGCAAATGGGAATTATGTTATCATACATCTCATAAACTTTCGATTAAATGCCATTTTCTGAACAAATGAGAAACGGGATAACGTCAGCAGTGCTTGCCATTGCAGACAGGGTAGTGCCCGTGGGAAGCTCCTGTTGAGTTTCAGTACTGGTAACTTCTGGAAATACCTATGTGTGTGTGTGTATGTGCTTTTATATATTTTATTTTTTTTTTAACCCTTTTCCTTAAAAACTGAGAAAAGTTAAGGCTGTGCATCTGGTGAAGGGATGCAATTACACATTCATCACTCTTTCTTCCCACCCATGAGCAATGTCATGCAAACCATAAATGTTACTCTTGAGATTCATGGAAAGGCTGTAATACCCAAAGTATGACTCCTGCTAGGAGCCATCGTGGGAGGGGACAGGGGGAAATAAACATAGCATCAGTAACAAGATCAGTTTGGGGTTTTTTTTTCCCTTTTCTATACTTCTACATTAGTTGCAGTTGAATTGCTTGCTCTGGAAGGAGCATATCTGGCTTTGATTGGAATACGCCTTTCAGGGGAGTAGGGGGCTGTGGTGTGTGGGTTTTGTAGAGTGGTGGGGTGTTTTTTCTTCCAAGGTTGAAGGTGAATGTGTCGTCTTCTAGCTTGCCTGTTGCAAGGTCTTGGCAAATCATTCCATCTCTTTCTCTCAGAATAGAGAGATTTGGGTTTTTTTTCCTGTTCTGCAGTGATTTGGAAGGTGCTTGAACACTTTGTAGCAATCCTGAAAATAATCTGGAAAATGAAAGTAAACCAGCTCCCTAAAGATACTTGTTCTTCCAAGATTTCCTTGGAGCGGCTGAAAAAATTCTCCAAAGCTTTTCTGCACCTCTGTCAGTTCATACTCCAAGAAGAATGCTTCCAACCAATGACATTTTCTCCCCGGTCTCATTTGTTACACAGCTAATGATGTCCCTATGTCTGCAGGATTGCTTCCTGTGATAATCTGGAGACTTCCACCTCTTTCATTCTTGTGACATAGGTGAGATGAATGATAACAGACAACAATGTAAGGAAGAGTATCTAGAAGGAGGTGTAACTAACAGCTGGGGCTGTGAAGGAAAAAGTGCCTTTGCTCCCAGGGGTGATGCTAGGTGTCTAAATCAAAACTGTGACAACTGTTTCCTCCCATAAAGTCAAACCTGGAATTTCTGCTTTTCCTCTAAGATAACCAAGTTAAAAAGCACATTTGAAGCCAGCCTAATAAAAGGCTGTGGCCTATATTTTGGAGTGAAACCACATACTTAATTTTGTGTGCTTCATGTTGCAGTAACCCCAAAGCATTGGGAGGTCCAGTGTGTAAGCTACTCAGTGGTGCAGGACCAGCTGGCAGGACGTATTGGGCCTGTAGGTCCCTGAACAAGCTGCAGAAGCATGAATTTCAATGTAGACTGGTTTACCCCTCTTCACAGGAAGGCTTTGTTGAGCCCCTGCCTTAGGCTGGTTTTGGAAACCCTGAGGTGGCCAAGGTAAAGCTCTGAAGTCAGACAGATGGGGGCTTGTTCACCTCATTCAATTTGCTCAGTGCTGTATTGCTGAGATGGTGAATCCTTTGAAATTATGAGGCTATAGTGGAAACTCACTGTGTGCATGAGCACACAAGTGCCTGCTCCTGAGCTCTTTGCAGTGAAATGACCTGCAGCTTTTACTGTCTAGTCGTATTTTTGTCCTTTCATAGCAATATCTTGCTAGAATTTCTTAAGTCTTCTCGAGAAACTGTAAACTTAGTATTACTAAGAAGCCAATTCTAGGAATATTTTTGCTCTTATTTTTCCTTTTTTTTTTAGTCAAGCAATAGACTGGTATGGAAATATATTTTTTTCATTGCCAAAAGAACAGCTGTTTTACCATGCTTTTGTTTCTGAAATGCAGGCAGGTTTGTGTTAACTGCAGTGCTGAAGGCATTTCTTATGCCTCTAATCCAGTGTACAGTGCTGTTGCATCCTGAGATTAACATATAAATCACAGGCAGTGCTTATTTTGTGTGCAAAAAAATAATATCAATAAGCAAAAAAGGCAGCACTGCTTCCCTTCACCCCACCCCTAACAAGAAATAGTGATTTATAAACCATTAAAGTGAAAATGGTATTAATTTGGTGGAAGCTGATGACAGTTTCTCCTTTACTACTTCTAGCTAATTAAATAAGGAACGGAGACCTAAGCTTGTAAAACTGCAGGCCAGCGATGGTGGGCCACAATGGCTACATCTTGTTCTGTGTTGGTTTGGGTTTTTTTTCCTGAACCAGAATTCAAAAGCTAGAATTGGTTTCTTGATGGTATAAAGCTGCGTGCTATATCACCAGCCTAGCAAATATGTAAGGGACTGTTTTATGTAAAGATTAAATATTAACTTATTTAAAGGAAGGATTTGTTTTGTAGTATAAAGATCCTCTAAAGCTGTTGATTTGCCATTTTCTAGGTGGTAATGTAATCTGACAATGAGAAGAACAACAGTGAAAGGGGTAGAAACAGAAACAACTCACCTGAACTGTGGAGGCAGAAGAGAAATGGCTAGCTTTTATCTTTATTTCATATAAGGATGATAAGACAGGATGAAAATCACAAGCGTTTCAGTGTAGACTTTCACGTGAAACTGTAGGATTTTGCCAGACTAAAATAGTTCTGCACAGTCACATAACTGCATTCTGACCTAAAGACCTAGGTACCAAAGAGAAAATTATCTTTCTTGCACTGTAAAGACATACTTATTTTTCATGAAGTTTATTTGGAGACCTTTCTGATGAAGTCTCACAGGTGATATAACCTTAAAAACCTTTTTTTTTTCTGCATGTAAAGACTATTTGTTATTCTGAGTCTTCGAACATCAGATTTGTCTCACATTTTTGTTTTGTGCTGACAGCAGAGATGAGGCTGCAGATTATGGAGTGTTTTAACCAGAACTGCGTACAAAAAATTTCCTGTCATTTTAGAGATAGCGATGTTCTCCCGTCCCATTAGAGGATAATTAAGAACTTTTTTATATTTCTTATCTAGGGAAATGCATGTTTGTCCAGCTGTGTGTACTTAAGATAAATGAGAAGCCAAAGACAAAGCTTAATCTAAAGTATTTTTAGTATTTTTCTTTTTAAGTTGAGCAAACAACACTATGACCAAGCTTGTTTTGTCACCTTTTTCATGATATTTATCTTTTCCTCATGTTGCTGAAAAAGTTTTAGCTGGAGAAACAACACAGTAATAAAATTTCAAGCAAGAATACTCCTAGGGTTTGCTTTAAAAAATAGCATGACTTCTGTAGCATGCAGTGGAGTAGTATGGAGACTATTTTATGACACAACCAGAACTGCTCTTATATGCATACTTCGCAGGTAATTGTATGCTTCAGGTCTGTTTATTGTGTCCCAGTTTCAACAGAAACAGGGGAAGAGATGTGCAATTATGCATACATAATGTGAAATTAAGCTATTCTTCAGGATTGACTCTTTAGTTTGAAGCAAGCCTTGTTCTGTTCTAAATGGTAAGTTCTTCCTTCTGTAGATTGAAGGAACTGGAACCTTTTCCATTAACTTCATAGAGGCTTCCATGGACAGATAGATAGAGGATGCTGAATGAATATTCTAAGGAAGGAGGGGAAGTTAAAAAAAATTAATGATAAATAAAATAAATACTTCTTTTATTAAAAACCAACCAAACAAAAACAGTAACAAACCAAACCTGTCATCTCCTCCAAGCAAAAAAAAAACCAACCAAAAAAACACACATAGAAACTAAACAAACAAACAAAAACCTAACAAAACACAACCCACCACAAACAAACCCAAACACAACAAAAAACAAGGAAAACCAGATATGTGCAGAAAAAGAGGTCATTTATACATTGAGATATCACCTCATTATGACTCTCATTGACTATGAAGAGAAGCATGGTTGCATAGTATAGTCACAGGCCTTTTTACTATAGATACCTGTAGTTGTGGAGACGTTACAATTGTGCCATATGCCACCTCTGTGAGCCTGTGGCAGGTAACCCTTCAGAAGAAAGTCTGAAATGCATACCAAAGTTGGATTTAAAACTCGAGTGTGTATCAGGAAAAAGCTGTTTTGAACTGGCACGCAGGCTACTGACTAGAACTGTCAGAGCTGAGAGAGGAGACAACGTGGAGTGAGGTGAACTGCAGCAGGCAGGGTGTGCTCTGTTAGCCTTTTGTTTATGATGATGACCAGGAGCTTAAATTTGCTGTATAAAATGAAAAGTCAGGAAAAGATCGTTTCTTCGTGGAATTTCAGGAATTTAGTGTCTGAGGAATAAATCCAGCAATGGGAGTGGTACAAACAAGTAAGTGAAATACATACAATTACATACTCAACAAATACAGCAGCTCCCTCTGTTCAGCATCTTACCTGAACTGATGAACAAAGTGTGAAGGTTTTGGGGAAGCCTGGTACTACTAGTCAGGCAATATACAAGGTAGATCTGGACAATAGAATTTGCTGTTGGGATAAAAGGAGACAAGGATGTAGGAGAGAAGGAAGGGGAGAGGTTTTAACTATGCCTCAGTAATTCAGGTCAGGGGAAAAAAAGTCAAAAATAGCATGTGACAGGAAGAGAGAAGTTGTGGGGAAAAAAACTGAGAGAGTGAAGTAGGTTACATGTAACAGTTTCACAGGGACTTCTGTAAGAATGTCTTTTATTTCATTTTCTGCTTTCCAGTGGTACATCTGTTGGCCTAGTTGTTGACTTGGAAGACTTTGCTAGGTGCATATCTGAAGGCGAATATGCATAAATTATGATCTAATTAATGTCTGTGAAAAGGAGTGTGATCGCTTGGTTAGTGCAGGGAACTGGATCTCTTCAGCTCTTCCACTGACTCATGAAGCCTCAGGGGCTGGTAGGAGGAACACTAGCTCCTGGTTTACCCCAGAGTAGGGTAGGGAGGCTCTGCTAACACCTGAAGTATGCTTTGGAACAAGTCAGCTATCTCTTCTATCTCACTTCTAGCCAAACATTTGATTCAATACAGATTTACTTACCATATATCTTTTCTTTTTTTTTTTTCTCTTTCAGTTACTATTTCTTCAACTGCAGAAAAAGGTAATTTATTTAATTTTTTATTCATATTTTGGAAGATGTGAAAAATTTTGTTGCATGCAAGTCTTAAGGGACATAGAATTTAAATGTACTTCTTTATGTGTATGCTCTGCACAGCGAGTAGATTAGTGCTAAGAAACAAGGTAAATATTGTGAGATTGAGTCTGGTTAACTTTTAGAACCACGGACTTGGGATGATGACAGGACCTGTGAGTAATGCAACTATGATTTAGATTTGCAAATGTTTTTAAATGGGTACCCTCTAAGGACAGAAAAAGAAGAGAGAAGGAATGGCAGCAGATCTACAAGTCCATTTTCTCTTTATTCCTGAACACAGACAGTGACCTGAAAGACTTCTAGAAGAGAAAGGTTTCTTCTTCTGATTGCTATTTTCCAAAAAAACTCAAGAAACACCTCAGAACTCCATTCTTTAGGGCTGGTTAGAAAACAGACAAACAAAACACAACCGTTTCAAAGGTGGCTGCACATTATCATTTAAAATTTCCAGGTCACGTGGTTACGGCCTTGTTTTGACAAACTTTACTTAAAATTAGTCTTCATATTGGCTTAGGCAAGTATATGCTTCAGTGGGTAGTACTTAGAGATACAAACTGATGAAAAACATTGCAGCATTCTTGCTCTGCCATTTCTTTTAATTGTGAGCAAAAACTATTCTACAGGGTGATTCCATTTTTGGAAGTTCAAAATGCAGTGTGTTTTAAGAAAACTTTTCTTTTTTTAACTGTAGAAATACCAATTATTGATGGAATATTTGTTTGGGAGTTCATTTCAGATTATGTGGGTACATGGGTAGTAGATTAAGCATAGATTTGCATTTTGTTTATCCAGAGGGCTTCTACAGAGTGCAAAACCACTGGTAGGAGGCTCTCATATCCAAAATGTTTTTGAAAAAGAGCATAGAATTTGAAGCTACTCTAGCAGTTTTCTTCATGATGCGGAACATCCAGGGGAACACTGTGAAAGGAAGGACTTTAATGGAATCTCTCCTTTCATCCTCTAATGAAGAGGGGCTAGAGTGGAAAAATCTCCCAAATGAACTGTAAGCTGTGAAAGATGAGAGATGTGTCTTACCCTGGATTTTTACATCACGTCGCATAGCTGAGTTTCACCTAGACTTCACAAAATTCTGCAGATTGCTCCTGTGCTTTGCTGTTGACCTATACATGCAGAAGTTTGACTCTCTGGTTTCTTCCAGAAAGGCAAGATCCATGTCTCAGTTACAGAAGCCTGGCAGAGCAGTGATGTTGGTGTTACATAGTCAGATCTCTGCCTTTAATACAAACACAGTGCCTGTTTGACTGAAGCAGGTGCTCTTAAACCTGCCAAAGAAGAAAAATGCTTAATTAATGAGTCTGACAGTGTCATTGGAGCCTGACTGTTGGGCTTTTAATAGCTGTCACCTGCACGCTTTTTGCACCTTCAGTTCTAAAACCTGTCATAGGCATCCTGTGTGTATGAATTTCTTTACCATGGAGGTTGATCTTGAAATGAGATATGAAGTCTTTTTTTTGTTTGAAATGAAAGCTATCGTAAGTTGTTAGAAAGTTCTTGTAAACTAACTCGTAATAACCAGGAAATAACATCAGAAGAGTCAAAAGGCCAAAGTATCATTCACATTGCTATAAAAATCAATAATATGTCTCTTAGCAAATATAATTAGCTCCATATTTCCGTGTACCGTGTTCAAATCCTTTTCCTCCCATACTTAGTTTCAACTTTTGATTAAATTAGTGAGAATTTCTTCACCCCATTAAGGCTAATTGTTTCTTTTCAATTTCTTATTCTTGTCTAGATTTGTATCCATTAGGATAGGGGTCTAAAGTAAACTCTGAATCTTTCTTAACAATGTAATATAGTTCTACTGCGTATTTTTACCTCTCTGTAAGCTGACTCTGTCTTGGAAGCAGTATTAAAAATTATTCAGAAAAGGATGTGAAGGGCAAATCTTAGTAGGGCTTAGCATATTTTAGGAGGATTCTAAGAGCATGTTTTAAGACACTGCCCTCTTGAGGGGATAAATTATGGTATAATATGCATCAGTGTCTTTAAAGAGAAGTGACTTGACTTGGTCACAAGCATGGCACCAAGAATCCTGTATTCCCTTAGCTTAGCCAGGACTTCCTCATGACTCTGGGTCTGGCTAAACTGGCAGACATTAGGGTTTGAGGTTTTTAACATATTTTCCATCTAGCTTGTAACTGCAAGAAAATGAACTGCATAGGAATGAGGCTGGTTTATATTTGTACTGGAAGCTGATGCAAGATGCTTCAGGGAGTAGTCTGCAAGAGGAGATACTGCTACCCAAAATGTGGGTAGATGGACTGCCGAAGTAAAGCTGTCAAAAATGGTATCTTCCCTCCCTCTCATTTCTTGGGGAGCACTGACAGGACAGATACCTGTAATGGCAGTAGGAAAGGCAGCACAGGAGTGGGAAAAGGAGCAAGAATTTATTCAGTGCATGGCCAGTATGGGCTGCCGATCACAAGCTCTGTCTCCTGTAGACTGGGTTCTCCCCATCACTGAAACAGCTGTGAAAGTCTTGCTGTTCCTCAAGTTGCCCCAGTTTGGCCACTGAGGACAGGCCCTTGGCTTTTAATGATGGTGACAGATTGCAAGTTCTCAGTCACTGCAATAGTGCAAGAGGACTTTAACAGCTGCCTCTTTCCGGTAAATACTGGTAACACTGGCACTGATCTGTGCTCTTGCTGCAGCCGGCTTTGGTGCCTGTTCTTCTGTGTGTCGTCGGGGCACTTACAGCCTGCGACAAGGCTTCGAGGTTCTGCTGGCTGAAGTATTGTCCGTGCACTAAAAATAATGCTTCAGAAGAATCTGAATATGGGGGGGGGGGGCGTGATTTTTATGGACAGAATAGAACTGTTTGTAAGTTAGTTTTGCTGTGCCCTGCCCTCCGCTGTTATTTCATTTCCTCTTTCCTTCCATGCAGCTCCTCTGGCTCTCTTCTCCCCTAGAGCTCTGATCTGTGCAGCTGAATCCACCCTAGTTTTGTGTCTGTTTCTCCTCTTTTTCAAAATGTTTCCTCATGCTTTGGTTGCTTAACCACATTATGTATGAATGTGTATAGTATGTTTTTAATAACAGACAGTGTCTAATTATGCAGTGCCTAGTACAGTCATACATGAGTTCTTTCCTATCAGGATGACAATTTTAGGATGGCTTTAGAAAAAGGTTTTGCTTCTTGCATTTTTAGTCACCTCCACAAATGAAAATTTGCCAAATATTTCCCCAGAGGCAAAGGTAAAAAACATAATTCTCTGAAGAAAGCTCCAATACAGTTTGGGTTTTTTACTGCAACAAGCAATGAAAGTCCTGGAAGACTATAAATTAAGACTGCATCTTCTGTTTCTGTGCACAAGCATTTTCTGAGCTGTTGGAAGCTCCCAAAGTTTCGAGCCTGTTCTGCTATCCATGAAGTATGACATACAGCTTCTTAAAGGGCTCTCTATGTGCACAGGAAAGGAGATCAAGTTTCCCTCTTCCTGCAACTGAAGATAAGTGAAGATAATATAAATACTTAGTAAGACTTCTTTTCTAAGGCTTGCCATTCTGGCACAACTGATCTGTTTCCTCTTGACCAGTGGTAAAAGAAACTGTTAGAGGAAGCAAGATTGGAAGAAGCTTCCTGGGTCACAAGGTCTGGGTCTCCAGTCTTTAAGGCAACCATATCACAAAGACCCATATATAAATTGAACTCCTTTCTAAAGCCACCTACTTCCTGTTGTCACTATGACTATAATAGCAGGGCCCTTCCAAATTATATTTCTCCAATGATTTGAAAGAAGATAATCAGACAATTTTTAACTCACAGTTAGCTCTGATCTTGGAGTGCAATCCTCTCCAAATCCCACGTTTGGAGTTTTACTGTCATTGGTGACCAATGCCTTCTACAATGGCACAGTACCATGCTGGTTTTATTAGCAGAGGAAATTAAATTGAACTCTCTAAGTCAGTTATCAAATACTTTACTATAATCTAGAATGGACTTACAGCATCTTCTTTATCTAAAAAGATTGGTCACTTGCATGACGCACATGAAGTTGTGTTCAGTTCTGGTTTTTTGTAGGTTTGGTTTTTTCCCTTCAAAGTCACTTTTGGAATTGTACATAAAAACATACTTTTTCCTTGAGGAATAGCAGCCATCACGTTTGGTGGGATTTGTTTTTGTTTTGGTTTTGGGGTTCTTTTGTTTGTTTGTTTGGGTTTGTTTGTTTGGTTGGGTTTTATATATATATATATATATATATATATATATATAGGGGTTTTTTTAAGTGAGCACTCCTAGAGTGCAAAGTCTGTCCAGGGAAAAGGATTTAATACGTTTTAATTTTATCAGGTGATCCACAGCATAGAGTAGTTTAGCTGTTATCAAAGATCAGGGTTTGTTCTTTTCAGCTATATTCACTAAACTCTTATTTGTATTTTATTGCAGTTGTCTACCTTGTGGTTTTTCATCTGTCATTTTTCATGTTTGTATGGTCCTATTGGAAGACAATTTTCACATCTCCTGCATCCCCCTCTAATGAGGTAAATATAACGTTAGAAAAATGTCAGTGCCTTTTTTATAAATAGCTGAACTGTTTTCAGTGATGAAACTTGTTAGCAGTACTGCATGATTCACCTTTCCCTTCTCATTATCTAAAATAGAACAGCATGACAGTGTATCATGAATGAAAATGATCAAGTTACTCTTAAAATACTGTATACTTTGTGTAATGACATTTCCTTACAAGAAATATGCATTTAATTCATCACAAGTTTGATAGTCGTGTACAGTGCTTTGCTATGAAGTAGCTTGCTTGAAACCTGGATTTTTTTAAAACCAATAAATCAAATACAGGGACGACATTTTTATATTTCCATTTTAAGCAGTTTTGACCTTTGTTTGGGTAAAAAAGAAAATAGTAGTGCAATGTATACTTACTTATATTCTGGAGGACTGGACCACTTAGTAGTAAGTCAAGAGTTAAGGTTTAGGGACAAGTGAGAAGTGAATACATAAAGGAGCTTTATATAATGGCAAAATACACATGATGACAGTATGAAGTTTTGTTTTGAAAAAGAACAGTATTAATTGCAATAAGCCTGAGATGGATTCCTGTGTTTTCTTTTTCCTCTAAGGTGTGAGAATGTAAGGATTAAATACTGGCACCAAATTTAAAATACTTCCCTTCCTTGGTTTTAGAAAGCTTTTAAATTGGCTAAACTGTTTGAGACTTTGGTTGCTCCGTGGGAGTTGAATTTATATTCTGTTTTTTGCAAGTCTGACTTTCAGTGCTAATGTAAACCTTAAACATCTTTGAAAAGAGTTAAACCCATGCTTCTAAGAAAAAGCAAACACTCTTTTTGCTTTGCTAAACAGCAGAGTAGTACTGAATTGTTAAAAATTTGTTTAAAAAATTGTTACAAGATTCAAAGGGACTTGTCTTCAGGGTAGTTGGTTTTGGCTTTATCTGCCATGGTTCTGCAGGAAAATGACAAAATGAAGCAGGTTAGCTAATTAAAATGTGGTTGGAACTGTGTTATTCCAGGTTTTGTAAAGCTCTATGAGCTAGAGCTGGTCATAAAGCTAATGTCTAGTAACTTTTACTGTCTATTGGGATTTTTCAATAACAGAAAACTTTTTCTCACAGTACTTATCCTGTAATTACAGTAATGTTGTAGCAAGCTTCGCATAGTCAGTGAGTGAAAGGGATGGTTTGGGCGTATGGCATGTTTTGAATATTTCCTATATCAAGTGTGGGGGTAGATCAGACTTAATACAATTTTCTTCTACAACTAGCTTTAAAAAAAAAAAAAACAAAACAATAAATTTAATGGAAAACAACACACTGCCAACAGACAACAAAAAAAAGCACACATCAAAAAAAAAAAACCAAACCACAAGACCCAACCAAACCAAAAACACCCACGACCGCTTTTTCTTCCTCCGGGAAAAGTCCCTTCTGTTCATTTATCAGACAGTAATTTATGCTGGCTATACTTAAAAACAAAACCTGACTTCAGAACTTCCCCATTGTATAAGAGTGTAAACGTATATATTTTTAGTCATTCAAATTAGCCATTCTTGCGAAACAAATAGCATCCTGTGATCTTACTATTGAACTAAAAAAAGATTCTGCAGCTGCTGTTGTCTTAGTGTAATCCCTGTACATTTGTCATAAGAAAGAACAATCAACATTATGCAAGATCCAGAAAGAGGAAGGAAACAAAGGAACTCTTTCTGTTTTCAGTAAGAACTGCTGGAACCTCACTGGAAATTCTGTTAGCTGTGTGGTAACAGACAGCTTTTGATGTCTTTGAACATATCCTGCCATTGTCCAAAGAGAATGCAGTCTCATGGCCTCCAATTTCTCTAATTTCTGAAATTAGAACTAAAATATATCTCTTCAGTAAGCCAGGTTATTTAAAAGAGTGAGCATGAACATGTTTTGTGTTTCACCCTTGAATAGTGGGTAGGGTCTTCAACTGTGGTGATACTATGCATAACAGGAGACTTAACTGGATTCTGTGAGATAGGGGGCAACTTGTTTCATTCTGGGTTAGGAAATAACACTGAGAAATTGCAACCGTGTCTTACTGCTTCCTCCTTTCTCTAAGTGGAGTCTTTGTTGCTTGCCAACTGTCTGTAAGCCAACAGAGAAAAAAGTATAGGATGAGAGGAAAGTCCATGTGAACTAATCATATACATGTTTTTGGTAGGAAAATACGGTCATATTAAACCACAGTAGGCCAATTTTTGTTCAACTGCACACACAGTATTTTCCAGTCACTACCATGAGTACTTTGTCTATGTGTGCTCATAAAAAGGGCTCTTGTAGTCCTTGCAGGAAGCCCAGAGTTTAAAAGTGCTTCGGAACAGAAAAATACCAAAGGAAGTAGTGAGTTCAGCCCCAACTCCACAGGGGCTTGTCAGTACACTGGGTTTTGTGGGGCTTAATGATAAATCTCATTATTTCTGTTGATACCAAACTAAGTGTTTCACAAGTGAGTAAAAAGCTTTCCAGGTTCTTCTGGTAAAGCTTTACATTTCAGTGAGGCTTCATCAGGATTACTCCTCACTCTACTCACAATTCTAACTCTCTCAAACTGTACAGACTTTGCTGAAGTTGCTTTCAATACAGCTCATGGATTTTGAGACTAGTGCTGACTACTCCCAAGTAAAAGCTCCAGTTTTAATACTCTTTCAACTTCTGTGCTGAAACCATGAAGCACACGTAAGCGCACACACACACACCCCCCCTTTTTGGTTTTTTCACTTCTCTGGTTTGTACTCTTAAGTCAGAGAAAGTGGAATAAGAGAACTTTGCTGCTACAGTCATTAAAGGACTGTTGCACTTCCCTGTTGTTCACAGATCACTTAATTTATATTTATCAGGAATTAAAGGAAGGATTACTCCTCCTTAAAATTGCCCTGAATGTCCCCCTTCCTTTGTGTTGAAGAGAAAATGCTATAGATAATGGAACAGAAATAACAAATATTTTATTTAAAATATGTCCAGGACCATAATGGAGTTTTAAGGATCTTCTGTAATTCCAATTCCTATCATTCTTTTTTTCTTTATGCAGGTTTTTTTGGGTGAGAGGGTGGAGGTTGTCCAAAGACAAAGGATTAAGATACATAGGGTCTTTTCCTTGGAGCTTGACTAGGACACAAAGTAATAAATAATCTATTTTCTCCCTCCCTCCTAGTTCTGCTTGTCAAAAGCTGACAAAGAACAGTATGAAAAAGAAGAGAGACCAGAGTCCCAGCAGGAGATTTTGAGAAGAGCTGCTAAAGACTTGCCTATCTATACGACAACAGCATCGAGAGGTGAGATATAAAGATAATTCTGTGCTCCTGAAGCTGCTAGCTTAATTCAGTGAAATTCATTTGATGCCACTGACTGAAAAAATCTCTTCAGCACGTATTGCAAAGACCATGGTCTTGTTATTTGTTTGGGCTGGGGTTTTTTCCCTCAAAGAGAAACTAGAGTCCTTTGTCTGGGGTTTTCAGTATTTGGAATAAAAAGAGACCAAGCAAAGTCGTCTAAACAAATAGATGACAATATTTATATCTAATCGTGGTTATATGAAATAAACACAGTAAAGAAATATAGCTAATACGCCTAGAAATAGAGAAAATTGAACTTTATACTGAATTTTATAATCATTTATATCTCCCTTTTAAACTTCTTTTTCTGAGCTGCATTAGATCAGCAGGAAGAGAAACATTATACTTAAGGCTAGAATTTAAGAACGAATAGATGTTGTTTCATTTCCATCTGTAATTCAGTACAAAGCTAGTTACGGGCTATTTCTGTATTTGCCTTTAATACAGATAGGCATTTTTATTCCCACTTATATATGAATGATCTGTGAAACTGCTGTCTTATACATATGTATATTCTTTCAAAAAAATAACCTAGCTTTTACTTGTGTATATATATATCTATATATCTGTTTTTCTTTCTTAAAGCTGGCAATGCTGTAGAGTTTTCCAAAAACATAAACTACTCAGAATAATTGTTACCAGAGTTTACTGTGACTTTCCAAACAAAGTCTAAGGACACCTGGCTTTTTTGAATACAAACCTCCCTTTAAGGGAATCCCAATCTTAAGTTCCTGGAGTGGTCTGGAAAGCTCTTGCCAGTTCTTAGCAGTTCTGCTTAACTGTAGGTGTTGGCTTTCCTCCTCCTTTCAAACTGCCTGTGCTGGTGTCTTATTTCCATTGAGAAGAGCCTGAAGGCTTGTTTAAAAATATCCAGGAAAGATGATTTACTGAACTGTGCTAGATCACTATTTGCTGAAGAGGACAGAGAAAGCTAATGCAGGAAGTTGGCTTGCTGGAAGAATGTAGTTGCAGAATGGGATGCCTGAGTACCCTGGCCAGAGGTGAAAGCAAGTGATGGGGAATTGGTGGCAGAGGACAAACAGTGGGAAGACTGGGGAGTGAAAGAATAAATGGAAATTAACTCAGTACAGTTGTAATAGACTAAAGTGTTTTAACTACTTTCATATGTTAAATTTCTTAAAAGTAAATATCATATGAGGGTATGCACATGAAGTCCTGTGAGAATAGGTGTGGCTGGGGGGGGGCAGGAAGCTCTTTGAGGTTCACTTCATGTTAAGGGGAAAAACCTTTGCAAAATTCAATGAGTTCTAATGACTTCACCCTTGACACTTGAATACAGCAATCAGATACTGCGATCGATGCCAGCTAATCAAACCTGACCGCTGCCACCATTGTTCTGCATGTGACATGTAAGTTACTGAATCTGAAATGATGGGTTTTTCTCTCTCTTGAGAACATGTCTTCAGTGTGTTCATGTCTTCAGTGTGTTCATGTCTTCAGTGTGTTCATGTCTTCAGTGTGT
>JANVCC010000021.1:53127176-53141454 GCA_025345505.1 Todiramphus chloris collaris
GTCTTCAGTGTGTTCATGTCTTCAGTGTGTTCATGTCTTCAGTGTGTCAGCCCTTGCAGAACAGCACATTTCACCATTTGTTCCACTCTCAGACTCTCAGTACCTGAATTTCAGGAAAGAGAAAAGTTCCTCCTGTTGGTGCAGTATTATTATTGCATCCCCGTAGTCCAAAGTGGCAGAATGTTTTAGGAAACCTGCTTGCAGCTTTGTAAAACAGTGCTTATATGGAGGGGAAAAAAAAAAAAAAAAAAAAAGAAAAAAAAAAAAAAAACAACAAAAAAACCCCCAACAAAATCACAGATCAGCTACTGAAAATAATGGTAGTTCTGACATACCAGCAAATGTTTATTATAGAACTCTCTTATATCTTGCTTCTGCAGCCTTGAAACAGAGGTATGTTATTCAAAGACATCACTGCTGTTCCTTAGCTTCATTCTGAGTCATCAGAGAAGTTTGTAAGGGCACTGAAGAATGAGACCATGAGTGAGACCTCAGTAGGATGAGCTTGAGGAAATGTACTTAACTGAAGAGTCTAATGCACATCTTTTGGCTAAAATTATATTTCTTAACAAATGCAGTGAATGTCTGTGTGTATGAAAGCTAAAAGCTTTGTAGAAGCTAAAAGTATGTGTCTTAGAAATAAAATCTGTTTTTCACTCTAACTTACTGGAAATTATCTCTTGCAGATGTGTACTAAAAATGGACCACCACTGTCCATGGTAAGTTTATAAAACAAAACAAAAAAAATCGGTACAATAATGATGAATTAGATGCTGTTTCCAAAGTGCAACTTTGAAGTAAAACTTGATTTTCACAGACCCTCTTGAGGTTTTAATATGTGAAAATAAATCTCATTCCTAATATGTGTTACAACATAAGAGTTGTAGGCCCAGTAGCCCAAATCATGCCGTTTCTCCTTATATAGAGAAACCCTGGCATTAACAAGACCTCTGAGAAATGGCATTTCTTTCTTTTGTTTAGTTTGGTATTGCTACCAGGAGAGGAGATACCCACTACAGTGTGAAAATCAGTTCTTGATTCTAGGTGATACATAGGACCCACTCAGACAGTTACTCTTCTGCAGTTTGTATTCAGTAATAGTCAGTAAAATAACATCTGTCGTCAGTATAAAAATACTGCTCTCTGTAGTTGTCTTGAAGGTGGTTTTGTAACCAGAGCAACATCTACTGAACCTGACAGAGAGGCTTGTATTATCTTCTGCTGTGACTGAAGTTAGTTCCTAGTGTGAGATGCTTCTCATACGGACTGTATGTATCATACGCTTTGCCAGCTCATGTCCTGTCCTGCAGAGCTTCATGGGGGACAAAATTTATGTGAGAGGCCCAGATCTTTTGGCCTGAGGAAAGAGATTTCATTCAAAACAGTGGCTTAAAATGCTTCTGAAACACTAGTGCCCAGACTTTTTTGGATGTATCACTGACATCATACATATGTTATGCTCTGCAAAAGCTGAATGTATTGGGTTTGATTTTATTTTAATTTTTTGTATATCGCAGTAACCTTTTTCTCTTTCCCCTCCTTCTAGGGTGAATAATTGTGTGGGATTTTCTAACTACAAATTCTTCCTCCTGTTTTTAATGTATTCCTTACTGTACTGTCTGTTTGTTGCTGCTACAGTCTTGCAGTACTTCATAAAGTTTTGGACAGTAAGTTCTAAGGCTTTTTTTTGTTGTTGTTGTTGTTGTTCATTTGTTTAATCCTGCATGTGTTATTGGAGGCTGCATCAGCATGTTGTCACTCACCATTTACTCTGTTCCATAGTTCATTAGCATTAACAGCATCAATCAAAATGACTGAAGCAGGAGAACCTTCCGAATATTAATGAATTAAATGTATTACACTGCCCAGAATGAGTAATTGGGGGAAGAAGTTCTAATGAGGACACTATGAAGTTTCTATGCTCCATTAGATCTGAGTGGCACAGCTCAGGTTTTTTTGAGTTTATTGGGTATAGATATGTAGACATAGAAAGAACTGGCTATATCAAACAATTATATGTGTGTATGTGTGTGTATGTATACACATGTGCATATATAAAAATACTGACAAATGTGAAATATAAATAACAATTTTTTATCTTCCCAGATTTGTCTATGGATAATATACTACCAGATAAGGCAGATTAATTTCTTGGGAACTCACCAAGCTCTGTTTTGGAGTCCCTACTTTGGCGTGTCCAAACTTCATATTAGTGGCTTTTAACGATCAGATATGGGTAGAATGCTAAGATATGTACAGCATTAATGGTATACTTCTTCCTTGCAGCTATTATCTGTTGCTAAATGATTGATATACGCTCATGCATCTTAGTAGATTTAAGAACATTTATGTTAAGGGCAACCATCCTTGTACATCAGTGTTATATTCCTCCTATCAATTTTGTTTCAATCATTCCAGGCTGAACAGAATGTCTGCTGGTGGTGTTCCCTTCCACCCCCAAAACCTTGTGCTGTGCCTTCCCGTCTCTAGGCAGAAGACCTAGCGTCAGAATTCCCTTAATCGGTTTCCATTAGCTTGCACGGGAAAAAAATCATTCTAAGCAGAAGGCTCTCCATCACATCTTTATAACTAAATAACAGTACCTATTTCTTAGATGCTAGTGGCTGTCAGAGTAACTGGGAAGAGCAGTCATTATTCGTAGCTGTAGAAATAATCTTTATTGGAACAAAAGGATGTTGCCATGTCAGGGTAAGAGAAGCTCAATTATGTATTCAGAATAGCTGTACTTTGAGACAATTTGCATTAGACAGGTAAGACAAATGGTGCAAAAAGTATGTTTGTGTTCATCTAAGCATATGGATCTGATCCTCCAAAGTACTGTTTCTCTTAGTCCATCAGTTCTGTATAGTGGCCTCTCACTGGAGAGCAAGGAACTATGTGGGAATTGAGCTGTCGGTATTGTGTGAGATGAGAGCCATAAATGTATTTATGAGTCATAGCTGTGGCTTGACAGATACTTCAAATTAAATGGTCTGATTCGATTGTTCAGTTTTGATTGACTGTAAATAGTTAAATTTTTACTTTTTTTGTGATTGTGCCACTCCCAGACTTCCACCTGGCTGCTTTCCAGTGCTTTGTATGCAATTTCTAATGAAACCGTAGATGCGCTCTTACATATTTACCAATCAGTGCTTGAGGGAAAAACAAAGATGAATTTGCTTTGTCACCTCACTTCATAAGTGTTAGTGCCACAAAAGTCTGATGGGCATCTGACCACAATGAACATTTAACACCAGCATTTGCAGCAAGGTTTTTCCAAAGCACATCGGACACGATATTGAAGTGGACCCTTGAGTGGAGGAAGTAAACTTAAGTGGGAATTTTTTTATTATTATTATTTTTAATGATTTAGTTGTCAAAAATGCTTCCTGCAAGAATGGGCTGCTTATGAAATGTGACAACAGACAACATAGTTGTGTGCTTGCACTTGTTGCTTTCACTTCCGGTTACTTCCAAGACAGAATCTGGTGATTACATGATCTTATCAGTAGAGTAGGTCTCTGACTCACTTTGCTCATACTAAATCACCCATTCCACAGAGCTCATATTCCTCTGATCTTGTAAAAGCCTGATTAAAGCAGACTTTCAGAAAGAGGTGGCAGCGCCATAATCCTATAGGCTTGCAAAATTTAGTATGCCTCTAGTATGTAGGCTTTTAAGCAAGTGCTGTTGACTGCATGATAGAGTCCTGGAAGCTTCCCTCTACATCTGTATCCAGATCAGAGCAGAGTTCTGCTCACCCATGCTGTCCATAGGCTGCTAATGCTTAGCTTTGTCTGCTACCGCTTCAGGCAGATTACTGTTTTGACATTCTCTGTTGAGGCTCTGTAGATGTTGTTTTTTCCTCCTAAAGCTTGACTCTCAGAAATGTTATAATTACAGTTTCGGAAGGTTGTGTCTCTTTTTTGCTTCCTCATAGATGTTTTTCAGAGAAAAGTGCTCAACAAACTGCAGTATATATCCAGTGTTGGGATGGAATATGAACTGCTTCTTGGGAAGGATCACTTCGGAACTTGTAGTAACGAGGCTGTGAAGGTGTAGGGGCCAACTACACAAATTTTAGCAATCCATTGTTTTTCCACTGATGATAATACTTGCATAGAGGCAAGACAGACACATGCCACATACTGTTCCTTGCAAACATTGTGAGACATGCACACCTACCCAACTTTTGTGTTGAAGAGAGTCTTTGTGTTTCCCCCTCGCACATGCAAGACTTTTACATAGCATCTTTCATTCTCTGTGAAGAAGTGCTGAAGAAAGATTTTGATACTGTTCATACAGTGAACCACCATACTGGCTATAAATGTTTACCACAGGCAGATGTTAAAATCTGTTTTGTAGCTCAAGGGAACATGAATGACTTTTTGACTACTTTTTTTTTTTTTTTTTAAAATACTCGTAACTACTTTTCCTGTACACATTAAATTTTTCTTTCTACCTAGGAAGTAGTTAAAGATGAGCAATTAAAACCTCAGTTTAACCAAACGTATTTGACACAAACACCAGCACTGGCTGAACGCCCAGTCCTTGATGCCTTGTTTACATAGTGCATGGTGCATGGTGGTACTTCCCAGGGCGTATTTGTATCTACTCCCATTCTCGCTGCACTCCCTTCCCCTTGAAACCTGAATATTTTCCAGTAGTTTTCAGCTTCTTTCACTGTCCTCCACATTATTCCGGCAGTCCTGAGTGTAGCTAATACAAGGATGTGATAGATGTTCCAGGTAGAAGGCACACATGTTTGCAGAAGTTCGGTTGTTTTGACAAACAAACTAAACCAAAACACACACAAAAAAATAAGAGCAATTCCAGCTCCTTAGTAAGACCTCATTCCTCTTGCATATACATATATGGATATATACCAGCTCTTCTGAGGTTTTTTTTAGGTTTAAGCTAGACCCAGATACTAAAAGATGAGTAAAGAGTCAAGCTCAGACAGCACATTTTTATGTTGTGGGTTTTATTGGGGATTTTTTCTGACCTGATACATGCTCAAATGACTCTCTGCTTGTGAAGGAGTTTGTAGGGGAGTCTTCCTCAGAGTGACAGCCTTCTGTCTATTACGTATGCTAAGTACCCCAAATGTTACTGTGTGAAGTGCTTTCTTTTGTAAGCTCTGCAGTGCTCTCGCCTGCAAGTCTCTGCTTCTGTGCTGTTGCTGAGCATAATGATTTTAAATAACTAATGTTTGAAGTTTCAGTCTTTTCCCATGCTGTGGCATGTGGATTGTTGCTAGAACACAGCTGGGAATAAGCCTGTTACACGCACTCAAAGCGTGCGTGCTTCTTTCCAGGAAGGAATTGGCCTTTTTTGAAAGATGCTTCACTTCTGCAACTGTCATTCAAGAACTTAAAACTAGTGGCTGAGACAGCGTAGTCGGAAGAGCTCCCTGGGGTCATGCAGACTAATTGTGCATAATTCAAGAAATCCTCCTCCAGTTTATAGAGCTACTGCTTTAGGAAGATGCAACTGAAATAAACTTACATTCTCTGGTCCACAGAAAACACAAAGACTAAGCTGCTACTGCTCTTTGAGCTTCAAAATAACTTGCCTGAGACTTCTTTATAGAGAACTATTTTGTTTAAATGTGCAATTCCAAAAGAATCGTAGAAACAGAAATTACAAAATTTATTTGGAAAACAGGGGAACACTGCAGTGTTCTCCGAAGTAGGAAAAGTCATCATAGCTTTAACATGAACCAGCAGTTGGAGTATGTTTTTTGCTAGACTTGATTTCAAGGGCTCACAAAACACAGCGTATCCCTACAGCAGGGGGAAGAGGGACTGTCACAGAATTGTCTAAGCAAAACTGCATCAAAATAGAAGGCAATAAGTAAGGGAACTTAACTTAGCAGAGTCCAGCTCTCTGAACTGCTATCATTTGCTTACTGTAGCATGATCTGGTGGTAGCCAGCACTTCTGAAAGTGCTTTGTGTCTCTGCCTGACTCCAAGGTAAATGCTTGGGCTCTTTCTAGGCTTTCTGCACAGATCAATATAACTTAAAAGCCATGCACCTTGCCTACAACAGATTTATCAAGTGTAGCATTTTAGCTAAGACAACTAATACCACTCTTCAGGTATGGAGTTTGGAATTTAAAAGCTGAGTTACACTAATCTTTCCTATTTCTTACTTTATTTCCTTAAGTACTGATTCCATTTCGGATGTTACGCTGAGGATACAGCCCACAAACATATCTCAGTACTGAAGGGTAGTGGGAAGAAGAAAATCTGTACTGATGTGTAATTGGTTCTTTTTTAAAACCAAATTCTGCAAAGAATGGCAATTTATTTTATTAATTATTTCAACTGAAGCTGCATCCAATAGTAATAGATATGTTCTGAAGTCCAGAAAGCTTTTGTAATTTATAAACCATTGCTTTATAATCCCAGGGTATTCTGAGCTTTTCAGACCTTTATGAATGGTTTCATCATACTCTCATAAACCTTACTTGTGATGGAAACAGCTAGCAAAGAAAGCACCTGGTGTAGTCATGCTGCTCAAGCTAGAGGAACCACTTGAAAGTGATCCAGCCACAATCTCCATAGCAATACTTCTGTGCTTCGGTAGAAAATATCATGCCTTGGAAGTTAGTAGTGGGCTCCTATGTGCTCTCCTCTGTTCTCTTGGAGAAATGGGGCTAAGGCTGCTGATGGGCGTTGGAACTTGGCACATCTGAGAGCACGTGTGCATACCAAGCATTTTGTTCTTAACAAAGCCTGTGCTGTTTTCAAACACTTCGTCTTAACATAATACTAGTGTTTAATAAATTGTCTTTGTTTGCGCAAAGCTTTGCCGCAGGAAAGCTGCAGAGAATTGTCCAAAGGTAAAATCCAATATTGCTGTAATTATTTAAATGCTGTTCCTATTACAATTTTTCTACTCCATTCATTCATGATAGCTATTTACATCATCACGGAAGGGAAGAGACTTGTAATTTGTTGCCTAGGAATATAGGCAGTGTAGAGAGATATAGATATACCTGTGTGCACTTCACTTTAATTGAAATGTGGTTTAGTCTTTAAAAAAAAAAAAAAAAAAAAATCAGCCTTAGATAAGTGGGTGCACTGAGTGAGCTCATGGAAAAACTAATGGCAATAATGGTAACTAAATAGCCTAGCAAAAATAGCCTTTCTGCTTTCATAGTGCTGTTAAAGGTCAACTAGTTAGAAGTTACTGTGGTTTTGAGGATATAGAACTGGAATAGTATTGTTACGAATCCCCCTGGCCTCTTGAAAGTTCATGCCTAAAAATAGTTGGAGTTGGGGATGGAATCTACTCTCCAAGATGGGAGGGAGGTTGTTTTTTATACGGCGGTTGTACTGAAATTGTTGTTTCACATGTAGATCTTCTGGTGAATCACTTCTGCCTGGTCAGGTATGGCAGATTTGGTTTGCTAGGTACATGGAGGTTTTTGCCTAAACCTTAGAGATCATCAGAAATTGAAGATCTGTCCCAGGTCTCACCTAGGAATTGTTCAGTCTCGGAGGCACAATATGACAGCCATTTCCCTTTTACGTTCCTTACACCAAATCAGAAGTAGGTTTGGTAGTAGGACTTTGTCAGGAAAGGTTTTGATCATTTTTGTTGTCTTGTCTTCCCTTCCAAGAAAGTGATTTTGGACATGTTTTCTCCATGTCTCTTTGGATGTGGCTGCACAGTTGGCATTTTTTAGTATAAGAAGTTTTGGGATTTTTCCTTGTCCCCTACTCTGCATTTAAAAACTATCAGATGGACATACACACTGATGCTACTAAACTCAGGTGGAAGGGGTACCAGTCAGCTTTAAATGCTGTTAAGACACCAGTTTAACACGACAAGAAAGGAAAGAAGGGCCTGTGGGGTTTTTTTCCTCTGTGAAACTTGAAGTGGAAAGATCTATGGCAGAATGGATGTGGCAGAAAATGTTGAGGGGCAATACTGCATCAGTTGCTAAGAAGTGTTAACATATTAATCTCTTTCTCTCTTTCTCCTCAGAATGAACTGCCAGATACCCATGCAAAATTCCACGTATTGTTCCTTTTCTTTGTGGCAGCCATGTTCTTCATCAGCATACTGTCACTCTTCAGCTACCACTGCTGGCTAGTTGGCAAAAACAGATCAACCATAGGTCAGTTAATTGGAATACGGAACTGTTCCTTGTCCAGAAAACCAACAAGATGAAGAGAAAGTGAAGCCTACAGGATAAGCCATGGCATATAAATGGGATTTGTGAATATTGTGCAGTAAGAAGCGTATTTGATTGAAGTAATTGAAGGTGAAACACAGAGGAAAGCTAAGCATGTGGAAGAGTCCTCTGCTAGAGCCAAGCATTTGGATGAATGTTAATTTCTTTTGCTTGTATTCTTGAGATCTCTGAGACACTGCATTTTTGTTGTGTTTTTACACAGTGTTAAGTAACACAATTGCTACTTGCCAGCAACCCTGTTGTTCTAATGCTTTGAGTAGTTGGGTGGCCCCAACCTAGATGAAGGCTCTACTGTACATGAACATACATTTTGAACAAGATCCAAAAGAGTATTCTTATACCCTATGAAATAAAATGGATCTCACTGTTAGGAAGTAGCTTGTTAAAGCAGTGTGATAAAAATGGAAACACTGATGCACATTTATTAAATAATAGAAGAGATTCCCATAATTTCTATGCCTAAATGTTTTAAATGGCATTGACCAGCGTAAGCAAGTTACATGCATTACTTAAAATATCTGAAGTTCTTCCTAAAGCATTTTTAAGTATTTTTTGCAGGATGGGGGCAACAGGGACTGGTGGGTATTTCCACAACTGAATAAGTTAAAATCTTCCACCTTTGAATGGAAGGCAAGTTTATGTCCTCAAAAATAAGTGGGGTTATTAAAAGTGAAATATTTTTCAGCTTGCTAGATTTTTTTAATGGAGGAAAAGGAATTTTTTTTTTTTATTATGTTATTTTTTGCTTGACAGGAAGTTTGTTTGAGTCCTCCTGCTTTTGACAGATAAGGAATATTCATTATCTGTTTTAGTATTGAAGAGAATTTTAACATGTTCCTTGCCCAAGTGTCAGTGGTCATAATTGGCAACAGTCAGTACTTCATTTAGTTTCTGGATCATGAT
Source organism: Todiramphus chloris collaris (assembly GCA_025345505.1). NCBI lineage: Eukaryota > Metazoa > Chordata > Aves > Coraciiformes > Alcedinidae > Todiramphus > Todiramphus chloris. Next base: position 53,136,290 of record JANVCC010000021.1, read on the forward strand.
TGTAAAAAAAGACAAGCTGTTGGTATGGGGAGAGCAATGAGTCCTCTTGGTTCTTGGCTAAGGGTGTAACTGATGGTGGTTTGCTGTAGTTGGTGGTGTGTCTGTGTTTCTAATGTTATAGATCTCATCTTTCTCTGATACCATGGGATGCTCCTCTTAATTCAAATTATAGCTTGGCAGAAATGGAAAAAACTATCCCATATGGGTTTAGGTCCAGTAGTGCTTATGGCAAATTGCTTCTAGAAGAGGAAGTCTTCTGCTCAAAGAATAAGGGAGGTGGTATCTTTGGCATGCTTGACAGTACTTAGCTCTGTGTAAGACCTTATGTTAAATATAAAGAGCAAAAGATGAATGCTCTGCTTATGTGACTTTCTTACGTTTCATTTTTATTTCGGTCATTAATGCCATGGTTATTTTTTATGCTTTCTAATTACTTGAGGTGACTTTTTTTCTTCCTATAATATACAGCAAGATTGTCTCAGCTACCCTACACTTGTTTTCACACTAGAGAAGTTTGAGTGTTTATTTATTGTCCCTGACTCCTCACTTTAGAGATACTGCATGTTTTTCTTTTACAGAAACATTCCGTGCACCCACGTTTCGAAATGGGCCTGATAAAAATGGCTTTTCTCTTGGATGCAGCAAAAATCTGAGGGAGGTTTTCGGAGATGAGAAGAAGTATTGGCTAATCCCTATCTTTACCAGGTATTCAGTCTGAATGGGAATGAGTTGGGCAATAAACAGATTCCACGACTTTCACCTCGCTTCCCCTTGTCCATAAAAAAAAAAAAACGCACAACTCAAAAGCCAACTTGGAAATCCTGTATGATGAATATTGGTGTAAGGAAAACTGAGCAAACTCAGGGTTTTCATGAAAAATCAAGGGCCTTCTAAATATAGAAGTTTGTAAAGCTTTGAGAAGTATATTTCAAAAATAGTACACTTTTTGCTGGTGGTATTAACATCTGATTATAGAGCAGAAATCGGCAACTTGGAGGAAATCCAAATGCTTGAACTTCAGTTGCATTAAACATCAGGTTAAAAGCGCCCTCTATTACCCCTAAAAAAAAAATGAACAGCTTTCCTTTTTGCTGTAGATGACAGTTTCTGTATTGAAAGCCACCTGAGAAAGTTCATAAAAATAAGCAGCCGTGGAAAAAAAACCCAAATTATCTGATGCGAGGCAAAATACTGATTTTAAACCTTCAGGTGAGCTAGTGTTAGGGAGCTGCAGAGCATCAGAGAAGCTTGATGGAGCGAGACTGACCTACTGCCACTACCACCACTCCTGAAAGTCAGCAGAACACAGAGTACGAGCTGGTTTTCAACCAGCACTGGTTGTGGGAGCACTGGGGAGTTGTGTATCAGTTTAAAATGTTGTGAACCTGTTTGTGAAGCTGAGGTCTGCTAGCAAACAGCAAAGGTAAATAACAAGATCCTAAGTTGCCTCAGCTGTTTGCTCCAGTACTGTGACTTTTCATGTGATGAAAGACAGAAGCTATATTGTAGATGGATCAGTCTGTTTGCCACCACTTTTTATCCTGAATAAACTTGCTTTCAAAGAAGGCTTAGCTAGCCTCAAAATGATAGACAGAGGGGAGAACATGGCTATCAGAATATTATTTATGCTACAGCTTTGTGGGTTGTAAATACCAGATAGACTGTGTGCACAGTGGTTTGGGGAAAGACTAAGGCTACAGTCTACAGAAACACAGCCATGTTTGTGAAATGCATAGACTAGGTCTGTGCTCAGCAATCCATACTGAGTGCTAAGATGGGAATCATTTGAGCTCCAAGATTTAATTAACTGATCATCTGGTAGAACTGCCTTGCACAGCTCTGAAGTTCAACACTGCACTCAAGTAATTGATTCGAGCCTGTAGTGTTTGCCTTTTGCATGGGTATTTCTTCAGATCATTTAAGTCAACTACAAACAGTGATTTGAATTTTTGTTTCTGGTTTAGTTTGGGTGACGGGTGTAATTTTCCAACTCGTTTGGTGATTATGGATCCAGAGCAACTTACTGTCCCAAGCCAAAATGAACCTGCCAAAAGGTAACTGTAGCATGTAAGACACTCATTTCGTACTGTTCTGTACTTCATGTGGAGAAAAAATAGTTTTGTCACTATTGTTTTTATTTTTTTTTTAATACATCTTGTCATCTTCAGAGTGAGTTTGTAAGTCTTCGGAGGACAGAGTGGATCAAGACTAAAAAATGGTGCTGCTTGATGCAGAAAGTCTGATTCTTGGTTTTGGCTTATAACAGGATATGACTCTGTGGAAACAGTAATACAGAAAGTAAGAGAGCTTACTGAGTGGGTCTTAACAATCACAGAAAATCCTAGGGAAGACTGAGTAATGGCCCATGGGGGAAAAAAAAAAGGATAAGGTACATTTTTTTTAAATGAGAGACAAGGTATTATTTGTATTTCATATCCTCCACCACGCTTAAACAAGGAGTGCTGAGACACAGTTTGCGAGAGAGGTAGATCACTGTGGCTATTGCTGGTTTTTAGCACTGGAAGAGTTTTAGCTCGTTGCATTTTATCTCTCCAAATCTGCGTATCTTTGGTGTAATTTTAGGAAGCCTGCTTCAGATTCAAAGGCACAGGAATGAATATGTGAAATTTCTGGGTGTGTTTTTATGCTTGCCATTTCAGAAGTCACCTGTATAGTTTGGTGAATTTGTAGCTGAAGGTTGTTGTCAACAGGAGTCATCTGAATTATCAGGCGTTTTGAAAGGCAAGACTGAGAAGAAGTTGCTTCCAAGTGAAACATAACCTGTGGAATTTGCACAAGGGCAGGACACTTGTGTAAACAGCAGAATATCCTTTTGCGTTAGGAAGATGTTCAGCAGAAGGCCCTGGCGTTAGATTGTTCTTCCAGAAAGCACTGGTTAGGTTTTCTTTTTAACTGTGTGGCAGTAGCATTGTTGTCAGTGTGCCATTTCTTGTCTATTGGTCTACTTTTTTTCCAGTAGAATTGTGAGTGGCCTGTGTCAGATAAGGGTTTAGACTGATGACTGGAACAAGCCTGTAGGAGAATTTGGGTTGAGGGACAGGGGCTGTTTTTAGTTAGTAGTGTAGGGGGTTTTGTTAGCTTTGCTCTTAAGTAACTTCACTACTCTACAAATGTCTGAAATAAGCAGCTGCTGCTGTTACAGAATTCCTGTTGACTTTGCTAACTTTTCAGCTCTGGAGCCAATCAGTCCTTTCCTACTCGACCACTCAGTGAATCACAAAATCGATTGCTAGCCAGTGACTGTCAGTGGGTGGAAAGTGTCCCTGAAGAGGAAAATGTTAAAACAGGTTAGCTGGCACTATAACACTTCTGATGATTCTGTGGCTTTGTTCGTGGTGGGTTTTTCCATCTTTTTTTTTTTTTTTAAGTCTAAAAAATTCATTAGGAATTGGTTGCAGTAAAGTAGAAGAGAAAATTTGTTTTGTAGAATCAAGTCAGCATGTTTAGAAGTTAAGGCTACCTTGTGTCTCATCCTCTGCTCCAAAACGTGCCATTACACTAAAGTAATGGGCAGATAATTCTCACTTTCATGCTTCCTGTCCTGAGATTTTGGGATCTTTTTGCATTTGTTTAGGGGGAGGAAAATATTTTTCTAAAATAGGCACAACATGATAAATGTGCTTTCTGGTTTAAGTCTTTGCTATTTGTTGTGCAAATCTGCAAAAACACATAATTGAGATTCTCTCACATTTTAGGTGCAAAAAAGCATATTATAGTTTCATTGGAAAGCTGATCTCAGCTTATTACTAACCCTCCATCTCAGTGAAAACCAGGTAAGACCATCATAATTGATTGCCATTTCTGTATATGTATGACTAAACAAAAATAGACATCTTGCAGTCAAAAGTCACTAGTCATGGAATGCAGAGGAGTCCTCTGATGTTGGATGAGTAATATAAAAGTCTAAATAAAACTCATAATGTCTGTCCAGGAGACAAGAATGGGAGTAATGCTGTAGTGCAGGAAACACGGGCTGGCTAGATCTGAATCAGACTAATCCTGTAATTTAGATGGCAGTGGATAGTGCTGGATTTGTTACCTGACCAGGGAAAAGAATCTAATCTTCTAAATAGGCAATTTCAAGATGAAGTGCTATCTCGAGGAAGCGCTGTTCTTGAGGAACAGCTCAGCCACCTTTTTCTTAATCGTATAGTGGTAGGCTGTGCTCTGGTCTTTAGGAAGCTGTGTGTGCGTGAGGAAGGAAGGTCAGTAGGTAAATGGAGGTGTCTGCAGATGGACCGGGAATTGACGGTGATCCTCTTTCATCTAAGAGCTCTGCGTGCACTTTGCTTTTGGGAAGTACAGACCTGCTGCATATATGAAAACTTCCCTTGGTGTATTTCCAGTGACTAAATTAGATTTCTTTTTTACGTAGACTTCATACTGTATTGACCTTATAAGCTCCTATTAAATTTTTCTTTCTGGAAGAGAAACAAATCTTATTTGGACAATTAGCAATGCTAGATGCTGAGGGCTGAGTAATTCACCCCCTGACATTTTCCTTTTTTTTTGGTTTTTTTTTGTTTTACCTTTTTTACTATTACCAAAATGAAAAAAACAAAACCAAAACCCACACCAAAAAAAAAAAAAAAAAAAAAAAAAAAAGACACACCACAATATTGAGTTGTGAGCTCAAGAATTTTAGCATCACTTGGTGGGTTTGGGGTTTTTTTATTACTATTTATTTATTTTAAATAAGCTTTCTGACCTAGAATCATTGTTTGGTGGAGGACTCGTTTGTTTTATGTGGAAAAAAAAAAAAAATCTGTTTAAAAGGTCTTTGTGGGGGATAGTGTGATGATTGGGCTGGTTTTGGTCAGACTGCTCAGTGTAAACTCATGCAAAACCAAAATTAGGCGAGTTAGTGCTGCTTCTGAAAAACCTACTCAACCATGAGAACCCACCAATGATGAGTTTTCCATTTGCAACTTTTCTTAACACTTGATATAAATGTGCAAACGAATGTCCCAACCAAGGGACTCCTTTCAGCCTCTAGCTATATAAAAACTAATCTGATCTGAACAGGTTACTAAGAGTTTTCTAGTCTTTGTAGAAAGGAATAGCTGTGTAGAGAGAATAGAATAGAAATAGAATAGAAATAGAATAGAATAGAATAGAATAGAATAGAATAGAATAGAATAGAA
>JANVCC010000021.1:53141464-53166931 GCA_025345505.1 Todiramphus chloris collaris
AATAGAATAGAATAGAATAGAATAGAATAGAATAGAATAGAATAGAATAGATAGCCTTTGATAGGGTATTTTAGAAAGGTCTTCATCTTTACACTGACCCAGAGGGGGAGCATAAGTGACTGGCTTAAGCTAGACAATTAACTGGTAACAGTTTGGGATATCTTCCCTTTCTGTGCTCCTTCTCTTTCTAAAGTCAGGCCAAATTTTAAAAAGGAAGATTGTGTACTTCGTGTCACACTTGCCCAAGCCGCTGTGGTTTTAAAAGTTGTATAAATAAATAGCGCATAATTGTGACCAATGCAAAAGCATTTTGGCATGTGTTGGCTCAAATGACGGTTAACTCGGTAGCACAATGCTTCAGATCATCTGAGTTTAACTGGATTTGATCATAGTTTCTCTGGGCCAAGGTGGTTAATCCAGTCCCCCCACAACTGTAAGCAACTATACAACAGTTATGAGACCCAACAACTCTTCCATGCATTTTTGTATATAGACTGTAACAGACTGAGAGTTGTATTTTCCAATTTTATGCCTGTAACGCACAGCAGAAGCAGAGTCATGGCTGATGAGTGAAATTCCCAGATTATTCTAGAAAAAAAGAACATGATTTTCAAGAGAAGGCCAATCCCCTGGCCAGCAGTCTCCCAGCCTCCCCTAGCCAAATATCATTTGTGCCCCCGGACCTATCAATTTAATTCAAAATCAATGAGTAATTCTTGCCAGTCAGGGATCCAAGAGACTTAAGCCACAGGTAAGTGATGGATTGATTTTTAGTACAGATAATCTTCTAAAACATAAGAGGTTTAAAGCAAAAACAAAATAAAACCCCCACACTTCCCAGAAGGCTTATGATGAGGTGAAGTTGCCTCAACTGCTTTCCTGGATCAGGAGTCTGTAAATCATGTTACCTAGCTGCATTCTTGTATCTTGATCTGTATTTTTCAAAGCTAATGGTATAATTCCACTAATTACCTTTTTGTTTCACTAGGTTTCTGCAACGCATTTTGTGCTTGAATATTACTTAATTTTGTTTGGAAGAAGTTGATCACTTTAGGAAGAGACAAGGAATTCAACTTTCTGCACAGTACAATGGATTCTTGTAAGCACTATTGCAGAGCAGGGAAGTTAAGACAGATGCCTTAAGATTCTTAATGTGCATTTATGCAACACTGAATTATATACTGCTACCAAAGGGCCAAATCCTGAAGTGCCCTGCTTGGATGCACAAGGTCCACAGTGGGAACTATGCATTTCTGTTATGCTGCAGTGGTGGGGGTAGACTGCAGAGACTCCTACCTCCCCACGGGCAAACTTCATACCTTAGGCACTGCAGATGTCACTTCCATAGCTGGTCTCCAGGGTACAGAAAGAAAGAAAGAAAGAAAAAAGGAAAAGGGAAGAAAAAAATAAATTAAAAACAAAAGGGAGAAGAAAAAGAAAAATTAATGCAGAGTGTGGCTGGTGAATCTGAAGTGCAACTGTTACATAGTTCAAACATCAGGTGATGGGGAAGGGACTGGATGATGTCTTCTCCCCTCTTCCTATTAACCAGTCTACCCCATGTTCATAGCTCTCCAAATCTTTCAGGACTGAGGATTCCTTCTACCACCTGTACTTTGGAGCACGGCAACTTTGGAGCCAACAACGTGAAAGCCTTTTACTTGTGTGTTGTTTTTTTGCTATAGGATTGAGCCCCCTTATCATTTGAACTTGATTTATTTAACCACATCAATAACAGAGCTCAAAGAAGCAAACTTGGATTTTAGTTGAAAGAAGTCAGATTATTACTTTCCAACAATTGTCTATCAGCATAAAAAGAAAAGCTAGTCCGAAAAGGAATGAACAATTGTTTCATTTTCTGTTAATGTCTGCAATGTTCTGTATGAGGCAGTAACAAAATGGTAAAGTACCCCTGAGAAAAACCTTATTGCAGTTGTGTGCTGTTAGAAGATGGAACTCAAAGAGTACTGCTTATTCTATGGGGCTCTTGATGGTTTACAAATACTGTTTTATACTTCCGTTTTATCTTTTTAATAAAGGCACAAGTTTTTATTGGTTCTAAAGTACCATTTAAACAAGTACTTAGGAGAAAATTAGCGTTGGGTCATATATCTGTGTTCACACTGAAAATTTGTATGCTTTAGTCTGCTACTTTCAAGTCCAGTTTAAGCGATGCTGAGCTTGCTAAAGATTTGAGTGCTTTGTGCAGTGACGTACCTGTTGATGAAAGGCAAAATGTGTTTCCTGTGTGAGGAATAAAGTCCATGCTAAGCTCAAGACCTACAGCAAACAACACGGGGGTTTTTTCCCCATCTCACTCCTCTATAGAGAAGACTAACTCGTCTTTGTCTGCTATTAGAATTTTGCGCCTGGAAAAAGAGACAAATACTATTTTCCTTCCTGTAACTGTTCTGATGTTCAGCTGATGCTTATTACAAATAGACATGAGCCCTTTTGATACAGACTGAAGGTAGTAGTCAAGTTGATCTGAACAAAAGAACCTGTTTGGTTTCTCTCCCAGACTGATTGCTACTCAAGTCAGTTATGTTTATGATGGAGATACTAATGTATCAAGTACACTTAGGGTTTAAAACAAGTATTTTTTTGTCTTTTGGAAGGAATAATTTTTTCGTAGATGCTAATCTTCTAGAACAAGAACATTTTGAGAACCTATGAACAGGATTTGGTCGCTGCTGGATGTTCTTGAGACAGAAGTAATGGTTCAAACTTGCATGTTTTATAAAAGTTGCGGAATGTTTCTTCAAACCTTCAAGAAATTTTTTGCTAATTTCAGAATTTACAAAAACATTTGCTACACATTAATCTGAAAGGTTTAGATTTTTCTTCTCAACTGTGAAGCGCTCATCTTAATATAAGCTCTTAGCAGTACAGCACCAGCAAAATTTCTTGGGGCAGACAAGAGAGGCAGAAGACTGCAAGTTCAAAATTTGCAGCCCCAAGCACTGGTGGAAGAGTAATGGCGTGCCTGGGATATCACCTGGCTTTTACTGCACCAGTGTGTTACAGCTGAGATAACATGTACAGGCACAGGCATCGTCTAGCTGAACTGTGAGCAAAACACATCTCTCTGCTATGGTGAGTATCACTGGTTGGGCAATATAGTCTCTGCTCCCCCGCTCCCCCCCAGAGTGCTTGGTGCACCCCTATATGAATGTTTGTATACTGTAGGCTAACATCAGTGTAACTCCTTTGATTCCTTAAGTCAGGATAGTTAATCCACAGGAAAAACTGCAAGTAAATAAACTGGGTGGTTAATTCCACGTGTGTTCTCTAGCAGGCGCTGGTCTTCTGAAACCAGTTCTTTGTGTATCTGATGGACATTTTTGTGGCTTTTCATGGAGAGCTGATGTTTCTGACATCTTTATGCAGATAATGGGTACATTTTATTACAGATGTTTCTCATGTTCCGATTGAGAAAAGGAGAGCAGTGTGCTTAGGATACCGTTGAGGCCAGAGTTATTGTTGGTGTAGAAGCAGGCGTTGCTGAAGTCACTTTGACAAGTATGAAACGTAGTAAAGTGATTCAAATATGATTCCTCCAAAATTCGCCACTCCCAACCCCACCCACCCCCTCTTTTCCTCTTGGGGAACTGGTTACTAAGAGAAACCTCAGACTGATGTGAAGGAATTCAGTTCTTTAAGGGAACTGTATTGATGAACTCTTAAAGGGCACACCAGTGAGTGGGATTAGGGGCTCAGGTTTACCTAGCAGGCTCTGGCTGCAGAGGAGGAATCACGTCTTTGGCAGCAGGATGATGTCTTCTGTCTGTCTTTCAGAGTTCTGTCCTGACAGCTCCCTAGCTATAAGCAAAGGCACTCTGTGCTATGTCAGAGTACGATAGGCAAAATGAGGGAGCAAGCCAGAAATTAAAATGTTGGTGAAGCAGCTGTCCAGTTGTGGAGTTCAAGCAGATTTGGGTATCGCTGCCAGCAGAGGCAGGGGGGCTCCAGGAAATAGGTCCTGCAGAGCTGAAAACTTGCAGTGAATGCAGTGAGAAGAGCAGCCCTGCCTGCTGGGGAGGCTGAAGGGACATGGATCCCAAGGAAACAACTGTTCAGGGTGCTGGGTCATGTTGTACGTGTTGGTTTTGCGCTTTAACCTACTCAGTATAAGCAAATCTTGAAAATAATTGTCACTAAAAATAACAGTCCTTAAGCTTTTAGATCCATCAAATGAATTACTACTGCAAGCCGTAAATAGTATTGTAGTTACTGTAGAATAGTTGACATTGGCTGCAATTAGAAACTACGCTTTAGTATTCCTTACTACTTACACATACGCACAATACTCATGCACACAAAATGACATTAAACTCCCAGTGTGAAGCCTGATATTGGGCAAGATTTCAGCGTGATTTCTTCCCAAGATTTCTGAAACATCTTGAGATGCTAAACCCATCCCTGGGAAGATGCCACGGGGAGATCCATGAACAGAGAGTATTTAAAACTACACCGCTAATGCTGTTGGGTTTTTTTCCTTACGGTTATCATTCACAGAGCGTACAACATACACATTGTTGCTGCTCCTACCAAAGGCAGACTGTGGGACAGGGGCAGGAAGGAGGCACAGGTTTATCATAGCTGACTTCCTACAGTACTACCCTGAGACTGCAGGGTCACAGGTTAGATGCATCGTAAGCCTTTGATTAAAAAAAATCCAGTTTAACTATTCAGAGAGTCATTTTAGAGGGAATTCGGACACTTTTTTTTTTTTTTTTAGTGATTTAAGGAGAAATTGTGGTAACATTTTTATTGAAGCTGCCCCTTAAACATGGAATTTTCAGGTACCATGCTACTTTCGGTATGTTTTCCTTTAGAAACTGGTCTTGTTCTCCAGAGTGCTAAATGCCTGCAGTTTTCAGGTACTGTTTTGACCTTTGTTCGGTCTTGTGTGGCTCTTCTGCATTGTAAATAATCTTTTGGAGTTTGGAGGTTTGGGTTAAGTTCAATACCCTTCGATACACAATCGAAGAACTTTCGGTGTCTGTAAAGGTCTGTCTGTAGCTCACCAGAGCCCCAAGAGGAGGGAAAAGGCAGCGTTTCCAGCAGCATCAGTGTCTGACACCTTTACCAAGAGATTCCTTGACGTAGCTTAAGCAGATCTATATCTGGAGCACTGACTGACCATATTTATGAAAAGTTGGGGGGAAAAAAAAAAAAAAACAAACTCAAAACAAAAAACCCACCACAACTTTGAGCTTGATAGTGTGTGTTCTGGGAGGACACAGTCTCCAACTGTACATAAGGGAGGAGGGGTGGAGATTCAGGTATGCATTTACAGAGGCTCCAAACAGCAGCTACTTAACTCCGCGCAGATCAAGAACGCATCTTTCACAGTACCTAGAAAATCGCCGGGTGTGCAACACAAGGGGCTCTTCTATCCCTAAACGGCACCAAAGAGAGCAGCTGCATATAAAGTGATTTGTTAAATACTGAACAGATTTACTACACTCATTTCTATCGATTTATTTTGTATATATGGACAGCTTTTTATATGCATTTTTTCTTAATTACATAACTGTCATAAAATGTAATGAAGCTGCAAGTTGTAGTTTGTTTTAATGCTGATTAAAACTGGTGTGTGGCTGTTTGTTTTCTGCAGAAATTACTTGAATCTTGTTTCATTAGGCAGTGGTCTGATAATGTTTACAGGATTGCTTTCTTTGGTTTGGGGGCTTCCCACACCTTGCCCTGAGAAAGGAAAGCGCATGCTCAGCTGTCAGGCAGATGTGCTGGGGATGAAGTACTGGGATCACCTTTATTGGCACCAAAGTGTTAAGGGTGACACGTAGATTCCCTTCCGTTTACATTGTTTAGCTGACAACTTAGGCATGTTCCTCTCTTGATTTCTCCTCTCCTTTAACCTATTGCTATCAGCTTTATTGTGAGAAACTTAAATCTGTCTGAAGGACAATTTACAATCATAGAATTATCAGAGAAAGAGGCAATATTCCAGCTCAGTCTGCCCCCTCTCCCTGTTCCCTTTCTGACTTAGATGAATTTAACATCCCTGGGTTATCTCTGCAATTATTTTTGTATTTGCCAGCAAGGGTCACTGACATTTGCACTAATCACCATGTCCCAGCTGTTGTACTTCCACTGTTTTAATAGTGCTGCCTAAACTTGTAATGAGCTGTATTTAAGTTTGAGGTGATATGTAATACCACATTTATTGTATTTTGTATGTTACAGATAGGACTAGTCCTATGCACAGAGAAAACGTGTTGCCATTTACAGTTTAATACTTGAAGTAACTTTTTAAAATGGGCTTTTATAAATTAATTAAATACAAACCCACATTGCTTTGCCTGGAAGTTCCTTCATGTTTTAATTGTATTGTGCAGTTCCTCATATGTATACTTTTCCATAAGTGTTATCTTAAGTCATTTATAGTCTGAATGCATTCACGGTTTTGTACATCAGTGCTCAGATCTGTTCACACTTCTCTGGAATATAGTTCATGTTTAAATAAAGCTGTACCATTTTGGAAAAGAGGCCTAATGTGATAAAATAGAAATGGGCTTAATCATTGAATGCAACATCAACTTAATAAAAGTATGTGAAAGAATCTGAAAATTGCTTAGCTGTACCCTGTGTGTATTAAACCAGTGAGGAAAAACTGCCTACCTGGGAAACATTTTGTAACTGTTCACAGTTTTTACACTCCAGCTGCAACAAACCCCAGATCATACTCACTCTTCCAGGTCACTTGGTCTTGAGAGGGGAAATAAAAAAACCTGACTCGCATCTGACTGTATTCTTTCAGGACAATAAACATGACTTAGAAATCAGATTCCTTGCTTCTCAGAAATCAGCTGTGTTCCTTTTAGATCAGAAATAATCTCTGTAAGAGGGCATACCAGCGCGGTTGATGCTGACATGACAACACTGGCATTGAAATTCAGCAGAAAGTTTAAAAAAATGGGAACATTTTACAGTCATCTGAGTTACAACCTTCTACACCTAACTCTGCAATTCTAGTTCACCTTGATCTTTGCATGCCTTACATCAGTGTCATTGGTGGTGTCTCTACAGAAGCAGCCTTTCAGAAGGGAGTGACCAGTGATAGCCCCCTAGCAGACACCAGCATCTCATTCCTTCAACACAGCAGCTGTATTCTCCTCACTTTCAAAAGGAAAGGGGCAGTCATACGTCTAGTTCAAGTCAGCAGCACTGTGCCAGCACTCGCTGGTTTATGAGACCCCTGAAGACCAAAGGCAGGCAGATGCTAGAGAGACACAGAACTGCTTTTCTAAAGAGACAATAATTAGAAAACATACTGTTCTGTAGGACCACTTTTAATGTAAGATTTTGTGTGCTGTAGCAAAGTCTCATCTGTCACGCACACTTACAATACAGAATTACAGAACTACCGTAACAGGTAAAATAGCAGATCCCAGGGTAGTGCATAGTATGTGCCAAATATAAATACACCACATTACTCAAAGTGTCCATTTTTTGGATACATTTAAGTGGTTTAAATCATCGCTGATATATCTATGTTCAGGGAACTTCGCTTTCACCCGGCTTTTGAAAGCTTCCCATCTTGCGCGTCTCTCTTCTGTGTTATGCTTGTGCTCCTGTTCCTGTGTCAGGTAAGATCGACTCAGCCAATATTCATTCTCTGCTTCAATTTCCAACCTCCGGACCATTGCTTGCTTCATTGCAAGGGTAATCACTCTTGGTCGCCTGTACTTTCCAATCCATTGCTTTCCAGGAATTCTCTTGCGGAGTAATACCGTTGTTAAAAACATTATGCCTCAAAAGATAAAAATAAATAAAAATACTTACTAACTTAGGGACAAATTTAAAAAATTCAACAAGAAAAATGAAAAGCTCTGTTCACACTCCACTGCATTTTAGCCAGCTAGTTTGAAGTTCAGAACCTGATACTCCCAACCAAACGTTATGCACAGCAGACAGCACAGTGACAGGCATATTGGAAACTCAACACCAGAAAAGGGAAATCTTTAGTTAGCTACAGAGTTTACTCAGCTATCCTTACACTGAGATTAAAGCATGTCCTCCACAGATTATTTATGAAAAACCCAGTCCCAGATACTATTAAACAAGGATTCAGTTTGTTCACCACTCCTTCAAATAGCTAACTGCATTGTCAAAACAGGAAGCGTTTCCAGGTCTATCTACTAGATCCAGATCCAGCCTTTCCTCAGTATTAAGTTTTGGACCACAGTCTGTCCATAAACTATTAATATACAATTCCCTTGCCTTGTATTCTAACTATGGGAAACGTAGTTGGTAGATAAATACAGTATCCTATATTAGACCAATTAGCGTATCTGGAAAGCACAAGTAGAGTTTTCCAACACAATACACAGGAGTTAAAAAAGAGGCATGAAAAGCCCGAGCTACCTTCAGACTTGATACACACGCTTTTTACTAACCTGCTGTTAGTCCTATACACGCCTAACTTCTCAGTCTCTCTTTACACAGCATTTTCTTCAACTAACAAGTCAGTCAAGCAGTTTAACGCGGCATAAACCAGCGCTACTGCTGATGAGAGTCACTCCGCCATAGCCCATCCCGGTGCTACAACTGCACGCTGCTGTTCCGCTCTCAGATCCAGCTTAGCAGGGAAGCTGCGGGGCTTCGCGGGGGCGGCGCTGCCTCTGTCTCTGGCTGCCCTCCCTCCCGGCTGGGCAGGCCAGGGCTGTGCCAGCCGCTCACCCTCAGGCCCGTGTCCGCCACAGCCTCCACACAGACGGAGGCCGACACGACAGAGCTGCCCACCGAGGCTCTCCGCTACCACAGGAGCCAGCCGGGCCGGCGGGGTTCGGCCCGCAAGGCAGAGCGCTGCTGCCCGAGGAGAGAGATCCCCTGCCCGTTGCTCACCGGGGTCATCGCCCGGTTCAGGGCCAGGCCAGCCCGAGCGAGACGGGGGACAAACCCGCCGGCAAACGCCACGGGGCAAGGCAGCACTCCAAGCCCTGTACTTAGCATTCCCCTCCCCTCCATCCCTCACTCACCCACTCCGGTAACGGCCTCAGCCCCAGGCCCCGCGGCGGGAAGCAAGATGGCGGGGGGCGGCCGCTCTCGCGAGAGGTCTCGGCGGGCGGGCGGGCGGGGCCTTGGCGGCGCCAATGGGGCGCTGTCTGCTGGCGATTCGAAGGCGGTGGCGGGCGGTAACCGCCGGGCCCGGCGTCCCTCGCAGCCCCGGGTGCCGGGCGGCCGTTAACGGCCCCTCACGTGGCCTGGGGGGGGCTCGAGCCGGCTTGGCGCTGCCCCGCGCGCGATGGAGGTGTCGAGGGCCTTCTTCGACAGGCTGCGCGGCCTCTGCCTCTCCACCGAGAAGGAGGTGAAGCGGCTCGAGCGGGCCCTGCGCGGAGAGGACACGGGTAAGCGCAAGCGTCGCCTCGTCCCTTTCGCGGGGTGGCCTCTCCCGCTCCTAGGGCCGCAGCCCCGCTCCGGGACGGGGAGGCGATCCAGAACGTGGCTCCCGGTGACTTGTGGCGGTGGGTGTCACAGCGGGGCGCAGGGGACGAGTGCTCTGCTGGGATAGCCCCCCGCGGGGGGGGAAGGGCTGGAAGGGGCCTCTGGAGATCATCGAGCCCAACCCCACTGCCAACGCAGGGCCACCCAGGGCAGGCCACACAGGGTCGTGTCCAGGCGGCTTTTGAGAGTTTCTAGAGAAGGAGACTCAACAACCCCTGCGGGCAGCCTGTTCCAGGGCTACACCACACCCCCAGTAAAGAAGTTTTTCCTCGTGTTGAGGTGAAACTTCCTGTGCTTCAGCTTGCGACCATTACCTCTCATCTTATCACAGGGCACAACTGGAAAGAGACTGGCCCCTTCTACTTGAAAACCACCCTTCAGATATTTGAAAACATTAATAAGACCCCCTCTCAGTCTTGTCTTCCCTAGGCTGAACAGCCCTAGGTCTCTCAGCCTTTCCTCCTAAGAGAGATGTTCCAGTCCCTTCCTCATCTGTGTAGCATCTGCTGGACTCTCTCCAGTATTTCCCTGTCTCTTTTGAACTGGGGAGTCCAAAACTGGGCACAGTACTCCAGAAGTGGTCTCAATAGGGTAGAGTGGAGGGGGAGGAGAACCTCCCTCGACCTGCTGGCCACACTCTGCTTTATGCACCCCGGGTTGTTCCTCGGGAGTCTGTGATTTGGGCTTCTGTCTGCTCTTGCACCCCTATGCTCCTCTGGGCATATGGAGATGGGCCTTTGGTGGACAAATGGCTCCAAAGATGGGCCTGGGAGTAACTTGCCAGGGTATTATTTGGGTTCCCCCTCTTTTGTGGGTCTGTCAGTAAGCTTTTATCATGGGGGGAAAAATGTGATGAATGGGAATCACATTCTTGCTTTTACTGCTCTCATGGATTGAGAGGCAAACTCTCAACTTGAGAGTTTTGAACTCATTTGTTCAAACAAGCAGGGCTTGTTCTCTCTCTGCACAGACAGCCCAAGCTCCTAATTGGATTTGTTGCTATACTATGTCTTGCTTCATAGCAGTTGACCTCTTTTATGCTCTTTTCATTAGCTTTGATTTTCAGTGAATTAAGTAATGACTGGTGCATGTGTAAGTAAACAATACTGTCATCTGTCCGTGTGCAAACAAGGCACAAGAATTCAGCTTTTTGTTGATGTATGTTTTTCAGTAGTGTCTGTATCACTTTTTTCAATTTTTATTTGAAGTTCAAGCTCTTTAAGGATAAAAATTTAGCACAAATAATCCTTAACAGCCCATTGATATACCTATTGTACCAGCATATGCTATACACAATTTTTTACAGTATTAGCTGCAACAGTAAAATGAAGGCCCGTGCAATTTCTCTGTGCCAGTAGCAGCCTCGTTCTGTGAAAGATACCTGCTGTGAACTAGTTTTTCTTTGATTTTCTGTCTTGATTCTCTTTCACTAACATACAACTCCAACGTTTCTGATACAGGAGATTATGTTCTGGTGTAGAATGTACTTGTGTGCTAAAATACTAATCTCCCTTTTTTTCTTTCCAAACTCTTTTATGTGAATTTGCATCTCAAAGACTATGAAGACGAATCTCCGATAAGAGTCTTACATGAGCTCCATTGTGAAATCAGGACTCTGAAGGTAATGTCTTAACTCATTTTCTTGAAAAATTGTGTAGAGAAGGTGTTCCATAAACTCATGGTTCTATTTTCGTCATTAAGCTGCAACACAGCTTTGTTAGTCTGCAGTTCTGACCCTTATTTTACTCATTTACCTCTTAAGTCCTTAGGACAGTTGTGGATGTCGGGGGAGTACCCAAAAACTTTTGGGTGACTTAATGTAGATTTAGCAGCATTTATTAATTTGCAGTCATTGTTGTCGCTTGGATCAGCAGGGGACAGAGGTAACAGGGAAGCTGTAGCTTGTGCCAAAGCGTAGGTACAGGGGAGAAGGATTCGGGAGCAGAAGCTCCCTAGAGAAGAGGTGTGCTTGTTAGTGTTCAATCACTAGAAGCTAGAATAAAGAAAATCTTCACAAAAGTTGCAGTACCTTCAGCCATTCCATTAAACTTGTGAAGAATGTTCTTTATTTCTTTAATAGAAGTAGGAAAAACTGGGCTATAGAAATAAACAACTGTAGAAATAATTGAGAGGTAAGGTAGGATATAAACTTAAGGTTTACCATCTGCTCTGCAATAATTCTTTGTAAATGTGGAGTAGGAGTCCAAGCTAATTGCTGTTATCTCGTATTTTTTATGGAGTAAAAGCATATTTTTTTGAGAGGTTACCAAGTAAGTAATCATACTGTAAAACTGTCATATTATATAATTTTTGAAAGTTTCTGTACTCTCATACCCTGTATATCCCTGATATTTTGTAACCTAGTTTCCAGGTATAGATAAGACCTACATTTGCTGCTTATCCTTGTCTGAAGTTCAATACTTATTCCCAAAACTATTCATATGTAAACAGCAACCGTGTGGTGATTTGAAAACCATTATTTCTGTTTCCCCCTCCCCTGTGCCCCCAAAGGAAGATCTCAATGCCAGTCTTCGTAAGAGTTGCTCTGAAAAACAAGAGATTCATGACTTGATGAAGGCAAGTGAAATATTGATGCAGAGAAACGCATCAGATCTTGGAAAAATAAGAGAGCTCTTCAAGAAATATGGCTACAAACCACATGCCAAAGACTCTACAGGTAATATTTCTTGGCAATACGGTATGTGAAGACAAATATAAATTCATAAAATGTTTTTCTTTAGCCAAGTGTATATTTTTATTAAGAGATCAAGTACATCTATGTTACTAGTTTTATAATAACATCCAGAGGGTAAAAGATTGTGTAGTTTGTATTCACGTGATGATGTCATTAACTTAAATCACAATAGAGAAGATATTAAAATAATGTGCTTCACAGCAAAAATGGGACAAGAGAAGCACGTACAGGGGTTAGGTGACACATGGCAAGCAGCAGGAGCTTGGTCATTGGAGGAGAGAAGTTAATGCAGTAAAAAAGTGCAACCACAGCTGTGTGAAAAATTGATATACGCCAAATGAGTTCAAATTACTGCAACTGTCAGTGCTACACATGCTCCTTTCGGTTTCAAGGGCCCAGTCAGTCTTCAAGAAACCTTTGGCAGGTCACACCTTAACTTTCCCTTCAGCATTATCCGGTCATTACTCAAAATAAAGTTGTGGTCGTGGACCACATTCAGTCTCACCTCCGAGTTAAGCTACCACAAGTGTTTTACAATGAGATGGCAGAAGGCTCTGATTTTCTAGCACCTTCCTTCCTGTCTCTGACTTTAAAGACGACTCCAAACAGAACAAGATTAATTTATTTTTTTAAGATCTATTTTTAAACTAACTGCATCTGAATACGTAACTCCAATACATGGGGAAAGTTAACATCTCTGACACATTATTTAAAACATCTTTTCTTTTACCCACCTTGTTTTTTGCGTCATGCAGAAATTCACAAATATTTTAGGGTGTTTCAATTAAGCATACAAATCACACATTTGCTTATTTCTGCATTAGACTGCTTGTTGTCTAAAAAGCTACCATCTTTTCATGAGTTTTTGTTGCTGCTTCATAACCTTTCCTCAGTGCTGTTCTTCTGAAGAATGAGTATTCTAGTACTGTGTGCAACCTTTGCTCTAATCCATTTTCGGTTCTACAAAACAATTGTTTTCACTGTCATTTACACTGTACACTTTAAACAAACTTCCACTATTGCACTGAAATAAAAGCAAATAAATAAATTTAAGGTTAGCACTTCCTGCCCGTTCCATGCAGGGAGGTGAATTCTATTAAAAATACATTTGTGTAAAGGTCTTTCCGTTTTATTTTCCCTAGAAATAATATTTACCAGTAGAGTGAAATTCAGTACATGTGTAACCTGTATTGTAAACATAGCTTAGACTGATAGGAGCTTTTGATATCTGCTGTAGCTTGTCCTGGCTTCAGCTGACATAGAGTTCATTTTCTTCCTAGTAGCTGGTACAGGGCTGTGTTTAGGAGAATAACGCTGAGACACACTGATGTTTTAGTTTTAATATTAATTTAGCTAATTTTCGTTTTAATATTAATATTAAACTGTTTTTATCTCAAGCCATCTGTTACACTTCTTCCCCCCCCCCCCCCCCCCCCCCCTTTCCTAGGTGGGGGAATTGATTGAGTGGCTGCCTGATGCTTAGTTGCAGGCAGGAGTTAACCCACAACAGAGCCTCAGGCTTTGAAATGGAAGAAGAAATCTATTTTTTACAACAGTAAATATATAAAAAATAATGTTGGGGGAGGAAGCCCCATTTTATTTTATAAATTCTTAGAACAGAAGCTTCTGACAACTTTTTTTCATTCTTACTTTTCAAACAGAAGAGAAGCAAGAAGTTGTTACCAGTGATTCGACAGCGTGTGCCCAGAATAAATCTGAGGAAGAAAAAGCAGATGCACCTCATCTTCCAACTTGTACTGAGAAGCCACCGGTGCCCAAAGACCCACTACGTGACCCTCGGCTTTCTGATTTTGGTCTCTCACAATATGCTTTCTCCAGGACTTGGAGTGCAGCGAAAGGACAACGCACAACAAATGCATATCAAGACATTTCAAAGAACAGGACTCCACTAAAAACACAGAGCCCTCATATTTTGGCCAAAACACCAAAATGTATGCTAAAGATGGATGATTATGAGTGTGTGACACCAAAACTTGAACACTTTGGCATCAGTGAACATACCATGTGTATGAATGAAGATTATACGATGTCACTTCTTCACAAAACTGCTTCGACAAGCAGGAAGTGAGTAAATTACTTAAATTCAGATTGTTTCTCTACTGAATTTTCTGAAGTTCCTTCTTGCTGTACTAATTCCTTGCTACTATTGCCCTTCTCTTGATCTTCAAGCAGTTGATATTTTGTTATCTACCATCTGGTTAGTCCCATGTCTTTATTCACCTCTGCTTATCTTGTTACGTACCCTTTGCAGTGCTAAACACTGCCAAGGAGTGCAGATACCAATAGATATACGTGTGTATATATACCCATATATACATATATATGTATATACACACCTTCCCTTGCCCGCATCATAAGAATCTTCCACATGCAATCTATTTACAAAGGGAAAATGCACAGCATATCTATGATCTTTTGCTTTCCTTAACCTTGCCTTTGAGCATGTGTTGTCCACAGTAGGTATTACCTGGCTAATTTAATCATTTCAAAAGCTTTAGGAGTATAGACCTGCAAAAAACTTCTAAACCACTCAGTTAAAATGCCTCATTTTAGAATCAGCGTCTTATCTCTTATGTTGTTTGTCAGCTCTTTTTGCTCCAGTCTTCTGTTGAAAAGACATCTCCAGGTTTTCATTGTTCTAATTAAAAGAATTTTGTAGCAGTGAGATATAGAAAACCTTTGCAGTAGAAGTGGTTTTCTATACTTCTAAATTAAAGGTAGTAAAGGTAGTTAGACCATGTTTTTATGGTTAGTATGGGAAACACGTTCAATTTTAAAAGCTGGCAGTATTTAAAAGAGACTTGTCATTCTGCCACTAAATATTTGGTATTTAGAGAAATTACTCAAAAAAAAAGAATCACATGCAAAATAAGTTGTGGAAATAATCATTCAACTTTTTTTTCTTTTTTTATATATATATATATCTCTTTGATATTTGCCATAGGCACAGGTATGATGTTCTTCAGGACCATGCCAACTTAAGGGACTTTGTCCCCCAGAGATCCAGTTTACTGCAATAGTTAATTAAAAAAACACTCAGAATGTAAGATTATGGGGAAGGGGTAGTGAAACTGAAAAGATACATTTTCTTTTAAAATAGTTTTGGGATCTCTCCTTTTGAATGGTTATGTAAATACTACAATGTCTATAAAGTTTCTATAGTATTTGAATTGTAACAGCCAGAAAACTGTTACTGAATCCTGAAAGGTACTAATTCAAAAATCATTCCTTCTCAAATAATCATTTTTAAATAGTTTCAACTTATCGCACAATGTAAGTTCTTCTAATATCTATATTTTTTTTATTACTGCACTAGTTTTCCTATTTAATGAGAACTCTTCTAAATGTAATCTTCAGCTCTAATTATGGTTGTAATTTATGTATGGATAGATCCATAAATAATAGATTCTATTTCTGTGGCTTCTGGTGAAACAATTAGACAGTCCACTAGTGATATTTTTTTTATATATATAATAAAAAAAAAAAAAAAAACATGCTAGCAGTCTTCCATACCCCTAATAATAATATTACAATTCTGTAGAGAATTAGTTACAGCATGATTGCTCTTTAACACATTGTCAATATTAACGACCAAAGCAGATGGACACATAGTAATTGTAACTGAAGTTAAAGCTGCATATGGTTTCAGAATTAGTAGCATATGTAAGAGGTCATGACGTTAAGTTATTGGAGTTAAAATTATGTTCAACTCTCTTTTAGCTTATTCGTTGTGTTTATTTTGGAACATTAAATTAGAGTTAGCCCGTGGTTTGATCGGGGTTGGAAATTAAACAGCTTCTTACCTCCTAAAAGCACTCATCTTGTCTCCTAGTGTGAAGGCACAGCATGTTAAATGGGTAGAACACTAAGCAGCAAATTGAAAAAAAAAAGGGGGGGGGGGGGGGGGATTTAAAAAATAAATCTATTTTTTCACTAGATAATGGGCAGAATCTCTTCCTCAAGGATCAGATAAGCAAGCAGTACAAATGAGATAGCTTTCTACTTGTAGTTTCCAGATACAAAGACAGGTAATAGTTCTGACTTTCTTGGAGACAGCCCTGCCCTTTCAATTCACTTGCCTGTGCCAGTCAGGTCTTGTACCCAGCTGAAATCTGTCTAGCAGCTGTGCACTGTGTGAAACTACTTTAAAAATTCACCTCAAAGTTCTTAAAAATGCTTAGCAGACCTCAACTCCTCTGTTTTTCAGGTTTTCAGTTTTAAAGCAGGTAAAAAGAACGATATGCTTTGCACCTGCTACAAAACTGAAACCAAAAGTATGTAGGAAAGAAAAGGAGGGGGAAAAAAAGGTATCTGAAAAAAAAAATGTTTATTATTATACTTGTTCTTCTCCATTGTAATAACTAAAAATCATACGGATTCAGGTATCTATAATACTTCCACATCAAAATTGACTTAAGTTCTCTCTTTTTTCAAACTCAAAATTTGAGATGTGTTCATCTAAGTAAACTACACTGCATTGTTCCTTTACATATTTATTTATTTTTAGCTTAGGCTCTAAATCTGATTCTCATAGTTAAGATAAATTTTTAAACATTTAAGATAATTGTTTTTACAGACACACTTTTATGTAGAGTTTAGGTAAGCTTCCACTTTTTGTCTGACATTGTCTCTTAACTGCCTTCTTCCAATAGAATATCTTGGATATGGAAAAATATTTTTTACCATTTCTGCTTCTGTGGAATTGATACTAAATGGCTGTCCACTCTCAAGTCAGCTAGTGATTAACATAAGTAGTCTTATTCAAACTTAAAAATTGAATTCAAAGCTTTTTCACAATAGCATTAGTATGGTAAAAGCCAGAAAGACTTTTCTCTTGTCGTTCAGAATTTTGTAGGCAACAGGCAGTTCAAAATAAAATGGGCTGTACCCCTAACATGGAACTGATCTTCTGGAACAAAGAATATTAATCCTACCTGGTACACCTTTGTTTTATTTTGTTGTGGTGGTTTGGGGTTTTTTTAATCATCTTTGAGGAAGAGTTTTTGACTTGCATGTTGATGAACAAATACTAGAAAAGCAATCAAGTTGTCAGTATTCCTTTGGTTGTTATTTCTTCATATTATTTGAGAGCTAATTGAGGGGTTTGGTTTTCAGACTGGTTAAAAAAAATAATCATGAAGTGAAAGTACCAGAAATGACATCCAGGGAAATCATGGTTACTCCTGGGCCAAAACCAAAAGTGGCAGCTGAGAAAGGTAAGTTAAAAATATATGAAATAAATACACATAGGACTTTTTTTTTTTAACATAATGCATGAGTACATTGTAAACACACAGTTAAATTTTAAACTGTGTTTCTGGATAAATATAGTTAATTCAGGCCCAGTCATTGTATGACTATTAATGTCTAAAAAATGGTGGCTTCTACAGGGAAGTTTCTCGCTTCAGTATAAATCTTTGTTCTTTCTTCTACTCCTATCCATCTAGAATTATGCAGAGGCATCCATCATTTTGTAGTGCAACTTATCCTCCTTTGAAATAAAAAAACTATTTTGCCAACTTAGGTTTTTTTTTTTCTTTCTGAGAATACCTATTAGATCTGTTTAAAGTCATGTTTAAGGAAACTGCTTTGAAAGAGGCTAACAAGGCAGTAACTTAGATCTTTCAAGAATAGTGTTAAAACTCCTTTGAAAGGAGATGTAACATTTTCTTTTGAAAATGTGTGAAGATCTTGGCACAAACACAGTGACAATTTAATATATGAGAAGCTAAAACAGTGTTGATTTAAGTTAGGCTTTTTCAGTTATGTGCAGATTTATTACTTTTGGTTTACGTTTTCATTTGCTGCTTTTATGGAATTCTGTAGTTTGGATATGAAAAATATCAGCTAAAATGATACAGGTGTTTTAGAATGTCCAAATCTATGAAAAGCTAATAGACTTAGAAAACTAAACTGGTGTGTACCTGTGTGTCTTTGTGTATATTTTTATTTTTATTCTTCTCCCCGCTCCCTTCCCTCTGCCCTTAATTCCAGCAGCTGACTGGATGGCTTCTCCTATGGTACTTGTGTTCTGTACTCCCGATGTGACAATCTCTTCCAGAACAAATAGCATAGTATTAGCAAGGTCACCAGAGACAAATGAACTGCCTCTTCCCAGTCATACAGAAACGCCACAGCATCCAGACTTTCAAACAAGATGGCTAAAACCAGAAGCTAAGGTAGTAAACAGCAATTCTGTACATTTTCACAGACTTTTTAACATAAACAGGTTTTTTTCAAATATCAGTCTGGGATCCCTTTCCAGCACTACTTACGTTATTGCAGCAGATCTTTCTAATAGCAATTTTATAAGAACATGTATTTTCCCTAAGATAAGCAAATTAACTGAAAGCATGAAATACCTCTTTTCCAGCAGATAAAGCAGGGAGAGAAGACTGAGTCGGTGACGAAGAAAGATGCAACAGATAAACATTACAAAGAAGATAGAACTCCTTTTGCTGTGAGATCCAATGAGTATCTTAAACATGCTGGAGATCCTTCTCCTCCCGAACTAAAACCCTATGACCAGTTACTCAGTACCCCTCCACCTCCAGAAATAACAAGAATACCAGATGATGTCCTGCAGGTTAGCTAAATTTCTTTTTTTTTTTTTTTTTCCCCTAAATAGTTTTAATATCAAAATAGTAAAATTAAAAGGGCTTAGTGCTATCAAATTTTGCTCCTGAAAGAGTTCTCTGCTGCTTATTAAAAACATATAAACTGTAATCCTGGTTGGAGTTCTTAGATAATTCTTACTACCTTTTAATTTCCTGTAGTTACTGTCCAAGTATAATCATAAAGTAGACCCTTCTAAAGCCAAGGAAATGGAGACCAAGGCAGGAAACAGTACAAGACATGAAAGTGATTTCACTGATTACTGCAACAAAGAGAACAGGTATGATTAATCTTTACAAATTTGGTTATGTAATTTAATTTGGAGGAACTATGAGGACGCTTTCACCTAAACGCATTTAGAAAATCATGCAGCTGCTTGCTCTTCGGCTACTGACGTAGCTCTTATTGCTGTGACAAAATACTCTCTGGCAAGATATCTGACTGCCTTTATTGTAAAGACTAAATATTATAATTGATTGTGTGTTTGAAATCTCACAGGTTTTTAATTTTTTTTTTTTTTAAAGGTGGTAGAGTTTTACTGGTTTGTCTGTAGATCTGTTTTATTTCATGGCAATCAAAGCATCATTGAATGCTTTCTTCTGAGTAAATTTAGGCAATAAAACTAAGAAATGGGAGAAAGCTATGTAGGTGACACGACCTATTTTACGGTCACTTTGGCAAAGACAGAGTTCTTTGAAATGCAAAGCCACCTTATGAAGCGTATGTGAAATGAAATTACAATGAGTAATCTTTGAATAATGGAATCATAGCTTTAAAAAGAACTTGATCGATTTGAATACAAAGAAGTTCTTCTAGTAGCTTGATGAAGTGTAGATATTCTTGATGCAATGTAGTTAATATATGCATATTACACTTGTTGATTAGCTGCTCAACTTGGGGTCAGTACAGTTTATTTAGGTAAAAGATACAAGGAGTATGTATGGAGTGAAATTCACAACAACCCAGAATGAGATGGAGTTAGAATCCATTTATCAAAGATACTTCCTTTTGAGTAATCAAATAGAGCAAAGCTCTTACTGTAGTTGACTCTTTGTTTGCTTTTTGGTGTTTCTGGTTGTTTGGTTTGGTTTTGTTGTTTGGTTGGGGTTTTTTTCTTGTCAATAATAACAAAGTTTTCAATGTTTCTGTCTTACGCTAATTTAAAACTTGATTTGACATGAGTTCATTCACTCTTCTGGATATATTTGCAGAGGATACCCTGGATATTTCAAGCCAAACATCTAAACTCAAGCTGAAGATGATGGTGAGACTGTTTCAGATTCGTGGATCTTACTACTGCATCATAACAAGCTCAAAGTAAAATGAAATACAGAGAACCATACGAAGGAAAACCCTTTTTATCCGAAAAAAATTATTTATCCATGGTGTGGATAAACTTGTTTGAACTAACAACCTGGAGGGGTTTTAAGTTTTTATATATATGCTTCAAAGAGGGCTGGTGTCATGCATGAGGCAGTACTTTCACCCAGTTCTCCTGCTTGTATACGCTTGCATTTGCAGTAGGCTGTAGAGGGCTGTAGTTAGGCTGCAGTAAAGAGAAAGCCCAATATATTGCCCCAGAAAGTGTCTATCTCTGGCTGTTCTGGTGATGCTGTACATTTTTTTGCAGGGCTGAGTCTGAAGTGTAGTACTTTGACAGGATTTGGTATCTTCAACAGAAACAAGTCTTTTTTTATTGGAAGAGTAACTCCTGCTTTACTGGTGAAAGCACTTCAGTGCTATTAGTAGCTTCTGCAATTCTAAGACATATCAGACATGGTCCTGCATCAGGCTCTGTGGTGCTACACATCTGTTTTCCTTTTGACAGTCTAACTTCTCTAGCCCTAAAAGATGACTGGCTCAAATAAGAATTTTTTTTTTTTTTAAATAGATTGGTATTGTTAGACATATATCTTCCACTGCTGGGAAGGTTCGCAGGCAGGCATGTAGGTGATTGCTTACTCTCCTGTGCTGCTGCCATGTACATTCTCTAAGCGGTGGTGTCACTTGTAAACATGCACATCTACCCCTGGAATACCTGACCAAGCTTAAGTTCTCAGAGCTGTTTGGCGCTTTTTTAGTATCTGGTAGTAAGCATGATTTTTTTTTTCCTACCTGAGATACTACTTCTGTCCACAAGAAATCCCAGCTACGCATTCTTCTTTGGACTCAGTTTGCTGTTGCCACTGTCAGCTATTCCTCTGTGACTCCAGGACTGCTCTTACCAGCTGTACACTGTCTTCCTGTTGATGGCTAAAATTCTGCTGTTTAGATGAGGGTGGACATGCACCACATGAGAAGGGAGAGACTGTCCCAGGAGAGAGGGAGAAGCATATGCTTTCAGCTTTCTGAACACACCTCGCCACTTTTGTTGTTAAGTCCTCAGGGTATCACATAATCTGGAGATGCCTGTAAGTATTTCTCCTGTTGCTTATATGGAGTTGTCCTGGATAAAACATAGCAAGTAAAGGAGCCTTTTTCCTGCTATTCCAGTCCTTCTCCAGGATGAGCTAATTAACTAGAAAGCTGATTTTTGTACTAGTTCTGGACTGAGTACACTAATTTTTCTGTGATGGCTTCTGTTTAAAATTATGTATATATTATATGTCAGTCTCGATCTTCATCAGTACTTTTGAATACTAAATAAACCTGTGTCAGATGCTTTGTGGCTGCTTGAAAAACTAATCGTCCTGCTGCTATAAACTCACCTACTTGTTCTATCCAGCTCCTTCAGAGAGTGAAGGCCAGACCTCCTTTCACCACCTTCAGAGAGTGAAGGCCAGACCTCCTTTCACCACCTTCACAGACTAAAACCACTTAATGGGCTGGATGCTTGTCACGGAATTTTGTGGTCTTAAAAAGGTACAAAGTTTTCTTCTCCAGAGCAAGAATTCTTTTTTATTACTTTTTTTTTTTTTTAATTCTTGTTTTCTTATTCATACCAGTTCTCCCACGCAGGTGAGTGTGTGGCCAGCTGGTAAACTGCACAGGCTCAAATACTGGAACAAGTAGGGATGCATCGATAGGAGGAGGGTAAAACTCACCTTAAGCCAGTATTGCTGCTGAAGAAAGGCTTGTCCCACCACACACTAAAGTAATAGAACATGTCAGAGTGGGAATAATGCAAAAGAACTTAAAATAAAAGTTACCTGTTGGTTTGTTGGGGGGTGAATCCAATAATGGCATTGACCTGTTAGCTCTTCATTCAATTGCACTTTCTAAGTAGTAAACACAGTACTTCTGTAAGGGGTTGAAGAAGTGCAGTCCAGTCTGGGCATCCAGTTAGTTGCTCTGCAGTCCAAACCTGAGGTTTCCCAAAGCAGAATCTCAAGCAGCAAATCTTATAATAATAAATAATTGAATCGACTGATACAGCAGCCGAGTCAGCTTGAACTGAGTGCCTCCAGCTAGGGACCCTGAACAAAGAAATCCCTGGGTCTTCATACCCTTAGGGACTAGGCAGCTGCCCTTCATGTGGTTGTCTTGTGCCTTTCACGTGCCCTTTGCTCCAACAGCAGTTCTGCCCTGAGATCCGACACCTTCTGCCTCCTTACTGGATTCTTTCAGTGTCTCCAGGCAGCAGGCTGTTGTCTAGTTGCAGCTGTTGCTGACGTTTGTACCCTCCTTATCTTCTGTTTGTGCTGACCCGGGAGGCCTTGTCTTGCTTGAATGGACACCAGTTCAGTAAACTAGGCGAAAGTTGAAAGTTTGCGGCCTAAGGCTTCAGCTACTTGTGCTAAGCAGAGCCAGGCAAGCGACATACTAAATCACACAATACTAACTCTAAAATGATTCATTCTGTTTGACACTTTCTTAAGCTAAACAACAAATACCTCTTAACAAAGGGACGGTCATCACCTGAAAATAGACGAAAGTGAGTCAAGAGTACAGTTCCACTGTGCTTCATTTAGTTTAACTGGGGGTGCTTCCACTAGAGGCTGTTTCACCAATTCTCTTGCACAGAATCTAGGGCTTGTGCAGTTTTATGATGGATTCCTTCTATTTGCTGACTCACTGAAATGCTAATCAATTTTCTTTTCCAGTTTGTCCTCCCCGACAGTAATCTCAAACTCAGCTTCTGCCTGTGTGAGTGCTGGATCACATGTAAGGGAAGGGTGAAAATAGGATCACATCTTCTAGCAGTAGCCTGCAGTCAGAAAAGATTGAACCCAGCACAAAACCACACTTCAGTGTTTAGGGACATCTGAGAAGCAAACAGAAAACCATAACCTTTAGTTCTCCCTCATTTGCTGTGCTGCTTTTTTTTTTTTTTGGTTTTAAGCATATCAAATGTGTCAGCTAACAGAACCTTCTCTCCACCATCCCATTTGTTGTCGAAGGGACATCTCAATTTTTCTGCCAAAAAAACACCTTAAGATGGTCAATGCTTTCTTATATTGGAAATGTTTCACCTCAGGTTAAAGACAGATTTTGCAGTGAAATGAAACTTGTTATTGTCAAATGGATAAATGACAAGCATCACATTTAATGCCTCACATTGTGCTTTTTCTGATGGTTTTATAAATCACTGGAGCAGTAACTGAAGTCCAGGCTTCCCTAGTTATTTAAAGCATCAGGGATGCTGTACATTTCCTGTAAGATGCAATATTTGCTTTGTTCCCCATCGTCATTATTCAGCAGGTCCATTACTCATGGCGGTCACATGTTCCATCAATAGCTGTAGCTGATGTTGGAGCTGCCTTGTATTTTGGGGCTACCTTGTTTCCCCGTGGGACAGTAATGCAGAGATTGTGGCACTTATAAGGAGCAATGACAACATCCAGTGGCCACACTGTGGAATGGCATGTCCACGTGAATACAACCTTCTACCATGAAGACATCAGTCAAAGCTGGCTATGTTAGCTATCAACTTCACTAAACATGAAACCTTATGCTGCTGTTGCAGTAATACCCACTTTTACAAAGGCTCAGTTGACCTCACGGTAGGGAGCTCACCAGGTCCCTGAATGTCTTTGCTCTTGTGTTGTGTAATTCAAGCTGAAGAGGTTTTTAAGAAATACCACTCAGTGTGGACACAGGAGGAAGGGTCCATGGCAGAAGCTGCTGTGCTACACAGGCATTTCTCCTGGGGAGAGACCAAGGGAAGGATAGCTTGCAGAACACCTAGCAGGAAGGTGTTCAAATACTGTCATAGTTTTTGGTTTAATGTATTCCTGGCTTAAAGCCCAGTGATTAGCTCCCTGTTGTGATTGCTGACGCAATTGTTGCAAGCCAATCTACGGCCTCGCTGCACTGTCCCGCCTTTCCCCTTTCCTCTTCCCCAGCTGCAGGACCTACGCCCTTGGTTGCGTCACCGCAGTTGTGGCTGCAGGCAAAGCCATTCCTGCTTGCTCAACCACCAGGCACTAACAGTTGTTTTCCAAGGGTAAACTGTTCCGGGACTCTGGGTGCTGACCCAAATCCCTGCTCACCTGCAAAGGCACTGACGGGTGTTAAGGCAGGCAAAGGGAAGCAGTCACCGGATTGTCTTGCTGAGTGTTGAAAAGGTCAAGTGAGTTTTTGGGCCAGGATGTCTCTACTTCAGCCTGTCAGTTCTGTGAGACTGGAAATACCCTGGGGAGAGTCCCAAACACCCCAACCCTTAGTCATTTTTTATCTCCAGCACCTTGCCCACATATACCAGCCAGGCAGCTCCACCTTGTCACCGACAGGCCACTGTGGCCGGGCGCAGTGCCTGCTCTGCATAGCAGGATAAAACGTGCGTGGTTTATAATTCACACTCCTCGGGGCCCTCTTCTGTCAGAGGCGCTGATGCTTTTTTTTAACCCAGCCGCTCTGCTGTAGTGTCCAGACACAAGTGCTGAGACAAGGGCAGGAGGTAATTGGATCACTTGGGTTTTGGCAGGTCCTGTCTTAGCTGTCGCATCACTTACAGCGCTGTTCTTTGAACATGACCATGGCTGTTACATTCTTTTGCTCCAGCACAACAGCATTTCTGGACCCTTCTCACTTTTCCATGCTCTCCATCAAGAGAGTGAGAACTTGCTGATAGTGCTTAATGTTTTCCTGCTGCACCACAGCTCTTTCTGGTTTTTCAACAGAGCTGTAAAGCAAGATTTAAGCCTCCACAACTGCTCCAGTCAGATGTGAACATGCTACCAGAGCAAGGAACGTATCTGATGCATCCCAGTTTATCGACAAAGCACGTGTCCTTACTTCCTAACTAGGGCAGGAATTAACCAGACTAGCAGTTCCTCCACCAAAGACACATCCAGCCTCTCCTAAAAGCCCCGCAGAATAGATTTGCTCAGTGTCCTGCTGCCATCGCAGGGAAGGAAATGGCTGCTCTGCTGAGGCTGTAGCCTCTGTGCCTGTACATACATATATCTGTGTTCGCACCCATGCAGGAACCTCTAGTGGAGGGGGTGGTGAAACTGGCGGGGGACGCTGTGAAAACAAGAGACCTTATTTTAAGGCATGAACATGTCCAAGAGGAATCTTGGGGGGAGGGAGTGGTTGCTAGCAAAAGTGCAGACATGAGAGTTGTTTCTGCTAGGGCTTTAAGCGCCCAAAAAGAAAATGGCGGGGGGGGGGGGGGGGGGGGGACCCCCCCCCGGGCTTTTCCAGGCAGGGAAAAAAAACCGCCAAAAGCAGCGCCCTCCTAAAAACAGCAGTGGGGCGCACCCTCTGTGGGGTGGGGT
>JANVCC010000021.1:53173843-53636589 GCA_025345505.1 Todiramphus chloris collaris
TGTTGTCACTTCTTATTGACACGAATCATCCAATTTTCTCCATTACATTATTAATGTTTACAAATATCTGCAGGGTGGGTGTCAAGTAGAAGGGGCCAGTCTCTTTTCTGTGGTGTCTTGTGGTAGGATGAAGAGCAATGGTCACAAATGGGAACATGGGAATATCCACCTCAGCATGAGGAAAAACTTGTTTACTGTGAGGATGATGGAGCCCTAGAACAGGCTGCCCAGAGATGCTGTGGAGTCTCCTTCTCTAGACAGTTTCAAAACCTGCCTGGACATGATCCTGTGTGGCCTGCCCTGGGTGATCCTGCTTCTTCTTAGAATCCTGATTCTAAGTGCTGTGAACTTATTTCTCATTTCAAGAGTAAAACTTATATTACTTTTCTTTCTGTAAAACAATGCAGAAATTACAGAATCATAGAATTGTCAGGGTTGGAAGGGACCTTAAAGATCACTTAATTCCAACCCCCCTGCCAATGGCAAGGACACCTCCCACTAGAGCAGGTTGCTCAGAGCCCCATCCAGCTTGGCCTTAAAAACTTCCAAGGATGGGGCTTCCACCACCTCTCTGGGCAACCTGTTCCAGTGTCTCACCACCCTCATGGGGAAGAAATTCTTCCTAATGTCCAGCCTGAATCGACCTATCTCTAGCTTTAATCTATTCCCTCCAGTCCTATCACTGCCCTCCCCAGCTTTCTTGTAGGCCTCCTTTCTTTATGTGCTTGCAGGTGCAAAATAAGCAACTATCAGAGACTCCTAGAACTGCTGATGCTGCAAGAGAGCTCTGGAGGAGACTACCCAATCCAAACCTCTGCTCTGAGAAGACCTCAAGAAGGTCCGATTGCTCAGGGCCAATCTGGGTGGCTTTTGAGAATTCTGAAGGATGGAGAGACCCCTCTGTGCAACCTGCTCCAGTGCTCAGTCACCCTCACAGTTAAAAAAACAAGAACCCCCCCCCAAAACAACAAACAGAAAAACCCAGTTGGTTTATTTTTCTTCTTACATTTAAGTGAAATTTCTGAGAACTTGGTACATGGCCCTGCCTCTAGTGCTGGCCATGGCTGAGAAGCCTGGGTCTGTCTTCCTTAATGCCTCCCATCAGATACTTATACACAATGGTAGGATCCCCCTGAGCCATCTCAAGGCTGTGCAGTCCCAGCTCTCTCAGCCTGTCCTCATAGGACAGGTGCTCCCATCCCTTAACCACCCCATCGAGCTATAGCTGATGCTGTATTATAGTGGTTTAACATGTTGATTTACAAGACAAGAGAACCAACAACCTATTGGAGTTCACCCTCAGCTTTTATTAACTTCCTTTTGTGGCAGCCTGGATAGTGTTACACAGTTTTAAATCTACGTTAAGCTACAGCAGTTCATCATTTTATTACCGAAGGGAATGACTCAGCCTTGCCACCATTGGCAGGATTTGATTTCCCAGGCAACAATACAGTTTATTACACTGTTAAAATTAATTTATCTGCCCTGATAATGTTATACAGCAGGCAGTGACATTTTCCAATTAGCAAAACAATGATCTGGTGGTCAGAGGAAGGAGCTAAGAGATAAGGAAGTATTTGTTTTATCACTGAACCCTGAAAAACTGGCAACTAGGCCTTTGAGGAGGAGCTCAAAAAGACTGATAAAAAGGAGCATCCTGCCCAAAAGAGGCTGAGAGCTGGCTAGCTGCCAGAAGAAACGTGAAGTCAGTGAAGGATTGCAGAATCCGAGAGAAAGCCGAAGGTGGCAGGAGGAGATCGCCACCACCGACCCAGTTCAGGACCAAAAAGCCTTGTGTGCCCCCCACCCCCCTTACAGAGCACGCATGCTAATTTGCATAGGCTAATTGAAATGTAACTAACCAGTAGCGGCCGGGATGGTAATTACTGACCAATGAGTGTAAACGTAGGTGTGTTTTTACTAACCACGGAACACGATAAATACTCTGTGGCTCCTTTGTGAGGTGTGCTGGCTTTGTGGAGGTAGCACTCAGCTTTCTGCAAATGCCAACTGAATAAAATCCCCCTGCTCTGGGTGTCTCTTGGTGCACTGCACAGCGGGGAAATGACCCAGCTTGTGGAACAACATAGGTGCACGCTTTGGGCTCACCATGTGAACCACCATTTCCAAAACAAAGGAATTTATGTCTAGAATCAGGTATCATAAAAGAACAGCTGTAACAAATAAAACACAGTTCTGCTGTGAATCTAAGTAGTTCCTTCTGCTAGAACTTTTTAAGTGCTTTATTTATGTGAAAAATTACACGGTGTGCTTGAGTTTTAAGTAAATTCAGGCATGACTTAATTTATTGTTCGTGAGCTGTATTAACAATCACCATTTATTTCCAGTCTAAAATCTTAGATTCTTACTTTATGTCTTTGGAAGAGAAAGTTGAAAATTATTTGGAAGTAAACACGCAGTTACGTGATCTGTAACCTGATGAAGGTTTTACTGGAGACGACTCTGTCTTGCTAAACAAGGCATAACATGGTAAACTGGATTCCCACCAGTTTAGGCTGAGGTCCCACGTGTACCTGAGTTAATCTAACAGCTCACTCTTGCCAAAGGAGGGGGATTTAGCTCCCCGTGGCCTGTCCTGACTTCCAGTCACGTTGAGGGGCTTTTCCCTCCCTTCTGCCAGGCGTGGCCCTCACTAGATGCTTCCAAGAATAAGCTAAATTGCCTAATGTAAGATGGAACTATGCATCTGGGGGCTGGTTTTCTGTCAGTTTATTGTAATTGACACTTTCTAAACCAATTCCATGATTGCCAGACCTGATGCAAGAGAAGAGGTGTAAGTGAGCACCCAGGCACAGCTGGGAGACGGAGGGAGACAATAGGAACTGCAGTAAGGTCTGGCTCT
This sequence comes from Todiramphus chloris collaris, assembly GCA_025345505.1. Taxonomy (NCBI): domain Eukaryota; kingdom Metazoa; phylum Chordata; class Aves; order Coraciiformes; family Alcedinidae; genus Todiramphus; species Todiramphus chloris. The sequence continues at coordinate 53,176,707 of JANVCC010000021.1, forward strand.
TCAGTGCTACTGAGATAGATGGTCGATTGCTTCACACTTTCTTAAGTTTTAGGAGGCGGGGCCCCCCTCTATTTGTCAGCGACTCTGTGTTCCGTGCAAGCAGTCTATATATGTGCATAGTGTAAATATGTGTGTATATGCTACGGAGAAAATGAAAGGTAGTGAGGTAGAGTAGGGACAAGCAAGTCTCTAGCCTTTACTGTTGTAGAGGAGATACCCAAAATAGGAACCAAACTTTGGATAGGAATGCCTGTAGAGAACAGAGACAAGTGGTCTAAGAAGTGTGAATTGCCTCTTTAAGAATCGTTAACACACATTCCCACTGAAGTGGTTATTTAAAGAGTGAGCTTTTCTTTGTTTATTGGAGCGTCTAGGAAAGGTATGAATGGGACTGCGTGTTGGTGCCCTTAGGATATGGGACTGGGTGAAGCTGCCATAGCCATTTAGAGAAGAACATTGTGGGTCAAGTAGCCTGCTGGCCTATGAAACACTTGCCATAAGTAAATTGTGATTGAAAGGGACAAACAAAAGGAGCAGTTGATATTGGGTGACTTAAAACTTTTTAGGCAGAACAGAGAAGATGATAGTAAAAAGTGTCCTTGGGAATATACAGAAAGGAATGGCACAACTGGGCCTGGGATATCAACCGTTGAGATAAACCTCCAAGAAACCAGAAAAATTGTAACAGATGACCAGAAAAAGAAGCTCTGAACATTTCAGACCCGTGAGTATACCAAATCTCCATCCAGAGAATCAGAATCAGCCTCACCTTCTGCAACGTGCTGTTTTCAGGCTCGCAAGGCTCCCAGGACTTCTGCTTTATTGGCTGCACTTGTGAGTTCCTTCTAACCAGGACTACATACCGCTCCTTCATTTTTCATGGTTGTATGTGTGTCCCATAAAGCTTGTTTGATAGAGGACTTGGTCTTGCTTGTGTAAGGTTCAGCTGTCCTGTTCTGGCAACGGTGCAATCATCTTTCAGACATCTTTACAATCAACCAAGTGAACAAAGTCTTCAATTTAATGGAGCTTCTTCTGCAAACCGGTTTTAACTGGTGTTGGAGGAACACTGTTGCATTTTCTTTGCAGATAAAATTGCTGCTATTTTGTGTCATGGTAACATCACAGATGTTTTATGTTCAGAATGTTCTGCGTGCAATAGATCTCATTACAGTGCTTTAATTTCCTGTGTTTTGTACCAAAGCTAGTGTGAATTTCAAGAAGCCTGTAGTGCTGATTGAAAATTATTCTGTTTTGTTTAATTTTCAGTTCTTGTTCATTGTCCTATTTTGAACTGAGAGGATTTGGGCTCACAATACGCACCGTAACTGTCGGGCTTCTCTTGTCCTATTCCACTTACCCGTGAGCCAGCGGGTGAACAAATCAGTGTGTTCAAGGCTGGCAGGAGTGGGCTGAACTGTTAACACGACAGCAGCACCAGTCGGTCTGCCCAGCCTTGCACACGCTGCAAGGACGCGGGCATCGCGTGCAAGGAGCCGCTTGGTGTGCCTCATAAACAAGCTTCCCAGTGAAAGACCTTGCTTAAAGTTGGTTGTGATGTTGCCAAAGGTTATGATTCTGCCATTCAGATGGAACTATTCCATATCAGGTGTTTCCTGAAAGAGCATCCTCAGGATGCTCTTTTTTTTTTTTTTCAGTTTCTGAAAAAATATTTCCAAGAAGAATATATTAGGCAGATGACTGTTATCCCTCATATTTCTATTGTGTTTTGTTTATCTTAAATACCTACAGTGGTTTGTCTGAAAACCTGCAGCATCCACGTATTTTTGAGGAAGAAGCACAATTTGGCAGAGATGCTTACTCCTGTGTCAAAAGTGTTCTCATAAAGCAAATATACTTGACCAAATTATAATGTTTTTTTTTTAAACTGTAATTTATTCATAGTCAGCTGAGACAAACTGGTCAGTGAAATCATACCTGATGCACCTGGGTGTGTGAAGGATTCAGAAGGATGTCTACATTGCTCCTGTAACAGGCCTGGGCACAGGAACTGGAAACAGTGGAGCTCTTTCTTTGTTTCCTTAGGGCACTGCTCCCTGCAATAGGCACCGACAAGGGTCACAGGATGTGACCCTGCCTCTGTCCCCTGAGCAGAGGGAAGGAGGGAGCTGGAGTGTGGCTCCACAGGAGAGGAGGATAGAGGACAACCAACCAGGCCAAGCCAGCTCAAAACTGTTTGTGATCTAAGTCAACAAGAGAGTATGTCTTACACAAGAGAGGTCCAGGAAAAACTGTAATGACTGCTTGAATTTCACCTGGAAGAGACCAGAACAAACTGGAACTTGTAATTGTCAGCAGAGGAAGACGGAATAGAGTTTCAAGTAAAGAAAAAATTAAGTCCTGGTCTGTCACATAGAGTTATTTTCTTCATTGTACAAATACATGTGAAGGTGTGATGGTGAGATGTACTAAATATTCTATTGATTTTTCCTGGTGGGGGTGGTAGACTTAGTTACAAATATAAAATCAAGGAAGAAATGTTGCCAGAATCTAAACCTGGATTTCATTAAAATGTGTTGTCATTTCTCTATAAAATACATCTGCTACAATGTTCCAGAAATTTTAGACACACAATAGAGTAATAAACTGCTTTTATAACTTGGGTAATACTCTACCATAGATTCCTGATTTCCCCCCTACTGTTTGTATGAAATTACCTCAGTACAGAAGTGTTCGTACACTGTAAGGAAGGAATAAATGGGTTGCCATTGCAGTAAGTGGAAATTTTAAATATTGAATACAAGATGTGTTTTGTAGAGAGGATGACCAACACCAGAAGTTTGTCAGCGTGTAATTCACTTCAAATAGGATGGCAGCACATGCCCCTGCCTACACTCCCTTACAGCTCTGTTGCCCATTTTTCCTTCACTGGGGTAGCTTCGTTACTGGAAGCAGTGGTGGGCAACCCATTGTGAAGGTTACTTTCATCCCTGGTGCTTTTCCCAGTTGCAGGTGTTTCAGCCACCTATTGAGCTAACAGGTTTGCCCTGGGACCGTGGAGGCTGCCTGACCTGCAGCCCCTGCGCCGGCTGCTCTGAGGACAGCAGCACCAAACACCCTGCATGGCAAAGTCAGCACGTCTCCTTGCAATATCATCATCTGGAAGAGATGTGTTTGGTGTTGTCTTCCGTGTTTTCCATGCAGACAAATCCCTTCCCTGGCTGCTTCCCGGGTTAATGTGTTCCCATTCTTAAGCATGACACAAGAGTCTGAGAAGGGGGTGAGTGTCCCCATCAGAGACACAGTCTTGCTCATGTTTTGCTGGGAACACTTCCACAAATAAGCATTAACAAATTAGGTGGATGGTTATTCCAGTATCTTCCCCTAAACATCTCTTCTGGTCTCTTCCCACAGTAGAATAATACTAAAAGTCTCAAGCTCTTTCTCCTAAAGGAGAAAATTCCAAGAAATCTAACCAAAGTACATGTATTTTATACTCAGCTCCCTGACTATGCTTCTCTTCAGCATGCCGTACCTCGCTAGAAGGTTCCAGTCTGTGGCACACACAGTTTTTACTGAAATGGTAGGTGGCTAAAGATGCATCCTGCACACCCGGAACAGTTATTTTCTTCTCTGCCCCAGGATGACAGATCTTAACACAAAGAACCTCCCTGTGTTTGTGGCATTTCACAATGTTTCGTTAATGACAACAGAGCTGTTGATAAATAAATCCTCTCTGGTCAGCCACAGTAAAAGGCCCGTTTTATTTTGCTTTGTTCTGTGGCTCACAGAGCCGCACAGAAGGTTTATGAGGGCAGTGCACATCCTTCATAACAAAGGTTGATGTCATGTAAGCCATTACATGTGTCCTGCCTCCAGAAGCAGCATCATAAAGAGTCAAGCAAAACTTTTCTCCAAAATAAGTAGGTCCAGGTGGCAAGTCTGGTCAAGCACAAAGCAAAGCCTCAGCACCCCGAGACAGCTCAGCTACATCGCAGAAATACCTCTTAAGGCTCAGAGTGCAGGTCAGAAAACACAGTTTTGTGACTTCTTGGGGTTTTGTTATTTTTTTTCCTAAGTGGCCACTTATGAAAAAAATGTTCTGGCTGCGATAAATTACTTGCAACATTTTAAGTAGTGCGATGGAAAACCCAGTTATTTTCTGTATGCTGTCATATGTATTGCAATATCAATTAACTCGATGTTTTTTTAAAGAAAGGAAATGTCCATCGCTGGGAATTTACACTATGTGAGGTTTGAGTCCAGAATGAATTCTGACAGCTTGGTTACCATAAGCTCCTCAGAGACACAGTGCTTAGTGGAAACACTGACATAATCTTAACGATAGTGGCGGGAGTAGTGCCAGCAAAACAGAATGTCCTGTAGGCATAATGTAAGGCAGAACCACTTCATCTTCCCAGATCACAACAGCATTGAAAGAAAAGCTGATAGAAAATTTGTGCGCACTTATTCCTTTGACCGAGAGAATAATCTCCGTGTGTACCGCTGACTATTGTTATCAGCTGCATTATATTTCATTTTGCACAGGGCAAAAGGTTCTGGGAAAATTTAAAGGACCTTTTGTTGCAAATCAGCGAAGTCTTGCTGAAGTGCGATGGAGGCACGTTGGGGTTGTAGGTGAGCGATGACAAGGGCATGGGCAGAGGTGCTCGCTGCAGCCAGGGTGCTCGCGGGGGGAAGTCACAGCTTTTACCTTTCTTACTGTTCTTTCCCTGTCGTCTCTCTTGTCAGAGCTGGTCAGGATGAGCTCTCCACAGACTTGTTACAATGACACAGGTTAACAAATCCTGCTTAGATTGTTTCCAGTAATCTCCTTGCTCTTGCCTGGAATGGGTGAGGAAGGGTTCACACAAGTAGCTGTGCAGGCACATCAGTGGGCCCAGGGAGGGGATGGTGATAAAAGGCATCCTCTTGCAGTGATTCAGATGGAGTCAGGAGGTGACATCTGTCCATAACCTGTTGCTTTCAGATGACAAGCTATACGATGTGACATTTTATGTGACAGCATGACAGACTGTGACATTTCAGATTGCTGTGAGCATGGCTTTTTGTGTTCAGGTGTATAAGAAAGTGCAGTCCTCAAAAAAGTAAAGTGCCTCACAGAACTGGCAGGGGATGGAATTCTGGTAAATGAAGAAAGAAGAAGAATTAAAAGAAGGAAATTATTTAGAAAGAAGTGGATTGGAAAGAAAAAGACCTTAGGTTGACACTACTTCACAGGCAGCTTTATGCCTTGTTACCCCTGTTACAGAGCTAAGAATAATTCAGATTAATTTCTATAAAACTTCAGGACATAGAAAAGCAGGAAAAATGGCTCTTCTGTACCTCTTAGGTTAATTTCGTTCAATATGAAGCAAGATAAAATACTCTCTGGTGTTTTATTTGGGCTTGAGGAATGCAAAGGCATAATAATTACTAGCTGATGCACCAATTTAATGCAGGGGTTCAGATTTTTAAAGGCCGTTGTCACTTAACATTACCTTTAAAAAAGATCTCAGACTTTCACAGTGAAACAAATATTAGAAAAAGAGACCCCATCATATGAAAGGAGTTGAAACTCTCAAATACAGGAATAGCAAAAATTCTATTACTAGAGGTACAGGTAGATTCTCTGCCTGTTAGAGATGAACTATTAGCCAAGAACAAAGATGCGCAAATAGAAAAGTGAAATATTAAGAAAACAGGGCACAGTTATTGCTAAATTCTTCTGTACAAATTCTGGTGTAGGGGCTAGATCTTAAAATGACATTAAAGTACAGCAGTTTGGCTGCTGATTACTTGTTTCAAACTTGGGTCTGGCTTCACCCAAGAAAATCTGGAGCTACTGCTCAAACATGCTTCTGCCAGTAACATGAATGGGATTCAGAAAGGATTTTAGCCAAGACCAAAGATGAAGTGATACACTGTAGAAATTATTAATTGTTTTCTGATGAGAAATGATGAAGACTAGTCAGAATGAGAGATTAATGAGTGTTCACCCATCTAGATTTCTGTATTTGTGTTAACATAGCTTGTAGTTCTTCTTTGAACTACAGCCAATGGATGAAAATGATTTGGCGTGCAAAGGCATCACACATTTTTCATTACTTTATGTTTAGATGGCAAATGAAATCTTTGGTCAGTCATAGAGGAGTTCTTGCTTCATTTGCACTCAGGGATGCTTGGATTTGGATGAACACTTTTTCATCTCACATTCTTCGAGCATCTTTTCTGAAGTTGATGCTTTTGGTGCTGTCAGTGGTGGAAGGCCACCAAGAATGGGCTGTTCCACCTGCTTCCAGGGTTTGTGAAGTTTATCCTTCTGTTCTCTGTGGGAATGAGTTGTACAGCTCCTTTAGCTCTGCACACTGGGTGCTGACAGCTTAACTGCAGGAGATTTTTCATTTTTTTCAGGCTGCTTGAAAGGATCCTGGCCTCTTGCTAGGACAGAAGTCCCATGATCCTGACCATCAGGATCAAGGTTGTGGGTGGCTTTCTCAGGGACTAGCTAGCAGAGATAGTGGATGGTAAAAACTTGAAAGCAGATGGTCCTTGGTAGGTTTGAAAAACATCAGGTGCGAGAGTTACTGGTCCTACCTGTGTGTCATTGACGGAGCATGAGTGAGGCTGTGGGGACGCTGCTGAAATGTGGGAAATTACACTTAGTGCATGCTGTTTCCTGGCCCAGCCTGGAGCAAAGCCAAAGCTATGACAAACAGCAATTCACTCTTTTACTAATATCAGAGTTTTTAAAAGAAGACTCCCAGAAAAGACAAATCCTGCTTTCCTGACTATAACAATGCATATTTATTCCTAAACAGGTTTTTTTTTTGGTTTTTTTTTTCTTTTTTCTGTCCAAGTATAAACAAGCCCTCTGGCTTCTTGAGGAGGAGTGTGCAGAATGCCAAGCTCTCTGCTTGACAGGCATGCAAAACCCTATGCTCTCTGGAGCATTGTAGCAGCGAGAAGGGAGGTGAGAATGGAAAGCACAGGTGGGGTGTCCGTGGGTGGGGAACGTGCCCATGGCAGGTCCCCTGGGGGACTTTGCTAAGCATGGCCGAAGCACACGTCTGTCCTGCCACACCAGCACCACCATAGGGGACAAACTGGGACATTAGACTCCAGTCACTGAATAGACCATTCAGCTCCTGCGCTGTCTTCATTCAAGTAAATAACACGTTTCTCCCCTGAAATTATTTTGCATTTCCCTGAAGGGTTCTTAAAATATCCACAACACAAAGCACAAAGGAAAAACTGCCTGAGTTTGGTCCTGCTGAGGGTAAGGTAACAATGTGAAGGATATGAGGCAAAGTACCATTTCATTGTGCTTTATCAGTGCATGTAATTTACATCTCATCTCTTTCAAGGCCTCTGCTGGTAATATTTCCTTCTTCTAAGAATAGAGTTTAAAGGTATTTTAAGAATTCTGGTTGTCATGCAATTAATAGTGTAACACTTTGTTCTGAGTAAAAAGATTTGCTTGTTTTGAGCAGTAGCAGTATTTTGCATGTTAAAAAAGGGGAATGGGGAATGTTTTATTGCCAACACTTTTCCTTACAGGGGGATGAATCACTTACATTCTTGGCAACCAAGCTCAAATTCACAAGAGTGCTCAGTTTGATCAACTTCCTTCAAAACACTAAGCTCAAACTAAAGAGGAAAAAAGAGAGAGAGAAACTTGGATGCACTCGGATGCAGAAGACATTACAAGATGGACCTCCAAGCAGGAAGACAATAAATCCGGTGTACAAATTGTTGTGCCCAAAGCAAGTCCCTGTCTTGTTACAGGAGGGTCCAGTCTAAATTAAGAGAATACTGGAAGGGAAAAGAAAACAAGGAGGAAAAGAGCCAGAGAAAAGAAAAAACCCTGCTGATCTGGCAGACATGGCGGATGTTGTGTCAAACATGAATTTATTTGGTAATAAAACAATGTGAATTTTCAAGAAAAATTACCACCCTTCCCTTCAAAATGGACGACTGTTCTGAGAAACAAAATAGGAGAATACATTTCATTTAGGTGTGAGGAAACACATGGCAACGCACAACATACCCAGGTGGCAGTGAAGAGGATGACAAGAAGAAAGGGACATGGCAGAGGGTGAACGCTGAAGTTGGACAGGTATCCCAGCTGCTGCAGTGCCACCTTGGCCATGACCTCTCTAGTACAGCATCAGTCTATCACACTTGGCCCTGCTGCTCACTTCTGCTCAGAGATCGTCAAATGGCAGCTTCAGTGAGACCAGCACAACTGCTTGTTAACTGAAGTAAAAAACAATCCAAGGAAAACCCAAAACATTATTTAGTGTGAAATTCCCCTTTTTCTCAGTCAGGTTCTGTGGTCATGCAAACAGCTGTGCCTCAGTATAAAAGCATGACTGTGAGGAGTGGTGGAAGACAAGGAGAGATGTACTGCTCCCCAAAATTATGTGTTTCTTCTGTGTGTCTCACTTGGTACCTTCACCCCAGTGTTCTGCCATTCTGCACCTGCAGTGCAGCACTGGGGCTGCAGCAAGGCATAGAGCATCAGCCCCTCGGGATGCTTACGATAAGCATGAGTGTGCCATGTCCTGCAGCCAGCATAGGTCTGCTGTGCTTCTGTCCAGGGTGTCTCCCAAAATGTATGTTCACTTAGTGAGCTTAATATGGGGGGGGAAATAACTGAAGAAGAATGAGAAGGTAGGGACCTAGGAGGGCTGGGCCTGGCCACAAAAGATGAGTGCAACTCAAAGCAAGACCCTAGATACTGCAGCAAAGTCCATGCCTAATGCCCTGGGCGTCACACAGTTGCTGTACTGTGTCTGCCCGATCATAGTTTCAGTGTGTTGCCTGCTTCTGTCATGCTCTACAGTGCCCGTGCAGTAAATCCAGCACTTCCTCTCTCTGGCATCAGATATGTTTCTTATACGTATTAAATCCCACACTCTGAATTTACTGTGTATTCACCAATTGACTGCATCCCATCCATAGAAGATCAGAGTGCTTCCTGGTCCAGTTTTCTGCACACAGATTGTACAATAGGTCAGGACAGGTCCTGGGGATATGCCCAGGTTTTCCACATGCGTAGCCTTCTCATCCAAGCTACGATATAGATAATCCTCAAAAATCTCTGCAGGCAATTTTTCTGGACAGAAAAAGAAAATGCCTAGCAGATCTGGACACAGGGTAGCTTCAAGTCACACCCTCCAACATGACATGAAACACTGGACCAAGCTCACGAGGAGAAATGTGTGGAATCTTTGCACTGGAGTTTTTAAGACTAGACAAAAATCTGCCATAGTGAAGAGGAACAGCCTATACTAGATCCTTCCCAGCCTTACATTCCTGTGATTCCCTGAAAGGAAGGACTGGTTTGACTCTCCCCAGCATGAAGAATGGTAAGCACAGTCTGTTCTCTGCTCTGCAACCTGCTCTCTCTTTCTCCAGCCTCTTGCTGGGGCCAGCATGAAAGCCAGGACAGACCTAGTCCCAACCCAAGAGAGCTGGGCACCAAGAAAAGGGAGATTTTTTATGCAAGGAGCCTGTGTATTCACGCATAAAACAAATTGTGGTGGCAATGGCATTCTCTCATAGTAATGCAGAGCAAGACAGAAATGTGGTGAAGGCTTTTTCCAGGATTAAAATAGGCGGAACAAGAGCCAGTTGTTGTTTTGGGGAAAAGGAAAGCAGTGGCTGTCAAAGCATTTCACCGACTTGGCGAAAATGCCAAGCTGGCCCTGCCTGCAGTATCCAGGGACTTTAAAGGGCTTATCTTCAATAAGGATTAGAGGGAGCCAGGTCACTGCTTCCTACATGTATTCAGCTGAGGTTAAATGATATGCAAGGCTGTACCCCAAGGGTGTGTTTTCCTTTGGATGCCAGCCAAGTTGCTGACACCTCTGCCTGCAGGTTTGTGGGGTCGGTCTCGCTTTATCTGCCTACCCTGAAGGAACTCAGTTCTGCTCCAGCACCAGGAAGAGTGGGTCACGCTCTCACAACTGGTCGCTTCAGGAGCATTGCTTCACAGTGGGAACGCTCTGAAACAAGCGGTCAGTCCCCGGCTCCAGCGGTGAATCGGCTGCTCAGGAGGGGCGTGTGGTTCTCAAACAGGATGCAGGCTGAATAACCCTCCATTCCTGAAGAGGGTGGTCCCTGAAGGTCAGGGCTGGCTTCAATGGTGTGGCAGTGAGAGAGGAAACTGCCTCAGAGGGTGCTTTCATAATGCTCGGACTATGAATAAATTCAGCCTGATGTACTTCAGGTTCCCAAGCGTTAGTCATAAAAATACGAGAATAAGGTTAGGTAAAGAACAATTTTCCAGCTGAATCGTCATCACAGGATGAATAGAGGTCCTCCTCCCCACAACCCACTTTGATTTCAGACAAAGAGCTTTGCATCCCACATAGGAGTCCTCTTTGCTTCCTGAGAGGAATGTATGAATGTAGGTGATACAAACCTGTTAGGGCCCAGCTCACAGAACCACAGAATACCTGAAGTTGGAAGGAACCTCTTGAAGTGATCTAGTGAAAACATCTGCTCAAGCAGGGTTGGCTACAGCAGGTTGCCCAGAAACATGTCCAGTCAGATTTTGCATTTCTCCACAGATGAAGGCTCCATAACCTCTCTGGGCAACTTGCTTCGTGTCTGAACAGACAGTCAATGACCAGAGACCTGATGTCAGTGTAGATCATTCTGTTACCTTTCACCTTCACAGTAAATTATTAAATAAAAGTACAATCTTAATAAATTTACAACCCTAATAATTGTGCTGTATATTGGTTTGTTGGTCTAGGGGTATGATTCTTGCTTAGGGTGCAGAAGGTCCTGGGTCCAAATCCAGACAAGCCCTTTTTTGCCTCTATGAAAATGCACAGAGCATGGGAAGCAAAGAAGAGGACTTAGAGATGTGTGCACATCTACGGGGCTATGATGTTATTGTCATCACTGAGATGTGGTGGGATGCCTCTTGTGACTGGAGTGTAAGAATAGATGGGTACAAGCCCTTTAGGAAAGACAGGAAAGAAGAGGAAGGGGAGTCACTTTCTATGTCAATGACCAGCTGGAGTCATAGAATCATAGAAATGCCAGGGTTGGAAGGGACCTTAAAGATCATCCAGTTCCAAACCCCCTGCCATGGGCAGGGACACCTCCCACTAGAGCAGGTTGCTCAGAGCCCCATCCATCCTGGTCTTAAAAACTTCCAGGGATGGGGCTTCCACCACCTCTTTGGGCAACCTGTTCCAGGGTCTCACCACCCTCATGGTAAAGAACTTCTTCCTAAAGTCTGCTCTAAATCTACCCACCTCTAGTTTTAATCCGTTCCTTCTAGTCCTGCCGCCACTCAACATCCCAAAAAGTCCCTCACCGGCTTTCTTGTAGGCTTTCTTAAGATACTGGAAGGCCACAATTAGGTCTCCTCGGAACTTTCTCTTCTCCAGACTGAACAACCCCAACTCCCTCAGCCTGTCCTCACAGGAGAGGTGCTCCAGCCCTCTGATTGTCCTTGTGACCATTCTTTGGACATGTTCCAGCGTGTCCATATCTTTCCTGTAATAGGGGCTCCAGAACTGGATGCAGTACTCCAGGTGAGGTCTCATGAGGGTGGAGTACAGGTGGAGAATCACTTCCTTCAACCTGCTGCCCACGCTTCTCTTTGTGCAGCCCAGGATACGATTTGCCCTCTGGGCTGCAAGAGCACACTGATGGTTCATGATGAGCTTCTCGTCCACCAGTAGCCCCAGGTCCTTTTCTTCAGGGCTGCTCTCAAGCCAGTCACTGCCCAGTCTGTATCAGTGCCTGGGATTGCTCTGACCCAGATGGAGTACATGGAGCTTGGCCTGGGAATGGAAGAGGAAATGACAGAGAGCTTATGGGTCAGGGTTAAAGGAAAAGCAGCGGAAGGTGATTTTACAGTGGGGGTCTGCTACAGGCCACCTGACCATGAGGAACAAGCAGATGAGTCCCTCTATAGACAGACAGAAGCAGCTTTGCATCCACAAGCCTTGTTTTTCATGGGGGATATCAATCACCCTGACATCTGTCAGGATGGTGCAGCAGGGCACCAGCAATCCAGGAGGTTCCTGGAATGCATCAATGACTACTTGCTTCTCCAGGTGGTAGAGGAACCAAGGAGAAGAGGTGTTATGCTGGACCTGGTGACAGGAAGCTCAAGGGCAGCCTTGGCTGCTGTGACCATGAAATGGTGGGACTCAAGATCCTTAGGGCGTCAAGAAAGGTGTGCAGCAAGCTCACTACTCTGGATTTCAGGAGAGCAGACTCTGACCTCTTTAGGGATCTGCTTGGCAGAGTACTGTGGGATGAAGCCCTGAAGAGGAGAAGGGCCAGAGAAAGCTGGTCAGTATTCAAGAGCCACTTCCTCCAAGACCTGGAGCAATGCATCCCAAAAAAAGAGGAAGACAGGTAAGAATGCCAGGAGACCTGCATGGATAAACAAGGAGCTCCTGGACACACTTCTATGCAAAAAGAGAATCTACAGAGAGAGGAACCAAGGACAGGTAGCCTGGGAGGAATACAAAGAAGTTGTCTGAGCAGCCAGGGATCAGGTTAGGAAAGCTAAAGCCCAGACAGAATTAAATCTGGCCAGGGACATCAAGGGCAAAAAGAAAAAATTCTACAGGTAAGTGAGAGGTAAAAGAAAGGCTAGACAAGACATGGGACCTCTCTGAAAGGAAGGCGGAGACCTGGTCACGAGGGATATGGAGAAGGCTGAGGTACTCAATGACTTCTTTGCCTCAGTCTTCCCTGCCAAGAGCTCCAGCCACACCACCTAAGTTGCTGAAGCCAAAGGCAGGGACTGGGAGAAAAAAGATCCACGCAGTGTAAGAGAAGACCAAGTTCAAGACCATCTAAAGAACCTGAAGGTGCACTAGTCCATGGGACTGAATGAGATAAAACTGCTGCCCGGAGGGAACTAGCAGGTGAAGTTGCAACATCACTTTCCACCATATTAGAAAAGTCATGGCAGACTGGTGAAGTTCCCACTGACTGGAAAAGGGGAAACACAACCGCTGGTATCAAAAAGGGACATAAGAAAGACGAGGGTAGCTACAGGCCAGTCAGTCTCACCTTTGTGCCTGGCAAGATAATGGAGCCAGTCCTCCTGAAGGTTCTGCTAAGGCACATGGAACATCACGAGGCAACTGGTGGCAGCCAGCTAAGGCTTAACTGAGGGCAAATCGTACCTGACAAATTCTGTGGCCTTTTACAATGAGGTTACAGCATTGTCAGATAAGGGAACATCAACTGATGTCATCTTCCTGGAGTTGTGCAAAGCATTCAACACTATCCCACATGACATCCTGGTCTCTAACTTGGAAGGACACAGATCTGATGGATGGGCCATTCAGTGGGTAAGGAATTGTCTAGATGGCTGCTGTCAAAGATTTGTGATCAACGGCTTGATGTCCAAGTGGCAACCAGTAACATGTGGTGTTGCTCAGGAATTAGTACTGGGACCAGTGCTATTTTACATCTTTGTTGGTGACATGGGCAGTAGGATCGAGTGCACCCTCAGCAAGTTTGTGGACAACACGAAACTGTGTGGTGCAGTTGACATGCTGGAGAGAAGGGATGACATCCAGAGGGACCTTGGAGAGATGGGCACATGTCAACCTCATGAAGTTCAACAAAGCCAAGTGCAAGGTCCTGCACCTGGGGTGGGACACTCCCAAGCACAGATACAGGCTAGGTGAAAAGTGTATAGAAAGCAGCCCTGCAGAGAAGGACTTGGGGGTGCTGGTAGATGAGGAGCTGAACATGAAGCAGCAATGTGTGCTGGCAGCCCAGAAAGCCAACCATATGCTGGGCGGTATCAAAAGAATTGTGGGTAGCAGATTGAGAGAGGTGATTCTGTCCCTCTGCTCTGCTCTGCTCTGCTCTGCTCTGCTCTTGTGAGATCCCACCTGGAGTACTGCTCTGGAGCCCCCAACACAAGAACTTGTTGGACCTGTTGGAGAGAGTCCAGAGGAGGGCTATGAAGATGATCAAAGGGCTGGAACACCTCTCCTGTGAGGACAGGCTGAGGGAGTTGTGTCTGTTCAGCCTGGAGACGAGAAAGCTCCGGGGAGACCTTATAGCAGCCTTCCAGTATCTGAAGGGGGCCTACAAGAAAGCCGGGGAGGGACTTTTTATCAGGGCACGTGGTGAGAGGACAAGGAGCAATGGTTTTAAACTAGGTGGGTAGATTTAGATTGGACATTAGGAAGAAGATCTTTACTGTGCAGGTGGTGAGACACTGGAACAGGTTGCCCAGAGAGGTGGTGGAAGCCCCATCCCTGGAAGTTTTTAAGATCAGGCTGGATGGGGCTCTGAGCAACCTGCTCAGAGGGAGATGTCAGTGGGAGATGTCCCCGCCCATGGCAGGGGGGTTGGAACTACATGATCTTTAAGGTCCCTTCCAACTCAAGCCATTCTACGATTCTACGATACTCACTCACGGATTCTGGGTCTGGTGAGGCTGGGTATAACATTGTGTGCTAAGGCTGATCCATACTTTGCTCAATTGTATAATTATGAAAAAAAGAAGTGGTTGGGTGCTACATGGGATTAACACACTGTGGCCTCATGGGAACGCTCCTGGCTCTGTGCAGAAGCAACCATTACCCCAGTTAATGCTGTGCTAATTTACTGGAAAGAGAGCCTAGGGCCTCTGAACCTATTACAACAATAAATCCAGAAAAACTATGAGATTTTTCATCCTTTAAGACACAAAGAGTTTTCTGACAACATTTGTCCCTTAAGCTCCAGAAGGTGAGAGAACAGACAGGGTTGTGCTTTCTATTCCCATGCTTCTGGGACAGAGCTTTGCCCTGACCATCACTGTCATCAGGGCATTTTCTCCATTCTGACTGGAGATCTTATCTGAAATCTTAATTGAGGCACATCTAGGCTATCCAAGGCAGTTTTATATTGCTCAAGCTAAAGTCACTGAAATGTTTTAATTAGCGAGCAAACACAGTCTGTTGCTTTGCTCTGTGTGACGCACAGAAATCTGTCTGCTTCCTCCCCAAGTACAGTACGGCACGTCTAAGCTACTGGCTACTATAATTACAATGGTGTAAGCATTTATATGGCACTATAAAGGTGAACTGGGTGCTTTGCAAATACTAAACCACTAATCTCATTCCCAAAGAATTCGGAGTCAAACATGGTCAAGAAAAAACATGAGGCAATTGTCTTGGGAGAATAAATAGATCCTGCAGAGACCAAGAATCACAAGTGCAGAAAGACTGAAGAACAGATCAGGAGAGGGACAGTCATGGGCTGAATAACTTGATGCTGTTCAGAAACACTGTTTCTTTATTAATCTGCCATAGACATTGTAGATGACCTTCAGGAGTCAAGAAATCCATGCATGAGGTCTCGTCTCTATAAAATTGATACTACTTCAACTCATGCAGCTACCAACAAAAAGGCAGGCTACAGAACAGAGGCTGGGAAGATACAAGAGGTATTGTGGCAGGAGAGCATCAGGAGTCACACAGGGAGCCAGAGAGGGAATGGAGGAGAAGGAGGGAAAATCTTTTAAGGTGAGGAACCAGGGAGACAGTGACAAGAGTAAGAAACAAGATGGTATCCTTCAAGTGTGGGGGTGGAGAATGTAGTTTAACAGCCTTTTGGTTAGACTAAAGGGAGTACAGAAGAGCCTGAAGAGTAGCTGTAGGCAGATTATGATAGCTGAAACAGGTAATGACCAGAGCATAGAGAAGAGTTGTAGTCATGGTGATAGAAAAGCAAGGGCCACTTCAAGAAGAAGATACTGAGACAGAAACTAAAAGCTTCAGATTAGGCCTTTAATGAGACACCAGTTATATGAAATTTTAGAGAGAACTGATAACTCTGTATTGAAAAAAAAAATCGATTTGAGGCAGAATGAGTAGGTAATAGCTGCAAGGACTTAAAGAGAAAAAATTTAAAATCCCACAGGGATATGAAATTGGGTGGTCATGGACAGAATAGAAAATAGAAAGATGCAGGCAGAAATGATCCCATACTCTGGGGAGGAGGGCGGAATGATCAGCAGTGCCATGTTTCTGGGACCACCAGACAACTCCAACTCCAGCGGTACCAAC
This sequence comes from Todiramphus chloris collaris, assembly GCA_025345505.1. Classification (NCBI taxonomy): domain Eukaryota; kingdom Metazoa; phylum Chordata; class Aves; order Coraciiformes; family Alcedinidae; genus Todiramphus; species Todiramphus chloris. Next base: position 53,192,735 of record JANVCC010000021.1, read on the forward strand.
ATTTGGTGTCACCCACTCTGTGCACACACCTCCTCTCATTTGCTGAGACGAGGACTTAGTGACGTTTCAAATGGACACAAAGTGAAGAACAGCAGTAACTGTGAAATTCCAAGAGGCCAAGAAAACACTGCTCGCACACAAACTCAGTGTTTGCTCTCGTTTCACAACATCACACCAGGCTTCTTACAAGGTATCTTCTAAATTTGCACACCCGTATCGCTGTGCACACAGGGGATGGCTAAACAGGGTCTGGTGAGCACAGAAATTCATGACAGGGCCTGAACCTGCCCCCTTGCTACGTACACACCAAGGGGTTGGCATCGCGGAGAGAGTTACAGCATCTGCAAGTGGCAAATAGGTGGAAGAGCAATTAGACTGATTTTGTGAGGCTAAAGGGAGTTCAAAGGAGCGTGGAGAGTAACTGTGAATAAATTACAGTATGTGACAGCAAGAAATGGACAGAACATAGACAAGATTTGTAGTCATGGTGATAGAAAAGCAAGGGCCACTTGAGGCGTTTTGCATGCTGATGGGAGATGCTGCTTTAAAACTATTTGTTGTGACTTCTGTGTCTCTATTCACTTTGATTTACTGTATAATAATGTTACTTTCATGTGTTTACCACATTCCAAGACTTACAGAAGACTTTACTCATTTTAGTTACAGACTCGGAGTGGTGATTCTCATTATAACCAAATTCTGTATTTTAATTATTTGTAAATGATGTATTATCCAACCTGCAGTTTTAGTGAATGATGATGAATAAAAGCTACCTCTGACATTCAGAGCTTTTTTTTTCTTTAACCATGGAGTGGAGATTTTCTGAGCTTTAGCACAGTATGCAAAGGTAACATAGAGCAGTGGCTGAAGGAAAATAGCTAAAAATTGAAAGTATGTTTAGGACTGCTGCTCTCATGAAGTGAGCTAAAAGCAGTGTCTGGTGTGGGAAGAAAGTTCAAAATAGATGTAGGTTGAAAGACTGTGTGGAAGACCGGGAGACATGTGGTGATAATGATAGTCATCAAACAGGAACATGTGGTGGTGAAGCATTTTTAGAGTGGAAAGTGTTTCAGTTTGGATGCTGTTTTCATGTTATATTATTCCATGATGATACTCTAGTAGAGCATTATGGACAGTTGGAGATTTTTAACAGTCTCCTACGCAGGGGTCTCTCAGCATTTTCCGCAACAGCTTTTTAGGGTCTGTAATCCTGAACCTGATTTCCAGAAAACTTTATGTTTAAAATGTCCGTGTGGCACACACAGATGACAAGTCCCAGCATGCAATTTTCTATTTCTATTGCAAAGACCAGGTGATAGTAACCCTTATCCTTCCATCCTGCTGGTGAGTATACCAACTGATCTATGGGATTCTGGCCAAGTTATTTTATTCATGCAAGTCACCCACCTCATAGACAATAGTAAATACCTTCTCTCAGTTTTCTGGTGTCCTTCTTTGCTGGTAATGGTATGCAAACAAGCACAAAGCACACAGGATCTCATCTCCTAGAGTACACAAAGGTGTGGCTGTAGTTTTTCCTCCACTCAGTATCTTTCCCTCAAGAAAATATGTGAGGTTTGTTGACTGGAGCTTCTTATGCTGTTTTGAGATGCCTTGCCAAGTTGCATGTTATCCTGCTTCCTTCCTGCTGGCAATCTAAACAAGGGAGGCTTCCCCTGGAGCCCTGTCCCTCACAGCTGCACCACACGACTTACTCAGCTCTCAGGCCCTCTCTTACAGCACCAACAATGAGGTGGCTGAGTGCTGGGCTCAGCAGGAGCTCTGAGAAGGTGCCACTTCTGTGGGCAGATCTTGAACAGGAGAGTGCTGTGTCCCCCCCCACCCCCATGCTCTTTGCTCAGGAGGTGCTGTGAACCAGCGGCTGCTGCCTCACCCTGCTACACCCCAGGGTTGCTCAGCGCTGTCTTGCAGCTGTGGCGGGTATGCCAGCCTAAGTTCAGCTCGATTGGCACAGCCACCATTGAAAACCAGTTTAATTAGGAAAATGAGATGCAGCAAGAGTCTTGGAGCACCACTGGAAAATGTCAGAGAGGCTAAGCAGCGAGGATCTGAATTTCTGCAGACTATCTAGGGCACAACCTAAGTCTTACAGGTTTTCCCTAGGGATCTGCGTCTGAGCGGTAGCCTCTAACCGAGAAACTGGACATCCCCTCTGACTCTTCATGCTTTGCATGCTTTTTAATTTTTTTTTTTTTTTTTTTTTACTGACAGTATGATCTAGTTTTTGATTGTGATTCAGGGGATGAGGATTCTGGTCCTGGCTTTTCTGTTGAATTGCTGTGTTCCTTTTGAAAATTCATGCAGCCTAGCTGTGTTTCTCCATTCAAGTTCTCTGTCCCTCTTATCTGTAGAGATATGATCTCTAATTTGAAGAGGTGGTCCCATATTCTGTATTTTGTTTGGGAGCAGTTGCAGCCTTCCAGTGCACCACCACATCTAGAAAGATTAACTGACACTTGTCCCATGTTTCTCCTGAATGTTCTCGTTTAGTAGCTGTTCCACATGGGCGGTTGGTTGCCTTGTGTTAGGATGGTCTTCTGTTTCTTTTTTTATTTTATGGTTACTTCTATCACCTACTTCCCACACTCTTTGATACAAAGGCAGACTTTTTAAAAACAGAGGTATAAACATGATTTTTTTTTAAGAAAGCTCACCACTTCTGTCTACAGCTGACATCTGTCCCTGTTTCCAGCGTGGTCATACTCAGTGTATCCAGAATATAGGAATGCATGTGCTTCAGTCTCTTACAGTTCCATGTTTCTGACCCTTTCTCCTCCATGCATTACTGATGTCAGTCTGTGATCTGTCTAGTTCTCTTCCTCCGCACTATGTGTCTTTTTCTTATCTGTGGTGGTACTTCCTTGCCCATCTGTACTGTGATTTTAATTGTCTTTGAATACACATTAATGGTACTGCTTAACACATGCCAGTGCCCATATTTCTATCTCATCCCTTCCTTTATTCTGATCCATGTCCAGTTTTCTCTCAGAATTTAATCAGTTGAAATTCATTGCTGTTATTTTTTCCCCCCCTTTTAGTCTGATTTAGTCATAATAACAAGGTTTGAAGGAAAAGATCCAAGGCTTGTTGAAAGATCTGATTCAAAGCTCATTACCATGGTCATTATTTTTTTGATAATCTTCCAACTCTACTTCCCTGCTTTTACAGACTCTGGCAGATCCAACAACATCTCAGAAGAAGAATGGTTTCCTCTGAGTCCCACATCTAGCCCAAACCACATATTATGCTGGGAACCCAAAATGTGTTCAAATTATGTCTAATCTGACACTTTCTTGTCCTTTTCTGAAGTATTGCTTTTCCTTGTATCATCTTTGATAAGGCAGCCTATAAAAAGTGCTAACTTCTGATTCAGTTCTACCCTTTAGCTGTGAGACAACCGTTTACATGTTTGCCAGCTGAGATGGTTATAGACTGTCCAGTTTTATTTTGCAAGGATACTGGACTGATGACCCTTGATGTTGGAATCCTTTATTAGTACATTCATTCTTTCCAGCCATACCTTCCTGACCTCCCTTAGGACAAGAAGGATCTTTGTAAGTTTTTAAGATGTGGACGCACCTTGAGGCTTTCTGAAAAGGTCATGTTTTTTTGCTCTGAGAAGGGTTAGGAGTAATTGTGCTAAAACGCCTGTGACTCAGTCTGGTTTGCAGCCAAATGGAGGCAGGTACCTAACTAGCCCTGAGGATGTGAGTTGTGTGCATCCCCTGCTATGACTGCTGCATCTGTATGACATTTTGTCTCCTTATTGCCAATTGTCTACCAGGTTTCTCTGGTGTGGTGTCTAGTAGGTACGTTTCTAGTCATGTTTTTGGGGAATGTGACATTTAGCTTTAATGACCAGGCATTAATTGCAAGCAGGTAACTAACTGAAAGCGCCTGTTTTCGACAAAGTTTTGTTCACTCCTATTTTGGGCTTCATTTGAGTAGATTTTGGTCTCTGCCTCATGAGTCATTTTTGTCTCTTCTTCCAGGGTCTTACCTAAAAAATCTCAGATTTCCCCTATGTATGATCTACTCGATGGACAAAGCATGTGTCATTTTATACTGATATCACTTATTTATATTTTCAGTGAAATGAGACACCATTTTTTTTCTCTGCTTTCCAGACTTCGGATCTTCCATAAGCCAAATATATCACAGGAAACAGAAGATTTCTTCTCCTGCACTCAAAGTTGGAAACAGAAAGCAACAAAACACTGAACTGAGGTTAACAACTGAAATATATTAAAGGCACCCTTTCCCTGAGAAACTCGCTTGAAAATAAGTGTCACTTATTGTAGAAGTGACAATATAAATTCCTTAGCAGCCAACAGGTTTTAAAGCAATAGATCAGTCTAATGCAAAATCTGACAGATACTTTTAAAAGTACATATTTTTCTCATGGGAAGAGCCACACAGGCTCTTTAATGACAGGCCTTCTAAATAGGTACAGTAAATTACCAGAGAAACTAATATAGCTTTCTTTTAAATTAACACTAAATTATGACACTGGGCTTTGAGGCATCTATTTAACATAATGATAGCTCTCAGAAGGAGCTGTTAATCCAGAGATTTCCTCACCTTTCCAAGACATGGGAATCATTCCTCTTTCCTCACAGACAGGGAAGCTGAGGTGGAGGAATGAAATGGTTTGCTGACAGTCCCAAAGTGGGACAGGGAAGGAAGAAAAGCTGATCTATGCTGTCTTTGGCCCAACAGACATTGTTACCACCCCCTCTCCCAAAATCAACATGAAATGTTTTAATAATCATCCTTCTGAAGCCTCAGGTGGTTTCTTATGGTTGCAAAATGTCCTTGCCCTTGTTGTGTGTATGTGCAGGGCAGGGGGCAATTGTTGTCTCCATGGGCTACATGTGGCTCATTCCTCCCCATGTGCTCTGGTGCTGCTTTGCCATCCTATAATCCTTGAGGAGTTTCCTGGTCCCAAACCCTCACCTCCACACCAGTGGCACTGGGAATTCCTTCATATTTTCTTCTCCAAACTATTGAAGAAGTACTCAATTTTTATCCTCAGGGAGAGGGGTTCTTCACAGCTCCCTCAATTTTTCTGCTCTGCACACAGGTGTTTTGGGAAGCTACCCTTGTCCTCACCAGTTCTGGAGCCCCTCATTTTCTGCATGAGGCCAAGGGCTCTGAATCTGCTCGTGTTCCTCCCACATATTTTCCTTCTGTCTGGGGGGTGAATCATTCAGGACATCTGAGGCAGGAAGGGCAGAGCTGTGGTGGGGGCATTGTTATGCAGGGAGATGCTCACAGGTACTGTGCCAGGCCTTTGATGAAAAGATAATTACAGGTCAGAATGAAGGTTGCTGGATGTCCTCACCAGATGCCAGGGCTTCATGTGTCCTGCATTACCCTCTTCTCAGTTTCTCCAGGCTCACGAGGGCACTGCCTATGGATGCCTACAAAGTTTTCCTAACATTTTGAAATCAGTGGGCTGTGATGTTCAAAAGCCATCTTCATGGCATTGGAACAAAATAATGCCATCAAGCTGATTGCAGGGACTTGGAAGTTTGGCCGACTCATTCCCAAATGGAGAGCAGAACTAGCTCACGCTGGTGAAATTCCACACAAAGTCCTGACATTCCTGCAGTCCTCTCGGGCGCTGCCTGGGCTCCGGCTGCAGTCAATGATTGATGCAAATTGTGGGGCTGGGGGCAGGGTACATAGGAACATGGGTCCTTGTGAAATTCCGAGTTTTGAACCTTCTGTGTGAGAGCTATAAAGGCAGTCTGAGCACCCAGAGTGCCTCACTCAGTTAACATGAGCCTGGGTTTGTGTTCCCTCTGCAAAGCTGAGGCAGTTTCCCAGATGTGTTCTGTTTCACCTACTTTGTGCTGGAATTGAACATATTTCTGAAGTACCAGCTTTTATGTTCCTACACCTTTGCCTCCCCAAAAGAATCCTGTGGTGGATCTCATAGACATAGTCCTGACAAAAAAAAAAGAAGTGTATCAAACGATAGTTAGAATTCAGTTAGAGTTTATTTTTTCACCCACTCAATTATGGAAGCAATGAGACAAACTTTGACAGCCACAAATGTAATTTTGCATCACAGTTAAACATACACATTATATTCACATATATGTTATGTTGTCTGTGCTGTGCTTGAAGACTGCTAGAAACTCCTGTTTCTTGCTGGCTTTGCACTGGTGATTTGGGAAGAAGAATTACCCAGCATCATTCTGCAAAGAAAATCAATATACTAAAACAAGAACCTTTCAGTGATGTTTACCTAAGTCTTTTTCCCTTGCACATCATTTGTTTTGTGTCACAGTGGTTTGTTCTAGACATGGTGTCCTAGTGAAGGATGTCACTGTCAGCAGATTCTTTGTGTCTCTATGTCCATACACACGTATGTTCACAGGTTCATCATCATTTCACGTGTGTGTGTGTGTGTTCCTCTTTCTGAAAAGAAGACTAGCAGACAGCTAGACATTGCTGCTGATGTTCTTGCTTTACCTTTCAAGTTTTCTGATCCAGTTCAAGCTTGTATTGGTTACCAGAGCTCTGTAAAGAGAAAGTTCATCCACCTACATCACAATTATTTGGTTGCTAGGAGTATTTTTAGCAGCACGATTTGGTAATTGGTTCCAAACACAATAGGTTAGGAAGAGTCACACTGTGGCCCAGCAAAGAGTGAAACAAGAGTATGAGGAGGGGATGCGGCAACTCACAACATTAGATGTGAGAGGGCAGCGCTGCACAGAGCTCACACTTCCCTCACTGTCTCAGGTGGGTGGAAGGAGAAAGAATGTGAAAAGGTGTAGCTGTGGTCCCTCCCACCCTGCCGACACAGTGGGGCAGACAGCTGCTCAGGCAAGGCGGGAGGTGGGTGCTGTAACCACCACAGATCCAGTGGAGTCACTGAAGCAGACCCATGAGTAAACACACTGACCCTTACTCATGGTAGATTATCTCACGGTCTAGTCTGTGGATGGATTTGTTCGTACAGACAAATAGTATTGTTCTTTTTATATGGCATCTGCCTTTTTTGGAGATACCTTACTGTGGAGAACATAGTTGGGAGGAAAGAATTGACTGATACACATAATCTCAAAAAACGCAGAGAGATGAAACCGTGTTTTGATGGAGTTGTGTCATACCGCAACCCGACTGAATTACATTTCCTTAGTATTTCTGAGGAATGTGATTTCTAATATTTTGGGTTTCTAAAGATTAAAAGTGGAAATAGTCTTAAATTTGTGGCAGACTAGCCAAATACGGGTACTTTCCAGAGAGTGGTTTCAAGCCATCTCCCCAGTACCTGCTGCTCTGCTGGTGGGAATTCAAACCCAGTGACTGTGCAAATGCATGAAATTCAGAGAGTTCAGCTGGCTGGAACCAGGAGGTGAAACAGTACAGCTGAGTTTCATTCCCAGATGGATTGGAATGCCAAAGGAAAACAAACAATTCCAAAGGAGAAAAATAAATTAAAATATCTGTTTTACCTAGATTTAAGAATGTGGATGACAACCAAATCTTACGAAAGAGCATATTAGCACAGAGTAAGCAAATTTTATCTCAATGCTGTTCCTTTAAACCAGCCTGAACTTTGTTGGGAAAAGGTCTCAAGCCATTGAGCAATCTCTGGTTTGGGCAATCACGTTGCTATGCTTCATCGGTTAAGCACAGAAGTAATTCAGAAAATGAAGCCACGCTGCATCTGTCATATAATTTAAAATTTAATTCAGTTTTGCAGGTATTTGAAGATTGCAAAGTGAACCACATTGTCCTGCAATAGTCTGCCAATGTTGGAATCTGCTCTAAACCTAATGGGTTTCTTTAGCTCTGAGAGATGGAGGTTTCCTCCTCCCTGCAATATATTCCGGTCAATGACACTTACTGAAATTCCAACAGTAATTTATATACAGTAACTGACTGCCCTTAGATGAGACACTAAACAATCTCTGTGCGCCAGGCTGCATTTTTCTTATTAAATGTAGCACTCTGTTGGCAGTTACTTCTCCCAAACCAGCATCATTTATAAGTACTATTGACAGTTTGCATGGAAAGCATAAAAAAACCCCCCAAAAACCAAACAACAAAACCCCAAAGGATTATTATAAGCAAGCTCAGAGAAATATCCTTAGATAGGACTGTCCCTGTGTAATATTACTTGCAAAAATAGTCCCCATGGCTTGGAAAAGGCTGTAAATATAACTCCCATACTGGAAAGACAGTTATGCACAGACTTCTCTTTATACGTGCTCTTGGTCCTGTTGAAGACACTGGGATTAGCCGCATGATTAAAGATAGCTGCGTGTCTTAAATTTGCAAGATTGACATTTTCCTGGCCAAACAGAGGGCCTCTACGATGACCACCTCCCAGTTTTGCAACAGGGTTTCAAGAATTTTGAGGTGTTGTTTCAGGACTGCAGGGTTCTTCCATGTTAATGAGCTAAAGGTATATACATATATATAGGAAGGTTTCCTTTCTTGTTGCTCTTACTCTGTATTGGTGTTGCCTGGTTTTGGCTACTGTGTGTATATGTCACGCTGAGGGGTCAGAGCCATCCTCCCTCACCCAAACACTGCTGTATCGGGGGGTGTGTTCATTGCTTCTCTCTGATAATAGTTTTTATTAAAGACCATAGAGATATCTAAAATCAAAATATTCCTGCTTGCGTGAAAGCTGTCTCAGATCCAGGCAGCTCCATCCATGAGGTCAAACAAGAGCACTGCATCCCAAAATCCCTCGCAGCTTGAGTCTGCGTTTTTGATCTAGATGTGAATTCCCTGGCTGCACAATTCCAGCACTTCTTAGCCCCCTTGACAAGATAAAATACATGAAAAATAGGCAAAAGCCCCTCAACAAAAAAAATTAAAAAAAAAAAAAAAAAAACAAAACCAAAAAACCAACAAACAAACAAGAAACCAAAAGAAAAGCCCAAATACACATTGATAGCCCTGCCCCTTTGTGAGTGTGGTTTTCCTTCAGCTTGTAAGGGATAATAATATAAGATCACCACCACAAAACTCACACTTTAAAAATGAGCTTGGGGGAGCCGGGCAAGCCGAGGGACACTTCCAAGCCACCTTCCTCACCCCTTTTCACCTCAACCAGAAGGGCCGACGCCATTCCCTTGCCAGCCCTTCTCCCCAAAACCCAGCGTGGGGGGGAAGATGTTTGTGAGGAGGGGTTTGTTTGTTTGTTTGTTTTTCCTGTGAAGGGAAAAAGCGTCACAAGCCGCCTGTAAACCTCGGGAAAAGGCACCCTGAGGGGACCGGAGGGCGGAGGGGAGGCCGTCGCGGGGGCGGCCAGCGCTCGGGTCCCTTCAGGGTGCGACAGCGTTTAACGGCCCTTCCCGCCCTAGAAGCCCCTCCCCCCGCTGGTATGTGCCGGGAGGGGCGGGAGGAGGGGGGGGTGGAATGACGCGGGCTCCGCGGGTCACGTGACGCGAATGGAATGCCAACAATGTAGCGAATGTCCCGACTGCGCCCCGCACTCGGCGCCCGGGACGGCCAGGGGGGAAGATGGAGATTGGCCCGCGCCGTCGGGGTCGACGCCGCCGTTGAGCCGTTCCGCTGGCGGGGTTTGTTGTGTGTGTGTTTGTGTACCGTCGTCCCCTCACAACCCCGGTAAGCGAGCGGTGGCGCTGGGCGCCCCGAGAAGGTGAGCGAAGGGGTGTGTGTTTGGGGGGGGAAGGCGCGGCGCCGCGGTTTCCCCCTCCACGCCGGGTGGGAGCGCTCCCCTTCCCCTCCCCTCCGCTGTGCCCTGAGGGGAAAGTCGTGTGGAGAAGTTGGGGGGGAGGGGGGGCGCTGTGGCGGGTTGCTCCTTAAAGCCGGAGCGAGCGTCCCGTGTGTGTGTGTGTCTCTCCCAGGGAGAGTCTCGGCGCCCTGCCCGCACCCTCCGACATTTTCCGGACACCCGTGTGACAGCTCAGCCCTGGCTTGGGGGGTGGAGTGGGGGGATCCCGCCAGCCTGAGGCCTCTGCCCCGGGCCGGACAGCCCGGGCTCCCCCCCTCCTCCTCCGCCGCGGGGACCGGCTCCGCGGGGTGCCCCAACAAGGCCGGAGCTGCTGGTAAATGGCTGTGGAGTTTATTCTCGGAGTTTTCTGCCAGCGAAAGGAGCGGGTTTGGAGCTGGGGGAGAAGGGTTTGGGGCGCCCGCTTTCCCTGAGAGTACTCCCCGCCGGCACGGGGGTTGGGAGGCGACCAGCCCGGGCCAGACCCCGCCGAGGGGCTGTCTCTGGAGGCGAGGGCCGGGGCGAGCCGAGCGGGGCATCCAGAGCCCGCAAGGTCCCATCAGGCTACGGCGGGGGCCCTCCTGTTCCCAGTCAGTTGAAGGTCACTGCCAAAATTCAGCACTTCGCCACCCTCTCTCCTGCCTCGTGAGAGGTGTGCGTGTTGAAATATCCCCTTCCCCGGCAAAGGCACTCGCACAAATGATCTCCTTCCCCCCCGCCCCCCCCACAAAAAAAAAAAAAAAAAAAAAAAAGGCTTATTTGGAATGTCCAGGCTCTGCGGTCAGTTACTGCCGGTCTGCTGTGGATGGGGAAGGTGAGCTGTCTCCCACAGGGCTGGATTGGGCCACTGCTTACGGTTGGCAGTGGGACCAGGGCACAGTGTTACTTTTGGACAGTTTTGTTAGCAGAAGGAAGGAGAGAAGGAATGGTTTTGGGGAAAACCTTCGGTTCTTTTCACTTTCACAGCGTGCCCTCATATAAATGGGAGCACGGTTTTTAGAATAATGAAATGCCTGAAACACTCCCCCCCTGCCAACAGTCTTAGACCTCCAGTACAAAGTGGACGGTTTCTGCTTCCATGAATTTGTGATGAAAAAATCCCTAAGCAGTACTTGCAAATCGAGAGAGGGAAGGCAGTTGTAGCAGTTTTTTAAAACTGTTACTCCTCTTGCAGTGATTGCTAGTTCAGCTCACTACAGTGCCTGCATAGTTAAGAGATGGGGAAACAGCTTGGGATTTGGAATTTGGCGCTTGAAACACAACTGAGCTTTAGTTTCTTGCCTGTGTCCCAGCTCCACAGAGCCAGTAGTACATGCAGCCTGTTGGTGAATGAAGAAGCAAGATAGTGCTACTGGAACAACAGCTATCGGCACATAATTTTAGTGTGGTTGGTTGGTTGTTCGCTGCTAGAGCAGCTATTGGTATTTCTCAAATGAAGAAGAATCAGTTATTCAAAAATTGTTCTAACTTGATGCAATTAAAGCAATGTTAGGCTTATTTGAAATGTTATAACTTCAGGATAACAGGCAAGCTTCTAATTAGTGCGAACCATAAAACGTTTTGGGAAAAAAACACCTTAGAATTGTTTAGTCAGAATGGCTTGAGGCGCAAAAATAATTCTGAAAAATCATTTCTCATGATGGCAGGAAAGCTACTGATATATTCGTGCTGTAGGCAAGGTCCAGATTAGAAGGATTTTGAGTTATCCAAATCCAGATGTACAGTCAGAAATGCTTAGACAGAATTAGACACACTACATATCTTTTGAAGCATACAACTCTTTTATTTTTTGTTAAAAAATGCAAATCACAGGAATATTTTAACAAGTAGGCAGTTTGTCTTTCTTTGTAAATAATCTGTAATACTTAGTGTTCCAATTTCTTGTCTTATTTTACACAGTGAGTTAAAAATCCTTCTGAAAAGTATGAAACAAGTTTGCAGTTAGCTCCGGTACTTACTGTTGTTGCTGTTCTCATTCATGCTGTCTAAACGATCAATGTTTTTTTCTGGTTTAGCAGTATTTTAAATGTAAGCTGAGGAAGTTGCCAGCTGGCTTGACCTAGCATTATTAAACTCAAGCTTAGGCTAAAGGTCACAAAAGTTCTTTATGTGAAGCATGTGTGTAAGTGGGAAAGCAGTCCTTTGCTGCAAAATGGTGGGGGGGTTGCAAGCTTTTCCAGTGCGTCCCAGGCCTGAAGATTGGCACAGGGACTGAAAAGGAAGAACAACCCAGATTCCTAAACCCAGCCATATGGTGCCTGCTGCTGTCAGGAAAAAAAAAGGCAGTTACAGACCAATTAATTGCTCTCTATCTTTTAAGCACTATCTAGTTATGATGTAATCCTAAAAAATCTGCAATATTATTGTGGGTTTTTATGGTTGTGTATTTCAGTTTGTTTGGTTTATTTTTTTCTTTTTCATTTTGTTTTTTACAGGGGCTGTGTATTATCTTTTGCTATATTCTGTCTAAGCAGAAAATTCTGGGTTTGGAATCCTTCAGTTGCTTTTATCTTCATTGAGAACAATTAAAACTTGCTCTGTTATTGACTCATAGCTGATTTGTTGTTTGTGGTTATATCAAAATCTTCATGACCAGCTTTAGCACTTAGCTTAAAACAAGTGACAAACCCTGTCCAATGAGCACTCGGGCATTTATGTCACTCTTAGACCCCTAAGGGGGTTGCAGGATATCTATCCTTAGTACCCAGTGGAGGACTTCAAGACCTCAAATACTTTATAGGTGTCTTTTTAGTTAACTGAGAATTTAAATCTTGGCAAAATAGGTTGATATATGGATTAATCACAAGTTCTTAATCTGTGCTGCTGCATTTCAAAGTAGTAAGCTGTCATAAAAGAGCCCAGGGTCCAACTTCACTCTTGCATTTCAGTTTGTGTTCTAGAGGAAAGTCTGGTGTGGACTCTGTACTAATGCGGAAGTGGTGATAGGCTTTGGAGTTCAATGTGTCCGCATTCTCTTGGCCTTCACAGTGATAAGCTATTTGTTTGGCAGTAACAAGTGATGGTAAATGTATGGAAATGGTTGTGTTTCTGGGAAATGCTAGAACGATCACAGGAAGAGTTGTTGCAGAGTTGAGTTTTAGTATGAGTGTTTGAAAAGTAAGAACAATACTTAATTGGAGAAACTCTTTCCAATGATAAATGCACTGTGTTGAGAAGTGAAGAGCCTTTTAAAAAAAAATTTAAAAAAGAATCCAGTCAACTTCTGAGTGACTGAGAGGATCATACAGCATGTTACCACACTCTGTATTTGCAGTTTGAAAACAACTGAACAAAATTCTGATCTTCCCAACAAAGTGGCTTGAGTACCATTCAGGAGTCATTTGGCAAGTGTTAATATCAGCAGCAGAAGCAAACTTGTGTAACCAGCATCAATAGCAGGATAAAATTTCTGACTAAGCCGTCTTTTTAATCCTCTTCTGAACGCACCATTATTTAATGTTTCTATTATGGTGATGCCAGAAAGACTTAGTTAAGGTAAGGTTCTTATCGTAACTTCAAGCTCTGTGGACTTGGTGAGTTGTGCAGCAGCTCAGCTGTGCTGTCTAGTTGCCACATGTCAGAAGAGGTGCACAAAGCTGTCTCAAAGTCTTCCCCCCCCCCCCCCTCTTGGGATTCTATCTGAGCTGGTTCTGCCTCTTTTTCTGTTACTGAGTAGCTCCATCTACCCCTCTTTTTTCCCCTTTCCCTGTAAGGCACAGCTAATAAAGTATCATAACCCCCCACCCCCCTTCCCCCCCATTCCACTTCTGTGGAGATTTTTTTACCTTCAGGCTTTGCTAAGATATTCATGTGGAAAGGCAAAATATCTTGTCTTTCTGTTATTCACTTTGTTATTGAAATACTAGAAGTTGCTATGGTTAGAGTCATCAATATTTCCATTATAAATCTTTTTTCATAAACTTGTGAAACTGAGCTCAGCTAGTGTAAAGCAAACAAAATCTTAAGTGGAGGGGGGGGGGGGAGAACATTTCATGAGCATACTCTTCCCTAATTATGAAATAGGATAGGCTTGTCCAGGGTTTGATTATGCAATTGGGTGGGAAACTGCTACAGTTAGGTGCTGTAAAATTCTTAAATGTATTTTTAAAGGCTTTATTTTAATGTATTTTGAAAATTAAATTTTAAAGCAAAATGAATTTTTTATTGATTATGTTGAGAGCCTTTTGGAATCCTATTCTTGAAAGCAGATGAAGTGAAAATTGTTAAAGGGAATCCAGCTGTGACAGCTTAATAGGTTAAACTGATTCACTTTCACTTGATTAAATGTCATGCTGTCCCTTCAGAGGCGTACAATATCAACTTAATTGCCTGTACTTTCTATTTTCTTTTGTTTCAGACACTGTCAGTCTGCAAAATGGTGATTCCAAGGATTTTCATTTTCTGTAGGAAACATGAAGATCGTGAGCTGAAGTAAAACGTTGGCAGAAAATTCTTGAGAATTTTGCCTTTGTCTCTTTGAAGGATTATGTTTACAAGAAATTGATACCATCAAGTGACACTTTTTCGAAATAAAGTAATTCTGTAAAACTAAAAATAAAGCTGTATTTATGCTCAGAGAAAACTGGATTAACAATGAGGCCAAAGACTTTTCCTGCTACGACATACTCTGGAAACAGCAGACAAAGGTTACAAGAGATTCGAGAAGGTTTAAAGCAACCATCCAAATCTTCAGGTCAGGGACTACCTATTGGACCAGGTAGTGAAACGTCTCTGGACCCTAAGATTTTAGTAGGGAAGGATGCTGCAAGGCAGCAGCAGATGAGACAAACACCTAAGTTTGGACCATATCAGAAAGCTCTGCGAGAAATCAGATATTCTTTGCTGCCTTTTGCTAATGAGTCGAGCACTACAGCAGCTGTTGAAGTAAATAGGCAGATGCTCCAGGAACTGGTGAATGCAGGTTGTGATCAGGTATGTATGAGTTTGGAGGGGGGATGTTCACTGTCTGCAACATAAGTTTATACTCAAGACTGAAGAAGGGATTTTGATGGAAGTTGCCAAGCTTGCCGGTTGACAGAATGCATCAGTTCTTCTGGCAGTTGTGTTGCTGTATGACTAGCATTGTAGATGGCCTTGCTGTTGAGAGACATGCCTAGTATGGAGTTGATTTGTGTTAAAGGTGGTCGTGGTGATCTCTAGGATTCACTTAGGTTTTCTCCAGTTGATGTACAGGGCTGAAACAGGGTTAAACAGGGTAGCTTGTTTTTTTTCCCCCCCTTTCTTCCTTCTCTTTTCCCCTCAATACTGGAACAAGCCTTAGCTACGAGTACTAGGGTGAAATTTTTGTTGAGCACATCTAAGCTCCCTTCACTTGCAAAAGCAACTAGAAGAAATGACAGAGACAATGTATGGTCTTTGAAGAAGTTCACTTGCTGTTTGCCAGAAGCAGGTGGAACTGTCTGGATGTTCAGCAAGCAGCAGTGGTTGGGTGCACCCCTTTTGTTCCTCACCTCCACTTCTATCAAGAGGATGTAGCCCTATCTCAGATAAGGGACTTGGCACAGAGATGCTTGCCTTTGTCATTCTGAGATTGATGCTAGAATGTATTCTTAATTCAAAGACCATTCAGCTGGTGCAGAACATGGTCTTTTTGTTTTGAGCTGCATTCGTTTTGTGTGTGCTTCCAGTGTTGGTACTGACTTTCACCTCTGTCCAGGAATAGGTCAGAATTTTGGTTTTTTTAGAGGTGATGGGCTGTTTTAGGTTCAGATTCTGATTGTTGTAGAAACAATTTTTTTTTTTTCCCCATGTGATTGAATAGCAGTTGTTGACAAGTTGAAACATCTCCATTTATAGTCCTTGGTATAAGCTGGAAAGGTTGAAAACCAAAGTGCTTTTGTTGACGTTTCCTTGATTTCAAAACTTAACCTCCATGCACTCATGGCAGAGTGTGAGTCTCTTGACCCTCCTGGACCATATTCTGAATCTGTATTACAAAACTAACATCAGACGTTGTTATAAACAGTCTGCATTTCTCTGGAGCTATATAGTTTAAACTCTTAAATGACACTAAGATCTATGTGAGATAATCAGAGCAAGAGGAGGCTGCAGGTCCAATGAGAAGTAGTAGTACAACTCAACACTTCCTAGTCCAGTGAGCCAGGATGCTGTGCTGAATAATTTAACTGGAGAAACCAAGGATTTTCTTTGATCTTAAGCATACCATGAAAACACAGTGTTTTTTAGAGCTCTACCCTCTAAATTTCCCTAGCCATTTAGGATGAGAACACTCCCTCTGCGTATGAGCCAAGGTTAAATGAGCACAGCTGGATTCTGGATTGGAAGTGTGCATTTGGTGGGTTACATGGACAAATCTTTCACACAGAACAGGCTTGTTGGACTGAAATCTTGGAAAGTACTTTGAGTACACTACAGCACAGAAATGTTAAGCCAGTGTATAAACCAGAAATACCTGAGCACCTGTTAAAATGTCTTGATATTAAAGGCAGTGCAATGCACTATATATGTAAAGTTTTTAATATCTTTAGCTATTTTAACTTCAATATTCACACAGTGTTAGTGTTTCTTATAGAGCACTGAGAACAAACTCAGTTCTGACTGATGTGGAGATTTTTACTACATCCTTAAATTGGACTGCAAATTTTTGATTGTTGGTTTAGGGTTTTTTTTTCCACTCACTGGCTATGATCCTTCCATCATCACATTTGGCTTTTCTCCCTTGCCATGTCTTGTCTGCAGACCGCCTTCTTGGGCTTAGATGTGTTTGGTGTTCAAACCTAAGCATCAGCAGGCTCATGTTTGGCTAGAGACCAGACTGGAGTTCCAAAACTGGAGTCATGGCTAAAAGTGCTGAGTTTCCTAATGTGGGTCCAGGCCATATGAAGGCTGGCTGCCTTGGAGGGCTGTGAATGAATAGAGCTTCTTGACATGATGTGAATGGTATCTAGCCTTGGGGATAGCATGGTGTAGGGTGACAGACATGACTACTACCTCTGTATTCTTCCTTTCCTCCTGGTGCCTGAACTGTTTTGAATCAAATGCTGAACTGTTTCAGAGCATGATGCAGAGTAAATCAGCCATTCCAAGCTACCCTGTCCCTGCTTGTGAATCAAAGCCTTTAAGTGCCTTCTGCAAGGACATCTTCTGTAGTCCTGCAGGAACAAGTAGATGAAATGCAGTCCAATTCATGAAGTAAATTCACAAGTGTAATTCTTGTGTCTTTCAGGTACTGTCATCATTGGTGTTACATGTGAAAACATTTTTTTCTTTCATTTTTTTTATTGATTAGGAAGTTGCCGATGTCCTTTTAAATGACCCATGTTATTTCACAGAAATTTATTTTCAGTCATTGTATAGCTCATGATTTTGTAGTGAAGTTTGACCCCTAAAACTTAATGAGGGCTTTGTTGTTGACCCGAAAGAATCCAGGATTACACTTTTTAAGAGATACAAAACAAAATTACACATATAATTAGTCATAGTTCTTCTCAAACAAATGGAGTAACTTGTCTGTTGTTTGCTTAAGTCATCTTTTCACCAGTAATTATTTAGCAAGTTACAATTAAAAACAATTAGTGCAGCATAAATTGTTTTGGAACTTGTAGAACACATCTGCAAAAGTCCAGGCCTTTTTTGTTGCAAAAGATTGTATATTAGCAGTGCTTTTGGCTTCAGTTCTTTAGTAAATATAACTCCTTGGGGTTGGAAGTGTAACTTGCTGTCACTGCAGAGGGACAAGAGCACAAAGCATCTGTCCTGCTGGCTGGTAAACCACTGGAATCACCTGGGGCAACTGGATGGCTTTTGGGGTGTGGTGGTAAATGTGGCTGCTGTTGTGGATTGAATTTTTCTAATGAATAGATGCAATTGAGCATATGATCAGTGACATTCCAGCAACCTGAATGGGCTGTACTGTACTTACTGTACTTCCTTAGAGCATAAACAGCCACTGACATTGTGATTTAGAGTGGGCTGCAGCAGTTCTAGATGAACCGTGGGACTTTACGCACTTGTTACTTTGTTGTTTTTTATCTCAAGCAAACTTCTTTTCTTCGAGCAAGGGTGCCTTTTCTGGGTGAAGGTTTCTAGACATAGTTTGTCTGGGCAGCTATTTTTAAGAAAAAATGGTTTAGGATTATTTTACAGGCTGTGTACCTCCAGTAACATGCATTACATACTATACACTGAATAACTCTGGGAATATGTGAAGCAGGAAGGTCCTTGCACGGTATTTTTTTCCAGAGGCTTTTATAAATAACTGTAATAAAACGTGTACACCCCGCGTGTGCCAATATCAGAGCATTCTGAAAGGCAAGGTCTGTCCTTTGGACACTAATTATAGTGTCTTTCAAGGAAGTGGAATGGTGTCTGTGGGCACTGTAATGTGTCTAAGAATATCAAGCTGATTGTCTTGTCATCAGTATTACACCGGGTTCCTGGAATTCACTTCGTAGAAGTGGAGTGGGTTTTGATGTTTGTTGTTGGTTTTTGTTGGGTTTTTTTGTTTGTTTGTTTGTTTTTAATTCTTCCTTCTTACATTCCAGGATTCTTTTTATCTCTTCAACATGAATTACATCCTTTTTATTTAACCAATTTGGCAAAGATTCTACCCTGATTTGAGAATGCCACTTGATATTGGGGAACTTGGAGAGTGGGGAATACAGTATTTATCTCAATTTGAACAAATATTTGCACTTCTTTAAGCGAGGAAAATTCTGGTATGCCAAATAGAGCTTGAGCAGAAAGTCCTTTTTGTGTTTTGCATGTGAAACCAGTATTCTTTTTCTTTTCTATATAGGGTTTTAGGTCATGCATGTTCATATATAATCCATGTGTCATCTAGCAGTGTGTTACTGAGCAGTATGACTTTTCTTCCTATTGTTGGAGTGATGAGAGGAAGTAGATACAATGCAAAGTTTTGTTTTGGTAACAGACAGTGCAGTCTGGAGGTTTGCTTGTAGTTAAATATCTGTTGCGATGTAGTTGTTAAGAGGACAAGTCTGAAAAGACAGCTTGCCTTCAAGGTGGAGGGCAGCAAATTTTGTAATAGCCCTGAGCAAATGGAGGAATTTATTTCATAACACTGGCCTGTGCTATAAGCAAATTTTTGTCTTCTGCTCGAGTAAAATTTATGTGTGTTAGGAGTTGTGTTTGCCCAGCTATTTACCAAAACCTTCAGGATTAACATCTCTGTCATCATCTGGGTGTTTTAGGTCCAGATTATTTTGTTAAAAATGAGTGAAGAATAAGCTGTTATAAGAGTGCCTAGGTTATTCTGTGGGCCATATGTTAAAGCTGGCAAGCAACATTTCAAGTTATGTTGTAGATCAGGAGAAGAGGATATAAGTATTCTTGGGTTACAAGGAGAAAAAAGGGGTCTTCAAATGAGGGCACTCACTGCTGAATGCAGGAGGATTTTATTTTAGTAACTGAAGTAGATTTGATAATTAAGGCCATCAGTCTCTTGTGTGTTTGTTCACCTCCCTCATTTGAAGATAAGTTATTCACTCTGTCTTCTTTTTGCTATATGTGTTGAGAGCTTGTTTCATAACTTTTTCCTGGTTTTTTTTTTTTTCCTTTTCTTTCTAACCTCCCTTTTTGGTTTCAACCTTTTTCTCATTTTTGAGAAGTTTCCAGTATCGACCAGTGTTCTTCCATCAAACGTGTGTTCCTATTAATACTCTGGAATTTAGCCCCTTAAGTCATTTCAGTTCATAGAATCATAGAATGCCCCGGTTGGAAGGGAGCTCTACAGGTCATCTAGTCCAACCCCCTTGCAGTAAGCAGGGACATTCTCAACTAGATTGCTCAGAGCCTCATCAAGACTGGCCTTGAATGTCTCCAGGGATGGGTCCTCCACCACCTCCCTGGGCAGCCTGTTCCAGTGGTCCACCACCCTCATAGTAAACAACTTCTCCCTAATATCCAGTCTAAAGCTACCACTCTCTAGTTTAAGACCATTGCCCATCATCCTATCACTACATGCCCTTGTAAAAAGTCCCTCTCCAGAAGGCCGCTGTAAGGTTGTGCCAGAGCCTTCTCGTCTCCAGGCTGAACAACCCCAACTCTCTCAGCCTGTCTTTATCAGAGGGCTGGCACACCTCTCCTATGATTTTTGTGGCCCTTCTCTGGACCTGCTTCATCAGGCCCACGTCTTTCCTGTGTTGAAGGCTCCAATGCTAGACACAGTTCTTAGGTGCTTCAGAAAAAAAGTGAGTCATAGCTTTCCAGGAGCTGAAAGCAAGAGGCAAGGATTGCTCTTGAGCTGATACCTACCAACACCTCTCTCTTCTACCATGTTTCTCTTGTCTCCAGTCTTCCTCTATTGCTGTCACTTCTTGATGACGCTGCCTTAAGTGAAGATACTTAAATCCTCTGTCATGACACAGTTCCCACAATATATTTAGGAAGGTGCTCTTGGCTTTGTTCTGTGGTGAGTGTGGCTTGGAGTACACTCATCCTGCAGAAGGAAGAAAAAGAACTTTCTTTTCCCTTGCTTTTCATCGTGGTGGGACTGTTCCTTGGCAGTAGTAGGTGACTGCATGTGCTCCTTCACATGGTGAGATGTAGCTTCTTGGCAGATGGCAGTGATATGGCACTGAGCAAGACTGCAGTATGTTTAAAATTCTGTCCTTTATTCTTGTTAATCTCCTTTCTTCTTTGGCAAACTACAGAATAAATTGCAACTTGATCGTAGGATTATGTTTGAAAATGATGGCAGGAAATGACAGAACAGGAATCAGACGCCAGGATTCAACTGCAGATAAGTGTGAATCTTGAGTTGTGTTAAACGAATACTGTCCTATTCCATATGTCAAATAAGAATTCTAGAAGCTTGAGAGTTAATATAGAAGTCTAAAATTCTATATTGCTGTAACAGGGTGCAGGATTAACTAGCACTGGATTTATTGCATTTATTAAAATTTAATTGCCAGGAGAAGGTTAAGCTATGGATTTTTAATTTTTTTTTTTTTAATAAAAAAAGGAAAAGGCTTCATCACAGTAACTAAAAACTCTGTATAAGCATTATCTTCAGTCTCTGAATAAAAAAGCCCTTGTGACCAAAAGTAAAGATTGCCATTATTCTAACAGGAAGTTAAATTCACAATAGTAGTAGGGTGTAACTGTTTGGGGTTTTTTTTTGTTGTTGTTGGTTTGTTTTGGGGGGTTTTTGTTTTTTTTTTTTTTTTTGTGGTTATGTTTTCAGGCTAAATGTCTGCTCTTCTTTTCAGCTTGTATCTGAGAGGAACCAATGTAATTTTATGCTGAGACTGAAAAACAGCATCTCTGCATGGGGGCGGGGTGTGTTTTTCATTGTGTTTGTTGTTTTGTTTTGGTTTTTTTTCTTTCTCAGATGCTTTTAAACTTGGTAGAGTTTTTACTAGGACTGGATGCAAGGCTTTTGTATGCCATAGTCCTTAGAGGCAGTCCAAGACATGTGTTTGGAACTCACTGAATTCCACCTAGGAATGCTTTTCTGATAGTTGCTAAACTAAATAAAAATTTATGTTAAAGCTTTATGATTTAAAGCTTTATTTTTAAAGCTGAATATCATAGAATGCAAATATAAGTCCATGAGTACTACTTATGTGATATACAGGTACACACTATAGTTGTGTGGAGTGTGAGTGACTTTTTTTAAAATCTTTTTTAATTTTTTTTTCCTTGTCTTAAAGCATGGCCAAGTATACAGAGAGTAACTTAGAATGGCAGTAGTTTTTTGTCAACTTTATTTTGTGTGCTATATTCACAGGAAAAAATATTTTTCAGATATTTTGAAATTAGTTGATCAGCAGAATTGAAGTTAACAGGAAGAAAAAAAAAAATAGGGAATTTCATCTGTACCCTGCATAGAAATACTAATAGTGTCACTAGGTACATGAGTTTACAGTAATTGAAATTACGAGAGTGTAGCCAGGCATTCAATTGCATAATACAATCTGATAAACTGAAGGGAACTAAACTACTCTTTCTTCTGTTTTAAATAAAAAATATTGTTGCTAGAAATTGTCATATTTCTTCAAGGACAGAATGAAGTTACTGTGACTACATTTTCTGAAAGTATGCTAGTATTACAACTGTGCATCTGTTTTCTGGAAATATTCAAGATGCTGGCTGAATTCTTATCAGACCGCTGCTGGAAGGAGAAACAGTGACCAGCATGGTCATGCCCAGGAGGTAGGGGCTGAGGAACATGCCATTGTTGCTCTGAAGGTGAATGGTTACAGGTTAGAAAAGACAGCAGAAGTGACTTTTCTATCGTTGAGAGGTTGATCATGTCACTTTACAGCAGACTACAGCTTGGGCACAGCATTCCAATCCTGGTCAGCAGGTGCTTGTGGTGGTGGTGACTCCTATAGACTGTTCACGGCCCATGTGTGTTGTCTGTGTATCCCCCAACCTAACTTATCAGGCTCTAGTACATAAATTCTTTGTTCCTTGGGTACTGGCTGTCTTGTGTGACGGGCAAATACATGTATGCAATGCTACCTGAAACAGGTGAGGAAAGACATGAAAGAGACCTTCAAGTTGAGTTTTCTTAGTGATGGCAGCTTACAGTTTTCTCATTTATTTGGTATGTCCATTACATTCTCACCATTGCTTTTTTTTTTTTTTTTTTTTTTTAAATAAATCTCTCTTCATGAACAGCTGGGCAGGCCCAGGTTTTCTTTTGACTCTGCAAAGAATTCTGTCTGGATTGCAAGCTGCCTCACTGTGGATATAGCTACTCCAGCGTAGATGTTTTACAATCAGGTACTGCTGGAACAAACACAGTGGAGACTAGTAGGGACTGACACCCTGCCTGTTTGCTTAAAGCTATAGATGTTTGTGTTCATTTCGGCCTTATTCTTATATAAATCATCTGTACAGCATGTGACATACATTCTGCTTTTTTCACTCTTTCTCCCTACGTTTGTAACCTAATTGTGACTGTAGCTTAGATCAGGCATTTTTATATTGCTTGGAGCCCAGGCTTAAAGTGGAAAATATTGGTCCTTATTTCTAGGTTTCCATCATTTCCTAGCTTTTTTTTTGGGGAGGAGGGGGGAAAATCGCATTTAAAAAATGCCTCTGATTACCAAAATAGAGGCTGAAGTTTCTGTGGCATTGTGGTCTTTGGTGTTACTCTACCATAGCAGCAGCAGGCTTGTGCTGTCCAGACTTGAGAGAGATACCAATTTCCCATCTTCAGAAGATGCTTAATAAAAGCCTGGTGAAAGTCAGCCAGTCAAACTCTTGCTGTCTGACTGCTCTACACATCTGCTGCTGGTCACCTGAAGTACTGTTGCTGCTGGAATGTTTTGAACTATACGTTACTTGTCAGCTTATATGTCTTCCTTGATACCATGTGGTTTCTGCTGAGGTGGCTCTGTCAGCTCTGATCTTGATGGGGTCACCCAGCTATGGTTGCAGCACAGTAAAACTGGTTTGGTTCTAATAGTCTTGTCCTGTGCTGTGTTTTAACCCCAGCTGGAAACTAAGCACCACACAGCTGCTTGCTCACTCTCCCCAGTTGTGATAGGGGAGAGAATTGGAGGAGTGAAGGTGAGAAAACCTGTGGGTTGAGGTAAAGGCAGTTTAATAAGCAAAGCAAAAGCCACATACACAAGCAAAGTAAAATAAGAGATTCATTCACTACTTCCCACTAGTAGGCAGGTGTTCAGCCATCTCCAGGGGTCCATCACATGTAACGGTTACTTGTGGAGACCAACACCATCACTCTGAACATCACTCCCTTCCTTCTTCCCCCAGCTTTATATGCTGAGAATGACATCATATAGTATGGAATATCCCTTTGGTCAGCTGGGGTCAGCTGTCCCAGCTGTGTCTCCTTCCACCTTCTTGTGCTCCCCCAGCCTGCTTGCTGGTGGAGCACACTAAGTAGCAGAAAAGGCCTTGACTCTGTGCAAGTGCTGCTCAGCAGTAACTAAAACATCCCTGTGTTATCAACACTGTTTGCAGCACAAATCCAAAACATAGCCCCATACCAGCTACTGTGAAGAAAATTAACTCTATCCCAGCCAAAACCAGTACATACTGCCATCTGGGCTGTTGTATAGAAATTATCTTTCACCCTGGAGATACATGTGTGCATATATGTGCTATGACAACTGCAGTGTTTGCATGGTACGAGCTCTTTGTGAAGAACTTAATCTATAGGATTTGGTACTGCACTGAAGATTTTTCTGTCGAAGTAAACAAGATTCTAATGTTTGAGGCTATGTTCTGTGTAAAAGATAGACTTTTTCTGATGAGAAACTTGTGCTCTTCTTTTTAACCGAATCCAAGCAAT
Source organism: Todiramphus chloris collaris (assembly GCA_025345505.1). Lineage (NCBI taxonomy): Eukaryota > Metazoa > Chordata > Aves > Coraciiformes > Alcedinidae > Todiramphus > Todiramphus chloris. The sequence continues at coordinate 53,216,740 of JANVCC010000021.1, forward strand.
TAAAAATATTTCTCCAGGGAGGCAAAGGCTGAAAAGGAGAGGATATGAAAATACTTTATCTATTTCTAGGTCAGTTAATTTTCAAAAGGCTGAAGGCAAGGAGTGCTGGGTACCCATAACTTTGTGAATCAGGAGTTACTAAGTGCTGCTTTGGCTGTAATTGTTACCAGTGTGTGTGCTTATGTGAAACTGTTACTGCTGTGCATATCGTCCTCTATTATTTAGAGAAATAGAAACACAATGTAAAGGGAAAGACGTTGAGATTTAAATATAGATCACTTGAATGACCAAGTATTTTGCAACTGTCTTCTGTATCCTTCATTACTCTAATGTATGATTTGTAAATGACTCATTTCAGCTGAAGGATACAATGATACAGTGTATTACTCCTCAGATACATAAAGTGCTAGAAAGAAGACTGCTGATAGCGCGCGTTAACATAATTAAGTTCTTGCCCTTCCAAGAGTCCGACTTCAGCAGCACAACTAGCAGTGTAAAATTACTTGTGTGGAAGTCTTTTTATGAGTGGTTTTGATTTTATCCCCCATTTATGAATCTGCTGGATGTTGGTTGGTTGGAAAATGGCAGCACAGTCTCGGAGATCATTGTTGCTGCTCTGTAGCTTCCTTCTCTCCCTGTTTATGTTCTTCAGCTGCATCAATTCTTAATTATCTTCAAGGCTATTCAAGTCTATGCCTTCCTTTACCTGTTGTCTTACTGCATCTTTTTCTGCTCCCTTGGTTTGAATGACTAATACTCAGTGCTTCCTATGTCCTTTTCTCTGTGCATCTCTGAATACGCTAAATTAGTTACTTTTTTTTTAATAATTGCAAACTATTAAGAAAGAAATCTACCATAGACTTCAAACTTATTTTCTAGATTTGATGTGACATCCTGAAGAATTACAGATGCAACTGTAACGTGACTTTGACAGCATACCCCATATATTTTCATTTTTACGTCCTTTCTTCCATTCAGTGTCTGGACTCCATAGCCTGTGCTTAAACTAGCCACTTGTCCCCTTTATGTTTTTATTCCAGCTTTGTTCATTCCACTGTGTTCATTCCACCTTCCTGCCAGTTATCAGCCTGATAAAGGTGCATAAAGTCTGATTTAATCAATGTAACTGGAACCTTGGAACTATTAATATGTGCAGGGTATCCTGGTTTACAAAACAAACAAACAAAATCTCTGACTGCCCCAACTGAAAATGTAAGAAGTTGCAGCCATATGAGAGACCTTTGAATCGAGACAAATCACCCCATAGCTGGCTTTGTCCTGCCTCCAAACAAGCACTGAATAATTTTCTCCAGAGATGCACATTCAACCTTGCTGAAACCTGTATTTTCCGATTGTCCAGCACAGTTTCTTGATTGTTCTTTCAGCTAATCCCCTGATTGCCTGTGGAATGTGTGCTGCTGGGACATGGTAGTGACCAGCTGGCTCTGGAGTTCCTCTTCTTTTTCAAGTGCTCCAGCAGTTGCTCTGCTGGAAGCTCACTTCCATCTCCTTCCTGTGGTCACTTCTTGCACCTTGGCCTTCCTTCCCATTTTGATAATTTTTTTTTTTTTTAAATGTTCCCTAATGCAAGCAATAAGTTCATTAAGTGCTTTCTTGAAGGTGTTCTGTGAAGAACCTGTGAAACGTGTGTGTGGTGGTGCAGTCAGGCAGATAGGGGAGAGACGATGCTGGTGCAGTGCTCAACAGTGCATATCAACAACCTGGAGCCTAGAAGGAGTTTACAGGCAGGCAAAAGTCATCAGCCTCTGCCAGGGCACGTGGTGAGCCAGCTCCCCATACTACAAAAGCAGGACCTCCCTGGGAAGTGCCAGCAAATTCAAAAGCAAGCCACAAGAATTTTCATTTGCGTTGGTGTGCCTCCCCCTGCCTCCCATCTCTCTGTTTACTGAGAAGTGAACCTTCAGGGTTTTTAGCCACATGAAAGTAACCTAGAAAAAGTATTTTTCAGTACTACTTTCATGCCGTAAAACCTTCTGTAATGAATCAGTTCCATTTTTCCAGGAACTTCACTGTGGTTCATAAGTATTAGAAAATGCTGGAGGTTGAGAACTTGCTGTTGCAGGCCCTGTTCTACTCTAATGCAGAAATGGGTGCTCAGATTTACTGCCAGGGAGAAGCTGTTGCATCCTGAGCCTGGAACACCTCTGCTCAGGAGGCAAAGGAGAGTCTGAGCAACACAGTCTGTGTCAGAGCTCCCATGCTGGAGGCAGAGCTGCCTTCTTCCAAATTCCTGGGAAGGTCAGAACGTCCTGCTATGCATTCAGCATCTCCAGGAACACTATTTGGGGCAAATAGCAACACTATGTGTTCAATTGGATTTGTGCTCCCAAGCTCACCATTGTCTACTGGAGTACCAACTCGGTCATCACCCTGCCCTCCATGGGCCAGACAGCAGCAGCTGTAGCATTAACACAGCATTTAGGGGAGGACAGTTATCTTACTTCCAGCTGTGCATAAAACTTCCTTCTCTTTCTCCCTCTTGCTACCTTGAAATAGGACCAGCACTAGACAAAACTTTGAGTGAAGCTAGTAGGGCACCATCAACCCTCCTCACAGGCAAACTTTTAAGCCCGTGAATTTAGGGAAAACCCTGCCACTAGACCACAGAGCTGTTTTGTTTTGCCACTTTCATATAGTAGTTTTGTGGTTTCCCAGTTTGGGAAGAGGTTCAGTGGAATTAATTTTTACTTACCCCTTCCCCGCCCCTTTTTAATCTTTTTTTCTTATTTTTGCACTCAGATTATGGCAGCTGAGGGATAGAGGAGGAAAAGTGGTAACTGACAATCATGTGGGTACCTGGGAAGCATACCAAAAATGAAGCCCCTGCTAACAAGCAGGAACTGTGACCAGAGAGGGTGATGCTTGGCATTTACTTGGGGAAGAGGGCAATCAGGTCACAGAGCTGGCACTGCTGAGTTCAGCCATTAGTAGCAAACCGGTTGTTTTAACTGAAGGAACACATTAGTGCTAATGAAGGATCTTCCTTGGAAATTGGATGTACTTTTTGAGGATGAAAATCCTAATCATGCACACTGAAGTGCTGTTTTGGTCTCTCAGCCCCCAAGCTGCCTGCATGACTGAAGCCAGTGCGTGTTCAGCAAGGGCTTGTACTCAGATGTTAGGAAAGTCCCTTTCTGCAGCGTGGAAGAAACAGCAGCCTGAGCCAGAACTGCTCCCTGCACACCAGGGAAAGCAGCATGGGGTTCCCAGCAGTGCCCTCCTGACAGTGAGTGCCTGCTGCTTGCTCTAGCTGGCAGGCACTGCAGAGGAGGAGAGGCGTCTTTACCACCTTCCCAAGCCTATTGAATTTAGAACCTCCAGGTTGCCTTGCTTTCTTCCTTCCCACTTCCCTCTTTTCAGTTTTTTCTGTGTGCTTGCTGTCAAAATTCATGCTTAACCTCACATTCTGCCTACATGCTCTGCTCACAAGGCTTAATTGCTATTTGTACTTGTAGGTAACACCCTTCTCTGTTCTAAATGCCTGACTTCTATGCTTGTTGCAATGACTGTTCATGCTTTTGGGAAAATAAAGGATTTGCTTTTCATGTAAAAATAGCTTTATTATTTCCATACGCGAGCAGCAATTGGGGCAGGCGTATTTCCAGGTCAGCCTGAAGATGGGGTTGGATAGTGAAACCCTCTGTTCCAAAAATGGGCTGGAACCAGCAACAGTTCTTGATGGGCTGAGAAAAGCTAACTGGCTTGGAGAGAAGTGAGATCCCTTTTTTGGGTGCACATGCAACATACTGGTGTTCTGCTATGGAGAGGAGCCAGGTACTGACATAACGAGCACTTTGTGAAGTACTTCAGTTAGTTTTACAGTTTTCTCATAATTCTGTTCTTTTGCTAATTGTAGGCATGAGTTTTGAAAAAAAAGATTACAAAGGAAAGTTTCTTAGGGCATAGTCTATAACTACAAGTGCTTAGAGTATCTAAGTAGAAGAGATGTTGGCAGGAGCAGTCTGTATTATTCCACAAGATTGTGCTCAGTTGGGTACTGAGTAAATAAATAGTAAATGTGCAAATCTTGGATAACGTTGCTCTATGCTTGTTTAGATAGTACGGCTGTACTTTGGATTTTGTTCTCTATGGTAGCTGTCTTGTAAATCTTCTGGCTTATTGCCATGTATGTCTAGATTTATATGAAAATGATGTGGATCTTTTTCATCTTCATATTTTGCTAGTTCATATTTTTACTTCCTTCAGGAGTATTTTAGCCATCTCTTTGAGGCTTTTAGAAACTAGCCAGCTTGAATTTTCCCTTTATCTTCACAGAAGTCACTACAGAAGGAAGAAAAACGCACAGAAAGGGAATTAGAGGCAGCATTAAAAATGTTCCTTCAGAACAGAAAAGCAGATTTAACATGAATTAAAAATTCAGCTCTGTTTCAGAGTTGCAAAAGCTCTTTTATTCACCAGAGAACTGTTAAAGCTAGTCATTTTTGGCATGGTATCGGTCAGGGAAGCATGACAAAGTGCAGTGGAATGCATTGAGCTGCAGTCCAGCTTGTAGTGGTATATGACTTTAGTGTATGGAGCATTGCAGGAAGTGCTAATGGGGGGTGGGGATGCCTTTTAATTTCATCAGCTACTGAGTAACAGTGTTCTTCCTCAGACCCCACCTGCAACAACAGAGGGTCCCTTGGATGCTCAGGTCAGAATACAAAACATAAAGAGCCTGCACAGTCTGAGATTCTGGTAGAACTTGGCTCTGTTCTCTGAGCACTGCTGTGCAGAACGTGTTGAGATGAGGAGGTTGAGAAGAGCAGTGTGTTTGGGATTGCAGATCGAATGTGCATAGCTAGACTGAGACTGTATTCTCAGTCCCACCATACTGGAAGGTGAAGATTCCTGCATTGAAATTCTGTTCTCATTGAAATCGACAGTAAAATTCCTGGTGACTTCATCAGACCAGAGCTTTGCTGCCTATTTTGAGCAGTAAAAGAGTTCTCCTGTTCCACCAGTACTCACACATGCTAAGTCCATTTCTTCAGACTTAGGTTTTGGCACAGATTTTGGCCTTAAATGGAAAACTGTTCAAATCCATTTAATATCGGTAGCTTGAATTTCAGATTACACGGATGGTTAAATCCACCTATATGTGATAATAAACAGTTAAGATATTGCTGTAATTTGAAGCATACTTGGTATTTTCCTCCTTTGTTCTCTAAGTTATGATCGTGGTGTCCACAGAGTTTTCCAAGCGTTTGTAATGATGTTATAAGAAAACATGATGGTGCCTTTCCTGGCAGAACAGGATCTTTGGTCTATGACCTGCATTTTAGAAGTGGGCAAAAGCCTGGTGTGGTGTGGATCCTGTTAACAGTGAAGATTGTTAACGAGAGTTTTCCGTTCACCTTGGGTATCCCATTTGCCTTGCGCTGTTACAGCGATAATCAAATACAAAGCCAGAGTTCTACTGCCATTGCAGTGAAGCTATGTAGTGCAACATCATGGCAAAAAAGGAGCTCTCTACCCAGAAGACTTACAACCTGAATTGCTGTTCCCAAGGTAGGCATGTAGGAGTGTTGCAGCACAGAGGAGATAAAGGGATAATGATGCTTAGTGTTTTTATTGTCTGCATAGATATATCTGTCATTTTTATTTAATGTTCTCTGTCTGCTTACTTCATGTTCTTCAGGAGGAGAGCTTGAGGCTGTATTGAAAATGTGGGTAAATGTTCAGAGAAGGAGTAAATGAATGGTCAGCTGGTGGGATGTCCCAGCCCCTATGCTTCCAGTTAGAAAGAATGCAGAAGTTGTTTGGCAGATAAGTCATTTAGATGGGAGCATTGTAATACTCACTGAAAGCTCATTTTGTGTTTAGGATATAGATTCTATTAAAGATGTAGGCTGTCAGATTATTACAGGTTAGGATACTTCTACTCTAGATTCTCAGCTCTGCCCTTTTGCATGGATGAGCTGAAAGTTGAAAACAGACTATTAAAACTGATATACAAGAATCATTATAGTCAAGTAATGGGCTGCATGTGAAACTATTATGACTATATTACTTTTCTTTGCTTGACAGTACTTTGGTAGCTTCAATATCTCAGATATTGCATGTTCTGCAACATAAATCCTACAAGTTTCAGTTGCGGAAAAAATTGCCTAAATTCAGGTTTTCACACAATTCTATGTGTGTGTGTATATATATGTATCTATGTATATCTACACATACATATAAACTTGCTTGTCATTGTCCTCTGTGGTTATCCTCTGAAGGTGGTGGCAGATACTGGAAAGCTTGATTAAAAATAATCAATTGCCATGTCAACAATTTTAAGAGCTGCTGGATGCCATGGAGAAAAGGAATAGACAGTTGCAATGCTTGTTACAGGGACTGAATGCTAACCTTGGAAGCAGTGTCTTGAACACTGCTGTTCAGGAATCATTACAGCTGTAATTCTGCATCTCACAGCGTTATCCAAGGCAGTGTGCACACAGACAGGAGCCCAAGTAAGATGTACACACCGTAGAAGTGAGGAAAGTACTTTTCTCTGCAGGTATAGAAGTTACTCCAAGAGAGCGTCTTGGAGTTTACTGTTATAGCGTGAACTCTTATCATCAAATTACAGGGACTGTCTCCGTGTATCATTTCCATGGAGGCTTAGCTTTGTTTTGGGCTTGGCATGCTCCGGGTAGAACACACATCTCCTCATGAACCTGCAGCGTGGTGTGATGCAATGACATCTGTTTAGCAGTACTTGGCAACATGCACACAGGTTAGGAACCAGTAGGAGTGCTGTCTCCACACGATTCTCGGAGGGGAAATTTAGGAACTTGGAGCTTGATCGCCTAACCAGATATACATTCTTACCTTTGGCAGCTTTGTCAGACAGGTGCATGGAAACTGGGTTGTTTTTTTTTTTATTTCAACAAGAAACTGAGATGTTCAACAATGCACTATTGCAATTGTTGAGTCCTAGTTTTGAAGACTTTGTATTATGAAGTCTCCCTTCCATGCCATGTAGTGTTGTGCTTGTTACTGCTGGTGTTACCTTGTTCAAAGGGCTGGCCGAGTTTTATGCTGCATCTGAAATGTTCAAGAAAAATTTTGCCCAGAATGATTTTGCTGCAGACCTCACTTTTAAAAATGTTTTCTCAATGAAGAAAAGTGATTACCTGTCTCTTATTGGTTTCTTACTATTCTAGCCCCTCAGATCTCAGAAGAAACACAAAGCTGTCTTTGAATAGTATTCATGCAACTGAGCATGTGATGTGCTGTAGTAATAATAAAAGCCTGAAAAACAACTGTTGCTTCTCCTATCAAGTGACATGGGTTGAGAGCATTGGAAAACAACAGCGTCCTAAAAGTTTGAGTAAAGGCTTGAAGGAGCGAGGTGAGGAACATTAATCCACTGCCAGGATTACTGGGAGCTAGTGAGCAAATGTGTTAACACAGAGTGACTTGGTGAAGCGAGTCGTTTCTTTATCTGCTTGAGCCTTCTTAAGCTTTCTTAGACTTCAGCTGTGGAGGAAGGATGAGTGGAATCATGTCCTCTGCTCTGCTTTCCTTCCTCTCCTTTGTTTCAGTCTAATCAAGTTCAGACTTTTTTATAGTTCAAACATTTTATTTTCCTAAGAAATATAGTTGTTATGGAATAGGTCCAGTATCTTCTAGAGTCAGTGTAACAGGGCTTTTGTTGGATCGATACAGTGAGGGTTTTTTCTTCTTCCTCCTGTGGTTTAAAATTACTTGTCTAACATGTTGATTTATAGCCTGTCATGTAAGACTGTTTCCCCATGGCTGTATCTTTTTAGGATGATCAAATGTATGTCTGAAAAATGTCCTGTTGTTGCCTTGAGATATTAGGTGATAACTGCACAAGTAAGAGAGGGATTAGCTTGTTAAACCTAGTACGACACCAACACACAAAATCCTGCAATTAAACGTTTTCTTATGGCAGCATGGGGGGGGGAATATGGTCTGAGATATCCCAAGCATATTCCATTTACCTTGGAAGTTTGTAGGCTGGTGTGAAGGAAGGAGAGGAGACTCCTGGGCTGGGGCTTCAGGAGAGCAGCTTTTGGTGCCGCTTCCCGCTGTTCCTCCCTGGTGTATTCCTGCAAGCTGTGCCAGCACACTGTTTTCAGAGCTGAGTGGCGACTGATCAGAGAACTGTCCAGGTTAAAAATAACTTTCTGGGGATGGGGTGAGGGATGCAAACACAACTGGGGGGTATGGCAGGGGGGGAAGCAGAAAGGAGCAGAGAAGTTGGAAGCAGTGGCAGCTGCCTTGGCTGTCAACCACCATCAGAGGAAATGCCGGGAGAAAGCTCAGCCTGCACTCACATGCTCCTCTTCTTCCAGCTGTGCTCCAGAGACAGCCATTGCTCAGTGCTGTCTCTTCTTACTCTTCCTCTCACCCGGGTCTTAACTGCCCCAGCTGAGCTGCTGCTGGAGTTAACCCTAGCTCACCTGGGTCAAAATGAGCTGAGTTAGCTTCAACAGCTAAATCCTAGGTCTGTGCTAATGTAGCTGGGAGAGCACAGTGTGGTCAGGCAGGAGGTGATATCCCTGTCAGACAGGGACAAGGTGGAAGTAGCTTTCTTCTGACACACAACTGGAAGAGAATATGTGAGTACCAAGTTAGAAATGCTGAAAATAGTGTTATGGTCATTTTACACATTGCTGCGGCTGATTTCATTGATGGTTAATGGCAGGTTTGTGAGGAGAGACTGATGTTAAGGGGATGGCGCTGAGGAGGACCTTACAAGAAGGTTTATTTTCTTCAAACAACCTAAAATATATATCGCAGCCTTTGCACGTAAATGGAGTGGAGCAAGAAAGATGCTGCTTAAGTATTGTGTGTCTTGACTATGAAAGTGTGCCGCTTGGCCAGTAGCCAACAGAAATAATGTTGAGGTGAACTGAGTAAAGATGCTGCTGAGGAAATACCAGAAAAAAACCCAAACATTTATTGGAAAGATTGTGGAAACCTAGAAAAAAATGATTTTATACTTTCAAAAGATACTTCTGAAAATAATGGAGCAATACAAGCAAAGCTGGATTACTGTATTCCTTTTAGTTGCTGTGTTCAATATTACCATATTATATAATACTTCTCCACATACCTTTCTATGTTGAAATGGACTTGGGTGTCTGAATATAAGGTTCCTCTAAGATGTAGGTCAAAGTCTGTTACAATTTTTTTTTTAATATATATATTTTTTCACACTTCTTTTTTCTCCCTGAGCACAGAAGAGGAGTGATCACATGAAGCATTGCCATGGAGCAGAAGCTGTCTTCCATTTTCTTCCCACTTCTGGTCAATTTTGGGGACCCCAGTGGGCATTTCTCCCTCCCCTGCTAGCTCCCAAGCTGAGGAAGATGCAGCTGCTCTCTTGGGGGAATTGTTTACCTCTCTGTGGAATCTTGTCCCGGTCAGCTATGTGCTAAGAATGTGAATAATTTTGCTGCGGCTGCTTTACATGTAAAAAGCCTGACCTTAAGAAATTTTATCCAGATGGGTTTTTTTCTTCCTCTTTTTTTCTTTTATGCCTCTAGCATTGGTAAAGTTGAGAGTTTTATCTTACAACTGCAGAAAGCTGAAGTGACTAGCAATTGTATAAAGCGTTTAGTAAAAAGGGGTATGTATCTTTGTAGTCTTAAATCATTAAGTGGCAGTCACTGGTGTTTAGCAATTCATATTTTTGGGCCTATAGTTATACATGTGTATTTGCCAGAGCTAACTGGGAAAATGTCTGATGAGATCCCTAGTGCTCAGAGTTTGAGTAGATTGTATTGCAAGGTTCAGCATATTGATTTTAAAATGTTAAAAACTGAATGCCTTTTTTATATTTTGAATTAAATATTTTTTTGAAAGATAACATACTTTTTTAAATATATAATTATATGTGAAAGTTCTACATCTTCCTACTCTTATGAATAAAAAATATGCGAAGCTGTCCAGCCCAGCACACTTGCATTCTACATCTGTGTGTGCCTGTATTGAAAAATATTAGGAATCTCAAGATAAACCCCAGATGTTTCTTCAGTGAGGCTGAGAGAAAGTAGCCTTCATTTGCCTCACAATGAAGCTATATTTCTCAGATATGGTTTTTTTCTTTTTGTCTGTGCTTTTTTGCTTGATGTCAGTTGGGGTCCCACTGTGCTATAAAACCTCAAAGGAGAGAACATTTTGGCAGTGATGCATTCCAACCAGATATCCTGGAGGTTTTATAGTTCTGTTCAAGTATTCCCCAAAGAAAAATTAAGGGAAACAAACTCTCCTAGACTTCTAAAGGCCATATCAAGAATATGCTTGAACCTTGTTTGGAAAATCACGTTAGCAATTTGACCTTGAGTATGAATGGTGACTTAATTGTACTGTCTTTGCTTGAAAATTTCTTGCCTTGGAAAAAAGGTTTTAAAACAAGATATGAAAGTTCTAGTGGTTTAAAATGGGGAAAAAAACCAACACTTATAAAGTTACAAGAAAAGAAGGGGAGAGGAGTATCACTATTTAAATGTTAAAATCTTATGAAATATAAGAAAAGTTTTAATGCCTGAAGTAGGCAGTCCTAAATAAAAATGACAGACACACCATTAACAGGAATAGATGCAAAATTCAGTTTGTAGAGTTGGATATGGACAAATGCAATAAACAGTACTAAAGCATTGCAAATTTGCAGCACTGTGTGACTTTCTGGGGGACAGCTGACTTTGGCAACACAAAAAACTCTTCCAGTCTTTGACACAATTCTTTTCTGTGCTTTGGGGCTTTATTCCTGGACAACAAACCTCATAACTCATCTTGCTGAATCTGAATACCCAGTTTACGAGTCCCTTGTATCCAGTTTGACTAAGAATTCTTTTGCAAGCTCTGTGAATATTTGTAAATATCCTCTTTTATACATAACTTGGTACGTATGTATCTTTACAGTAGAAGGAAAAGCAATGGGAAGCACTCAGTGTCCGTAGCCACAGAAAAGAAATACTTTGATACACCAATAGCATTATTGTAAATGTAAAGCCAGCCAAATGCATTTTTGGCTAACACATGGGCAATAAAATTAGCAACTATCACTTGCTGCTAATGTAGAAGAATAATCTCATCATGAAACTTTTGCTGAACTGCTGTTCTATCCAGCTTGATTTACTTGCCCTGATAAAGTAAGAAAGTGCTGTCTGGAAAAGCAAAGGCCCTAGTAGGAAGGAGTCATGCTGTCACTCTGACAGGTCAGTATGTGAAAAGTGGGTCTGGAGAAGAGCAGGGAGGGCCCGCTGCTCTTGCAGAAAATGTGCCCTGATTACTAATAAGTGTAAAATACTAAGACTGCAAAACATCCTACCCGAGAGAAAGAACCTGAAAGAACCCAATTCCAAGAGAATACTTAAAAGGGTTTATACAGTGCTTTTAAAATCTTAGCCAGCCTTGGGCAGCAGGGCCTTGGTTTTACTGGAACTGCCATCTTACCGTGTTTAACAATTCCAGGTGCATTAGGTCAGGAATTGGTTGGGGGTTTGTTTTATTTTGTTTTTAGTATTGCCTGCCTTGAGTGTAGGGACACTCACTTGGACCCCCAGAGTACAGAGTTGCAGATGCCTTTTTTTTTTTCACTTATGTCTGGATTTCATGCCTGAGGATCCTGGTGCACAGCTGGACACGAAGCTATACTGGAGTGACTTTCTTAAAGCAACAGTGCTGTTCTGCAGCGTGGTGCACCTTTCCCTCAAGACTGGGTCCAATTCTGCCTCAACTATGAAGATGCCTTCTGTGTCCTATGTGTGTTGAGAGATTGTGAGATTTCAGTGGAATCAATAAATTGCCAAAGGCACCTTACTGAGATTTTCCCCCTCCCAGGAACTTGTATTGATTCTTTGCTGGGTGCTGCAGTGTTTATTACTATTTTCCAATTGGTCTGTAACACTTATAATGGTATTAATTGGCATTTCACTAGGCTAAGTCAGACAAGGGTAGAAGTGGAGTAAGGAGGAATTAGTCTGGCTGAGTCCTGCCCATTCTTCTGGGTAGGAAAGCTCTCTGACTGCATGGGTGAAATGCACAGCACCTCTCCTGCTCTCCGAAGGATTTCAGTATGCCTTACGAAGAAGCAACAGGGAAACCCTTCCTGTTCTTGTCTTTTCAAGCTAATTCTGTCTTTAAATTATGTTCCTGGATCCATTCTTGCTTTCTGGAGGTAAATCATACCAACCTAGAGGAAGTTTTCAAACCAAATAGTGACTGAGTATATGAAGATTCTTGCCCTGCACTTGTCTTCCTCCTAGTTCTAAGGGCTGTAACAGCTGATACTGTCTGCTAATAGCTTTTGGCAACCCCTGCTACTCGGTGCTGCTGCTGAAAGGATTCACTGCTCTTTGCATCTACTCCACTCCTTCACTTTTAGGATAAAGACAGTAGAAGATGGGGAGATGGGAGGTGTTGCATTCAAGACTTTAGAAACTTGAATCAAAGTACAGAAGCTTGGTACCAAGCTCTCCACTGGCTAGGACTTCTCTGCAGCATAGAAAGGATCTGATCTGGAGTACCAGATGAGTGACTCTTGTTCTTTGCGTTACGGTTGTAAGCCTCAGAGCTTGCCCGGTGTTGGGCTTGGTATGACAATGGGATGTCATTTTTGGTAACACCTCTAGCTATTAAAAAACGTGAACTGGAACCTGGAAGACATTTTCCGTGAACTGTACCAGAAGATGATGCTTCTTGGTTTGGGACAACTCATTTGCTTATACTTGAATTTGTTTCATAATTGTTCTCTGTTTCCTGTTCTTCAGAATTCAAAAGCTGTAGTAGGATGTTATGTTACCTTTGTAATATTAAAAGTATAGATGAATAATGCTGTGGCTTGTCTTGGCTTGACTTGTGGGAACAGGAGAAACTCTTAAGCCTCTCTGGTTAATGCAAGGCATATGGCTGAGAGACTGTGTGACTGAGCACAGGTCACTGCAAGGGCTGCCAGTGAGGAGGGACAGGAGTGAGCTGGAGCCAAAGCTGAACCTGCTACGAACCATGTCATGAGGGTGGGAAGTTCCCTGTTCTGTAATCAAAGCGAGAGGTTTTCAGGGAAATAAAAGAGGACCTTTGAAAAGCAGCTACGTACACACTTGCACATGTGTGAATGTGCATTTATAAATGCTGTTTATATAACATGATTTGGCTTCAGTATAACATTTGTGAATTAGCACATAATAGCGCTCCTGCTCTGAGTTCCCTTTGCTCCAGTGCTGAGGAAAGATTCGGAGAGATTTGTACAACTTTCTGTGTGTTGATGCAACCTCCATGGGTCATTTGGTTAGACTGAACTCTAAATAGTTTAAATAGCTCTCCAATGAGCAGACTTAAAGAGTAATGAGGAACAGTTATGGCTGTATATACAACTGTTTGTTCTGTTTTAAATTAGAAATCCTCTTTAGAAGTGGGATTCTTCCCTTGTGTTTGTGTAGGGCTCAGCACAGTGCAGAAGGTTCCAGGTGCCTTTACAGTAGAAAGGATTTTATGCAGGTAGGAGACACCTCGAGTAGTGAAGACATGAAAACACACACTTTCCCCTCTCCTTTATTTTACTATTAATGCAAACCTGATCTGTAAATTTTGGTATAGAGGTGGTTCTGGTGTACTACATGTGTTCAAAACTGAATGCTGTGTGTTCACGCCTTACACCTCTGCTGTGATGTGGGATCTGAAGCAAAATGTGTGTTTTCCAGAATGGGGACTTTATGAACTTAGGGAGATATTACTGCTGCCTATTACTATTGGCCAAGATTGATTGGTAAATCAGGACCCTGTGCTCCTTCAAAAGCTGGAGGAAAGAGTGGGTGCCTTCAAAAAGGGTCGTTAGAGCCTCTGAGGTCATCAGCAAGTCACCACTTATATCTTGGGTGCTAACAATGTCATTCTCTCCACCAGATATCTAGGGAAATGGCTGCTACCACCATCTCTTCAGCCACAGATGTGTTTTTTCCAGGGCCAGGAAGGACAGGGAAAACAAGCTCTTTGTCACCATTTCTCAGGTCTGTCTGTTAAGCTGCCCCTGTGATGGGGGTCTCTGTATACTCTGTGCCCCTTCCGAAAGGATGCCTGTGCCCTGACTGGGACTCTGCTCTCTTGCTTCCCAGCCTACTTAGAAGAAGGGAAAAGAAAGTGGCATTCACGATGGCTTTTGATTATTTTCACTCCCTTTCCATTCTTGTTGTAAATGCTGCAGCTTCTCTTTCCTTGCCTGTTTGTAATTGTTCTTTCATGACGCTTGAGCTTCATGCAGGTTTGTTGCCTTGGGCAGGACTTCTTCCAGCTTCTTGCGGGCCTTCCTCTTTCCAAATGCTTTCCAGAATGTCTGACGTGCTTCCAGAAATGCTATAATAAATGTATATGTAAATATATATAATGAAATTTGTCATCTCACTGGTGACACAAATAAGAGCCTTATTTCATCATGAAAGAAGGTGTTGTGTCCTTTTAAATACATTGCTTTCAAAGGGCTCACAGGCTTACTTTAAATTAGATGAATTTCAACAATTTCACCTACGCAGACATGCACGTGTGTAATATCTGCATGTGTTTCTGTACGTACACACACGTGCTCCGTGGGACATCAACAGGAGTTGTCTGATTAAATGTTAGGCTTGGATTTGAAAATGGACATTGCATGGGTGTGTTTTCTTTAAACAGATTGCATCTCTTGAATAGTTCATCAGAGCTTCTTGAAGTGTTTACATATGCGCTCTTTGTCTGGAGATGGCTCGTTATAAATACTGCTTTCATTTTACAAGCATTTGTTTGGAAATATGTTGAGCAGCCATGCTTGGTTTATTTCCAAATGTCTTCACTTTGGGACCTGGGATTGGCTTATAGCCTGAGGTTCGTATCTCTCCATTCCATGCAAAGAGCCATGTTGGAACAACTCGTGGAACACAAGGACTGGAGCGTAAAATGGCAGGCATCCTCCAGGAAACACCCGTGGCCAAACATGGTGTGTCTTACAAGGAGGTGTGCTGGGGAAATGTGCTACACCAGTTCAGTTAAAAGGGGAAGAAAGAAAAAAAAAAAAAAGAAAAGAAAAAGATATGCTGCTACTTGATATAAATTGCATAGTGTTAAGAAGTATTTTGATTTAACTGGTGCCTTTTTAGACACTGTCACATTTCCAGTTACTCTTCTCAGCTCTTGGTTTTTTCCTGTCTTGCCCCTTCCAAGGTGTTACAGTGGTTGTTCTTTATAAGTACCCTACTGCTAAGTGCATAGAGTACTTTTTCTTCTATTGGAAGAACTTAAATAGCTTTGATCAATCATAAACTTATGGAAAAGCAGCCGGGGGGGAGAACAGAGAAAAGTAAGATGATGGCCCTTTTATTTTGATTTTTTGGTGATACTTGTGAAAGAACTTTGTATTAGATCTAGGGCTAGTAAAATACAAAATCTAACAGGATAAATTTCAAATGTTGGTTTCATTTGTCTGGTTTTTCATTTGAACTGGTTTAAATCTGAAAATATACTGGAAACAGTTTGAACAGCTATAATCTTGATCATCAAAATATGCTTCTCAGTGTCTAGTTACTTCTGTTGTATTTTGCCTCCTTGCTTCCATAGCTATAGGAAATGTGCCATGTCCTGTGGCTTAGAGGATTAAGGTGATCTTATTTCAGTCTTGGTTTGTGGTGGTAGTGCTACGAGGGTCGATCTCCTGGAACCCAGGAGAATTGATGCTTCATCTCTCCAACATCCTTTTGCCAACAACTTAAGGTTGAATATTTTGGAGTGAACCTAATCACCTTACTTTAATTTAATAAGTTGTCATGCTGCCATAAACACAATAATAGCAGGACTTCATTGTACTGGATGCTGCACACAGAATAGTAAATACGCCTACCTTCTATAGGTGACTGACTCAATAGAGACTAAAAGAGGTTGAAGGCAAGCAGAATGAGTGGTGAGCAGTGAATGTCATGGTAGTTTCATTTTTGTTTGTTTTTCATCTGATAGGACTTCTACGAGAGCATTGTGTCATTTCCAAACCCCTCTCTCTATATTTTGGGCATACCCTCCTTGTTAGTTCTTCAACTATCCCTTGAAAATGTCATATAAAAACCTCCTGGTTAAGGTTGTTCCTTATCTGTAATTCCTGTTCCTAATTTACCATCAGCTATTTTTTTCATATGTTGATGTGATTTAACTTAGTACATCTTATGTTTCATCACCTATCTATGTTCTTTTTCTGTCTGCCCCAAATTTATGTATCACAGAGTGTCTCTTTTGCATGCCTTTTCCATTAATAAGTCTGGTATTAATAAAAACAAACAACAAACATACAGAAAGGAATCACTCTGACAATGTTCAGTGGGAGTGCACAGCCAGTGCAAAGCAGGGCTGGAGCATCTGACCAAAGTGATGACCTTAAGGGCTGTAGCGCTACCAGAACTGAAAACAAACTCAGGAGCACAAAGGGTAACAATGCTGTAAGCAAGGACTAAAAAACAGGATTGAAGCCCCAAACTCAAACTTCCTCTGCTGAGATGAACAAAGGAAAGGAATGACTTTACCACAAGGATAACTTTTCCAACAGTGTTTGCACGGCAGGTATCAAGATTGGTGTGTGCTGTGCAGTTCTTATCAAAGCCATGTCCCAGTCTGATCTCTCTTGATACAGAAACGAAGTATCACACCGATAAAAAGAATGAAGAGCCTGTTTTAAAAGAGAAAGCTAAAAGAATGTGGTTTGTTTAGCCCAGGAGGCCAGGTTACAAGCATCCCTTAGGATGAAAGGGTCTCGCTTTCTGTAGATGAGGGCAGAGCTGCTGAAGTTAAAAGGCAATCAAAGACAGAGGGAATACACTGACCCTGCATAATTTAGGCTGAAAGTAAGAGGGAAGTTTATCATGCCAAAGCAGTACAGCTTTGGAGGAGCTTTGCAACAGCAGCTGTGGAGGCCAAAAACTCTTAACTAGCCATGGGGTAGATCTCCAGTAGCTTCTGAATGGGTTACGTGGTTTATTAATGAAGGGATCCTGTGGCAAACAAATGGGCACTCAGTAGGTTTCCTGCTTTTTTGATACACTAAAACTGAAGAGTGCTAATGATTCTCAGGATAGCTTCTTAATTCTGTGGCTAGAATATTTAAATCAGGGTTATAGTTAGGCATGGGAATTTGTGGGAGAATTTAGCCCCTGGTGTTAGCAACCTGAAAGCGAGCAAAACAAAAGTAGAATACAAAATCGGATGAAGCACCCAACTAGAGAATAATTACAGATAGAGAACGTTACAAAATAACTTTTTCAGTTCCCACCCAGCGTATAGGACACATTGTTTCCTGAATTTCTTAGGTTTTGCATGGTTAAAGTCATGAATGAAAATTCCTACAATGGTGGGCTATCACAGAAAGGTTCGTAATCAATTCTGGATCATCTCTTCTGGCATGAGCTTTAGTTTTTTCCCTTCCACAGGGAACTTGTATCTGTTTCCTGCATCTGTCGCCCATCCTTCTTTGTGAATGGGAAGCAAGTAATTAATTTTTGTTGTTGTTAGCAATTAATTACCCTTGCCAAATCTTGGAGGACCTATTGTCTCCTTCAGACACAATGTTCTTGGGAAAAAGTCTTACTTATTGTAACCTCTTGTGCAATCTTCACTTGGATGATAAATACATCTTGGCAACGAGGAGCTTTCTGAATGAAAAATGTTGCTGGACAACCCTGTAGTACAGCAAGAACGCAAACCTCTGCCAATGCTGGTGGAGCTCAGCCAGGCAGGAGGGTAAAATGGGGAAAGCCTTTCACATTGCCTGCAGAGCACAGGGTGAGATGAAGTCCGCATACGCACACATCCAAATATCTGTTTACCATCAAATAAGGATTTTCTGTGTTGAACATCTGAGCTCGGAGGTGGCCTTACTTCTAGCAAAATCTTGAAATCTCCGGGAAAGCTGCCTTCTACCAGGGCGAGGCTGGAGAAACGACAGGGAGCACGTTGACCATGCAGCTGTCTGGTTTGGGTAGCCCACTGTAGGAACTAGGTGTGAAACACACCCCTCACCAGTTTTTCTCTGTGAACCCACAAATCTGGGATACTGCAGAGTTGCCTCAAGCAGCTTCATGGTTCACGGCCTGACTTTGGTTTTCCATTAGATCTGTCCAGAACCACAGCTGACCACCGAAACCGCATTTTGATATTGCAGCTGTAACATTAATTAGAAAATTTCATTAGAGTTAATTGTAAAAGCACATCTGCCCCTTGCAGCATTTCACCTTTCCTTTTTCAGGTTGTTTTTTTTTCACCAGCTGCTAATGACGACTGGAAGCAAAAAGGTACATAAAAGCCCTGCACAGAGAGATGTTTGAATCCTCCAAAGGGAATACACAGAATGCAAAGAATGAGTCGGGGCCGGGCCCGCTCCGTTCCCTGGTGGGTTTTGTGCAGGCTGCCAGTGGGTTGTGTTTCTCCTCGCAGGCTGGCAGCTGCCTGGGGGGTTAGCGGAACGCAGCCAGGTCTCTCTGCGGCTGGCAGGGTTTGGCCTGCTGAAAGGGAAACTGTCCCAAGCGCAGCGCCCCGTGCAGCGTACCTTGCATTTAATGGAAATCTTTGTTGACCTCAATGGGAGCTGGATTTGATCCTGTGCCTACTTGAATGTTTTGGCGTTGGATACAGCTCCAAGTGGATTTTTTGTATTTATTTATTTTTTTCCATGTCTCATTTCTGGTCTTTTTTCCCTTTTCTTTCTAAAATGTACTTACCTTAGAGTGGCATAAAATCAAGACAGCTCTATCTGTGCCAGTGTAGCTGTGCACTTTTATCCTCACCCTGTGTCAGCCTTGTTTCCTCAGCTCCTCTACCATCTACAGTATCAGTTTGCAAGATTTTGGCATCGATTTCTCTTCTTCTTGAGCCATTCCACTGCTTCTCACAAACACCCTCCATCTCACTTAAGCTCTGCTCTCCAACAAGTGTTAATTTTGAACCACAAAATCTTACTCATTTTTTCCAGCAAGAACGTAAATGCTAAGCAAACAGGGTATGTAATGAGGAAACCCTTTGGAGGGTGGGAGCTGACCTAATGAAAAATGAGAAGTGGTGAGCTGGAGCACAGGGCTGCTGCAGCACTGGGGGCTTGCGGGCGTGAGATTGTCAGCGACACATCTGCTGGTCCCAAGCTCTTGCCAGCCCTCTTAGGTTATTGTGCAGTTCACTGTGAAATGTATTGGTCTTTCCCCCTCCCATTATTCCCACTGAACTTTAAATATGAATTTCCTAACATATCTGCTGAAGGTGGAATGTGAAGCTTCAAATAGACAGGTGTCATTTTTATTTTGCTTTTCTGACACAGGCAGAGGCAAAAAGCGAGAAAGTTGTGCCACAGTATGGGGTGGGGGGGAGGTTGTTTTCAGAGACGAAATCACTGTGCTGCTAATAAAAAACTAACCTATTTTAGCCCTTTTGAATTGTGTACATCCAACACAGGCAGGAGAAGGAGAGATGGATTATATGGGCTGTTTTATTAATCATTAAGGTAATTGTTTACCAAGGATTTATTCTCTTGGTGCTCCATTGCACACAAACCTGAAAAAAGCCCAACATCCAAGCCAGCCCAACTATGCACGTGGAGCACATTTGATTTAGGAAACTTCAAGACCTGCAATCTGAGGCTAGATCCAGCTGCTGTAAATGGGCAGAGCGTGTTAGCAGCCCCATGGAACTGGGCTGTAAAGCCCAGAGTCTCTGAGTGATGTGAATGCTGGTCACTAGGATGCAAATTTCCTAATACCTTAGAAATGTGTCCAGAAGAAGAAAGAAAGAAAGAGAGGAAAAAAACATTGTGGGAAATTCTTTCCTTCATACATAATAGTTTTCTGTTGATTTAAAATTGCCTTTAGTAGTGTGTTGATGCCAGTGAAATATTTCAGCTATAGGAAATGTGAAACCAACTACTGCCTTTCTATGAATTATGAGTCATAAATTGTATGAAAAATATTCAAACTTGCTATAGCTGTTCCCCAAGCAGAACCTCTGAGTAATGGAGAAAATGTTGCCATTTTGGGGGGGAGTAGGAGGGGACTGAGCTAAGGGAAGCAAAATGCCAAGTGCCAGCGTGTGGCTCTGTGCTAAATGTGAATTAGTGTCATATGCGATGATCCTCCCTTGGTAAATAAACAATCAGCCAGTGTGTTACACGTACTTGCAGTTCAGTGCTCTTTACTCCAGGTGGTATGGGAAGGGGGCGTACATGTTGGGGCTACCTGACTGGTAACAAGTGTGGAGAACTGGCCTGTGGGAGAGCGGTGAGCTTGTGTCAACCGAGCCATCACATCTGCAGTTGGTAACCCAAGCCAAGAAGACACAAGCTCCTTCTGATTCAGCGCTCAGTGGACATGTTGTGATGACAGAATTCCCCTAAAAATGGCAGTAAAGTGGCAAGTTAATGGGATACTGGCATTTACAGGCAAGCCCTTGATGGTGACATTCATTTCATCCAACTTTAGCCATCTAAGAGCTGGGAAACCTGTTCAAATTAGTCCTCTAATCTTGTGGCACCAAAGGTCAGTTTATCTCCTGTTGTGTCCATTTTATGAATTGCCTTTTGGAGGTGATTATAGAAAAGTTCTCAGCATCTACTTTTGACTAGGTGTCTAACTTCTTGTTGAGTGAAGTTCAGAGAGTCAAACTCAGCATTGAAGCTGTGGATTTCAGCTTCTCCATCATTTCAGAGAGGCCATGCGGATTTGTGAATTTTCCTTTGCAGCCACAGAGAGTCATTGTTGAATGGTATTCTGTATACCTGACCTGTAAGTAGAAGTATAAAGAAACTGCAGGAGTGTGTGACTTGCTGGCTGTAGAGCAGGGGATGCTAACCATGTTAGAGCTCAGGTGTGTCTGGCACCCAGTTTAACTTCTCAGTGATGGATGTGTGCCCAGTAAAATACAGCTAAGAAGACATTCAGTTCAGTGTGCCTACTCATTTTACAGATAGTGAATGATATCCCAACTGTAGTAAAACCATCACTCTTTACTCCCCATTGGCTCTAGTCAGCAGGAATCAACCCTGCCTAATTAGCTTCTTGTGACATCTCTGAAAGGGTGAAGTTTTTACTGTGTTCAGCTGTGACTAAGAGATATGGTCTCAAATACCAAAAGCCAAATATTTCATTCTATTTCATCCTATGTCAAAATCTGCTGCCTTTTCCAGACCTGATTCAAAGTTTCTTTTAAGGAATCTTAAAGTACCCACGTGAATTCAATGTTTCTTCAACTGTCAGAGCCTGGGTAGGTTGTGGTTTTTATTTTCTTTTAATTTTTGAGTTGCATAAGGCATGCAAATGTTTTCAAAATGTGAGTCCATTTGGCTTCAGGCAGCTGCGATCTGGTGTGGATTATAAACTGTTTCTATGAATGTAAGAACACTCACTGCTTTCTAGCCTCCTGTATTTGGTTTTTGCTGTGCTTGGGTTTTGTCTCAGTGTGATTCAACTCTTGTTTGCTTTACACAGGAGATGGCTGTCCGAGCACTGAAGCAGACAGGTAGCAGGAGTATTGAAGCAGCTCTGGAGTACATCAGTAAGATGAGCTACTTGGATCCTAGAAATGAGCAGATAGTGCGTGTAATTAAGCAGACCTCACCAGGTAAGCATGAACATTTTTTTTTTTTTAGATCATGTTCTTCTTTCTTGTAATAAACTAATTTTCAAAGTAAAGTCATTGGTGGTGAGAAGCAGGGGATTGTTAGTATTCAGTAGTGGTCTTGTAGGAGACCGTGAAGTGAACATGGTCCTGTGAGGTGAATTGGGCTGGAAGCTGAATACCACTCACCTGCTTTGCAGGAGTTGTCCATGTGCTCATTCATAGTCCACCTTCTGAAATAGAAAGCTGTTTATTCTTCTGTGCAAGTCACCTCGATCATCTTCAGTTTACCGTGGGGGAAAAGCTCTTGTGCATAGGTAATTGCCATGGAGTTGTGAGATGGCTCATTTCCCAAGAATTCATTCCCGTTAACATGCTTGTAAGTACACTGCAGAAATAGCTTGGGCCAAGATAGCAGAAGCTTTTCCACTCATCCCTGCTAGTCTGCTTCAATTCTGTTTTGTGTAAATTATCAAATTCAAGGATTTGAGCCCTGCGTACGTCTCATCAGCAAACATCACATCAAAAAACCCCACTGCTGACAAAAGGCCTTTCAAGAGTTGTTTCCATTCAGATATTGGCACTCAGAGCACTGCCGAATGCTTTTGATCTGGGATCAGGATACACTCTGATTTGGATAGAGTTTGCTACTTTTATCTTCTTTCAGTTTCAAAAACTGGCCAAGAAGACCAATAGCCATCCTCTGAGTGGCTGAACCTGTGTAATCACACAGCAGTGTTACATGCTGCAGGGGGGTTAGTGGACAAGGGCTTGAGCGGACTGGGGAGCTGTCGCCAGGGGCCTGTTTCATTGGACAAGAATTTATGTTGTGTCAGGGGCAACATGTAGGCTTAAAAGGTCTTATCTGTGTCGAACTAGTTGAAGCTAACAAATCCATTCAGTCTGATTACCGTAGTGTAGATCTCTAGGTGTGGTCACAGGCTGAGTTTACTGAGTGCGAGTGATTTCCACATGACAAATTTTTCTTCTTGGCCACCACAGCAGCAACCTCCTTCTTGCCTCTTGATCAAGTTTAAGATCTTTGTTGGTAAGGGTGTTAAATTTGGTGTTGTTGATAGAGAGGCACATCTGGAGATGAGGAAAGCTAAGGAACAGAAAGACCATTCAGTTTACAAAGAGAAATCCCTGGAAAGGAAGGAGGTCTTCGGTAAAGCCACTACTTTCCTGGGGGACCCTGAGGGTAGTGACATATAGGGAAATGGAGACAGGGAAGGACCTTATTTTCCAGGTGGTCATTCTCAGAAATGGAGCTATAGATGCGTTGGGAAAAGGTGATGGTCCTGTATAAGGAGCAGCACAGCTGCCCTTTCTCACGGTCTTCATGTTTCATTATTTGGGGAAATTCTGGAAAACTGTGAGAAAACTTTTCTGTGTATGTTACACTGCAGGATGACCACCTGAGAGACAAAGTAATACTGGCCAGTTTGCTATTTGGAGAGCTCTGTCACAATACGTGCACAAATGTGGCCTTGAATGGGCCTTAAAGAGAACTGAAAAGAACTCTGACAGCATTACTGAACTGTATTTTACTTCGTATCACAAAGGCTTTATTCCTTAAAGTGAAAGAACACACGCAGTCCTAAAGAGAATACATTTCCTCTGAAAGAGTTGGAAAACCTTTCTAGGCTAGCAGTTTAATTACTCGGTTATCTTTCATTTGCATTTGTTTTTGCTTTCTTAACATTCCATTGCATGCAGCTGTTTTGAACACGTAACCTTCTGAGCTGAAAATCCACCTTTGCTTTTAGAATGCACAGAATGCAAAACTTAAACATCATGCACTGATGTTTACCTGCTTCAGGTGCCACAAACGCATACCGATTTGTTTGGTATGGTGCTGGTTGTGCTAGGCTAGCGTAGGTCTCCTCCTCTAGTTTATTAGAAAACATGTCCAACTTGGGAACTTCTCCATTGCAGTTTGGGAATTTAAATCTTCTGCTTTTGAATTCCGTATATTGAGGTATGGAAATAGATTTTCACATTATTAATTTTTTTCCTGCTTTAACTTCAGTAAGCAAAGCTAATGAGTTTCAGCACACTGGCAAGACTCAAAACTTACAAGACATTACTGTATGACAGAGTTATGTATAGAAACAGATGATCCCATGAGGATAGGTGATTAATCTTAAGAATACACACTGATCTAAAACCTCCACAGGCAAGAGACAGTTGTAACAGTTACCGTGTTGGACAGGAATACGTGAAGAAAAAGTCATCTGCAAATACCTCATTTGCTATCTTCACAAATCCAAATAGTCCTCTCTCAGACCAGAACTAATACAGGAACCTAGGAAATGGACTTCGTAACTCTCTTGACATTAGCAAGATTCCTTGCGCAGCTGAAGCATGTGTCCCAAAGGAGGACAAGTGCTGCTGCTTCTTTCCTTCATGGCCTTCTGATACGGAATAGTTTGCCCTTGAGGCTCAGGTTGAATCCTCCTGACAGAGATGACAAGTGGGTCATATGGCTGTCTCCCACCTCCAGGTCACAGTAGCCACTTCCTAGGACGCTTTGGATTGCCACAGCCTCATCAGTGCATCTCACTGTTTCCCAACAGATGAGCTATCAGGGAGTGCTGTTAAATGTACGGCCTCAGTAAGCACGGCCTTGTGTTATCATAGGAAAAAGAGTTGCCCGTTACAGATTTCACTTTAAAGAACACTGATTATTTATCCAACTTTATTCCATTTCAAAACATTGCATGGTTTATGAAGGTGTTGTTTAGTGTGGGGGCAGCCTCTTCAGTGTGCAGAGACGGTGTGTAGACCTGTCTTAGGAATGTGAACATCCTTGAGTGTCTGTATCTAGCCAGGCTTGTGTGTCAAGGCAAGAAGTCAACAGCTATGCTCTGGTGTGCTGTGTCTGGCCCAGCTGGGACACGCTGTAATGCAGATTATCGGAAAAGCTTTCAATCCAGTGTTCAGGCCTCTTAGCTCAATAAGATTGTTCTTGCAGACCTTTTGAAGCAAAGATGTTAAAAGGCAATTTTTTTTTGGCATAAATGGGCCAAGTCCCGTGACTTGTGAAAGCTAAAGAACCAGAAGTGGAACAAAAAAATAGCAACATCACAGAGTGTCCCCTTGTCTTTTTAGGACAGCCAGTGCTTTATACACCTGCAATTTGTCCTTAGCTCAAAGAACTGGTGAAAAGTGCCATTAACACTTCCAGTGTAGGAATGCTGCTATCTTGTCTCTGCACATTCTTCAAGCTAAAATTAACATGTTGACACCCTGAAAGATTTTCCTTCCAGACAGATGAAAGATGAGTAATAAGAGGGGATGGATACTCTGTGTCCAACACATCGGAAAGAATATAGGATAAACTGTATGGTGCCTTTGTTGTAAATGAAGGGGAGGGAGACAAGGATTTTTGAGGAGAATGGTGGAGCAGAGAGTTGTAAACAGATCCCCAGCATGAGCAGTGAGCTAGCTGTACAGAAGTTGTGGACTGTGTGATGACCTAGTAGCTTATAGTGATGTTGACTTTAAGTTGTATTGACAGTCCTTCCGGCAGCTTTTTTTCTCCCATTAGTGCTGTACTTAACCCCCTGCTCTGTAACTTCCTCCTGCCAGTGAGTAATGACTGATAATATGGGTCCGGCTTTAAAAAACAGTCTGTAGTGTCCTCTGATGATTTCATAGTTAAGGAATTTGTGCTGCTGTTTTCATGATTTGCTAGAACTCCCTGATGGTTCCTGGCATGGGCAGTGTTGTGGGACAGTAGCTGGTTATCAATAATAGTATTTGGCACCTATAACTTTAAACGTTCTGAGTGCTCAGTGTAGATTTTGGAAGGTGTTTTTATAACACATACTCACTGTGCAGTGTACGTGCGTGTTTGTATGTGTCTGTATGTATAGATGGACGAGTAATGCAAAGTATTTGGTTCACCTGAATCTCTTCCTAACATTCTTCTGTGTTCTTTTTATAAAGGAAAGGGTATTGTGCCAAATAATGTAACCCGCAGGCCAAGCTTCGAAGGATCGAGTGAATCTTTTCCGTCCTACCACCAGATCAGTAATGCAGCCTATGAAGGGACAGGCTTTGGAGCAGAAGGTGCAAATATGCTTACCGAAGTTCCAAGGCCCTACATGGACTATTTAATCTCTACTTCGCAGTCAACAGCTATGAATGCTCCCGTACAGCGACCCTCTGGAGTAGGCACTCACAGCACGCCAACAAGCCATCAGCAGAAAACATACCCTGCAAATATTGAGTCTTCTGTGATTAATTATCCCGTGGCTAATCACAGCAGTCAAGCTTTGCAGCTGCAGACGTCCCATGGCTCCAACAGCCAACATTACAGCAGGCAGCACATGATGGTGCAGGGGGAGCCTATGGGCTACGGGGTTCAGCGGAGTCCATCCTTCCAAAACAAAATGCAGCAGGAGGGAGGATACACCAGTCTCCCAAATAAAGGAGCAGTTGTTCAGAATAATTCTGGTCACGCATTTCAGCAGGCACCGGCAAGCCTGTATATATCACATTCTCACCACAAACAGACAAGTCCTTCTTCTCATCAAATGCATGTGATATCCAGAGGTCCAGCCTTTGCTAATGATTTTTCAGACAGTCCACCACAAAATCTATTAACTCCATCTAGAAATAGCCTAAACATGGACCTCTATGACATGAATAATCCTCAAGTTCAGCAGTGGCAGGCAGCAACACCGTCACGCCGAGATTCTTTACAAAATCCAGGAATAGAAACATCTCCACGGCAACACGTATCCTTCAGACCTGATGCCACAGTGCCGAGCAGAACAAACTCATTTAACAACCACCAGCAACAGCCACAAGTGACGGTGTCTATAAGACAGGTTCCTCCAGGAAAACCTGATCCTTCAATTACATCTCCAAATACGATCACAGCGGTCACGTCCGCTCATATTCTCCAGCCAGTGAAGAGCATGCGAGTGATGAGACCTGAGCCTCAGACTGCAGTGGGACCTTCCCATCCTGGCTGGTTACCTGCACAGGCACCAGCAGTGGATGGCTTGGAGATCATTGAGCAGCACGTGCCAGCTGTGGGAGCAGCTAACGCCTATCAACTAGAAGTGGATTACGGTAACCAGGAACTGCGGTGTCCCCCACCACCCTATCCCAAGCATTTGTTACTTCCTGGTAGCTCTGAGCAGTTTGATATCAACTGCTTATGCATGGGCGTAGAGCAGACCCTCCGCGTAGTCCCCAATTCAACGTGCAATAAGGCTGAGGAGAACAGCGAGCGAAATGATAAAAGCAGCAAGAACACTAAAGCTGAAAAACCAAGCAAGGATAAAAAGCAGATTCAGACGTCTCCGGTGCCTGTGCGAAAAAATGGCAAAGATGAGGAAAAGCGAGAATCCCGAATAAAGAGCTACTCACCTTTTGCCTTCAAGTTCTACATGGAGCAACATGTAGAAAATGTCATAAAGACCTACCAGCAGAAAATTAATAGAAGATTACAATTGGAGCAAGAAATGGCCAAAGTAATTCTTCTTGTTTTATTATAGTAAAAGCTAATGGGGTCAAATTGATCATTACTATTTATAAAGGCAGGCTCCACCGGAAGTAGTAGGTATCCAACACATCACAAATCCCTATTCCAGACTATTCTTATTTAGAAACGTGGGCGAAGGTCTGGGAGGCTGTTTGACAAACCTGAGATGTGAAATAATACATCTTCATAGCAGAAAAGAAAAATGAAGGAACACCCCCCACATAGCAAAATATTAGGTTTGCTTAGGCAAGAACTCAGAAGCCAGGTCTGAGTCTGAGATAATTCTGGCAATACTTTGGCAGCTCACGCAAAACTCTGCAAAAGGGGTCTCCCTTCGCTCCAGTTCTTCCTCCCTGTTCCATGATAGCCACTCATTCACCAGAGCTATGGTTCAGCTTGGCAGTATATTCACTGTGCCATATTTTCAGATGAATATGTGCTACTTGACTGGAAGTTGTCTGTTGAACACATGTAAGTGATAATATCATGCACTTAATCATGTCTTGGCCAGCTTGAACGGTGCGTGGGACCCTTGCTGGAACTTCTTCTAGAAGCAGGTCTCATGGAGGTGCATTTTGAGTGAGAGAACTTCTTTCGTGCCTAATTGTAGCTCTCAAACCTAAGCTGATTCACTTCTAGGGCTGCTTAAAAGAAAGCTGCCAAGTTCTGATGGTTGATCTGGCAGTTTTGGTTTTAATTTTAAAATGTGGAAGATGTTGTTGTTTTTTTTTTTTCCCAGGCATGACTAGAATATGAGTCTACCATTGTGTTTAAGGATGAACTCTAATGAAAGCCATTATTAATGCATAATGGATAATAATTAACTACTCGACCTTTCCTTGCACAGTCAATTTCCAGAGTTAATTAATTTGATGCTCACATTGCTCCAGAAAACTCAGTGGTTTGTTTGGTGAGGTTAAAATTCAATTAATATGCTTCTAAAATCTCTTGAAAGGTCAGCATTTTAGTGACAGTTAATAGTTCATCCTCAGTGCAAGTACAGATTGCATTGCATTGCTTGGATTTAGTGAATATTTTCCTGAGACTGAGAGAGGGAATGATCTCTAGAGAAGTAAACCAGCAGCTAATTGCATTAGTTCTTCTCTTCTGACTCTACAGCTTTCCCTCACTTTGTAACTCAGAGATAATTCAGCCATAAACAAAAACAACTTCTTTCCCTAGCAACCTCATCACTGGCTGGAGTAATGCACTCAGGAGATTTTGGCTATCTGAATATCACATTATTCTAGAATTAACCAAGAACACAACACACTAATTATTTTAAAACAATAAACACTTCCTGTATTATGGATTGATGTACTTGCCTTGGATTTTAAAAACAGTATTACTTGTTTTGATTTGGCCGTTGCCTTCAGTCTGAAAATTCATCCTACCTGTTCTGCAAGTTTCTGCAGACCTCCTCCATCCTTTATTCCTACAAGTTTCATTTTTATACTGCATAGTCTGGCTGCCCACATACATCTTTAAAGACCTGGAATACAGATGTGAAATTAAATGAAAGCAGCAGCCATGTGGGTGTATGCTTGGGTCTCTAGCCTGCTAATCAGTCAGCTTCAACTCCCTTCACCCTCCTCCCCATTGCCCCTGCTCACCAAACACTCATCTTCTCAGAGTGGTTTAGCTGCTGTCAGTTACCTCAGGATTTTGCAAGTGGGGTACATAGAAAGCAAGGAGCATGCTGTAGAGGATGAGATGTCAGAGGATCCTGGGGATCAGCCCAAGGGCTGCGCCTGGTGGAGGCCACCAGCAGCTCTTGGGAGAAGGACAGGCACCAAAGTGGGCAGTTGGCAGTGTGCAGGCTCTCTTGAAGGGTGGGGAAAGCCTGGTTGGGTACTGCTGCTTTTCCTTTTTCAGGTCTTTCCCTGCAGCCATGTGAAATGTCAGTTGCAGTTACTTGGAGGCTCTCTGGGGACAGGAGGTAGACAAGCCAGCTTTTCTACAGCTTAGGTACAGAGGGGAAATAATGCATTTAGACGGGAAATACCACCAGCCTCTGGGCTGCAGTAGCTGAGGAAAAGCCAGACCTTAGGGTTATACGCACATATTTTGGGACGTAAAAGGGAGAGGTTTATAGAACAGATGGTCAGGAGATCTACAGACCATGAGAGTGGAGGCCTCTATATAGCAGAGCAATTAAAACAGTTTCTAAAGACAGTTCCCAAGGCACATGGGAATGTGTAGGTCAAAGCCAGCTTCTTAATTACAGCACAGAAACCAACAGTGGTCAAGGTAGGAACTGGTGATGTGAGTTGCTCTGGAGAACCATTGGTGAACAAAGTGGACCGGTGCACCGAGGATTATGTTTCAGTTTAACTTAAAGCTGTACTGCAATGCACATACATATAGTGGTGCCCGGTGTCAAAGTGCATAGTTGAAAGGTGTAAACCAAATCCCACGATTGGGTTTGTTACGTTACATTCCCCTCTCTGACAGTACAGGGCTCTTTATTCAGTCACATGAGAAAGGCAGACCAATGTCAGACTCAGCAAATTCAGGTAACAAGTTAGGGCACAGTGAATTTGCCGGTATTTCAAAAATAACTCAACAGACAGACAAGAGATTATGTCTCATGTGAATGTGTCTTTTCTAGTTCTTGGTTAATATATTCTGAGAAATGTGTTTTGGTAATGCCCAGTGTAACAGTACTAGATCTTGTGGTTTGCTTTTCTTTGTAAAGGCTGGCCTTTGTGAAGCAGAACAGGAACAGATGAGGAAAATTCTCTACCAGAAGGAATCCAACTACAACAGACTGAAAAGAGCCAAAATGGACAAATCTATGTTTGTGAAAATCAAGACCCTGGGTATTGGCGCATTTGGAGAAGTATGCCTGGCCTGCAAAGTGGATACCCACGCTCTGTATGCCATGAAGACTCTGCGAAAGAAAGATGTGCTGAACCGCAACCAGGTGGCTCACGTCAAAGCGGAGAGGGACATACTTGCTGAGGCAGACAATGAATGGGTGGTTAAACTCTATTATTCCTTCCAAGATAAAGACAACTTGTACTTTGTGATGGACTACATCCCCGGTGGGGATATGATGAGTCTACTGATTCGGATGGAGGTCTTTCCAGAGCGCCTGGCTAGATTTTACATCGCAGAGCTCACCTTGGCTATAGAGAGTGTGCACAAAATGGGATTTATTCATCGAGACATCAAGCCTGACAACATTCTGATAGACCTCGATGGGCACATCAAGCTGACCGACTTCGGACTGTGTACTGGATTCAGGTGGACTCACAATTCAAAATACTATCAGAAAGGTAACGTTCTTAAGTCTTTATTTGTGATGATACTGTGGTATTTATTTTGAAACAAAAATGTACCTCTCTGGGCAGAAATGCCAGTTCAGAAAACAGATGTGGTGTGTACATTGGCAAACAGTTCATGACAATATGTGTCTGTCTCTGACTCATTCGCTTAGTTTGTTTCCAGTCCTTTTTTTCCAATACTGTTCAAATCCCTGTCAGCAATGTGGCCAATGGCTGCAGTAGCAGCAATTTTTCAGTTTATACTTGTTTTGAGGGTCTCTTTTGACGGTGAAATCATTTAATCGCAGAATTCAAGTAGTCCACGCACCTCCTGTGTGTGCCGTTGAGGGGCATTGGCATCCGTTGGCAAAAAAGGTCACAAGCAATTGGTATAGCTAACCTAAATATACCCCATTGCCCTGTATCTCCCATATGGGAGCACGCTTCCTTGCACTGAGACACAGACATTTTGCTGGTTATGGAAAGCCAGCTGGGAGGGGGAAGGCAGAAGGAAATACCCTGTGTTCAAAGTTTGAATGCTGTTCTGTGGTGAGAGTAGAAGGTGGCACAACTAGTTCTAGATACTTTTTTCATGTTGTGTTTTATGATTGTGAATGTAAACTTTCTCTCCCATTTGAAAGGGAGCCATATCAGACAAGACAGCATGGAGCCCAGTGACCTTTGGGATGATGTGTCCAACTGTAGATGTGGAGATAGGCTGAAGACATTGGAACAAAGAGCTAAGAAGCAGCATCAGAGATGTCTAGCCCACTCATTAGTTGGAACCCCTAATTATATTGCTCCGGAAGTCCTGCTTCGGAAAGGTAGATACCCTGTATTTTTCTCCTGTTTAAGATGGACATAGATGCTTTAAAATACCTTCTGGTTTGTTGGGGTTTTTTGGTTTTGGGATTTTTTTGCCTTAGGTAAGCTTGCTGCTTTCAAAGATCGTTGTTCTGAAGGCCACAAACACTTAGTTCACATTAAGAACAGATTTCTCTACATGCTCCACTATTTACCATCACATTGCTGACATTGATGGTGGTCATACTTTGTGTGTGTCTGTCTGTATCTACACTCTGAGGCCTTCAAATGAGACTGCTCATAAATGTGTCAGATGATGTTGGCAGTGATATTTTCAAGTATGAAGCAGATTATCTGTACTTGGGGAGTATAAGTATGACCTCCATCAAGTTTACATTGACCAGCGAGTAGCCAGCTGATAGTTCAGTATCACAGATTCAGATGGGCCACTTAAATATGAATGATGTGAACTTGTGGAAAACATGTTCTCCAGCTTCGCAGACAGAATCTTGGGGAAACCCAACAAAAAGTCTTCCACAATTTACTCTGGATTCAAAAGCTTGGCTTGAGGAATTTAGATAGTACTTGGTGGCTATCCATGCAGAACAGAGATGGTCACTGCAGTAAGCAGATCAGATGTTCAAAGCTGTTTGCAAGCAGAATCTTAAGCCTGGTCTTTCTCAACACCCTACATCATTTGATAACACAAATACCCATTGAAATCAGTGTTTAAATCCTCTGTTCCTTTTTGGAGATCTCAAACACATACCTTATTTTTCTTGTCACAGCAATTAAGTGATTGAAATTGTTTCTCTGCTTGGAACTTGCTCAAAAAGTAATCTGTGGCTTTCTCCTATCTCTGGAGCCAGGCAGTGTCTTTCAGCAGCTTTTTGCGTTCACAGCATCACTTCCACTGAACCTAGAGGGGACATCAGTCACTAAACCTTTTTGTTATTCTTTGAGGTCCATTTTGTGCTGTGTAGTGATGTAGTTGTGGGACGGGGCACAAAAAAACCCTCCCTTCATTCTTTCTAATTACATGATTTCACTGCTCATTTCTGTTGAGAATTAAATTTGTTCAGAAACGTCCCTAGACAACAGGATTAGATGACAGCAGTAGAAATTAGGTGAGCAAGCAGAAGCAACTTTATGATAAAGGCTCATTTTTAGGTCGCAAATTGTTTGAGAAAAGACAGAAATCTGTGTTGTGTGTTTTGATACTTAATGGCGAGTAGCTTTATACACATGCTGCTTGCCTGGCAGAGGACAACCTTTTGACTTGCCTTTCAGGATACACTCAGCTCTGTGACTGGTGGAGTGTTGGTGTGATCCTCTTCGAGATGTTAGTGGGACAGCCTCCTTTTCTGGCTCCTACACCCACGGAAACCCAACTGAAGGTAACTTGAAGCAAAATTCCAATCTGTGATAGCAAAATTTCAACCTTTTCCCCTCCCTTCTCCACACCCTGACCTATCCCCTTTTGTTTTACTAGAGAATGGAGTAGCGATTAGAAAAACCTGACTTTAAATAGTTCTACGCAGGCACAAGTCCTTGCCCAAGCAATGAAGATACTGAGTATCAGACTGGAACTGACTTGTCCAACTACACAGATAGTTACTAGTTTTAGGAGTCTGTTTTAGCACGATTCTGATTTCTTAAGCACGAGTTCATCCATCTAAATTCCTTAGAGTGCCTGTCAGATTCGAGTAAGCTGATATGCCAGTGATAATTGCAGTTGGCAATGGAAGTGTTTCAAAGTCAAGCAGTGAGTAATTTTTTTCTTGGAAAGGGTGTATCTCATGACCACTTTCCCTAGTTTACATTGTGGAGACAAAACGACCTTGAAGTTATTCCAGGAAGTCACGTGTAGACTTGAGTATGTTCTCCAATCTGACTATGGGAGCATTCAGGAAGGAATTTGCCTTTCTTAAAAATGGAATTGCTCCTTTTATCTACTATCTGACAGTGTTTCTTGGTTCTTTAAAGTAATTGCTTATAGCCAATGCAATCTAATCGTTGGGTTCTTGAACCTCTAAAATAAATATGCAGCCTGTGAGCTGACTAGTTGTGTGTATACTTCTGTGCGGTTGAACTTCTGTACAGTTGATGCTGACAATCAGAAGGATTCTGTTTCCGAGATTAGAAGTCATTTAATACCTTTCTTACCTCCAGGTGATAAACTGGGAAAGCACACTGCACATTCCCTCACAGATCAAGCTAAGCCCTGAGGCAACTGATCTCATCACAAAGCTCTGCTGTGCTGCCGAGGACAGGCTTGGAAGAAACGGAGCAGATGATATTAAGGCCCATTCTTTCTTTCACTCTATGGACTTCTCTACCGATATCCGTAGGCAGCCAGCTCCCTATGTTCCAAAGATCAGCCATCCAATGGACACTTCCAATTTTGATCCAGTTGAAGAAGAAAGTCCTTGGAACGATGCTAGCGGTGACAGCACCAGGACATGGGATCCACTAGCCTCGTCCAACAGCAAACACACAGAACACGCTTTTTATGAGTTTACTTTCCGGAGGTTCTTCGATGACAATGGGTATCCGTTCAGGTATCCCAAACCTTCTGGAATGGAAGTTGGCCAGTCTGAGAAATCTGATGTAGAAGACAAAGGTGTGGTGGATCAGACTGGAGCTTGTCAGCCTGTATATGTGTAAATTATTGTATAGAGTATTCCAGATAAGACTAATCTCAAATCCAGTAGGGCCTTTAACTGATCCTTTAGGAGCTGATCCTGTGGCGCTTGTTCAGATGTAGCTTCAGCTGAGGCTGGAGGCATCTTGAGGAGTCAGAAGCTTGCAGGGCCAGGTCCTAAAAATGGCACTCTTGAAAGTTCAGGTCAGTTTTACTGTAAATAACTTTGTTGATAATTACACTTGAAATCCTGGTCTTCACCAAAATCTGCAAGGCCAGCAGTCTGTCGTTTCTAGGCCTATTTTTATTTGAGGTCAGCATCCCCCTACTCAGATTAACATTTACAGACTTCTGCAACTGTCAGCGTTGTTTTTTAAATGAATAAAGAGCACTTATATTTTGTTTATAGCAGGGTTTTTTTTTTTCCTACTAAATTATAGGGATTAACTTTGACAAATCATGCTGCTGTTCTTCTTTTCTACATTTTTGTTTTATCCATAGCACTTATTTCACATTTAGGAAGATGCATAAAGCTGAAGAACATGTGATAAAAGGTCTCTGTGCAATAACGTAAGAAAGAAAGGAAAAAAGAAAAAAAAAAGAAAAAAAAAGAAGTAAAATGGGGAAAAAAAAAGTAAAAAAAAGAAAACTGCTCTCTAATTTTCTAAATTTACTGATGCCATTGTATTCGCACCGTGATTTTTGTTTATTATATGTATTTTCCACATTTCAAAATTGTGACATAACTTTAAAGCTGCTTTATTTCCTTCTGCTTATTGGAGTGTAATAGAAAGTGTGAGCAAGTGGCAATTTGGGTGTGATTTCCTTGTCTAGTGTGTGAAGAATGTTGCATGAGCAGTGTTTTTCTATTTGAAATGGCCTTTTCTT
This sequence comes from Todiramphus chloris collaris, assembly GCA_025345505.1. Lineage (NCBI taxonomy): Eukaryota > Metazoa > Chordata > Aves > Coraciiformes > Alcedinidae > Todiramphus > Todiramphus chloris. The sequence goes on from JANVCC010000021.1 coordinate 53,251,433, forward strand.
GCCATTCACAGGCAGGTCCTGTGGATCCGTTTTTACTAAGGGTCTAAAATTAGACCGTTTTAAGCCGTGTGTTGATAATGTATTGTGTGGATGGTTTCCTCTTATGATTGTATCCAATATTAATTTTGTAAAACAGATTGCAAAGTTGATAACTACGTAGCGATGTTGGGGTCTGGTGTAATGGGTCATTGTAGTAAACGCCTACCATCGGCACACTCGTTTCCCCGCCGAGGATCATGAGCGAGACCACTGCTACAAGGCTGGTCTGTGGCCACAGTCTAGATTGGGTCTATCCCTGCAGCGTGCAGCGCAGTGCCCACTGTTTCAATACTAGCAGCAATGCAGAGCACCACTACTAACAGATGGAGCTCAGCACCTTCAAACCAGAGAGGGTCTGATGCCGTGTCCCGTAACACATCAAGACGCTAAGCGCCATAAGGCTGGGGTCGAGTGCGTGCGGCTCCGCAGACGCCTACGGAACCCGGAGGTGCGGGGCATTTCCAGACATCGGGTCCTTACGTGTGACCGGCTGCCTGTCCATTTAGGCTCCTAACGGCAGAGGCATTGATATCTGGAAATGCTGGCATTGTTCGTAGGTCATTCTGTCCTGTTGCCTACAGGTAAAATCGTTGCTGTGATGGAGCACAACAGTCCTTCGTTCCTGTCAAATTACAGGCATACTTTGAAATATCGATTCTTAACTATGTTAAAATACGCATTTTTTTTTTATATGTATACACGTGAATTATTCAAGGTGATATCAGAATACTAAAGATAATTAAGCCATACATATTTGCATATATATTATATATAACTAAATAAGTAAACACACACAAAAATCCTTAATTCAGATTAGTGTAACAGTCCTATTTAAGGTGATTGACATAATAACATTTGAGGAAAACGCTCCTTTAATGTGTTTTTTGCTTTATTTTATTTTTAAATCTGGAGCTTCATTATTTTTTCCGTATATTATTCCACGTATTATTCCTTAATGTTCTAGCATATCCTATCCTATCCATTGTTTAGATATCTAAGCAACAACATATAAATTCATCAGCCTAAACTAAACAAAAATGATTGTGTATTTGTTTACATTTGTATGAAAGGAATGTTCTGAGGTATGCAGTGCTTGTGTTGTGACAGTTCATGTAAGATTCAGTATTACTGCTTTTTTTATATAGTAATGCCATTTTTTTTGTTATTTACATCTATCTGACATTCTTTCATGTGGTAGGTTCTTTCTCAGGAACTCAATTTAACTGTTATTTATTGATATATCATGGCCTTTGAAAGCTTCTACTGGCACAATTTATTAAAAATCTGAATCAAAATCTAAAATGTGTTACGTGTTCTTGAGAATGACATTTTCTGCCTATTTTAAGGCAGAATTTTTAATGGGTTTGGGTTTGAGCTACAAACAGGAGATCCAAACCTCACCTCTCCTGCAGCATTTTATGTGGGATCTCTGGGTGCCTTAAGACAGTTTCTCTTGTCCTCATTGCCCCTGAGAATAAGGAGCAGGATGCCCGGGTGAAACTTGCTCTGGTGTGACCAGGTCAGTAGGTGGCATAAAATTCAACACAGGCACTCTCTCTGCAGCAGTGGCTCTGCCAGGGCGACCACAACCAGTGTCCTTGCCTCTTCTGGCTGTTGCCTGCCTCTGATGTAATTCTCAAATGTAAATAATGCACCTGCAAGTAGAGAATCTTTGCAGCTAAGCAAAACAAGAGAAACTAGCCCAGAAGGAAACAGGTGCTTCCACAATGACTGTACTACTCATTTAAAATCTCTGCTGCAGGGGACAGAAGCCAACTCCCACTTCACTAGAGAAGAACTGATTTGAAAAATCTTTTGAGTTTTTCAGGCACTCTCTTGAAGGCTCACGTCCTTTGGAGACGTTTCAAGGGTAAACAGAAACTTGGAGTAAATGTTATGAAATTTGGACAAGTAAACAATGCACCATATGTTGGGACTGGCTGTAAGCATTCTTGATTCTGCTGAGCTTCCTCCAAAAAGCATTTAGTATTTTCTTCTAAGAAGTTAAATCAACTCAATGTTTGTATAAAACTCCTTCTTCCTTTAAAAAACAAACAAAAAACACACACACCCACACACACCCCCCCCCCCCCCCCCAGTATTCCTTACTGAAAGTAAGGAGTGTTTTTAATTCTGAAATACTGGCCTCGGTGAAGGCCGCAGGTGACATTTGAGATGTAACCCTAACTTCTTACTAAGTCAAGGTCGAACCTGCTGCTGCTCTTAGAGTGAGACAGGAATTCCATTCCTGGCTTTCAGAAGAGACACGTATGTGCAATAACACTGCTTACTGTGTGTACAAAAGTGCAAATAATTGCCTCAAAAAATGTAAGCAATTGCTGCTTCCAGAATGGAAACTTTATAATGCGAGGGTGCCAGTGGCACAGGAGCAGAAGAGGCCCCTGCAGCCTTTCACACCACTGCTTTTCAGTGCAGCCACATTTGCCAAGAAGGAGCAACAATTCTTGATCAGCAAAGTATTCCTAGTTGGATGCAAAAAACCCAGCCCTGTAGAAGTTATAACCAGGTACCTACCTTGAATAATACAAAGGTCAAACGAGGGAGAGAAGCATTTGGCTTGTAACTGGAAATGGAAGAATGAGGTTAACTATGCAGGAAGCAGGCGATGGCCTGGGACTTAATGGAAAATTGGTCTGATAAGAAAATTCCGTTCCCTGTCATTTTTGAGGTATGAAACAACTGCCTTAAAAGCTTTCGTAGGGCAACTGTGATGAAAAGAGGAATTTAGAACATATAACTTGGTTCTGTCCCAAAATGCAGAAACATTGTCGGAAAATGGCAACTGTTACTAAAATTATTATTGGAATGAAAAAATATTAAATCTTCTCTAGAGGAAAGAATCTCAGAAACAGTTAATGTAGAAATAGCAACCATTAAAACACACCAAAAAAACAAAAAGGTGCAAAAATGTTTTTCCTGGCAAAGAAATCTGCTGCAACAAGAGCGTGGAAGCTGTGCCTTCCTCTGGTTTCTGCTCTGAGCAGTGAGCGGCGCTTGGTGAAAGCAGAGTCCTGGGCTTATCCTTATCAAAATAAACGGAGGGTCTGATCCATGAAGCTGTGGTCGCCTTCTGCAGATGCAACAGTTGCTGCAAGCCCTGCAAAAGAACCTGGAGCCTCGTGATGTGGACAATTGGCATTCAAATGGGCTGACTGAGGCCCTGAGTGGTTCAGCTCACCTGGTTTGGGAGGTGCCTTTACTTCAGTTCCACAAGAGGAAAGATACCTGTGTCTGTGTCTACGAATTTTTACACATGTGACAAAAATGGAGCTTCATGAAGGAGGCCTTGTGTCATCTTAAGCATTTCTTAAACCTCCGGTGGGGCTCAAAAAATAGCAGGGTGTAAGCCACACCTCATCTCCCCATCTTGGTCCTGGGATCCCTGTGACCCAGGAAAACCCCAGGCACTTGGTCACCTTGGCTGTTGTAAGAGAAGGGGGAATTGACTGCATCAGGGGTACATGTGGGTGAGAGGAAACAGCTGATTGTGTCAGATCATGAGGGGCAGCCGGGAGAAAGGCTTTAAAGATGGTTCAGCTTTGCTGCAAGGTGTTATGATTTGTATGCATTGAGGAAGATGTTTGTTTGTCTTACACTTTTGGGAGCACACGGCATACGATGCCCTCCTCGGAGAGTCCTCCTGGGCAGCAGGGAGCCTGCACACATGGTCACGGCGTGAGCCAGACCTGCAGTTTTGGGTCACGCTGTACGGGGAAGAAAGCGGCTGCACTGCTGCCCGGCTCCCACACCACCTCCAGCCCTGGGCTGCTTTAAAGGCGAGCAGAGCAATAGCTTACCACTTGCTGCTTTGCCCAGCCATGTGCCACAGAGGAGCCCGCCACGCGCTGTGAAACGCTTGCCACAGCTGGTAAGTTTTTCCCCTACACTCCTGCCTGTGATTCTGAAGGCTGGATTGACTGTCCTGTTAATGCATTTGTCATAAGTAATACTTTCCTTTTTTTTCTGCTTCTATGCCCTTGGGTAGCTATGGGTGGGGGGTTTTTCTATTATTTTCTTTTTTTTTTTCAGCACAATAGTTGGCTGCACAACTCGGCTCCTTCCCAAAGGGAGCACTGAGAGCTTTCTATGTCTGAGGGGAAATAAGGCTAGAGAGGAGAAAGATGTGTGGGTCACCCAGTAGTGCGGCAAGTCTGATGGGATCACTTCAGTAGTACAAAGTCTGAACATGAAATCACCACTCCTGAGGGAAGTACCTCAGCCTCTTGTTGCAGTAGCCTCATGGTCTGAGGAGTGACTGTCTTTTTTTTCTAGTTGCTTTCCATAGCATTGCTCATTCTTGGCCTTAACAGCTACAGTGACCTCGGCTGGAGAACCACCTGTGGCTTTCCTTGGCCTGCTGACAATTTCAGAGTAGTTAATCTCGCTGAAGTGATACCTGATTGTGCCGAGTAACACAACCATCAAAAAGGAAAGAAAGGAACACACGTTTGCTTTTTATGTGTCTAACGTTGCTACTGGGACCTCATCACAAAGGCAAGAGCATTCATTGGCACACTTAGGAAAGGTTCAGTTGTCCAGCACCTTACAGGTGTGTTCACCCTCTGTTTATATTGTTTGGTTGTAGCTCAACACTGGGGGCCTGGTAAGAGGATTTTTTGGTTTTCTAGACATGAAATCTAACAGATAAGAAGGTTAAAATTCAGGACTGATTTATAGGATAACAGCTTCAAAAGTACCTGCGTGGAGCGTGGTTTAACCTGATGTTATGATGCAACTCCAACAGGAGGAGGGTTTTTTTAAAGGAGGAACTTGCTGGGGTGGGAACCAGGAAACCACAGATACTAATGCTGATTGGCAGGGACCTCTGGAGATCCACGGTCCCACCTCCCACTCACCGTGAGCCCACAGCCAGGGCTGGATCCAGCCAGGCAGTGCTCTGTCCAGCAAAAGCCTCCAAAGACGATGCATCCTCTCCCACTATGAGGGGCTGAGGCAAAGCGGAGCAGGAGATTGCCGTTGCCAGCCACATCTGCTGCTCTCCAACCCCTTCAGAGAATCCTGGCAGTGGGGCTTGTATGGTGGTTGTTGTCCTTGCCATCATGGCACTGAAAAAAAGCCTTGTATCGCCATTGACCATTGTACCGTAGCTGTAGGAACACACAGAGAGACAACATCCAGCCAAAAGACCTTGAAAGAAAGTATGGCTAAAGAGCAGCATGAAGGACTATGGAGCTGTTGAGATGCTGGTACATCCGTACCAGCCGTGCGCAGCCAGAACACAAGTCTTACGTACAAGGGATCATGCTGAGAAAATGTGCACCCACATAGCTAAAGCTCGGCGGGATGACTGCCAGCTACCAGGCACCATTTCACAGGTGGAAGTGCCAGATGAACGGCAGGGCACCGGTAGGGATGATGACATTCCGCTGCAGGCCTCGCGGGACCCCCGTGGAGCGTCACCGGGGGTGTAATGCCTTTTCTGGATTCAACCTCCCAATGTATGCCTTGTCCCCACTGCACAGTAGGACTGTCACACTGGCACAAGCCAGCACTCTGCCCCCCAGATGCTTAATACTGGAAGAATTATCTAAATAAAAGCATCTCCCAGAAGAAAATCATCTTTCCGTTCCCAGGGATTGAGTGGGGACAGGCCCATTCCCTCAGGGAGCTCTGAGTCTCTGAAGACCAATACTGGGCAGAAAGAGGCAAATTGAAATCCATAGTCATCTTTCTTCCCAAAGAAAATGCTTCTCATAGGAAAATATTGATCTGACCAAATGGGAATATTCTAGGGGAAGTTACAAGAACGTTTACAATCATACTTCCAAAAAATAGCAAAAATATTTTGTTTCCAAAAAAATCAAAGCAAAATATGTAGTAAGAAGGCCAAGAGCTTGTACGGTATATAATACATTATATTCAAAATAAAATGGAAATGACCTGCTGTGACTGGGTCATTTTGATGTTTCCAGAACAGATTTTGGAAATGCAATTTCTTGGAAATTTCCAACTGTGCATTCCAATTTAGGCCTAAAGGATTTTTTTTTTTTAAACAACATTCAATTTCCCTTGTAACAGGACCTGTCAATTTAAACTAGCTCTAAAAATACCCAAAGCAGACTAACAAATCCGAGCGATATCCAGAATTAAAATGAACCATGCAACTCTGATGCCATCAGTCTTCTTGTTGTTGGGTTTTTTTCTTCTATTGTGATTCAGCTCAGGGTAATGGTGGTCACTGGGATCGGTGTCCCAAGTGGCTGCGTGTTTGCAGCAATGCAGGAACATTTTGTAATTGCTGTTTTCGAAGCGAACTGTAGCCCAGATCTGCTTTGCAGCTTTCCCAATGGAAGGTAAACGGTAATCAAGGTGACGAGACCTAGTGATGTGAAAGCTTTTTGGGGTTGGCAAGTTTGAGGCATCCTGACCTAAGGCCATGAGCAGACTGGAAGCATGACATGAGCGTGTTGCAAGGTCATGGCTTCTGTGTGGGCTATACCTGTTCTGACAGAAGTGCACCAGGGGGCCATTCACTGCTCCTGAAGCCAAGTGGTACCAATGGGCTTGCATCCACACCGACTGGGACTACTGTCCCATCCCCCAGGGCTGTTTTTCTATCCCTACTAGCTGGGAAAGCCTAATGCAGGGACAGCGAGTAGCTAAGCAGTGCAGATGGTCACAGCCCAGGAGATCTGTCATCTCATTGTTACAAAAGGACACAGTATGGGGGACATACAGACATCTACGGGTGACAGCCAAGCCTCCATCTCTGCTGTCACAGAGGAGCATAGCACACGGAGTGCCTGGCAGATGTCAGGCTGAGCACAGCACATGATACCCACAGGAAGCAGCATTTGGGGTCACCTGCATCTTTCCTATCCCTAAACACCAACAAGACTGTCACTTTTTTACTGAGGGGCCTCCTGATGTCCCTTAACTGAGAACAAAGGCCACATAGTCATGGCAATCAAGAGCAATCCCTGACACATGTAATGCCTTAGCCAAAGACAATTCCATGTTCCTAACAGTCTTGCACTTGGCCCCGATAAATAATACAGTCATGACCTTGAATCCTAACTACTCAAAATTACAGTAGAATGAAGAATGTCAAGCAGGTTGGAGTCACTGTAGTCAAAGCAGTCTGCTGAGCGGTCACCATCGCAGTGTCTCTGTGTCTGCAGTGCTTTACTCTTGTGTTTGGTCTCCATTCAAATCAAGCCTCCTTCTAAATCTCCGACACAGGGTGAGAAACTTAGTGGCAAGCTGCAAAATTATAATTGCTCGGTGTGGAGATTGCTTGGAGGGATTTCTAACAGCTGGTTTGGGGATCAGCTGATTTAATAAGTGGTTTTGCCAAAGCACAGTAAATTGCTTCCAGCACATTCCTGCTTTAGTTCCTGCCCCACCTCAGCTGCAAGACACCTTGAGGTGACCTTACGCTACCCTAAGCAGCCTGTTCTGAATTCAGCACAGGAGGCTGGACTACAGACCTGCAGGGCCCCTTCCAGCCAAGAGGAGTCTGTGGCTCTGGGCCAAGGATGGCCAGGACCTGCTGGAGGCTGCCCTGGCTGGAGGATGCAAGTCTCAGCAGCAGAAAAAAGGATCAGTAAATAAGACAGAAAACCGTTCCTAGCAGGAAAAAAAAACCCCTCTTTTCTAGCAGCTGAAGAACCAGCAGGGAAAATGAAGCACGACTGTGCCCAGTGAGAAGAAGAAAACAGTGATGATTAGTGAGCCCTGGAGTAACTTTGTGGTTCTGTGCTAAGGAAGATCCGCGGCACGGTATGGATAAGCCAACCCCAGCGACAGCAGCTGGAATAAAAGGGACAAAGAGAAAACTTTCCTCCCCCCCCCCTTTTCCTAAGACATTTAAATTGGCTTTGCAGCTAAATGACTGGCAAATTAAATTATTAACATCCTCACTCTTACATAAAGCTTCCTCATCCCTTTATTATGAATTTAAATGTAACTTTGCATTTTGTGAGTGTCAACATACATAATCAGGCTTGACTTCCTTTTGAGAAATATCAATAAAATAACAGCTTATACTGTCAGGCTCTGGCACGGTTCCCAGTTATTGAGCTACTTGAAACAACATTTGTCATTGCTAAAACCCATTTTTTAATATAACATGAAATTGGCCATAGAAGTTTAACTGCTGCCCTCTTTTGGGTAGCGTAATTACTGCTCATCTCTGTGGAGACACCACAGCACCAACACTGAATTAGCTCAGCGCTGGGAGCACACTGAGGGAATGGTTTTGTACACAGCATCATATCCTTCAGTACCCCAAATTCCACATGCTGTTCACGTCTTCCTTTACAGTTACCCATGGCTTGCCTGTGAAGGACTTCTGCAGTCCATGACTGCCTCTGTGTCCCCCTGTTCATCTTTTGTGGTTCCTGTGGGCACCAAACTCCACGTTTCATGACACTGTGGATCACAAACTCGTATCGTCAGCATGAGTTTTAATTGCTTACAGAATACCGGTGAGAAGAGTGTAGGTTTATCCAGTCTCTGCAGCCTGATTTCCAGATGGCTTTCTCTTGCACTGGGAAGCCCAGAATTAATATGTACTTAGATTAACATAAACACAGTGTGCTCCAATTAAGACTCTTTCCCCTAATGTCTGTAGTTATTTTTAAAGCAAATAGCAGCAGTTAAATGGTCACAAGGAGGACACCAAAATCTGCCAGAGCAGACACTGGTGAGTGTCCTGAGACAAAACCATTAGAAATGTAGAGACAGAGAAGGATGTTTAAAGCCCAGTGAAAAGCCGCTGAAGAAGACCTGTGCCTTGCAAATCAGCTTCTCACCCTGACAGACGCTTGAGCGGCGGGCTGAAAGTTGGATGTCTCATGTGTCGTGCCATTGGAAGGAGCCGAGTTTCACCTTTCAGTAAAAGGTGCTTACATGCATCTGATTTCTTAGTTGCCTCTTGCCTCATTTTGACAGCTCTGGCAAATCTCAGGTCGCTGCAGAGGTGCTACAAAAGCCCCACCCTGCCCCCCCAAGTCCAAATCCCATGGTGTCCCTGATTTCATGGGCCAAAGGTGCTCAAACACCAAACCTTGTCCTGCTCCTTACAAGCTGCTGAGGGTCTTTCTTCAAGTTGATGTCAGGTTGGCATAAAATGAGATTCACAGCCTGGGTGAGGGATTGCTTACCTGACCATCACAGCCCATTTTGTTTTACACGTTCTGAGTATCTCTATGGCAAAGTGCGGTTCAATGTGCCCTGCACATTAGGGTAGTGGAGTAGGGTGAAGGGTGAAGTTTCTGGTTCAGAGACAGATTTTTCAGTTTCTTCCGTATCTGAAGGTGGATGCTACTGTATAGCATATACAAATTGATATGTTTGGGTTCCCCCCCATGAGATTGTTGTTAAGTGTGTTTATTCATCTTTTAAAGGAGTGCCTTATCGACTGGAAATACAGTTGGTCCCTCTCTAGATTATTATTGCTATTTGTACAAAACAAAACATCTTTAGCAAATGAAATCAGGAGAGCTTCCATGGTATGACAGTCAGACAGTCTGATGACATGGGCTGTCACAAGAGGCCTAAGAGAAACTTCTGGCTCCAGGAGGGGCAGAGGTCCAACATGAGCCCTTCTCCCATCTTCAGCAGGAGGCCACTGGCTATGCTCATGTGAAAGCAGCTTCTAATTTGTCCCCAGGTGAGAAAGCAGGGCTTTGGGTGTCTACTGCCCTTGAACAGATGCAGATCTCTGACCAAAGATACAAAATGGGTGACATAAATACTGAGGGGTTTTTCTGCATATCAGACTTGACTGTCTCAGGTGGTTCCCTTGACAAAGGACTGTATTTAATATAAGCTTCTAATAAGACACCCAGCTCCCACTAAGAATTATTTATGGGACCTGGCTCTGTAATTTTAAGGCTACAGAAAATAAGTGACACCACAAGTTCAGGCACTGGTGTCCCTTTTGTTGATTTACTCTCGGCAACCTTTAAGGCTGAGGTCTGGATGCCCTCAGCAACCACTAATGCTGATGAGATCTGAGAGCGCTCCATGATCTCACTAGATTAAGCACTAACCTTAATAACTGCTGATCTAAACGTTCCCACTCCGGCAGCCAAGGAGTGGAAAAATGCCCTGGAAATTTCATTTCATCTATCAGGACGGGCATCTCATGTGGGCTTTGTACCCACCATGGGACCACCTCCTCAAAGAACACCTTAGCCACATCTTCTGAGGGACATGCTGATACAGTGCTAAAATCTCATCCTAAATCTAATTGCCCCGTCTCCAGATCACTACGACCAAGCTAACTGTATAAAGAACTTTGTTCTGTGATGCTTAATCACCTCACAAAATTGTCAGAGGAAAGTCAGCATACAGCCTCAGGGTAATCATGTCCCACAGTCTTGATATATTGGAAAAGCTTTTTATGGGGTAAAACATACTGATGATAATTCCCGGGCCCCGTAATAAGCAGAAGCCAATGGTCAGCCCTTCCACGGCCCCAGGCAGCGGCCAGAGGTGCGTGAGCGGCGGTTGGTAGGGGCCATCTTGTGGCAAGATGCTCATACAGTCATTTTAAAACAGTGCATCAGGAGCTATTAGGTTAAAAAAGAATAATTCAAGCCTCCCCTGGCCTGTGTTACTGATAGTATGTTAGGAAGCCATAAATGAAGATGATGGTGTGATAACTGTTTCCAGTAGACGCAGATTGGGCAAGTGCCTGAAGACGCGGCTGAGTGGCAGTCGGGCCTCAACAACAGCCTGACTTGGACCGCAGAGAAAAATGGATTTTATCTTTTTCAGGTTGATTTTTTTAAAATTCAATCCCCTGGCAGTTTAAAAAATGGTGTCCAAACTTACTTTTTAAAATAAGTACCATAGTTACGCCAACTCCACGGAAACGGTAAAAGTAAACGGTAACAAATCTGCTAAACACGGGCTGCTGCCGTCAGGGTCATCATCTTCACGCTGGAGCAGAGCATCACAGGCTGTTGTACGGCCAGTCAAGGAAGTGAAAAGAGTGGTGTAAGACCTGAATAATCCTTGAAACTGAGATGGAGATGCTCCACTGTTGAGTATTTTGGGCAGAGTGCAAGAACATGTGCAGCTCGGCTTCCTCTGAAGGAGAACCAAGATAACTGGCACCTCGACAGGTGCTTAGAGCAAAGTTAGAGCATGTTGTAAACAGCAGTAAACTTGTTGTACTATGGAATTTCCCAAATACTAAAAAACCAGTAAGAGTTCTCTCTTTTTTTTTTGCTTTAATTTCTTGATTTTTGCAAATAAAGACTTGAAATTGAACTATGTTATGCACTACTCGTACATTGTTCCCAGTTCACCTGCATCGGGTGGAGAGGAGTGTGCACAGGAGCACTGTTCAGCTCGGCAGGAGGAGACAGTTTTCCCTTTGCCTTTAGCTGTGCTACAGCAGCTGTTCTGCCTCCCTCTGCTGTTGCAAATACCTAGCACCCCTGGAGTAAGTACAGCAGTAACTTACACAGAAAGGCAACATGAGGAAAGGAAGAACAGGGTTCAAACATAGGCAGCTGGAGTTCTCTGAGGCAGCTTCAGGTACTCCACAGACAAGTTTGCCAGTAGTGTCTTGACACAGTGCTGAGTTTAACAGGTCATGGAGGCTGAACCATCCTGTGGTTTCTATCACCTTCTAGTCAAGGATGGTGTTGATCAGCTGGGAAGCTTACACGGCTGCTACCAGCACAGAAGGGAACATTCTGCCTAAGCTGCTTCATGAATAAAGAGAAGGTGGATCCCAGGGTGGGTTCCCATCCTGCATGCGGGATCCCACCTCTCCCTGAACAGCAGCGATGGAGTTTCATGAGAAGTTGCCTCCAGCAATGACAGCTGTTGAAGGGATCCCTCTGGTGCTGCTTGTGCTCCATCCTGGCTCTCCCTGCTCACGCTTGTCATTTGCCAGTATCAAACAGAGCAGCTGCCACGTCTCTGAACACCCTGTGCGATAGTGGTGGCTTCATGAGGACCATCTTCACCAAAATGTTTGGAGTAGAGAAACTAGATGCACTCCTTCTAAATAAAGGCGGATTTATTTGCAGGAGTGTCTGAAAATAAACGAAATGGACTCTTCTCCAACAAAAGTTAATGCAATTGCCTTTGTTATTGCAAGATTTCAACAACACCAAGACAAGATGATTGATACGTATATCTATGTTGGGGTTGGTACATTGGCCTCCAGTGCATTTCCTGCCAATTTGGTAATAACCACTTCCTGGCTAATAAACACAGCCTCAGAGTTTATTTGCCTTAATCACCTTGGCCTTCCGCTTCAGCGGTCATCCAGCCCAAAACAATGCTATTGCATTTCTCTTTATTTCAGACACATCCTGACGTCAGAACTACAGCTGGCAAAGGAACAGGACATAGGACGTTGCATTGCTGGATCTCAGCACAGGGAGCTACTGCTAGTGGCATTGCCTGCGCTGCTGAAATGTTCCTGTGTTGGATCCTACAGACCTGCTATTGCCTGTCATTATGTGTTGCTTCCCATTTTGCAGCATATGAGCACCAATGCACGTTTTATTGAGATTACTCTGGCTGGGTTATTCCTGAATGCAGCTGCTCACAAGAAGTTGTACCTATGGTAGCAAATAAAACAAGCTCTGTACTAATGGCTTTGAAGAATGGAGGGAGTTCAAACAGCAGCAATAGAACAAAGCAAACACACCCGTAACTTGACTCTTGTCATACCATCTCAACAAAAACCTCCTTCAGTATTTTGTTCAATATCCTTTGAATGCCCAATATTAAAAAAAAAACCAAACAAATCTAAACTGGTATAATACCTTCTCGTTACACACATGGCATTTCTCCCTCCTTTATCCATGCCAAAAGTCACATTTGGATGATACCATTTTTTCCCCTCTAAAACAAAGGAAAGGACAAATTTAAGTCAGTATTTACGTACAGAAAACGGTGCTTCCAAGCTTCAGAAACATCTGCACCCTGCATTTTTCTGTGTGACCCTGAAAACTTGACTCCTCTGGCCACTTGAACAATTGGGAGTCTGAGGGAAAACATCCTCTGAGTAAATAATCAATAGCCTATCTTTGAGGCTAAAATGAAACTGTTTATCTCTCTAGTTCTAGTCATTTAGGCAGACTGTTTACTCTGATGCTCACTTTCAAATGACACATTATGTAGAATTACTGAAAAATGTGCTGGCAGATGCTACAGCTAAGAATAGCATCAACCAATCAGGTGATTTGCACAGGGAAAACTTCTGTTTATGAAGATGAGTAATCCAACAGATAATCTTCGTTTTCTTAAATTAAAATCCTAACTGGGAATATTTTCCCGATGGCAAATTATCAGTAATTATCCATTTGCTTTTTAAATTAAAAGCTTTAAAATAAACTGTCAGAGCATTTACAAAGCGTGTGTAAAAGACTCGTAAATTAGGATTGCTGACTGCATTTCTCCAAAACAGAGCCCTTATTTACTATTTGTGATTGTATAGGACAAATCACTCTCAATATTTAAATTTTACATTGTTTGTTTGCTCACCATGTCTGGGTTTTTTTTTATAAAGGGTTAAGATGACTTTTAAAACTTGGTAGCTTTTCATATACTAAATAACCAAGAGTGTTTCTAAGGGTAATGCCCCCAAAACCCCCAAACCAAACCCTGAAGAGTAAGACTGTTTCTATCAATACTGTAGTATTTGGGAAGCAAATCTTCAAAATGTGTAACATTCAAATCGTAGCTCAGTTGTTACTGTTCTTTGCTCAGTGGCTAATATTCTGGGCTGCAGACTAGGCTACTTAATTAAGCTGCTGGGCTACTAAAGCAGTGCTTTGCCATTCAGCATCTGTACTATCTGGATACACAGGAGGTGCTTGCTGTCTTTCTTCGCTACTCTTTTTCATCCCCATGTCACCCTCTCTTCCCAGGACAGGTGTTTGTGTAGCTGTAGGACTGTCCAGATTGGGAAATTCATCTTGCTGTAAAAGCAAGGCAACAGAAATGCTTGGGGTTTTGGTTTTTTTCAGTTTGGAAAGTTCTCCCAGCATGGGTCACTGTGCAGCCTCACAAATGCTAGTGCCAGAACAGGGCCGGAGGCAGCAGAGAGGAAGCAAGGAGGGGATTGAAATGTTGCTTGTCGGATTTGTGTAGGTGAGGTGTACACGGCTCATGGAGAACCCACTGAAGCTGTGCTTGGCAGGGCTGCTGCTGCTCCCCGCTGCTCCTGCGCTGCCCCCTCGGCTGGGCTGCTGTAATTCTGCAACTGGGCAGCAAACTTAAGAGCAGAGAGCTTAGGCTGGAAAATAACCCAGCAAAACAGTGGCTGCTCATTTTAGCTGGATTGGCTTTTCTGAACCACTTCAGCGCATGGTGACACGGACAGTCGTGCCAGCTCGGTGAAGGAGCACAGGGAACTGAGGGGCTGGAGGGATGGGATCAGAACTGCCTCAAGTGTCCCTCTTACTGAAAAATGTCAGTGTAACCCTAATGAGACCAGCTCTGTCACTGCAGGGGAATTCATGAGTACAGTCTGGCCTGTCAGGAGTCATCACTCTCCACGTTACCATTTTTCTTTTGGAACAGACCACACATTGATTTCATGTCACCAGCTTTCACCTCTGATCCTCCTACCCTGTGTGCAGGCTTCCATGGGAATCATACCTGGAATAGGTCCCAAGGTTTTGTGTATGTGACACCAGTAGCTCACCAAGAAAAAAAAGAAATTGTTGCACAAATTAAACATGATGGTTTTCTTTATTTACAAAGTGCTTGCAAGGAAATCACAATTTTAACAGACTGAGTTTGGGAAGCTGGGTTCACAGCAAATTTCATCTCTACTACAAATATTCCTTTGAAAAGTAAATACTCGAGGCTGCTTATCTAAAATGCCATATATCATAGTGCAGTATTTCCATTTCTGACTGGCTAACCAATTATGTATTAGCTTTTCTGGTCAATACAAATGCAATCACAAAATAAAACTACTTTGTGATTAAATAAACCAAACCTTTTACCTGAATTAAAAAATGAATGCAACTGACTTCACATGAATTTATCTGAATAATCATGTGAATGTAACTTCACTGACAACATTATAAATGGACAACTAATAACAAAAAAAACATTGCTGCAATACTTTTTAATATGCATTCCTTTAATACTCTGCTAACTGGGAAAGAAGACAGGGAAGTCACAACACAAGAAAGCTGTGAGGGCCTTGAGGAGGTAAAGCACATTCTGACGATGCATTAGGTCATAAACTCTTCAAAGCCATGCTGCTTAAAGGACTCGTCTTTGACTCCAGCCCTTATGTGAATGTAACTCCTAAATCAGCTGTAGCACTAAAGGATTAAGGAGTTGGCCACTATTGTGCCTGCTCTGTAAAATAACTCCAGGTTGGATCCTGAAAAGCATAGATCAAGAAAACTTTTATATAGATCTGACAAATTTGTTGAAACAATACTTGAAGAGAGAGAATAAAAAGAATTTAAAAAAAAATGAGATGTTATGCTAATGTTTAACTAGCATGCTTTCTGTACAAGACAAGCACATACCAGTAATCTGATAAGCACTTGAAGTATTACTTAAAAATTGTGAGAAAATGGAGAGGTAATTTATATTTATTTAGTCTTTTGGGAGACTGTTTAAGAAAGTGGCCCTGAAATGAGAATTCAAATAATATAATAAAAAGAAACTGGTTAAAAATATGAAAGCCCTAAAAGAGATTTATGCTGTAACTAATAAAAATTAAGAACAAGTGCTTCAAGCTGGTGTATTAATTCCATTATCATTTAAGATATTACCATCTGGAAGGGAAAATATGAAATAAAAAGTCTGCAGATCGTACAAGTAAATCAATTATTTAAAAAAAAAAACCCAAAACAACAAAACCAAACAGGTGCAGGCCACGGTACTTAAGAGAGATTTAATAAGAATATGTGAATGGACAACGTTATCAAATGAGAATTCAGTAGTGACAAATACAATATAATAAACACTGGAGACAAAAATGTAAACTATCCACACACCTTCAAATTGTCAGCTGAAGAAAAGTAGCTGTGCACCAACATAGGCACCCTACTGAATACCTCTGCTAAGCATGCCACATAGACATAAAACCCTGTGAAATGTTACAATGGTCATGGTATATATAATAACATTAAACAAATGTGTGACAGGTCTCCACGTGGCACCTTATACCCGTTCCATACCCTCTCTCAAATTTTTCATTTTCGATGGAGGTGAAAAGAGCAAAATGAGAGGAGGCATTTTAGAGGGAGTCTACACACTGCACTAGCAACAGGCAATGTATTTGCACACAGTGTGTGAGGTAGCATAACCCTACTCAAGGTTCTGAGGACAAAAAAATGAAGAAACACAAAGAGATTAACTATGTGAAAGGACAGTAAAAGTTCACAAGTGATGTTGTGCATTTCTAGACCCAAAAGTTAGTAACTAAAATGTCTCCTGTCTTTGGAAAGGACAGCTAATTCCAAGTCTATCTTCAACAACTAAAGATGTGGATGGCACACACTGAGGGCATACGAGTTCATATCTGCCAGTTGTTCTACTTCCACCCTCCTCTTCAGCATATCATTCTTACCACCTCTACATATAAGGTATAGTACTGGATCTATAGAAGGCCTAATCCAGAATGGGAGTGCTTATGTACCTATGCATTTATTTTGAAGAACCAAAATACTAGAGTCAAACTGTTATTTTATTGCAGATTAAATTTTTTGGAGTAAAAAAAAAGTTATTCTATCATCCCACAGAAAAATATTAAACTAGAAATGCTTATGATTGTTCAAATGGAAACTATTAGAGAGAAAAATAGTATGGATTGTCGTGAAAAGAAAATGAGAAGAGGGGATCTTGACTGAAAGCTCCTAGAGCCAAAAAGAGCAACTCATTAATGGCTTTCCTCCCATTTTCTTGACAGTGGCAGCTTACAGTAGCCATAAAGTAGGTCTAGTGTCTTAGCAGTGCAGCAAGCATACTCCTGCTGGACCAGGATCTCAAACATATAAATGGCAAACAAGCTATAGCAGTCACCCAGGATTGTTTGGCAACTTCCAGGGGAAAACCCCTGACTGGAAGAAGGTGAGATATCTATGAGAAGAACTGTGATTTTGCAATAACCCCTGGAAATCCAGAGGGAAGCTGAGAGACTTGTCCATCGACCTTCAAAGTTAGAAAATGTCATCTGCAGGACCAAAGTAAAACCTAACCTAAGAAAATAAGCTCGAAAGATCTATCCCCTAGTTCCCCCCGATGACATACCAGAGGCAGAGTGCCAGTAAAAGGATTTTCTGACCAGTTTCTTCAGCTACAGTCACAGAGTTGGCCACAGGGTATCCACCCTGCCAGACCTCAAACCAGAGAAAGCAAAGCAAGATCAGGCCTCTCAGCTGCTCATGTAGAGGATGGCTGGGGGGTCTCAGAGAGCTCCCACTAGGAAATGCTGGGTAAATAAATAGGAGCTGGGTACATAAATGGGATGGAGGTATAACTCTGGAAAAAGTGGTTAATATAAAATGTATTGTACAACTCCTTGAGACTTCCAAGCCCCCCCCCCCCCCCCCCCCGCTGCGATATGAAATAAAGTGGAGTTCCTTTTCTGAATTTATTAGGATTAGGAGCTTCTCTATAGTTGTTTATATGAATTGCCCTATGCAGAGCTGAATGTAGCCGTAAGTCGATCTGCAGTGAAGTCCCTGAGGGGCTGCTGATGAAAAATGGAGATGGTATTTCTGCCAGATAGACCACACTGCAAAGGGGCATGTCAAGGGGTGGAAAGCCTATAAATAGACCCAATTTTAATACTTTTACAAATGGCATGAGAACAGAAAGTAGAGCGCGTTAATGAAATCTGCAGATAGTATTCCATAAAAGATTATTAAAACTACTGTAAGAGGAAAAACTAAATTACTTTGATGCATGGAATAATAGAAAAGGCGTGAAGTTTTTTCCTGTAAGACTTCTGGGATTAAGACCCTAAAATTCCTGCTGTAACACATGTATGTGTAGCAGCTGATTTTGGAATGACTAAGCCACTAAAATAATGCAGACGTGAGACCAGTGGAGATAATTTCACAACCTTGGTCCACACATTTCCAACAAAGCTACAGAAAAAGTAATGTCCTTGTAAAACATAGGCTGGAATATCACTATTCTGATAGTCATTTTTTTGAGACAGATCAACTTATGTTAGAACAGAAGCACTTTTTATGGGAAGGAACTTATTTATGGGGGAAAAAAACCCTCTTCTAATTCTAGATGAACTCACAAAATGAAGAGTAAGGGCAACAAAGCTTTCTAAATATGCCCAGAATAAACACGAGGAAGAAAGTCTAATTGGGATAACATCTACTCTTGTGCCAGCAAGCTAGCAGCAAATACAGTGAAAGTAAGAAAGATGGAAGTCAGAAAGATTTACAACTCTGAGAAGTCTGGAATAGCTGTTCACAAGATATGTGAGGACAAGAACCTTATTTAACTTTAGACACTATTAGCTTATGCATGGCTGCACATGATTCTGCAATGTCAGGGGCTTAAACTTAGAACTGTAAGGTTCTTCTGACTGATCATGTTCCTTTCACAGATGATATACATCTTTCCCAGGTTGACTCCATTAGGCTGTCATACATGTGCTCATACTAACTGTCCATATGGACAATACTAATCTCTGACAAGGAAGGCCAGCAAAAGTTTGGACCATCTGGAGCTGCTAAAACATCTTTCTAATGTTTCATCACACCAGGAAAATAAAGACTTTTTGGTTTTTTTTAATAAAATGGTCAAACCCACCTCAAACTAACATCATGTTGTAGTGTTACAGAAGCTGGTAGGGAGGTGTAAAACAGAAGCAAGACATCCACTGGTTCAAACCCCAGTGACTGTGGTTATCCACTCTGGAAATGCAGCAGCTGAGAGTGGTGCTGACAGTTCATACTAACTCATCACCCAGGAATCTCCTTCTAAGGCACGTTGTTATGTTCCATCCATACAACTGAAGGAAGTGGGAGATGAAATCCTTTGAAAATCCTAGTCTATTCCGGAACTGCCAAAGCTGAAAAACCTCCTCATCCTCAGGATAAGCTCAGATAAGCACCATGCTCTGTCATTTGGTTTTCAGGGAGTTTGTGCAAGCTGCAGACTCAAGCTGAAGCAGCAGATTGGTTCTAGGTGATGACCATTCTGCCTGTGTACCCCCAGCTATTAGAGAATCCATAGCTGGCAGGGCAGTTGATTTCTACTACTTGCCTCTTCTGTATATAGAGCTGAAATACAGAGAAACTCAATGATTTGAGTCCTGTTGCATATTTTTGATGGGACTTCTGAAGTTAACCACCTTTAGATAGCCTATGTCCAACGAACTACTGGACCTTTCTTTCTCTATTGCAACTGAATACTTTATATGTTTCAGTTCTCAGCTCCTGCAAACCCCACTCTTTTGTATCTATATAACACACAGGGAGAGTCAGACATCCAGATTAGGCCCATGAATTCCCCTAGCACTAAGATGGTTAGCCTTACCTGAGGGTCTTGCTGAAGACTTCTAATTAGGTCCTCGGTTTTTATGCACCCAGTAAGAGCTTGCCTGTGACTTGTAAGGTACTGAGAGGAAGGAAAAGCCACCTCCTAAGCAATTGGTCTTGGGAAT
Source organism: Todiramphus chloris collaris (assembly GCA_025345505.1). Taxonomy (NCBI): domain Eukaryota; kingdom Metazoa; phylum Chordata; class Aves; order Coraciiformes; family Alcedinidae; genus Todiramphus; species Todiramphus chloris. The sequence continues at coordinate 53,271,102 of JANVCC010000021.1, forward strand.
AAACTGTTAGGAGTAGGAAGGGCTTTGCAAACATCTTTAGAACAGGGTTTGGAAAGAAAACTTTCAGAGGAGAGACTGAAGCCTTGGTAGTGTAGCCTATGCTAATCAAAAGAATGAGTTAATCTTGAATAAATGACACTTACATGAAACAAGTGTCTAGAAACAGTAGCCTAAAATACCCTGGTGCTACACTGATCCCTTTTGGGTTGGCAAGTTTGCCTTCACAACAGTCTTGAGTTAAAAGAGGCAGTAAACTGGCAATCTGAATTGGCATTTTGTGTGCTTGAACACAGACACCTGTTGCATGAAGATTTTTAAGTGTTTGTTGCAGACAAGATGAAACAGGCCAGCTGAAATTATCATCCTACCATTTAGAGTACCAGTAAAGTGTTCCCGGATACCCTAGGAGATGATGGTAGAGGCAGCACAGAGGCTGTGTGAAGGAAAGCATCTATGTTTTCCAAATACTTAGTGGAAGTTCTTGCTGATAAACTCCCAAGTGTGAATCATAAGCAACACATTCTGGTCAACCAGTCGTAAATCCTAAAGATAACTCTGAAGGTCAAAATAGCTAAACTTAGTGTCTGTTACTCTCAGCTCCCTCCTTTCTCGGTACACTGAAGTGCTAACCGACACAATGGTTGCTAGACAAGCAGAGCCAGGAAGAAACAGAACATAAGCAGATACAAAAACAAATACAGGAGGTTTCCTGTAAAACAATTAATTCACTCACTTGTTTTAAACAATGATTAAGATCTTACTATTACAGCTTCAAATACAGGAATATGTGTCACAAGATGCCAGCAGTCTAGACCTACTAACACTGTCCACCTAGCTTACATTTTTAACTTCTGCTGACATTTTGCCTCCCAGTGTCACTTTTATCTACCCCAGTGTAACACCTCGCTCGTGAAAAAACAGGCCGAGAGGTGTGTGCTTCGGTTCTTGGGCAGAATAGTAGTTAAATAAATACTCAGCGTGACTCAGTCGTCTGCATGTCTGACATCCTCCTGAATTCCCCTTCTGCGGGCTGTTGTTGTGGCAGCTCGACCGCCACTCTGGGTGTGCCACGGCTGCTCCCAGCCACCGTCACCATTCACTGCTCTGACAGTGTCACAGGTACCGCGCACACGCAGCTACACAAAGCCCCAATTCTCTGTAACCTTATTCTTACTGCCTGTATCTCCATCTGTGTATCGTTGTTTAATATGATTTGCACCTTCCTTCCAGCAAGACCCAGTCTTACAATGTGGTGGTTGTTCACTGAAACTTCTTAATATTTTACTTCTCCCCAGTTTGCCTCTCCTACCACACATTCCATTCCTCATCAAAATCCATTCTTAACAAAACCGAGAACTTGAAATGAATTACTTGAATGACTAACCTGGCTCTGCAGCACTGTGTGCTGTTGCTTTGTAAGAAATAAACTGAGTTGTCAGTGCCTACTTCAGTCTAACCAACCTGAAGGAACTCTTCTTGAGGTACCAAGTAAGTTTTATTTCTAATTACTCCAGTGAAGCTCTCACTGTTGACCTTCAGTGTTGTTATAAATAAACCCCAGAAATAAGTTCAGATTCATAACATTATACACACAAAAATATGAAGCCTGGTTAAAGCCCCTCACCAGAGCAATGCAAGAATGGCAGGCAAACACAGGTACTCTCCCAGAATTCCTAGAATACGCTTAATCTTTTTCACTCATCCTGCACTTCCTCAACAAGAAAGGTAAGGTTCCTAGTACTGACAAGCTGCTTCTCTCATAGACCTCTGATTTAGAGTTGGATCTTACCTTACTCATGGAGAATACTTTAAGGAATAACAGGAAGAGTACCAGTCTCTGCACCCAAAGGGAAAGCAAAAGTAAGGGAGAAATAGATGTTGATTGCAGAGACTTCAGCCAGAAGCAAAAGCTGTGAGGGGCCAGGGCATGCTCTGGAGAATAAGACGTGCAGTCCAGTCATGCACGACAGCTGTGAGGGAAAGCAGTGTTCTGAGATCCTGTGTGAACACAAAGATGAACTGTCACTGAGAAGGGAAAACAGTAGGCTACACGTGCTTCATCAAATCAAGCAGCATAAGCCTTTTTGGTTTATTAGTTCAAATGTGGCCAAAGACAAATCAACTGACAGGTATGGGAAGAGACACTTTCCAAGAGAATTTTTCCTCTGTCTCAAACTTCAAACCCATTTACACCAAAACCAAAAAAAACCAAACCAACCAACCAACCAAACAAACAAAAAACCAAAACAAAACAAATCCAAAGAAGACTAAAAAGAAAAGAAAAAAAGTGGCTTTCTGCAAAAACCTCCATTCAATCCTTCAGCTTTATTTCTCCCTAGCTTTGGTCTCGGAAGCAACTACCATTTTAGCACGTGTAGGTATTCTCTAAGTTTTTAACAGTACTTTGCACAGAAACCTATATTCCCCAAATTTTAAACTTTACCCAACCTCAAAGGCAATGGAGAACTGAGTTCATAATAGGAAGTACTACCAGCACTGGGTGGTACTACCGGAGCTGCTTACAATAATTTTGGCTGAAGCTTTTCCTTGAGAGGAGAACAGTGACTTACATCCTGTGTAACTCAACTGAGGCCATTTGTATGGAAATCTAGCCAGGCTGTCTGAAGGAATTACACAGAATTCTTTGAAGTGACCCTGTCAAGTAATTGACACTGTTGAGAGATCTGTGTCACTGGAGATGAGCATCACAGACTACCACAACTGGAACAGCTAGTACTGGAGCCACTAGTCTGAAGAGACTTTTGCTAGGTGCTAGTGAAAAGCCAGCAATAAATCAAGAAGCACTGCAGGAATTTATTGCAGAGTTTATTGCAGGATTTGTTGTACAATTCCAACCAGCAAAGGTAGATGTTAGGAAAAAGGTGCCTGTGAAAGGAAGCAAACTGGATGGCACAGAATAGCAGAATGATAAGGGCTGGAAGGGACCTCTGGAGATAATCTAGTCCAAACCCCCTGCCGAGGCAGGTTCACCTAGAGAAGGTTGCACAGGAATGCATCCAGGTGGGTTTTGAATGTCTTCAGAGGTGAGACTCCACCACCTCTCTGGAGAGGCTCTTCCAGTGCTCCATCACCCTCAAAGCGAAGTTCCTCCTCATGTTTATAGATGGGACTTCCTATGTACAAGTTTGTGTCTGTTCCCTATTGTCCTGTCACTGGGCACCACTGAAAAAAGACTGTTCCCATCCTCCTGACACCCACCCTTTAAATATTTATAAGCATTAATAAGATCCCCCCCCCCCCAGTCTTCTCTTCTCCAAACTAAAAAGACCCAACTCCCTCAGCCTTTCTTCTCAAGAAAGATGTTGTAGTCACCTATTCATCTTCATAGCCCTTTGCTGTACCCTCTCCAGCAGTTCCCTGTCCTTCTGGAAGCAGGAAGCCCAGGAACATCCTGGCCAGAGAAATGAGGTCTACTGAAAAAATAAGTGCAGGCTATGTGGGAAGAGATGTCTTCAACACATTTGGGAAACAGGAGAGAAACCGGAGAGAAGTAGTTTGAAGAACACCAGGAAATCAAGAATAGGAAACAAGATGCACATCCAATAAGATGGTTTCAAAAGCTTCTACTAAAAGATTAATTCCTCCCAAGCTTGCACTCGCAAGATTGCAATTGTCATTGTGCTTTCACACTAGTGGTTTGCTTCCCTACTAAATTTGATTTCCTCATCTCATCTAACTTAATGCTCAGTCACTTCTATTTCCTTACCTTAGACTTTGACAGACGCTCCTGACTACAACAGATCTTTCCTAGTGTTATTGTGTGCGTGCATAGGTCTGTCTGATTAACACCTGTTTAAAACAAAACAAAAACCCTAATTCAAGAGTGTTTTACCAACTGTTGGCTCATTTTCCTTTTAATCATTAGACAAGCACTAGGTGGATGTTAATCAGCTGTGGAAGAAAGCAAGCTAGAGAACTGCTAGAGCGGGAAGCACAGGCTCCACTACTGACAACACTCTTTTTGGCAGCAAGTCCAAAAGCTTTGAACTATTTTAAGAGTATTAACACTGCAAAAAAGGGGGAAGTGTTAGGGAAGAATGTGATGCATCTTTTTTAGCCAGCAGCAGAAATAGCTTCAGCATTCACTCTGACAAGATAAATGAACAATCAGCTTTTCTAAGACTAGCCAAGAGAACATTAAGACTCTAATATAGATGAGAGAAAATGTGACTACTTGAACATACCCATTTTTACTGCAGATTACTCCACTCGGCCCTTCCGAAATGAGGGCACAAGATGCACCCGATGAGAATATGGTAAAATGTAAGATTTTGTCTGCATGTATTGCACACATTCGTGAAAAAGGAGTACGCTAATGAACATGATACTTTTAAAGTATGTTCAAATAGACAGCTGCTGAGGAAGAAGGGAAAGACCGATCAAACCCCCGTGCCTGTTCAGGGAACTGATGGATGGATCCTAAGGTCCCTACTCGAGATGGAATAACCACCATAGCAGTATAGACCGATGACTCCCCAAAAAGGAATCTGGAGGGCCTAGTGGATCGTGTCATGGGCAACAAGAGCAGGGCCAGGGCCACTCCGTGGGGGCAGATAAGCTGGGAACCAAGGCTGACCACTGGACAGGCCGGGCAGTGCCCTCACCAACCAGGGTGAGGTTCCACAGGGTTTGGACAGGGTTGGGTTGGTAGCAGGTCTTCTTGAGAGTCCTGGACAAGATAAGGTAATGAGTCAGGTCCAGGGTCCAGCCAGAAAGTCCAGTCAGGATCAGCAGAAGACAGTCTTCTGCACAAGCTGCATGCAGAAGAAAGGGTTGGTGACAAAGCTATATATTACATAGGTCCTTTCAGGACATCCTACTGATAAGCAAGAATGGAAGAAAGGACTTGGCCCAGGTAAACCTACAGAACTGCACATGCTAAAGTTCTAAGTGAGGACGTCAGGGAAATTAAGGCCCAGTCATGCACTTTACTTGGTCCTGACAGATACGAAGCTAAACCTATGTGAGAAGAATGCCACAGTAGTGAGCAAGACTACCTTTATAAAGACATACTAGGTTGTTTTTACAGGCATGAAGCCAGTAGGTCAAGAGAATTATTACTCCTCTTTGCTTGGCTACTTGTTAAATCATGTTTGGAAAACCACATCAGACTTCAGGCACATCTCCACATGCGCAGTACGAGAAAGCAGTTAACAAACAGCAGTGAGTGCAGCTGAGGGCAACCAAGATGGTGAGAGGGTGGGAGCATATGCCCAGTGAGGAGAGGCTGAGGGAACTCTATTCAGTCAGAAGATTTGAAGGGGAACCCAAGATTTTCCTTCCAATACCTGAGATTATCAAGTAAATGGAGCAAAACTCTCTACCAACGTGCATGACAGCAGGATGAGAGGCAATAGTCACATGGGGAGGTTCTGATTTAAGGGGAAAACACTTCACCAAGACAACAATCAATTATTGGCACAGGCTGCCCAGAGAAGTTATATACTCTCCATTCTTGGAGGTTTTCAAGAACTTGATGGACAAAGCCCTAAGCAACTTGGTCAGAAGGGTGGTCTAGAGACCTCTTGAGCTTCCACCAGCTTTAAAGAATACTATTCTATTTCTATTGCTCCCACGGCTGTTCAAGTGTGCTGCTGAACACACAGGTCCACAAGAGAATGAAGGACCATTGAACATGCTGAAGAAGTTGTTGAAGGATGTCATTTTGAATACAAGCTACAAGTACAGAAATACTCAACTGAAGTAGCCCTTTACTGAACACACAATTCTTTAAAATAGCTCTTTTTTTTCACACTCTTGTTTTTTTGACATCACCTCTTTGTACACAAACTTTGAAGTCTTTAGCTCTTGTTTTGCTGTTCTTCAGAGTAAGACTCACTGTACATTGCACTGTTTGCCCAATAAACACACTTCAGGACTTTCACTGCCTTTGAACTCCTCCATCTCTCACTGTTGGTTCCATTTTCCTTATACTTATCTCTCCTTTCAGTGCAGCCCTGCTGATCTCCCCACAGTCTTCAACTGTGAAGTTGAATGCTACCCTGAAATCCAGTTGATGTTTTAGCATGAATTATGTTACGCCCTGGGTAAACCACCAAAACAATCTTTTACATGGCTCTATTACTACTGCTAATCTTGCCTATGAGCGAGCACTGCCATGCCCCCCTTCAGCACTTACTTCTCGGGAGAAAAATACTTGCATTCTTCTTTTCAATAGGAAACATGCATTTCTTGCTGTCATCCCCTTTCCTTGACCCTTTCTTCTGCCTTTGGTTATTACCTGGTATCACCTGCATGGAAACACTGCACATTTACACTCAGTTTATGTGAACGGTCCGTAAGCACTCAAGACTCGTATCAGCCTGCTCTGTTGGGTGGTATGTCCCAGATTTTGCATAAATTCAGCATCAGAGGTCAGCTATTGTCTTCCCAAGGTTGGGAGGATGGAGAACTTCAGTTGGAAACACCTGACTGCTGTTAAAGAGTAGAGTGGTCTATCAGGATCTGGGGACCACAACAGCTGATGCTGCTCAGTGATCCACACCGTGAAGAAGTTACTCTGAAGGAAATCTAACCTGGTCCTATGCACTGAGTATTCCACAGCAGTTCTAGATCTTCCAATTTAGTTTCATCTGAAGGGATCAAAGCTCCAAGTCTGCTCCAGAGTGGAAACTGAAAAGAAAACCATCAGATTTGTTTAAAATGAAAACTCCTAAACCAAAATAAAATGCCAGTGAAAGCACAATCCAAGAGCCCTTTTTCTCCTATGGGTGTGTAACAACCTTCTCTCCAGCATAGTTTTTTGAGGTGACTCTGTAACTCACATCCAATAACGTGAAGTGAGCTCCCAGTAGAGTTATACACGGGGGGGAAAAAATGCATTTTACATCAGTTTTAAATCTCTGCTGTTTGGGTTTGGTTTTTTTTTTGCCTGCAACAAAGCAGTTCCATTTGTAAAGCCGCTGGCCGCCCCCTTCTCTGCTCCTCGTCACACTCCGAGATGTATTTTAAGAAGGAAGCCCTCTCTCCCCACCAGAAACCTGCCAGCACCGCCGAGCGCGGTGAACCACCAGCAGCTCTCGCCGGCGATCCCACCGACACCCGAGTTCCCCGGTACGCACCGGGGAACACAACGCAGCGGGCAGCACCCAAACAAGCATCACGCTCCAGACCGCATCGCGTCGCCTCCCGCCCTTCCGCTGCCACGAGTGTTCCCCGGCCCGGCCCGGCCCGGGAGGCCTTGAGGCGCCCCTCCGCCTCCACAGGGAGCGGCAGCAGCCGCGAGCCCCGTCAGGTGCGGCGGCCTCGAACCGGCGGCAGGCGGCGGCCGGCCCCGCCCCGGGGCTCCGCAGGTCCCGCCGCGCGCGCCGGGCCCGCCCCAGAGGCGGTCGGTCGGTCGGTCGGTTGGCCGGTCGGCCACAGGGAGGTCGGAGGGCGGGAAGGGAGGACGGTGCGCGGCCGCAGGGGTGGGGGCCGTCTGCTGGCGGCGCCGCGCGGCCCTCCCCTGCCTGGCGGGCCGGCGGTCACGCTGCCGCGGCACCGCCGCCGCTTCGCCTCCGGGCCGGGACCGGGGCGCACCGCGCCAGGGATTGGCTGCGCGGCCGCTTCGTCCCAGAATGCAGCGCATGGCGCGTCATTGAAGAGAGACCATGATGGCGGCGGCCGCGGCGGCGGGGGGGGCCCCCGAGGTGATCGCCCAGCTGGAGAACGCGGCCAAAGTGCTGATGGTGAGGCGGACGGCGGCGTGCGCCGCGCCCCCGGAGCGGCGCCTCGCGGCGAGGGGCGCCCGCTCCTCCCCATCTCCCCTCCCCGCCTCCGCTCCCGCTGCCCCGCGGAGCCTCCCGCCGCCCTCGCCCCTCAGGCGCGGGGCTCGGGGCGCAGCCCGCCGGGGCGCGGCGCCTCCGCCGTCCACCTCCCCACCTTGTCCTGCTCCCCTGCCGTCCTCCCCCCTGCGCGGGCGGCCGCCGACGCGCCGGCTCGTCCCTGTCACCGCGCAGCCGGGGTCGGCCCCCGCCGCGCACGCCGCGCCGGTCCTCCATGTGCCGCCCGCTCTCTCCCCCGCCCCGGGCAATCTGCCGACTGCCCGCGCCCTGAGCTTCCCGCCCCGGCGGAGTGTCCCGTCTCCTCATGCCCCGAGTCCCCGCACCGCCATTGTCCGCCGCGGAAACCCTCTCCGAATTTGCCGGTTAACAACTCTCCCTCCGTCGCGGCGGCGGGTGCCGGGGCCCCGGGGCGCCTCCCAGGGTAACGACGGGGCGCTGGGAGGTCGTGCCCCGATCCGCGGCCCAGCGGGGGCCACGGGGCACCCTCAGCGGCGTGGAGGCGCCCGCCGGAGCGCCGCGAACAGCGGGCTGAGCGCCGCTGGTTTCCAGAGTTTTCCTTTCCGTGGCGGAGCAGGGAGCGGCCAGGGGCTGACGGGGCCGCCGCGTTGAAGCACAGTGATTAGCGCTGCTTCGAGCCCTGAGCTCGTTACTACCAGTTAGCTGCCCGTGCTGACTGTGAATGCTCTGAGCGTTGTTTTCCGTGTTTGCGTGGAGGAGAAACTCCGTATGACAAAGATCAGAACTGCCATGAGCTGAACACCTATAGCGGCTGTTGGTGTTAAAACATCCTAGGCAGGCATCCTTGTAAAAGGGCATCCTCGCAAAAGTTTTTTGTTTGTGCCTCCATGTAAAAGTTTTTTTGTTCGTTTGAATGAAAAGCTGCGTATTGCTCGGTGGCATTTACAGGTCTTACTTGCACATCTTCTAAAAACATCTATCTGAAAGCCTTCCCACAAAATGTATCTTGCCAAAATGCGGTTCCAATAGAAATAAAGTTTGTACGTTGTTGCTGTTGAAAGGATTTCGAAAGAACCGAGCAAATAGTAGGAAAGGTTGCCTGTTCCCGATGATCGGTCAGTGGCTAGAGTCTGAACAGTCGTGGTTTAATGTCTAGCTGAAGCAGGCTGGCTGTAAAGCCACAGGTGATTGGCTTTACTCGCAGGTGTCCTTGTCAAAACCTGTGCACATTACTCCTGAAATCAGAGCCTGAGAAACACTGGCGATGTTTCCAAAGAGGAAAGTAAAGCTAGATAGTTTAGCAATAAGCGCTCATCCTTTTAGAAAAAAACTTCTTCGTCTGTGTGAACAGTGATGCGTTTTAAGTTTCAAGCTGCTTTTGATTCATGAATGCCTTTGTAAAACGTAACTGCTAGATGAGCAAACATTCTCATCAGCTCTGCATACCTCGGTTTGAAAAATAACGCAGTTGCTGTCGTTACCAGAAGCGTTTGGCTGCATAGAGGAAATATGTAGTAAGTATTACTATGAGACAGAACACGTGTGTGGAAGGAAGCTGGGGGTCAGGTAGTTTTCAGTATCAAACTGATAGCACGTGGAGTGGCATCTCCAAAGCTTTGTATCTGTTCTAGAAAACTTAACGGTACTTGCGTTGGCATCGTTTCCCTAGCGTAGCCCTGCTATCATAGAGAGGGAAATGCAACTGAAAGTAAAGTAAATGAAATTGTTAATACAGTGTAAAGATGCAAGCCTCTTATGGTAATGTTTGTGCTTCTCTTGAGCAATAGGTGCTAAACGTGCTGGTGAAAGCATGTCTCAGGTCTGCAAGCACATGGTTGTTAGGGTCCTTGTTGAATTTCTAGCTTCCTCTCTCCCTCCAGACTGACAGGATGAATGACTTGCGGTCATTAACTTTTTCTTGTTTTTTCTTTTCCACAGCTGCTTTTAGAAGTGTCATGGACAGCACTGATCTGACAAGAATTAGTTAGATGGCTCTTCCTGGGGAAGCCGTGTAAACCAGAGATATTTACTAATGCTGTCCATGAGGCGAAGGACCCGGAATTGGTCTTTAAGCTGGGTTGTCTGTAGAAGAGCTGTGAGAACTGTTTAGGGTTATTGCTCTGTGTTGCTTATTTAAAAAAAAAAAAAAAAAAAATCAAGTCTTTGGTGTGACAGAGGAGAGGATGAGTATGGCTCTCTATATGTTTACAGAGGTGGATGTGAGACCCCAGAGACGGGAAGGGTTATGCACTTTGCTTCTGTTCTTTCTCACTAACAAAGGTGGAAAAACAAGGGCTGAAACGTGTTTCAGGACTGCACCTGGACAGTGATGATAGTCATTTAACTTAGCAAGAGGGTTACACTCTGGTAAAATCTGGTAAAAGGTCTACTTGGGGATGAGAGCAGGAGGTAACTGTGTGGCAGTTGGGAGGTGTGAACTGATCAAGCAAACTCTTGGGATCACTCAGGCATTTGTATAGAAATTTGAGAACTTGGGGAAGGGTGATGAGCATGGTGCTACTAATGGAAACCACAAGGAGAGGCTGGCATCTAGCCGTGGAGCCATACCTGAAGCGATGGGGAAAGGGCAGAGCTGTGAATGGTCTGACGATAGGTGGCAGCAGGTTTTAACTGGGCAGGGAGTTGTGGAGAGACTTTGCAAGGTTTTCTTGTGGCTGTCTTAGCTGCCACAGACTGTAGCAATCTTTCCAAAGATTGGCTAGGGAGGCATCGAAAGTGGTGCAGCATATCTGAGGATGGAGCAGGGAGTGGTGGTGATGGTTTATGTGATATTTGTCAAACTGAAATACTGAGCCTTGGGAAGACCGATGGGCTAGAGGAATTCAGAAATGCCAGTAAAAAACCTGAATGTGTTTAATTAACTTTCCTTGAGGGTAAGTATGGATTCTATGGGCTCTCTAAATCCTTGGTAAGTATTATGATAATTCTTTTTATTGCTCTGGGTTAGCTGAGTTTTCATTTGGAAAACTACTTTTTATAAGTTGGATAAGAGATATGTTAGTTTTGATCTCATATATATTGCTGATCTTTATGAACTTTACAAACCACAGTGTGTAGTGCATGAAAACTGGAAAGATTCAGCCTGTTCTCTTGCCAAGCTCCTCTACAGCTGTATAGAAATGTCTTCCCTTCGTTACTAGTGATGCCTTTCAACGGGTTCTAGGTAACTCACCTTCAGAAAGTTCAGCTTGGAAAATGATTGAAATTTGGTCTAAGTTGAAGAGTTGTTATAAAAGATGAAACTTGAGTTGTCATTAGCTGTGAACTAGCACTTTGAATGCTGGTCATGTGATAGTTTTCTTCGGTGGGTGTAAGAGTATTTGCTATATTATTAAGAAGTATATGCTTTCGGGGTATTTAGTTCCTTTCCAACAAATCTAAATGGTGTTTCCTTGAAGTAAGGTCCCCATGGTGCCTTGTAACTTAAAGTGGAACGTGGTGTACTCTCTTTCACTGCCACAGTCTCACACAGCCTGTGAGACTTTGTCTTGGCGAAGACCATAAACCAGCACTCCTCCATTTTCTACTGGCTTGGCATCTCTTAACCAAATGTATATCCTGTCTGTTTAACTAAAGCGGCAATTAATGCCAAATATAATTAGTATCAGTTAAGCATTGTTTTAATAACTGTCTTCGTGGATGAGGGATGATTTTATTATTAAGGAAAGAAATGTAAATATTGTATAGGTGAAAGGATGAAGTAGTAAGCATACTGTAAGAAACTGTTTAGTCATCACTGAGAGTTTCTTAAAGCAGGCTGAATTTTTTTAGCATGTGATGTTCTGTGACACCTAAATGTAAATTCACAGGTTATAGCAAAAAGGAGTGTTCCGTTCCTACCTACAGCTCCACTTTCTCCCTTGTGACCCTGTGCCGAACACGTTAGTATTGCTGCGACGACACAGGAATTAAACAAGGGAAAGGATTTCTGTCAGGTTAGCAAGATGAACTGACTCAGTGCAGCCATTTCGGTTGCAGAGCTAGCATGGGAGAGGCTGAAATTAGATCGCTGGACATGTACAGGGCTGGTCGGCCCCTATTAGTGGTGGTGAGCTGTCAGTTTGGCTCAAGTGTATCATATACCTTCACTGTACAATTTACTTGCTAACTCAGACTGGCTTGATGTTAGAAATGCCAGACTTTTCTTAGAGGTGCACAGTGAAAAGACAGGAGTTTGCAAGCTTCAGAAAGGGAAATTCCAACTGGAGAGAAGGCTAAAAAATATATATATAAAAAAATGACAATGTGTGGTCGGTGAAGGCAGTGGAGCAGGCTACCTGGAGAGGCTATGGGATCTCCCATCTTTGGAGATATTTAAAACTTGACTGAACACAGTCCTGAACAAACTGATCTACCTTTGAAACAAGTTCTCTTTTTTGGGCGAGGGATAGAGCAAAGTGAGGTCCAGACTTTTCTTTCATCTGAAGCTGTTCTATGCTGTATGGGTCTGGGTAGTAATAACAGGTTCAAGAACGTTTGAGAGAAGGCTTTTGCAGAAGAATGCCCTTCTTTAAAAGTCTTTAAATGTTTTTCACTCTACTCTGTTTTGGGGCTGGTGGGGGATTCATATGTTATTGTCTTCTCAGAGTACTACTTTGTGGCTTATCTTGACCTTCTGATGGAGGTTTCAGACTAAAATTGAGTAGTCTGACACTGGTAATACAAACTTCTCTTCCAGGTGTTGAAATAAGCCTATAGAATAAGAGCACAAAGAAGCACATTTAGTATCCTTAAAATCTGGTATGAAATTGTCAATGTCTTTGATTTGTATGGTTGGGTTTTTTTGACCTGCCTTTCTTGGAGTTCAGGGCCTGCTTCCATGAGGAAATTCAGTTTCTCACTGCAACCTGTCTTCATTGTGGGGCAGTTTTTCAGCCTGTGAAGCATGACTGTTACTAAGGGTGAGAGGGAGAGATGGACAAGATTTTGTTAAGGCAGGTTACGTTTTGAAGAAGTCGGACAAATGGATCATTCCAATGCTGAGAAGATCTGATGAAGTCCTCAAGTCATCACCTGTCAAAACAAGCTGGATGTGCGCTATATTGCGACTGGCTTAGGCTGAACATTTGCCCATCTGATTTCTGTTTCCAGTGATGGCCTCTAGCTGCCAATTTAGAGAAAGAGTCTGAAAAATAAGGATAATCCTTTTGCTAGTATACACTTTATCTTATTTGAATTGGCAGTTTCAAGAGCTCAAGGTAGCATTGTTGTGTTTAATGATCGTTGACCAACTTCTCTTCCACAAATGCGTCCAATTGTTTCTGGAATGCACTTATTTTTTATTTTCTTAGTTGTGATAATATACTCATCAGGTAGTAATGAGTTTCACACAGGTTTTTTGGGAAAAAATACCCAACATTATATTTTTTGGGAGAAGCCTGCTGTTTGATCATTTCATCCATTCTTGAATTCTGAGATACCTGATCATTGTTCTGATTTTTCTTCTACAGTATTCTTTGTGATTTTTATAGCTCTGTATCATATTGTGTCCTCCAGTCATCTGTTAATTAAACTGAAAGGTCTTGTCAATTTTTCATGGGGAAGATTCCCCATACATCTGATTATCCCTGTACTCCTCTATAGCTTTTTAGATTTATCATACCGATTTTGAGGTAGACTGTCCAGAAGTGCATTCTTTTGTGATGTGCATACTTGAGGATTTTAGATGATTGTAAATTTTTGGTATTCTTCTGTCTTCTTTTCCTGGTAGTACTTAATATTGTGCTTTTCTTTATTAATTCAGAGCAGCATGGTGGTCTTTTTCTGCAGACTGTGCCCAAGCCGTCCGGATCTTTTTCTGGAGTGGTACTAAGTAACTTAGAGTCCATCATGTGTATGTATAGCTTTTTCTCCTTTTGCTTAAGAACTGGTATGGTTGGTGCATTTTATAGGCACACGGTTCAGATTACAGTTTGGGAGATAAGTACGTGCAGCGTGTGGCATGCTGATGAAACTTTGACTTGGGAGCTGAGAACAAACGTACAGAGCACACCCAAAGCACACGATCCTAAGGGTGAGGAGTTGAGAATAGGAATGTGAGGATTGATGCAGATTCTGGTATCTCTGAAAAGCAAACGTAGTGTCTGATGAAATGAAAATCTAGTAAGATGGAATTCTTCACGATTAGACTTCCCTGTTTCACAGAGGGAGTATTTGTCTTTTTTAATCAAGGTGATGTTTCACACTCATTTGACATGTTACTGTTGCACTGGCTTATTTCTATATTTTTATCCGAGCCGGCAATGAAAATACCGTGTGCCCTTAGATTTGCTTGCTAGGGAGCTTCATTAGTCCATAATTCCATCTTGATAATTCTTCTTCAGGCACTACCTACTGCTGTCTTCCCTTTAACCTGCTTCCTAAGAGTCTTATCATTGTTATGCTAATCTGTGTTCATTAGTTAATTAACAGCTTTCCATATGGAGGGGTAGAAGAAATCCTCTGATTATTAAGTTGATGCTATCACAAGCAGCCATGTAAAATACTCCATCAGTTTCTGACACTGTTCTTATACTAAAAAGTCTGTGTGGATTGGCTATACATAAGTTCTCCACTTCTGTGTTCTGGCCTGATGTAGGGGTGGAATTCTGGATTTTGATGATCATGTCCTTTTCTGTTTTACTGGGAGGGGAATTTATTCTTATCTATCTCCTCTTCTGCTTTCCACTGCTTCCCCAGAACAAAACAAAACGAGGTAGAACTGATGCCTGTGTTGGGGCAGTGACCTGGTAGAGGGAATACAGTAATATCTGGAGCAATTTTTATGCATAGTGGGCTGAGTGGCATAAAACCACATATGTGCTGGGAGATGTGGTATAGAAGGAAGGGTGTTAGATCTGAGCTGGAGGAGATGTTGCTAATGGTCGTCAGTTCTTTTTCATCCCTTCCAAGTGTTTTTAAACTATCCTGTTGAATAGGAAGTAGTTCTAATAGAGATTTTAAGAAATGGAGGAAAACTGGCAGGAGGACATATTTCAAATAGTCCCTCTTCTGCCTCCCAGAAAGAAACCCTCCAAACTTTCCTACTTCTGAGACTTAATGATGACTGGTGGCTGTACAGTTGCTTCTTTTCTCTCTGTCAAAACACCCACCTGAGTGGCAGCAGAGTGAAGTAGATGCAGGGAGAAAGGGGTTTTTTAATTCAAGTACTTTTCACTGTGTTTCATTATAAACAATTTTGCTACTTTGATAGAGATGAAAAAGTTTGCCTGTGCTTCTGGAAGAAACTTCGTTCAAATTATTCTGTTAAACCACTGAGGAAGTAGCAGATAGAATTCTCTTTGTCTTCAGATCAAGAGGTTGGGTCCTTTTTTTTTTTTTTGTTCAGTTGTTTTTTTGTTTGTTAGTTTGTTTGTTTGGTGTTTTAGGTTGGTTTTGTTTGTTTTTTTTTTTTAATGCAAAATACACTTACAGTTATTTGGATTAATATAGGAGCAAGTGAATCGTAAAATCAGAGAATACCAGGTTGGAAGGGACCCCAAGGGTCATCTAGTCCAACCTTTTAAGGTAAAGTATCTATCTATCTATCTAATATATATCTGGTTTAAATGAGATGACCCAGCACCCTGTCAGGCTGTGTCTTAAAAATGTCCAATGTAGGGGAATCCACTACTTCCCTTGGAAGATTATTCCAATGGCTGATTGTTCTCATGGTGAAAAATTTTCTTCTGGAGTCCAATCAGAATCTTCCCAAGAGTAACTTGTACCCATTGTCTTCTCCACGTGACTCCTTGGTAAAAGGGAGTCTCCATCTTCTTGGTAGCCACCTTTTACGTACTGATAAGGTCTCCCCTAAGCCTTTTCTTCTCAAGGCTGAACAAATCCCAGTTTCCTCAGCCTTTCTTCATATGGCAGGTCTCCCAGTCCTCTGATCATTCTTGTGGCCCATCTCTGGACCCACTTCAGCCGGTTTGCATCTTTTTTGTGTAGTGGGGACCAAAACTGAACTCAGTACTCAAGGTGTGGTCTGACCAGCACTTAGTAGTGTAATGACTTCTTTATCTCTGCAGGTCATGCCCTTGTTAATGCACCCTAGTATCCTGTTTGCTTTCTTAGCCACTGCAGCACACCGTTCACTTGTGGTGAGCTTGTTGTCCACCAAGACCCCCACATCCCTTTCCATAGGGCTGCTCTCCAGCCACGTGGATCCCAGTCTGAGCTGCATTCCTGGTTTATGTATTCCCAGGTGCAAGACCTTACAGTTGTCTCTATTGAACTTCATAAGGTCCCTGCTAAGCCCACTCCTCCAGCCTGTTGAGGTCTTCCTGGAGGGTGGCTCTCCCTTCTGGAATGTCAACTTCCCCACTTGTTTTGGTGTCATCTGCAAACTTCATCAAGGTGCCCTTGATCCCAACACTCAAATCACTTATGAAGATATTAAACAACATTGCACCCAGTATTGATCCTGGTGGACCCCACTTGTGACTGGTTGCCAGTTTGAGAAGCTATTTACTACCAGCCCCTGGGTGCAGCCTGTCAGCCAGTTACCCACCCAGTGGACAGACCAGTTGTCTAGGTCATAAGGTGTCAGTTTATCTAAGAGGAGGCTGTGTGGGACCCTGTCAAAGCCTTAGAGGAGTCCAGGTAGACAATGCCTTGCATCAACCAAGCAGGTTACTTTGTTTTAAAGGGCAATCAGATTCATCAAGCACTATTTGCCAGTGGTGAAGCCATGCTGACTTTTCCCAGTCACATGCTTCAGTTTACTTGTGGTAGTCCCCAGGAGGATTTGCTTCATAACTTTCCCAGGGACTGAAGTGAGACTATTGGGTCTATAATTACCTGGGTCCTACTTGGGACCCTTCTTGTAGATAGGGGTGACATTATCCTTCTTCCAGTATTCAGGCACGTCTCCTAATCTCTGTGACTTCTCAAAGATTACGGAGAGCGGCCTCGCAAGGACATTGGCCAGCTCTCTGAACCTTCAGGTGGATGGCATCCAGGCCCAGTGATTTATATGGGTTAAGCTCCTCTAATAGTCAACACCCCAACTCTTCCTTCACTGATGACAGGTCTGTGTCTGCATCAATCTGGATTTTTGTTCCCATGTCCTGGGACCAAACAGAACTGGTAACGACAGAGGTGAAGAAGGTGTTGAGGACCTTTGCATTTTCAGCATTGCTGGTGACTAGTTCCCCTCTCCTGTTTAACAGTGGTTAACATTCTCATGCTGTTTCTGCTTGTTAATGATTCTGAAGAATGCTTTCTTGAAGTTCCTGACATCTCTGGCCAGTTTCAGTTCAAGCTGAGCTTTTGCTTTCCTGACTGCATCTCTGCACACCCTGGCAATGCCCTTGTAGTTTTCAACAGGCAGTGTTCCACTTTTCCATCTCTGGCATGTTTCCCTTTTGCTTCTGAGCGGATCCAGAAGTTCGCAGTTAAGCCAAAGGGGTCTCTTGCTCCACCTACTTCCCTTGCCTTTAGAAGGGATGAACTGGTTTTGTGTATCGAGGAGAGTGTTCTCGAAAACCTCCCAGCACTCACTAGCTCCTTTATCCTCCATGGAAGCTTCCCATGGAATCCCTTCAAGCTGAGCCCTGAGCGAGGTGAAGTTTGCTTTTCTGAAGTCTAAAACCTTTGTCTTGGAACTAACCTCCAGTGTGCTCAGAAGTATCTCAAAACTCCACAATATTGTGATGACTGCAGCCAAGGCTGACACCGAGATATTACAGAGCACGTGTTCTTGGTTAGTGAGCAGCAAGTCCCTCAGCGCTCCATTCCTGGTTGGCACAGATAACATTTGTATGAGGAAGGAAGGAATCCTCTAAGCATTCTAGGAACTTGATGGATGGATGAATGAAGCTTTATTGCTTCTATTACTCCTAGAAGTCAGGTAAGAGTTGGTGTAGTGGTGCCTCCCAAATTCAGATTTACAGCTCTATAAAAGTGGATGTGAAGAAAAGCTAAATCTGTATCGTGGTTTGTGCTGAAATTACGAATTTCAGTCTTTATTGTCATGCAGTCCAGCTGTGTTATGTGCAGCTACACAGAACTGTAAGACACACAGCTATAGCACTGTTGAAAATATGCTTTATGCCAGGGTCTCTGGAAGCCTTTTTATGATTAATTTGTGACTGTGGAATCAATAGGATGCAGAACGGTGTTTTGCCATGGAATTTTTACCGGATATCACAGCAGTCCCTGGGATTTCAAAAGGCTTGGCCAGGGTGAAGAACATTTGCATTCCGAGGCTTGTAAGCATGACTCAAACACAGGCTGTTTTCACAGCAGCCTAAGCCAGCCTGACAGTGAGGAAAACCATTACTTGACTTTATTCTGGGTTTATTATACATCAGTTTAGTGAGCTAGACTGTCTTACAGAAGGGCCTGGCAGTTGCCAGAGCTCGCATGAGATAATAACATGTCTAAGAGTGGAGAGGAATTAGCATGGCTGCAAGTAGAGGAGGAAGGTCTTGGTCACTGCATTGCCTCTCCAGTAACCACAGCCTCGGAGTTCTGGAGGGGCAGCCCCTGTTCACTACTGTCAGCTTAGACTAGGATCCTGTTGAAAAGAATAATAACAACACCCTTCACAAATGTGTTTTGAAATCTGTTCATGGGAACAGCTGCAGAAAAATTACATGATATTTGTATTTTTGTGTACTTTCCTTAAGTACTCTGTTTTCCAGGTAAGAGTGGACTGTCGTGCTTAGAGTGCTGGTGTTTTGAGGGTGTTGCTGTAGTGTGGCATTAAAGTTGTGTTGGAGTGGGTGGTATATTCCTTGACTTTTTACAGTTTTTCAGAAATGGTAACTTGGTAGCTTTTATGACACCAAGAGGTGGTTGGGTCATGTCCAATGAGCTCTTCAGCCTGCTTTGGAAGAACTTCGAATTTGACTTTCACACTGCAAGTAAATATCCTGTCTGCTGAGGTTTTTGCTGCGGCAGCAGGTGAAGGAGGGTGGAAACAGTTTGTAGAATTCACAAAACATGTTGTAGCATCATTAACAGGGAGTTTGAAGATCCAGGAGTTGTGTGTACTCCAGAGACTGGTGCATTGGCCTGTGTCACAGGGCATCTGTGGCTCTAGCACTCAAGCATTGGTTTGTCCAAGAGATCAACCGTGCAATTAGATGACAGCCAACGTGGAGTTCTACTGCCTTTTATTATTATAAAACAGTATTCCAACTGTTGTTACTTGTGGCATTAGTGATGCTAATCAAAATGCTAATCAGCATCAGAGCTAACAAACAGCAAAGACAATTGCACAAACACAAACCACATTGGCATGCTTACATGCTCGTTGATGAGTTACTGCAGAAGGAGACAGGATGAGAGGGCATGGCCTGAAGCTGTGCCAGGGGAGGTTTAGGTTGGATATCAGGAAGCACTTCCTTATAGAAAGGGTCATTAGACACTGGAATGGCCTGCCCAGGGAGGTGGTGAAGTTGCCATCCCTTGCGGTGTTTAAGGAAAGATTGGATGTGGCACTTAGTGACATGGTCTAGCTAGGTGGCGTGGTGTCAGGTCTTAGGCTGGACTTGATGATCTCAAAGGTCTATTCCAGCCTCAACGATAATTCTGTGTAATTCTGTGTAACTGCCACCTTTCTGTCACATGGCAGCACAAGAGAAGTCATACCTCCATGCTCTGCCTGGCTGGCGACAGGGGAGGGGTTCCAATGCTGATGATGTGGGGGCAAGTGTCATCCTCTCCTGATCAAGATCTCTACTTTGGGCACACAGCCAAGTCATCTCTTTTTACTGATTTTCTCTAGCTTTGGTACTCTGTGGTCTAGAAGGTTTTGGAATGAACTTCCCCAAACTCAATCTGCCTCATCTTGGGCTTGTCTCAGTGGTCCTGGTATCACACGGGACCTTCAGTCAGTTCCTCGTTTATCTTGCCATGACTTTATCCTGGCATCACTGGCACTGGCAGACCCCACCTGCCTGCTCTGGGTTTCACCTTACAGCTTACTTAGTTTCCTCTTATGTTACACTCCTCATCTTAAAGCTACACTTTACACATTTGCCATTGATAGATTTCATGAGGACTTCTCCAGAGCATCTGTATGTGTACATGTGTGATGCAGTAGCTGGAGATCCCCAAATGGGAGACGGGATCTGCATCTCTGTTGCCACAGGACTGCAGCCCTGGGGAGGAGTGGGGGGGATGGAGGAAGCATTCCCCCTCGTAGCTGCAGATGCTGGTTTGGTATTAGGTGCCTTGAAGCTGAATTTGTGTGTTGTTAAAGCAGTGTCTGAAAAACATTACTTTAAACTTCACTGATGTTATGTGCAAATGGAACTTGGAGTGTTTTCTGCACTGATGATAGTTTTGTGGTTTGGGTTTTTTTTCATTAAGGTCTTAACTGTTCACATTTGGCTTAGCTTTATTATCTCTTCAGTCACTGACTACTATTAATTGCTTTGCTTATAATGTTGCTGCTATTTAACTTCTCTTTCAACCAGGCTTGTTAGGTAGCTTCCCAGATGGCTCCACGAGAAAATGTGCAAATAGTTTACAAAACACGGACAGCCTCTCTGGTGCTCATGAATGGTGCTTTCCTTACCTGTCAGCAACAACAACGAAAGCCCAACCCTGAACGTGCTTCTTCCTGAGAGAATTAGGGAGGCTTAGCTGCAAAGCTTTTACTTTGTGAGGTTGGTTTAAGTGGGATCAAGATGTTGGGTAGCTTCACGATAAGGAATTGTTTAGCAAGGAATATATAAATATTAAATTCTAATATCAAGAGAAGTGACAATATTGTTTCTGGAGCTATTCTTCTGTCCGTATTGCAATAACATTCCCTCTAGCAGTGCTGAGAAAAAATCTGTAATTATGACCACTTTTCTTCACAGTCATTTCTCAGTAAGTACATGGAGCCCTGTGACTTTTGAGAACTCGAGTCTAAGCTTTTATACAAGTTTCTTAGAGTGAACTCAGACATGTAACTTCAAGGGAGTCTTAAAAATTGCCTCTTCTAAATAAAATCCAAAAATGTGTGTATGTGGAATAAATCTTCTAGAAGAGGATTTCTCAAAATATGTATTGTGTGTCTGCTCCTCTCTATATTAGAGGATGAATACGGAGATACATGAGTTCTTTGGCAACATGTTTCAGGCTGTATCTGCAAGAGGAGAACAAAGTAGTGAAATAATATAGAAGTAAATCTCAAACTATCTTCTCAAATGTGTACAATTCTCTACATATCTTTACCATTTCCCAGCAACAGGCAAAATGTTTGGGAAAGGAACTTTTTCTAGGTGTGCTCAGTGAAAGTCCGTATTTTTGCCTAGTTTTGAGTGAAAGATGTTACTCACTTCACAAAATCATTTTCAGTTTCATAGTTTCTCTTGGCTTCTTTATCCTTCAGGCTGGCTTAGGTGATGAGCTTCCTCTTCTGGCCTCTATTTTCCTCTGGTTTTTTTTTTTTTTTTTTTTGCTAAACCTTGATTTCATGTCTCTGTAGCTACATCTGTGTTTGCTTACACGATTCAGGTATTGTATTTTGTGGGTATTTTGCTTTGTCTGCCTGTATGTTTCCATTAATGCCCAAAGAGGTAAAAGCCATTAATAAAGGGAGGTGTTTTAGTCTGTGCTGTTTTGAAATGATGCTAAGCCAAAGGAGTTTCCCATATCAAATTTGGATAAACTTCAAAAACTTTAAGAACTCCCTTATCTCACTTTTAATCGGCTCCTCCGAAAGAACTATGGTGGGACAAAATGGTTTTGAAATTTTAGCAAGAGGGGGAGGAAGTGCTAAACCCTGAATTTTGTCAGGGAAGCTGGCTGCCCTGTGTGCCTACCTTTCCTCATTATCTTGGTGGGAGGAAAAGCTTTTGTGGTAGGAGGCAAAGCCTAGAACTCTCAGAAATCAAAATGCATCAGTATCTCAGTTTAAATCTTTCATGGAGTGACCGTTTTTGACTTTTACGTTTGGGGGGGGTGTGTTTTTGAGGCAGATGAGGGGCTTACCCATGTGCTGTCCTGTTACTCCTGTGATGTGCTACTTCATCTGCATGTGCTTAATGTAGAGGGCTATATGCAAGTAAATAATGACACTCACTCTTGCAACAGTGGGCGGTTATAGCTGTTCTTTCAGCAAGTATAATTTGAAATCAGAGATTTGTCTTGAGATTCCCTGTTACAATCCTGGCATTTTCTGGTGAAGTCATATCTATACTGTCTTATAAGTACACAAATGGGCAATACAGAGATGAGCTGCTGGAATCTTACAGTCAAGTTGTGATTAGGATTTCAGGGGCTGTGGATGGGCTGGGGTCCTGTCTCTTATTGGAGAACCAGGGGACAGTCCACAGTGCAGTGAAGGCTGCAGTGAGTGTTGATGCTGAAACTCTTCTCCTGCCCACCCTCTAGGATGACAGGTTCAGGGCCTGAACTTAGGACCCGCTTATCTTCCATGCCTCTTGGCAGGGGAAAGAGAAGCACCTTTAGTTGGTGGGAGCCAAGGGAAGAGCTTGGCTCATTTCCACCAACCCTTCTCCTCCTTGCTGCAGGGTGAGGAGGCCAAGTTCGCTTCAGTGCCAGGAGACAGTCAGAGGAAGGCAGCAGGAAAGCATGACTTGAGGCTAGTGCAAGTGTCCAGTTCTGGGCACCCCAGTTCAAGAAAGACATAGAGCTACTGGAGAAACTCTAGTGCAGGGCCACCAAGATTATTAAGGGAGTGGAGCATCTCCCTTGTGAGGAGAGGCTGAGAGAGCTGGGTCTCTTTAGCCTGGAGAAGAGGAGACTGAGGGGGGACCTCATTAATGTCTATAAATATGTTAAGGGCAAGTGTAAGGAGGATGGAGCCAGACTCTTCTCAATGTCATCCAATGTTAGGACAAGAGGAAATGGGAGTAAGTTGGAACACAAGAGGTTTAGGGTAAACATAAGGAAAAACTTTTTCACAGTGAGGGTGACAGAGCTCTGGAACGGGCTGCCCAGGGGGGTTGTGGAGTCTCCTTCTCTGGAGGCGTTCAAGACCCGCCTGGACACGTTCCTGTGTGACTTGGTCTAGGTGATCCTGCTCTGGCAGGGGGGTTGGACTGGATGATCTTTCTAGGTCCCTTCCAACCCCTAACGTTCTATGATTCTATGATAAGTGCAGCTGTAGTAAGGGTGCTTGATGACTTTTTGTATTGTTAAAATGTGTTTTTATATGGCTTTTTGTATACATACATTTTTCCTGTGCTACAGCAGTATTGACGTATCATTCCCGAAGTCAAAGCAAGCTGATTTTATTTGTTAACATTAAATGATTTTAAAATATTTGGAACAATGGGGTTTTCCACATCTGTTCTGTGTAGTTATGATGCTTTTTTTATCTTTGTCCCTCTCTTCCATGTTGAGTTGCACTTGTTCTGTCTTGACTGAGGTTTCTCTGGTCTGCATGGGTTGACTTCTTGTTGCTTAAAGATCTTACTGACTTCAAGGCACTCTGCGAGGATTTGCCCATTGCCAGTAGCCAGGTGTTTTACAGAAGTTACTTTGCTAAACAGAACTGTGAAGTGGACCTTGCTTGTGCTTTGAAAGGTTAGGACAGTGGATGTGGAGAAATGAGCATTTAAGGGTCTGAACTGTAACCTTGTGTCAGCATTCATCTCCTGACCGCCCACATCCAGACTACTGCAAGATAAATATCCATTATAGGACATTTCTCAGATTTATCTGTTGTCAGTGTGCTTAAAACCAGTACCCTAACTGCAGATACGAACAAAACAGTAACAAAGAAGTAGAAAATGCACACATAGTTTTCTCAAGTGTTTTGTCTTTACTGCTGTGTAACTCTGTATCCTAGTTTTCGTTGCCCAGACTTACAGAATTGAAAGACTATTTAAGTTTACTCTGGGTTTTCATGAAACCAGTGAGAAACGTGGGGTTTTTTGGGTTTTTTTGGACCCAGAGATTAAAAAGAAAACATTAAGACTTAAAAAGAAAACCAGATTTTGATCATAAAGTATTTAAGGTCTGTGATAATTCTGTGCTTCTTTTGTGATTACTTTACACTGGACTCTGTAAGCTTGGTCCAACACTGACAAGTTTAAACTTGTAACTTTTGGGATATGCAGAGTTTCCCATGCAGAATTCAGTCACTTTTCCAAATTCTGCTGGGACAATCCTCTGTGGGGTGGATGGACTCTGGGCTGATCCTCAGAGAACATTTTGATGTTGATGGTAATGATTTCCTTTGGTGCTCTACTCAAAGTGTGTGTATATATATATATATATATATAGTGTCTTATATAAGACCATTTCAAAACTGAGAGTAGATCTTATCATAAACCACAATTAATCTCCTGGTTTATTTGCAAAAAACTTAATAAAAGTACTTCAGCTCCAAAATACAAAGCAAAATCTAATATGAAGGAAAAACCCAAGTCTTTTATTTCCCTATTGTTAAGTCCCTGCATGAAAGCAAGACAGAAGTGAGTAGATGTGTGGGAGGTAATTCTTCCAGCCGTCACGCATTTGTTCCAAATATATACTGAAAAATAGTGGGCACTCTGGGTTTTAAATAATTCATATCATAATCACTTTGGGGAAAGATTTATTTATTTTAAAACCAAACAATTTTTGGTTAGAAAGTCTTAAATTTCCCCTATCTTGTCTCTATTGCAGGTCTGTTCAGAAGGCATCTATTGCAGCTTTCTTACCGATCTTTGTAAATAATCTTTGGTATCTTTTTAATTGGAAGTTGAGTTATTGCTGTAATTTAAGTGATTATTCTCAAAAGCAAGTGCAAAGGAAGTAGTTGGAATGTAGTTGAAATTGTTTATTTTGCTAGCTAGGTTTTCTGTAGTAACTTAGCTATTCCTTAAAGCTCTGTCAGTCATGTGGTGATAGATCTGAACTGGACAGCAGAAGGTGCTGTGGATACCAGTTGTCTAAACTGCTTTCTGGCCTGGTGCCTGATCTGCAAAGGTCTGATCCAGTTGTGAAGCCTGAATTGTTGGCTGGTGGCATCTGCTTCATGAGTGGATTCAACATCCCTGTGTTGTTAGGTATCAGCATCTGCTAGAAATGTGTGAATAGCTGAGAAAGAAAGTGTGTAGAACCATAGAATCAGTAGGGTTGGAAAAGATCTCTAAGATCAAGTCCAACTGTCAACCCAACCCAACATTATCGTGACCACTAAACCGTGTCTTGGAAGTGCCACGTCTACATGTTTTTTGATCATCCAGTTCTCTGTCTCACCTCTCTGTGAACGCTTCGATTAGCTCTTTTAATAAGGCAGGTGACAATTATTGAATGTGCTGTGTTTATACTGTAGGAAAAATAAAACACTTGAAAAGTGTTACTGGTAAAATCGGGATGGAAACTCATCATGGCTTGATGGCACAGAAGTCGGGGTAATGCTGTCTTAGGCCACGTTGCATGATGTAGCTTTGGTAGAGTTAAGCTTGGAATTTCCTTATTCTGAGAATCTGATTCTTGTCTATAACTCTCCTATATGGCAGAGTTGTGCTGGGGAGTAATTCTCTTACGGAGTTTTTATTTTGTTTAACATACAACAATCTGGTTTTAGGGGGTTTTGAGCATCTTCGTAGAAGAGCACAGTAAGTTAAATTTCATGACTTTTCACTGTTTAGATATGTTGCAGCTCTAACAATTGCTTACGTGGATAGAGTAATATATTTAGCTGTCCTAAATGCAGTATGTGCACTAGTTAAAAATTATTTCTTGCCCTTGTGGTGTGGTTTGTTTCCTCCCCCCCTCTTTCTCCTTCTATTTTGCCCATACTCTTCAGATGTGTTATCGTTATCACATGGTGTTCCCCTGCACGTGCTTCTCAGATTCACTCATGATCTTTCTCCTTTCCATATGCCTCACTCTTACTTGGCTTCCCTGCCTGCTGGGACATGTTGGCAAGCCATCTGGGCTTCCTTTATTCCTTGCTTCTCTGAGCTTGTCTTGCCTGATGGTGGCTGTCAGCAAGGTCCAGACACAGTGGTGCCACTGCCACCTGTGGTGGCTTTTGCTTATCCTTGTATGTTGATAGAGATTCAGTTTCTTATTCTTGTTTCTGTTAGGCTCCCGGGCTTTCCACAGCACAGAGTCTAGATGCCATTCTGAAGAACGACTCACATGTTTAATTGATTTTTTTCATAAACCGATATAACGGTCCACAGGCCTGAGTTCAGGAACAGTTTTGTTGTACCTCTTGACTGCAAGATTCCCCTACGTATTTGGGGAAGCTTAGTTTGGAGAGTGTGAATTTTATGAAGTCACTCTTCAGCAGAAATCTCGGGTTTTTGTTTCTGCTCTTGTCAAGTTTGTAATGTACTGAACTTGCAGACATAAACATTGCCTTTGGCAAGAAAGCTCCTTCTTGGCTTCAGTAGTAGCAGGTACAGCAATTTGATCTTCTTTTTTAAACTCAAAGAAAATTCTCTTAGTAGGCATGTTTGCCTTTCCATAATCCTACTACTGTTTAGGCTGTACTGTTCAGAGGGGAACTTTTTTGTAGGTGGGAATACTGTGGGTGTCAGCTTAAAACACTCTGCTGCACTCTTCTCTGTGTTCTCTTAAGCAGCAAAATCTGGAGGAGTGTGTGACTGTTCTTCATGGCACACTAATTTTCAGATTTCCCCCGGCTTAATTTAGAAAGATGCTGAATTCAGTTGTATCCAGTGCTGTCTTGCCATAGCAAAAGTCTGTGGAAAAACTCAGAATTTGCCTCTAGCAAACTTCTCTGTCTGCAAGGAATGAACACTGTTAATCCCATCCTTAATTACGTTAATTCGTGATCACGGACAGGGTTTTTCTTGGCAAAAGCATGATGCAGTACAAACTGGTTAACTAAATCATACTTAAAAATTATTTCATTGTTGATTTTAATAATAATTTTGTCACTTCAGTGTTGGAAGTTGTTACTATTAAGATACTGCCACTGTCCACAAGTGACCAGTAAGTGGTATTCTCTGACATCTAAAATAATTAAGAAAATAATGTCACTTCTAATATACATTTAAAAAATGTTGTATTTTATATGTCTGTGATGATTAGCATGAAACTGCCTGATCAGAATCACTGGGGGAGGGAGGAGGGTTTTATACTCTTTTAAAGGCAAAAAGTGTTTTCAGAAATAAAGGGAAGGCGCTAAAAAAAGCAGACACCACTTCACATGTGGATGTGGTGTTACTTCTTCAGCCTGCTGTTGACAAATACACCATGACTTCAACTTCAGTCTTACAAAGAGAGCATTTGATATTTGCAACCCGTTTGCTCCCTTTCTCCTTTACCGTCATTGCTTGTCATCATCAAAAGTTATATATCTCATATTTTAAAGGTATGTGACCGAGGTAGGAAATGTTTGTACTAAGCGTGTGGTTCTGAATACACGTTTAGCTTCAGGTTGTCTTTCTGCATCGAGCTGCTAAGAAGTAGTTAAAACAAACTCCCCCCAAGCCCCTTATTTTTGCCCTTTATTTTCCATGTGTACCATAACCAGCTGTTTCCTAGTCATGTGTGTATTTTCCACATGATGGTTGGTGTAACCCACTCATATCTACTTCTTTCCTGTTCTGTCACTAGGAATTGCTATTTTAAATTATTTGTAATATCTGTTTGTGTTAATCAGTTTTCTGCCTGGGTTATGTATGCCAAATTTTTAGCTTTTTTAATCATTCGCAGTTGTGCTGTCCTTGTAGCACCAGTGACTACCATGGTATCATTTAAATTGATCGTGTACCTTCAAGGGAGGAGTAGGGAAAAGGGTGGTCAAAGTTAGAAAGGAGAAATCCATCTTATATAAGGAAGAAACAAAGATGGGTTATTTTGAAGAGGGTGGGGGGGAAAACCAAGTGGCAATATATAAACTTAGAGTATTAAATGGTGCTGCTGTATCGGATACTGCTTTTTATTTTCCCATAATACAAACGGATGGTTGCAGGCAGGAAGAACGGGAAAGCTCATTAAAAACCTACTGGTGCTCTCGTGGGTGTTGAGGAACCTGTCATATTTGGAGGTTTAATGTTGTAGATTTGTTGCATTGGTAACTTCTGCATTTTTCTGATCAGTGGGTTGCTTATGCTAAGATTGCCAGAGGCGGACATTTGTTACGAACAGTGTTGGTGCACCTCCAGTTTTTAGTAGGGAGAGACGTGGTGAAGCTTTGTCTCCGATGTGTTTTCTCATACTGTTCTCATATTGCTAAGGAAGGGGAGAAGTTTTTAAAGGGAGTGTGCTAACCTCAGACTCACTGAGGAGAAACTTATTTCTGGTGGAAAGATGAAAAAAAAAAAAAAGGCGGCAGTTTTGTTTTTATGAGGTTCCACACTGGAAAGAAAAGGTAATTGCATGGAAGTTATGTTTAGGTTTTTGTCAAGTATCCTGTTTAACAGTCAAGGAAGGCAAAACTTGACTTGGGATTTGTTTTACATGACAGTTCCTGGCCTTCCAAAATAGTTGTCTCATTGCTGTAACACCCGTGTAAGCTGAGACTGGTTATCTTTGGAGAGTGGACTGATTTTTTTGATGTACAAAAAGTGAAAAGCAAAGGTAAGGTGGTATGTTAGTCTACGAAAGGAAATTATTAACGCTCTAATCAAGGTTGTAAGATCCCAATCTCTCCTCTTCCTACTGTTGAAGATCACTGCCTGCCTTTTGAAAGGCTTGCTGCATCTGAGGTGCAGACTGAGGGACTCGTTTTTGGCAGAACAGCTCTTTTCAGAAGGAGCTGTAGTCATTCTGTGTAAAGAAAGTTGGAGCATGCTTACACTACACCAGAAAAATGTGTTTGTGCCTATGATTTGGACAGCTTTTCTGCTTCACTGATCTGTGCCAACACGTTCCTTCGTCCTGCATCTGTCTGCCAGTATCCCAAAATATTACAAAGATGCAACTACTGAGGACTCAGTCCTGTATGTACCGTGAGCCTGAGAACCTCAATCCCCATCTCTTTTCTTTTTTTTTTTTCCTCAGTCCTCTTTTTTGATGGTAAGGTGTTACAGGTGTCTTCTACTTCACATTCTATTTTCTACTAAAGTTTAGTGTTTCTGGTCTTTTCAAAAGGATTTTTTTTTCCCCATTGGTTCATTTACTGCTGATGGCTTAAGGACAATCATCACAATTATTTGTGTACTTCTAAGAGTGAGAAGGGCAGTGAAGACCTGGGCTTTCCCATGCTTTTACCATCTGCAGGAAAAACACATAAAAGGTTTTTCACAACTCTGACAGAGAAAGTATGGGATTTCTGTAAGCATGTTCAGGATCTTCTGATGTTCGTATTGGCTTTGTTACAATTTTGTCATCAAATGCCTTAGCTTTTCTCTCAGTTTTGTTTCTTTTCTCTTTTTTAAATTTTGTTCAGACTACTGGTAGCAGGGCATAGTGAAGTATAAGTAACTATGTATTAGTGCTAGGCTACCAGAGTGTTTCTAGTCTTTTTTCAGTTTCTCATTCCCTTGTGTGAATAATCACCATTTGAGTCAGTAATCCTGCTGGATCCAATCAGTAGGCACTGCTCTTTCTGTTCCTTTTCTGTATCCAGGCAGTCTGGTAGCTGACAGGATGTAATTTTATTTGTAATACTGTGTTGTATAGGAACTCTGTTCTTACGGGGCAGTACCTTGCTAAAACCAGGAAGGTGATCGTTGTCCTGGAGAACTTTTTATAGGTAACTTGTAAGAAAAAAAGAGGGCAGATGGGTGTTATCGGTGACATCAGACAGCACAGGAAGGAAAGTGACATAGCTGGAAGTAGTTTCATTATGCCAAAAGCTCCTGATCATTACTTCACTGTTCTTTAAATCCCTGTAAGATGCTTCTTAGAGAAGAGTTTGAAGGTGACAATTAAAACAGTGAACGTGTAGCTGTTTTAAGGGGACTTTCCCAGCACGATGGGTGTTTCTAACCTTGTGTCAAGGGAATGCTGAGCACTGGCTTCCCGGGCTCACCCAAGCCAGTGTTCTTGTAATGTGAAATCTGTGCATAGAACACGCATATGTTGGGCCCTCCTTCAAAGGCTTGCGTTACCTGGACTGCACGTCAGTGCAGAGCGCAGCGGTGCTGGATGCAGCCGGGGTGCGCGCTGTGGGCTTTAAGCTCCCTCTCCTGGCCTTACAGAGTCATGCAAGTGTCAGGGTTGGAAGGGACCTTAAAGATCATCCAGTTCCAACCCCCCTGCCATGGGCAGGGACACCTCCCACTAGAGCAGGTTGCTCAGAGCCCCATCCAGCCTGGTCGTCCATCCTTCCAAGGATGGGGCTTCCACCACCTCTCTGGGCAACCTGTTCCAGTGTCTCACCACCCTCATGGGGAAGAAATTCTTCCCAATGTCTAACCTGAATTGTCCTATCTCTAGCTTTAATCCATTCCCTCCAGTCCTATCACTGCCCGACAGTCTAAAAAGTCCCTCCCCACCTTTCTTGCAGGCCCCCTTCAGATACTGGAAGGCCACAGTAAGGTCTGTAGCACAGTTTAAAGCTTACCTGTTGCACTTCCCTGTTCCGGACAATTTTGAGAGTCTAAATGCATAAAGTATTACACTATTGTGATTTTTTTTTATTTTATTTTATTTTTAAACAAATACAGAAATATAATGAGCCGTATTCCTTTCCAAGCTACCATAGGTCTTCTGTGATCAGACTTCAAAGAAGCAGAAGAGTTAAAATAATGTGAAGTTAGAGGTTTCTTTTCTACTTACTGAAATCATATGGTTGTTTCCCATAAAACTTTTAATTCTGTAATTTTTGGTAATGGTGCCATACTTTTCTGCTGTTAAGGTTGGGCTGTCCTGCATACATTCAGATCACTGTCCAGGGAGGTCCTGCTCCCAGATTTGGCTGTAGAGCAGAGCAGGTTTGTGAAGGGACAGAACATTTATTCTGCATTCATAAGGGTTTTTTTTGCTGCTGCCTTTCTCCACTGTTTTGCTCCCCTCATAGCCATTCATCATATCTGCACAGCAGAATCCAGAAATTTACTGTATCAGAAGAAGAACAGCTGTTTATTAGGACCCCTTTGGTCCAAGGATCAGCATCCTGATTTCCCTTGCTTCATTTACTCAGATTGAGTTTTAATCTGTGGTGATGTGTGCTCATATTTGAATCTTCTATCATCCTGTGTTTTGTCAAGGCTGAAAGAATTAAATCAGATTTGATGTTTTATTTATTGGAAAATATTTCACTTAAAACCCTTGGTCTTTATGCTAAGGTCTTTGTGCTTTTATTCTCAAAGCAGTGGGTATAAATTAAAACCCCAAGCTACACGGCACACCCATTCTCAGATTGCTGGGGACAGGACTGCGATTTGGAGTTTGGAAGTTCAGCTGAAGTGCAGTATCTTACACTGTCACCTTGACCCAACTCTGCAGTTTGTGTGCAGCCTTTCTACACGTGCACGTTCCTTTCTCAAAGGTGCATCGGTTCAGCTTACACTGTCTTGTCGTATCAATCCCCTGTAAGAGTATTTTGTGTTGTGTGCTTGTTCAGACCAACCCTAATTAGCTGAAACCAGAGATTATTACTGGCAAAAGTGGAGACTAGTGCGGTGGTGTGAGCAGCTCATGTTTTCCCCAGCGCTGGGATTTTTTAACCTTGTGGGACAGCAGGGATGGATCTTAGTGTTGCTCGATGAGGTGAGGCTGCAGTGCAAGTGGTTAGCTCTCGACCACACTCCGTAGGCAATATCCCACCTCGCAGTTGTCCAGGGTACTGCGTAGTTTCATCCTTTAGCTATAGTTGATTTTCAGATAGAAGCCATCATGGAGCTGGCTTTCAGCAGTAGTGGAGCAGCAGGTGTTACCTGAGCAGCCCAGATGTCCATGATGTTGTAGGGTGATCGTAGGCAGATGGGGAACCACTGCAGCCATCCCCGGATGGGCTGACCCCTCTCTTCGGTCAGCCCTTAGTTTTTAGGATGTCAACTTTAACGGTAAACACTAGGGGGTAGTATGTTGCTGCCAATACTTTGTTTTAGAAGATAAATTCAAGGGATTAAAAAATGACTACATGTATTAGACAATTCGATATTGTAAAGCAAATGTAGAACTAAAGTAAACATAGTGCTTTGTTTCTCTGACTATGAGCATCTGTCAGCAGCATTTAGTGGTGTGCAATGACATTCTTGGCTTCAGTAGAAAAAGGATGAATTTAGGTCTGAGTTTTGTCTTTCTTCAGAAGCACCGTTAGGAACACAATGCTCAGAATTATTCACTGTGCCTGATATTTCAGTATTGACACTTACTTGTACATGGTATCAATACGTAGTGATTTAGAAGAGGAGGCTCTGACTAAGAACAGGCAGTCTTACCAAGAGATACTTGATTTTGATGTTTAACTAAGCAGATATTTATAAGTTCACGACTTGCTCATATATACTTAAAATTGTGTTGGGATTTTAGTGCTTGAATAACTTCATTTTTTTTTTTTCTTATCTTTTCTTTCAGGCACCACCTTCCATGGTCAATAACGAACAACGCCAACATGCTGAGCACATATTCTTATCGTTTAGAAAATCAAAATCACCATTTGCTGTTTGCAAACACATTTTGGGTGAGTGTTAGTAAATGAAGTTAAGCATGTACCTGTTTTTATAACTGGAACTGTGTTATTCTTCTGTAGCTGGGGTTATGGACATCAGTTTTGATTTTGCCGAGGGGTACTTTCTGATGGAGGGTGATGCCTGTTGCTGCCCTTTATCATTTTGTTTCTGGCAGCTTTAAAGCTGTAAGGGGTAGCTTCATGCAGCTAAGCTCCTAAACTGATTTAACAGATTGAGATTTCCTCTGTGACATTATCATTGTAATACCGTCTAATTTGTGGAGCTTGTAGAACTGCCTGTAGCGTGATTGCTTGGCTTGATGTTTCCCATTAAATCCACCAGCAGTGCAATTTTATACACTTTTGCCAGATTTTGCACAGGTGATGAAATTTTCTGTCGTGAGAATTTATTTCAGGTTGAATGTCTTAGTTGCTGTTAACAGCCCAACTGTTGTGTTACAATTGAAGAAAAAAAAAGTAGTTAAAAGTGTTTCTGTCCACCTGGTAGAAGTTATAGGGTATTGATTTGAACTTCTGTGGGATTATGCCTGTGGAGAGAGGAAAGAGATAGGTAGCTATCACCTTTTATCAGAAACTTCTTGGTTTTAGTGGAAGTGCTGTAAATGTGGTTGTGTCTTTCATAATAAGTCTGTCTTTACAGATGCTATAGAGACATATTAGAGTTTAGCAGCTAAATAATCTGAAAATTGCAGGAGCGGTAAGCATGTAAGATTCCTGCTGAGCACCACTGTACTGACCAGATGTGAGTGTTGGGGGGAGGCAAGGGAGAAGTTTCAGTGAAAGCTGACTGAAGCCTGGTGAGAAAAACCTAGAGATTCCTGGAGAACACATGCCAAAACACAAAGAGCAACTTTTCTGTCAAAGATTTTGCCATGATGAACAGACAAATACTAGAATTATGGTTAAAATATGTTTATTTTCATATTTAATTCCACAGTATTTTTTTTAACCGTTAATTAAGTTTAACTGAATTTACTGGATTAGAGACTTACAGTTAATGAGTATTGTAATGTCAGTATTGCAGGCCTACTACTGTATTGTTAAATTACACTGTAATATATAGTACAGGGTGTGGTTCCTTTCCTACACCTGTTCTACAAATGAGTTTCTTCTGGTTTTAGTATATTATAGTAGTACTTCATCTGGTCCTGAAGACTGTGGTCACACTTTTTGCTCTGCAGGTGACAAAAATTGATGCTTTTGATTTTTGTCTTGATTTTTAGAGAATTTTAAGGGGGCAAAAGAACATAAGTAACTTTGGTGGCAGACCATTTTGCTCTCTTCTGAGTGATATATTCATCACTAATCAGAAATTAATAATGAAAATTCATTAAATCACTGGGTCTTCTCAAGTAAGGGAATTCAATGAACTGTCACTGCAGAATTAGTTTTTTTTCTTCTGAAATGTGTCTGGTTGGAAAGAATGTGATAGAAATGTTAAATCCTTAAACTGTTGATATGCTACCACCATTGAGAAGCCAGTATGTTTCGTCCTGGGCAGGTTTTTCCTGGCAATGTAGGGAGTTACGGTGCTGAGACCCGGAACTGAGAGACTTTTCCCAAAACTTTGTGTTCCTTGAGTGAGTGTTTGTACAGTCTGGACAGAAAGAACAGCTAGTTAAGACTTGGGAGTTGAGAAGTGAGAGGCTGGGATCATGAAATCAGGAACCAGGGGAAGGTAACAAGCTGTTGATTATGAAGAATAAAAGAGTTGAAGTGTACTGGAGGGATATGTGCAGGTAAGGATGGGCAGGAACCAAAGGATCAGAGTAGATGGCTTTAAAAAAAAAAAAACAGAAAAAACAAACTATCAAGACAGGAATTGGAATGGAGTTAAAGAGAGTTAACAAGGATGCTGATGGCATTTGCAGAGAGAAGAGTGTACGTGTGATACAGGGAGAACAATGGAGATGATGAGCTTAAGGAAAAGGGGAACAGTCACTAACATGCAGTTTCTTTAAAAACCTGGAGTTGAGCCCAGGAAACACGAGGCTGTGTGTTATTCTGCTGTAAGCTTATCACTGTTAGATGTACTGTCAAAATCCTGCCTTCCTTTATAACTTCACGCAGAGGATAATGGTGCTCTGACTAGTTAGAAGCTTACACTGAGTACTGGAGGTCTGTGCTGTTAGTGATTGCAGTTTTGCATCTGTGGTGCTTGATGCAAAGGGGAAATTCCATCCTCTTCTTTTTTTAATAGCATTCTCTTCTTGTGTGAGCATTGTACAGTTTGAAAAGACAAAGACCCAGAAGTTAACAAATGACAAAATTAAAATACCCATGACTTATTTTTATGTATGTGTTAGACATACATATTAATCTTTTAAGTGGTTATTTAGTTTTCCAGATTAAGCTAAAAAGGTTTAAAGGTGTTTTATTTTGATTTAAGCATGATTACTTTTGCAGGGTTTAGATTTGGAGCCTGATTAAAATACTTAAAAACATTTTAGCAAATTGTCTGCTGTTGTGGATATAAAACTTGCATATAGAGGAAATGGGTATTATAAATTTCTGTGTATATAATCAGGGGAAGAACATTTGTTTTGTAGTCATTTAAAGTCTGTCATCTCATGACTGCAGTTTGCTCAAACACAGTATTTCTAGTCCAGGCTGGTCACCCACCATAGCTCAAACTCTGCTTCCTGTTCACGATTTCATATGTTATGCTTTTGCCATGCTGTGGCTTTACCATTTCTGAATGTTTCTACAGATCTCAGAATGTTTTGAAAACTCTCTAGTGATATACTATATGCTATTTCCAAGTTAAAGTTTGTAAAAGCAAAGGAACAGTGAAGGAAAAAAAAAAAATCTCTGTAGCTTTCTATAGTCACATAAATTAAAATCAGATTTTGACATTTCTCTGTAAATCATACTTTACCTCAAACGGTTACCTTTCTCTGTAACATCTTTTCCAGTTTCTTCAGTACATCTACATACAAAGCAGCCAGATAATAAGGACTAATGATTCTTACACTGTGGTCAGAAGTTATATTTTGATTACCTCAAGATAAACATAGAAGATTGAACATGATGTAGAACCTTAAATACACCAGTCTGTAAAACTTTTGCTTTAATAATTAAACACATATTTTATCCTTAGGTGTAAGTGGACCTACTTCTCGTTATCATCCATAAAATACATATGATTTTATATACTGTTGATTCTAAAGACAAGCACCCAAATTATAGAGGGGTCTTCAGTAGTGGCATGCCTGTCAAATTAATCAGAACATAATGTGTTGGGACTAAATCTGTCATCTATTTTTGCTTTGTTCCACAGTTGTGTTTAGCATCCTTACTCCTCATCTTTGGCCTAGTCTCCATGCGCAGACAACTTTTCTTCCTTAGTCACTGACTTGAATAATTTTTTGGCAATTTGATAATTTGGTTATTGATTATTTTTCCTACCTTCTGAGTTGTACATTTTGTCTGTTTTCACAGCAACAAAATTCCATTTAATAATAAATAATACTAAATTCCAAGTTGCAGTTGTTGTTGTTGGAAATATGCGTTTGTCTTCTGCTACTCAAGTTGCCTTTATTTTTCCCCACAGAAACTAGTAAAGTGGACTATGTCCTTTTTCAAGCTGCTACAGCGATAATGGAAGCAGTTGTAAGAGAATGGATTCTTTTGGAAAAAAATAGCATCGAGTCACTGAGAACATTCCTTCTAACTTATGTCTTACAAAGGCCTAAGTAAGTACAGAAAAAATACCTCTGAACATGTGTAGGATTCTGTGTAAAGTCTGGGTTTTCCATTTGTTTCCCAGTAGTGGTGGAAGACCATTTCAACAGTCATTTGTCTTCCATTCTTAACGCTTAGTTGACTTGTGTAGAGTTGTTGGCCTTCCCTCATAAATGCACATGAAATACTTGAAAAAGGAATGCCTTTAAAATTTTGTGTGAGCATCGATATTCAGAATTATTTGCAACTTTATTTTTGCAATGTTGTTTACAGCCTTCAAAAGTACGTTCGGGAGCAGATTCTGTTAGCAGTAGCGGTGATAGTGAAACGGGGATCGTTAGACAAATCAATCGACTGCAAAAGTATTTTTCATGAAGTCAGCCAGTTGATCAGCAGTGGTAACCCCACTGTGGTAAGTATTTGTTTGTTTGGGTTTTTTTTTTTTTAAACCCCCCCCCCCCCATCAAAATGTAAGCAATCTGTATCAGCAGCGTAAGTCATCTACTTAGCGACTCTAAAATCTTGTATACTTCTCTTATCTGAAAATTGAAGTTAGTAATTAAGTTGATAGCTATTCAAGCAATCATTTACCAAGCTGGAGATTTTTGAATGTTTTGGGACTAGTAGTATGTGTAGTTGTTTGATGCACAATTACACCAGATTTTCTAGGGAGCAGGTTTCTCTGAATAGCTGCTTTAAGTGTCACAGGGTTTTTGTTTGTTTGTTTCTCCGGGTTTCTGTAATAAACCAGCTTGATCTAAAATGGATTTTCCATTAGCTGGCAGGTTCTCCACACACTCTGTTCCACTTCCATCTGTGCAGTGCTGCAGCCTCCTGTGGCTCAGCTGTCGGAATAGGCTCCCGAGCAAGAGGCATAGACCTCTGCTATTCTCTGGGAGACGGGTAGATGGAGAGAAAGGGGTGTGAGGAAGTAAAATGTGGAATGGAAATACAAAACTTACTCTAGATTTAATGTCATACTACTAGGGGTGAGTGTTACCTTCCATACTGAGCTAGCTCAAAGTGGAAACAAGGTGTCCAATATCTATCTATGCATTTAGTGAAATTCCGTTTGCTATGCCAGGGGATAAGTTTAGAATAGGTCATAATAGAGGCATGTAACTAGAGATTAAAGAGAGGTGATTTTTCTCCTACCCTATGAAAATTCAAGATTATGTAGATTCCGTGCTGAGACTTCAACAGAAGCTTTTCTCAACCGAAAACAGTGAGGGAACTGGCTCGTAGCACTGCTGAGTCTTTAGAGCAGCAGTTGTACTAGATGTGAGCAACAAGTGTTTAACACTGAAAATTCGATCAAAGTGGACTAGAAGTAATGCAGCGCATGTCACGGTCCTAAAAATAGTGCGTCACCTCTGAGCACAAGTGGTATCCCTCCAGGGGATGGAAATTTCAGTTACACTTGTAAACCTTAATTTCACAGTTATTTTAGCCTTTTGGTTGTGCACAATTGAGATAGAAATGGTTATTTGGTTAGAGCAATGATGAATTTGTGCTTTTTTTTTTCCAGGAAGCATAACCTTGTTATTAAAATGGACTAAAACTGAAGTTTTCAAATTTTATGCGTGCCAGCCTGTATGCTCATGTAGTTTAGATGATCATAAAGATATAGAAGTGGAGTAAGTGGAAACCTAGATGTTGCCAGAGAAGTCTTCTTTGAACTAAATCTTGCATAGTCCAACTTCTGCAGTGGTGTTCTGTGCGTGCACTAATATAGCGACACACTACACTGACCACAGCATGCAGCAAGCTAAGGCTGCCTGCTCTAACCGTTTCATCCTGGGCTTGCTGCAGAGCAGAGAGAGTGGCAGAGGAGTTCTGGCTGGGGAAGGGGTAGTATTTCACTTCTCTAAGTTACACTCGCTGCCACTGTACAGAGACCCTGTTTGGCTCGGTTTTTCATTTCCTTTTATCCACCTCTCTCCATTAGATTGACTTTCTCCATAGTTTTTCACAAGTACTTGTGCTCAAGTTGTACAAACGGTATTGAATACGTCTTGAGTACCTAATGATGTTTTCTATTCTGGTATGCTAATGTGCTGCTGGAACATCTCTTCGGTAGGACACGGTATATGTTTGGTAGTCTTTGGCAAATTGGTTATAAACACGTGCTCCTGTGTGTGTATGTGGTTTTATATTACAAAATACTTCTCATTCATCAAAATGTTCTTGAAATCTTCTGAGACTTTGCTGCAAGAGAAATTGGGACACTGGTGCAGCTTCACATGACCCAGGATCTGGCATGCGCAATAATCAGCAGTAATAAAGTTGTGTGTTAGCCCAGTTGACCTGCCACAACTGAGCTCTGAGCAGGTTCAGGGCACACATTTTCTGTAAATGCATAATAACTTGGAAAGGTTGGTAATTCATACAACTTAATTTTTCAAATATGGGTCAGTGTTGTTTATTTTCATTAGTGTCCCCGTAGTGTTCATCTGTGTCCATCAGGCCCTGTGGAGCCACAGTGGTTTAGCTACCTTGCTGCCATGTGGAATCTCAGCTGAGGGCACTTCCGGGGGCAGTGTGAAGCTAAGTGAGTGGTACTGCTTTCAAGATCCAAGATGTGGCATCGGGACAGTGCCATGCGGCGTCATGGGTGTTTCTACACTTCACTCAAGATGTGCAAGAACAGGCCTCCATCCAAGTCAGGGAGTGGGCTAGGTTATGGGTGTTGGGAGAGATCAGTAAATGTTTTCCAGTCTTCTGTGCTTCCTTGAATCTGTTCACTTTTTTTAACAGAACTTCCCCGTGATGTGATGTGCACTTTTGTCTCGAGCCTTGTACACACAAGTTTCAGAAGTCTGTCATACCTTTATGACTCCTAATTCTCTGTTCAGTCTCTTGGTCACTTTCTATATCCTTCCCAGACTTCTGCTCCATATTTCCTCTGACATGCTGGCTACCCATTTGTGTCGTCCTACCTGAGGTTCACTCCAGCAGTGGAGAAAAAACATATGGAGTCATCAGCAGGTCCCTTTCTATTTAAAAATGTTTAAAGCTTTCAGACGTGTCTCTTAGCATTGATAATGTCTTTCTACAGCAGTTTGTAATTGAGGGAATGTCCGTTTTAAAAAAGCAAAGTAGTTTCTTGCCTCCTTCCTGCTTGCTTTCTCCCATCTGCTGGCTCTGAAGCTTTCTCACCCTTCTTTACGTCACAACAATAAAGTAGGTACTTAATCTTCCCCATTCCGTGCAATCCTTCACCCAGTTCCTGTCAGATGTCTGACTGCTTCTGTGTTTTCAGGCGCTTCTGCCTCCATGAAATCTTTGGGACTTTTCAGTAACCCCTTATCAGGTTCAAGTCCTGAAGGTTGCTATCATAAGCAGTAAGTGTAGAAAGTACCCGTGCCTTTTGCATGTGTCCTTTTGTAGGATCTGATACTTCTAATACCTTAACCTTTCAAGTATTACTTCAAGTTCTCTCCTCAGAAGATAGCTTAAAGGTATGATGAGTAATGTGGCAAACTGACATGGAAGCAAGATTGATGGATGAACTGTTGAGAAGGAAAAAATGAAAAGCAGATTGGAAGGAAGAGAAGGAGAGTAGCAGTGATGAGAGGAGCAAAGTGGGCAGGAAATGAATAAGATGGCTTTAGTGTTGAGTAATCTCTTAATAGGGGAGCACAGCATACATGTTAATGAAATAATAGGGCACCAAGGAGAGGTAATACTACAGGGATGGGAAGGACATGTGGTTAGAGCCAGGGTTTGAACCTGCAGCATTGGCTTCTGCTGCTGCTTCTCTGCTGTATGGACCTTTATGGATCTCGTGGAATAAACCTCTGTTTGTGAAGGGAAAGCAAACTATAGAGGGTCTGGCTACTTACTAATTTATAAATGAGTTTAGGTACTAATCCTCTGGGAGGACAAGGATTAGCGTTAGAGTTCTTGGTTTCATTTTTTATGGCTCCTCCTGTAGCATTGATACAAGCCATCCTGCTCATGAAGAGAGTCTGTATGCTCCCTCCAATAGCAGTTTCAGGCTCTCTCTTCAAAATCTTCATCTCTAGTGGACAGAGCTTCTGGCACTCCACACAGCATCATGGGCCAATCTTAAAATGCTAAATACATGTTCTCTATCGCTGTTTTCAAGGTTTTGGAGACTTGGGTAGGCCAAGTTCTTCTCAGCTATAAATGCCTTCAATTTCTTGGCCCTTTTATTTTTGTGTTAAAATATTCTGCTTTTACATAGCTGAAGGATTTCATTTGTCCTTCATCCCTGCCAGAAGGACAGGAATCTTGGCAGCAAAGGTGACTGATTCCCAGGAGGAACTGGTCTGCGTATGAACACAATCAGGTGGACTTTGTTTAAAACTGGACTAGGATATGGGTCACACCTCTATTTCTTCCAGACTATGGGGAGGGGGCCAACTGCTGTAAACCTGACAGGGGCCTGGGAAACAACAGGGGTTGTGTTTTTTAAGATCTACAACACATACAGTAGAATATATTCTAATATAAAGCTCCCTTAACCAAAGCCTAAATTTTTCTTTATATGCAAAAAGGCTTGTCAAGACTTACTGGAAGAGCTCTGGGATCCTAACAGTTGCTTCTCTCTTAAAATCTGTAAATATGTTGGTCGGTTTCCCAGTGTTAATGGTTGGGTTAGAGAGGAAATTCAGATACTTCAGGTTACCTAAAACTGCTGAGGAATGTGTTGTGAATGGATTTCATGTGAACAGGGGGAAATACTAATAAGCAGGACTGTGGACACTCATCTTCATTGAAATTAATCCATCAATAATAGTGGCTGCAGAGATAGCTAGTTACATTTATTTATTTATGCTTCTTATTTCTATTTTTGAAGAGGAATTTTACTTCTGGATCCCTGTCAGGCTCTGTTGCTGTCTCACGTGGTAGGGCGGGAGTTGGAGCAGCTCTCATGACTCTTACATTTTGACAAAAATGTATTATTTTCCCCCCACCCCATCTACCCTCAGCTGCATCTTCTGGTTTAATAACATTTTTACCTTGTCCTGTGAGCCTTACTGCCCTTGAGACATGTTGAGTATAAAAAACAGATGGTAAATTAGGATATTTAAGCTGTTTCCTTCATGCTGACAAGTGCTCTGTAAAGGTCTAAGTGTGTTAAAGATTGATTTGGGAATTTTAGGGATCCAGAAACTACACCAAATATGAGGCTAAAACCTGGTAATAGAAATGTAAGAGAACTTTAACACATAAGTTTGGTGGTTTTTTAGTAGTAGTTCTATTAACCAGCATGCCTTTTAAAGTTTTCTGATTTCTCTCCTGAAAGAGAGCCTACTTTACTGGAGATGCAGTACTGCAAGACTCCAGATTAGTTGCTCAATAACTTGAATGTTAGAAGTTGATAGATACCTCCCAGTACTATCATTTACAATAGAGCTACATTTTTCCAAGTCGGGACTGGGAAGCAAGGAGATGTGATGCAGAGGAGAGATATGTGCTCTCTGCTCTGTGTGTGGCATCCAGGACTCTTTGTTTCCTCAATTCTGCTGTCTTGGGAGATGTGCAGGTGTGGAGCCCTGCACCTGTAGATCTCAGAAACTCACTGGGAAAGAAAAAATTATGCCTTTCCATGTATTATACCTGTATTTCTTCTACTACTCTGGCGACACACAAATCAACAGACTTGAGGAGAAAAGCCTCTTTAACAAGTTTATTAACCCTAGCTGCTCGGTCTTTAGTCCCTCTTCCTCTCAGAGATACTGCCCTTCTGAATATCTATGTTCAGTAATAAACTAGATCTGTGTGGGTGTCTACTCAGAAACAGCCAGGCTTCTAACCTCTATTTTATTTATTTCATTTGTTTTGGGTTTTTTTTTCCTTTAAACAGATCTGCTGTGGAGCACAGCCATGTAATGCAGCTTGCTTGGCATATCTGGCAGTATTACAGGCAGAGGTGGGCAAGAAGGACCAGGAATAAGCAGTGAGGGGAGAGGGGACAGCTGCCTGCCAAGAGCGCTTGCCAGGATGGTGTTTATTTAAAGCTGGGTGATACTGATGGCGAGCTGCATGCCTGGTCTTACTGTTCATTATTTCAAATTTAATGGAAACTCTTGGATTTCTTCATGCAGCCACTGTAGGACTGAAGGTTCAATGGGTGCCTTTCAGACAGGAACCTGGAAAAGGATATGTTACCTATAGATAAATGGTTTTCAGGCCTTCACTTTTTCTTTGAGATGACTTTTTTTTTTTCCCCCCTTCCTCCTGATTTCTGCTTCACAACTTTGCCTGTCCCCAGAGAAACAAACAAAAGCATGTTTTGCACCCTACGCTCCAACATACTCCCTGTAGACCTCTTCCATTATTAGTAGAGGCTGCTACTTCCTTTCTTTGGCCAAAGCCTGCATGCTTCACATGCCACAAGATCATTTTCCTGTGGCCCTCAGTGATTCGCAGAGAAATTGGTTTTCTCTTTCTCAGTTCAATTTTGGGGTTTCCCTTGCTTGGTTTGTCTGGTTCCCCCAAGGAAGGGAAGCAGGGTCTCGCCCATTGCGTGATGTGTTGACCTGGTGCTGCTCGTCTGTCTTTGCACAGTGGCAAGAGGGGGAACAGGAGGAAAGGGGTGCACTGCCCAGCCAGTCCCTTACTGCTGACAGCACAAAACTGCAGCTGTGGGTCCTATTCCTATCGTCCTGTCCCTGGTCTACAGCTTTTTTCCACCTGTTGGCTCATTTGGGAAGGATCAAACAGATAAAATCCAGTGGGTTCTTCCCGATGCTTGCTTATATTTCTTCAGAGTATATTCTGTTTTGATTTGGTTAGTAACTACAACTTCAGCTTCTTTGTTCCTCCCCTCCCACCCCCAGTACTCCTAAGTTGAAAAGCTGGAGTGGCCCCAGTTACACTGTGTACATAATGATATTTCTTTTGGTCCCGTGGCCGTCCTGTTGACCTTTCCATTTGTAGTTGAGCTTACATTCTAGGGATTTAGGTACTCTGGAAGCCTTAGCAAATACAGCTGT
Source organism: Todiramphus chloris collaris (assembly GCA_025345505.1). Taxonomy (NCBI): domain Eukaryota; kingdom Metazoa; phylum Chordata; class Aves; order Coraciiformes; family Alcedinidae; genus Todiramphus; species Todiramphus chloris. The sequence continues at coordinate 53,313,986 of JANVCC010000021.1, forward strand.
GCTTATTCAAGGAAGTGAGGGAAGAAGTATGTGACTGCCTTTATAAAGGAAGCCTTGCTTTAAAGAATTTATTTGGTAAAATTACTTTTGACACATTGTCAGTACAGAATTTGATCACTTAAGAGCAGCACAGCAAATACTGCCTCTGATAGATCTACACGTTGATTCTTCCCTCTCTTGTGCGAGTTGGAATTACCTGGTTTAGGGATATTAAATGCTTCTCGTGGCTTCCATTTGGTTTCAGTAACAGAGTTTACATTATACAGACGGAGACAAAAAGTCCTTCAAGTGCATATTCAGGCTGGCAGCGATCAAACGTAACAGAGTAGATGTTATGATTTGCTCTGTTTGGGTGAGACTTTGATTCTTTCAAATATACTTACTCATTTTTCCAAAGGTATCAATGACACTTGCAGAAGGCAGCAAGGGGGGGAGGGGTGTTGCTTGGTAGTTTAGGTTTTGTATCAAAATTAATGACTTAATCAAGCCTCTGACAACCTAGCTGCGTTTCTGAATTTCAGAATGGAGAAACCATTTTGGGTGTTGTAGTTCCTTCTGCTTTGTCTGGGTTGGTTTTTTTTTTACTGCCTCCAAAGCTGGTGTACCACATGTCCATTTTTTCCTAAGCTGTATTTGAATGCTTCTTCTTTCAGATGCTTTGTAACCTAACTACCCTCAAATGAAGCAGTTCACTTATTCCACGGGCAGTCCAGGCACAAGTGTGAAATCCCTTCAAACGTTATGGCTCTAACTTCTGTTATAGGGGACATTCCATTTGGAGAAATGAGTCGCATTTACCTTCTGCATCTGAGTTTTATGAATGATATAGAAATGTTGTTTACTTGTTAAAATGGTGTGTGGTCTTTCTGTAGTGTCTGTGTTTAAGAGTAATTTAAAAAGAAAACCGCTAAAACGATGTTACTACTGGGTGTCTGATTGCCAAGTTAATCTCTTATCGCAAGTCCCATTGATCTTCTGTTTGAGCAGCTGAGAGTCTATTTTATGTATAGCCATCTTTCATAAAGTTTATTCCTGGTAATAAAGCTAACTGGGGTGAGTGCCAAGCTATTCTCAGAGGCAGTCTGCTCTCAACAAGAGAAGTATTTTATTTTGTTAGATGGGGTTATTGTTTGGGTATGTACTTGTAGCAGAACTAGTGAAATTGCTAGCGAGTGAGTCAAGCTAGGTTCAGAGGTGTACTCTTACTGGTATGAAGTTAATGGCATTACTGCGCAAGAGACATTCAGATCTGACTTTTAATATGATGCCCAGAGTGACGTGCATTTTCTCCTTATTACTGTATGATATTACTGAATTGGTTTGTTAGTCTCTTCTGTGGCGTGGCAAAAGTCTTCAGAAAAATTTACTACAAAACACAAAAAAACCCCAAACCCTTCCAGGCTAGAACTTTATGTGTATTAAGTACATTCAATTCTATTCATTGTAATTGTATTGTAAGTATTGTATTTGTATTGTAATTGTAAAGTAATTGTGTTTCACAGAGCACAACTGTAGTGGTTTATCTGAAATTATGTTGTTTTTCAGTTTTTTGAAATCTAATAGCCTGTGTTTCTGTTGAGGTACTGAATGTCTTCATACCAAAATACGTGTACACTTTAAAAAAAAAAAGGGGGGGGGGGGGGAAGTATTTCCAAATATTAATCGTTCACTTTCGTAAAGTTACTTTGTATAAGGTAAAATTTTACTTTTAGTAAAGTTTACCTAGCTTTATTCCAGAGTTTCTGAAGTATTACCGTGTATTCAGAAAAATCCAATAGATAACTGGACATGTGTTTTTTTAAGCTAATGACTTTTTTAATATTCATATGAAAATGGCAGTCTTACTGTTACGCACAATCTCTATAAATTCCTGTAGGCTTATGTCAGTTTTGGGAAGCAGTGGTGGTTTTCTGTGCAGCTCCGTGCAAGTGCTTGACATTGCAAGGACAAGTTACAGGTCTTGATCTGTTCCCCTACTCTTGTCTGTAAGCTAAACTCCTGCGGGTTGGCACCTACCTTCTAGGAAACCAATCTTAAGCAATCTGCTCTCAGCCTGCTATTACAGTAAATTTTAAATTATTGGCCAATATCTTATATTTGGTCTTCTGCTCTGGTGACCTGGAAATACAGGAGCACTTACAATTCCTCATGGATGCAAGGAGCGAGTGCAGCTGCAGATAGTGACAGGAGGGCATGAATGTGCCCATAATGCAGCCAGTGCTCTTAGGATAGTGAGGGGCTGGGGCAGGATTTGCAGCCCAGGTACTGAAATACCAAGGTGAAGGAGTTTGTGGGATGCTGAGAATTCAGTGGGACTGGAGGGCGGAGGGAGGCGATGTGCCCTGGTGTTCACAGGGAGCTAGGCTGCTGGAGGGGTTAAAGTGTATAAATCTCTAGTGGCATCACACTTCTTTCCTGCTGAAAGCAGGTACTGATGTCAGAATTACCTCAAACAGCTCTCAGTGAAATCGGTCACTGCTCAAGCTGCTTTATCAGTCTCTTGGCAGATTCACTCAGCCTAACTGAATCCATTGCTCTTTACATCTTTGAAGAGATTTCTTTACCATCAGTCATAAAGTTTAAGCTTCCTTTTAAATTTCTCCTTGAAGTCAGGAGAAAAGCGCACACAAAAGAAGTCTGTAATGCCCTTCTGTCGTGCAATAACATATTACTGCCCAAACGGAAAGAATAAAATTATTATGTATCATATAAACAAACTGGGGAAAATGGAAGGAGTAATACCTATTTTTTCAGCTAATATTAACTATTTGTAGTCACGGTGAGAACACTCCCCCCCCCCCAGCTTTTTACTTGTCATTTGAGCTTAATGGCATCTTTTCCAATAATTGGCTACCGACTGCAAGCGATGGGCAGTCTGCATCACTGCCCTGCTTGTCCTATGGTGGTCTGGGTGGTGGTTTGGTGTGAAGGTATTTGCAGGATAAAGCAGAAGCAGTGGAGCTTTAGCCATGCTGATGTACTATTGTCATTAATGCCACGTGGTGATCATGGTGTGTTACAGAGCATCAAACTGTACAGATCTGAAGTCGCAACTAATGATGTCCTCACGCCGTGGGCTTCTCTGAGCTGTAAAGTATCAGGGTGTCAGTAATTCAACCATCAAATAAAGCCTGCGTTTTCAAGTATGTAGAGAGCATTGTGAGACATCTGCATCTCCTGGCACATAATGAAATTGGGCAGTGTTCTCTGGCAACTTGGCATTATTCCTTTGAAAACATTTATTCTTATCTAAATCATTGTTCTAGAGCCAAACTTTGGGTTGTTTTTTTCTAGTTTGGATTTTTTTTTTTCACTCGTATTAATTCTTTTCATATGGAACTTCTAATGTTGGATTTAAAAATTAGTGTTAGCCTACACTAATTATTTTTTAATATTGGATTTCTTCTAATTAAAAAAAAAAGTGTAAATACCTTACACAGATTTGGTAATAAAATACTAAAATGTTTGAGCTAATGACAAATATTTCTAAGTCTAGCAGAGAAGTGACAAAATTGCACTTCGCTGGACTAAAGCGTGATGCTGTTTTTCACTGGCTAAATGTTGCTTTTATCATATGTGACATGTGGCGGTGCTGAGTGTAGATAAGAAATAGTCCACTTGAAATAAATAGTTACTTATTTAAAACGGGAAAGCTTGGATTTAGCAACTGATCATCAATATGCTGGTCTACTGTACGGTTTATACAGTAGAAGAGAACCCCCCCCCTACATTATGAAGCCACTATGTTTGATCTGTGTGGGATTTTTTTAGCAAGTAAGAATGTTAATTTCATGTATACAGGCTAAGATAACTAGTTGTCTGGGGGGTCAAGGTACTGACTTCAGAGGCATTTCTGAACAAAGATGTTGCAGTTGGTGGGTGGATGGCACTGGTCTCAGCTGTTGTATGAGCTTGCATAAATAGTATCATCTCCACTTTAATCTTTCGGGTGTTCAGAGGTAGTGTGCATATTTCTGTTTAACCCCTGGACACTTGCTGGCATGCGTGACCCTTTAACAATTCCTATCCCTCTGTCCATCCCTGGCACCTTGGCTCCAAACAGTCTGGGAGGATAGCCAGTAATTTTGAAGTTTTTTGTTAAGAACAGATCTTTAACAAAAAGAGTTTTCATTTCAGCGGTATACAGTTTCTATTGTGCTTGTTGCTGTAGTGTATGGCACACTTCTAAGTACTGCTTGCATCTCCACTGTACAATATTTGCTGTCCTTTGTGTGTAACGAGCACTTGAAAAGCATATTAAAACATACAAAACTGGTGATAATGGTCACTGGACTTTGGCATCAGGAAAAAAAGCTTTTTTTTTTTCTATTATTTCAAAAAACCCATCAACATTGGCTGGAGAAGTGTGTTTCAACGTTGGCTTTTAAGGTGTGTTTTAGGATAAATGCTTGATTTACCTGCCCTTAAATTTTGAGAATGAAAAAAGATATTTAAACCTTCAGTCTTCATGGATCTGTGTCTAAAATTAATGTGCCTTTGTCTATTGCTTCAGAGATATCATTGTAATAGAGTAGTTTTAAAGGTCATTTCTGAGGCTTGTGGACTTTGTGCTTTGAAGGGACTTGTCCAGAAGCTTTCTGGCATCAGAGCATTCTGCATATTCCTGGTGGGGGGACAGGGAAAAGGTGTAGTGTATGGTGTATTGCAGGTGTTGGTTTTGACTAGCTTTTACCACCTTTGGTGGAATAAATTTAATAACAAATCAAGCACCAACATGGTAAGTGTAGCAAATGCAAAGAAGGGCCAAAACAAACTTCAGAGTGACCTGAACTAATAGATAAAAGTGGGAACTGAATCTTCCTTGAAACTAATACCTGTAAAGCCCTATAAATACCTGTAAAGCACAGGGAGAGAAAGTAAACGACAAGGCTGGAAAATGGATTGCAGTAAGCATGTTTCCATTTTGTAGTGGTGATAGCACAGGTGCTAGCTTTTATATTGCTGAAATACTTGCATTTCTTTTGTAAGGATGGAGCCTTGATGATGGCAGAGGTGGTTCACCCAAGGAACTATACTCCTGAAAGTTTGACTTGTTCTAGGTTGTGTTAGAAGAAACTGAAGCAATAGTCATAAAAAATGCTAATAAAATTTAAGGACAATATAGGTGATATTACGTTATTGGACATCTTTTAGTTATATTATTCCCCCTTATTTTTTTATAGCAAACTTTGGCCTGTTCCATTTTAACGGCGTTGTTGAGCGAGTTCTCAAGTTCAAGTAAAACCAGCAACATTGGACTAAGCATGGAGTTCCATGGTAACTGTAAACGTATATTTCAGGTAAACTAGTTCTCTATCAATGTATGCTACCTGTCTTTATAAATTTTAAATATTGAAAAGCAGAAATACTTTCATGTGCCAGGTGCATTTGGGTACAGTGTGTGCCTAACAGCATTTAATAGGACAAATATTATATTATCAACTTTCCTGAAGTAGTGAGTATCTGCATTTATAATATGATCTGTTTTTAGAAAGCTTGTGTCAAAAAGGTGCAATCCATTTTTGCCCATTCTGTCAATGCAGAACTACAGATCTTTATGTGATTGGACCCTTTAATTCCTTGGCTACCAATTGCAAACAAAACGAATACTCTGTGGAACAATGATAGTCTTAAATATAGCTTTGGTTTAAAGCCAAGGAGAGCTATGTATTTAAAAATATTATTGCAGATGGTGTAGTCTGCTTGTCTCAGATGTATTGTTTGGCCAGGCAGAAATGTTTTTTGAAGGCATTGCTTTAAACTGTTGTGGAACAGCTTACCAACTTTTTTTCATGCCAAAGACCAACCCTCTGCTCCACCAGTTGTTAAAAACATATTGTTAAGTTTTTCATTTAATGACTAGCGTTTCTTAGAAGGTGGGTTGGTTTTTTTTTTTCATATTCTTTACAAACACAGACTATTAATTTTGGCAAAAGGGAGGGGGTTCTAACTGATAACTTAAAAATATTTTCTGTATTTTAAGGAAAAATAGGGTGAAAACAGAAAATTCTTTTCTCTTTAGAAAAGTATTTCTTTTTAATCAACTTTTTAATTAATGACCAAGAGACTCTATTAATATATTGTGTTCGACCTGGCTATAGGAGGACGATCTGCGGCAGATCTTCATGCTCACAGTAGAGGTACTTCAGGAATTCAGCAGACGTGAAAACCTCAATGCTCAGATGTCTTCAGTGTTTCAGCGTTATCTTGCACTAGCCAATCAGGTCTTAAGCTGGAACTTCCTTCCTCCAAATTATATCCTTTTAACATCAGACCCTTCATTTCAACTGACTTAGGGCACTTGTATTGGGTGATAAGTAAAGTCTTTATCAGGAGAGAAAAATGTAAAATGTATAAGCCTTATATTTAGTCCTTGATTTATTTTTTTCTTCCATTAGTGCTTTTGGTCACCCCTGTGCTTGGTGACAGATGCTTCTACACAGAAGCTGCTGTTGCTCTTCATTGCAGTTTTGAAGTGTTTTAAATAAAAGGCAAAACTAGTTCAGCAGAGCAGCCCCCAGTTATGGGTTGATGGTCTGATTGGTGCAGGAGAGAGGAAAAGTGTAATATGCTGCTTTAGTGCAGAACCAAATGGTGAAGAGGTCTAAGCTCTGTTGAATTTTTATGTGGAGATCTAATCTGTCCTACTTTTCTCCCTCAGAGTAGGGAGCGAGTAAATGCTCCATCATCTAGGAATCTGCATGCTTAACCGACTCCCTGTAACAAGCATGGTAATACATTAGAACATGTAATAAGTTCTCTTTGGTCTGAAGAAAAAGTATTTCCTAGCTGAGAGGAGAAATGGCATCTCCTTTTTACACAGGTGCCATTCCTTCCATTTTTATATCTTTGTGATGTGTGCTGATTATGCAAGTCCAGAGAAAAGTGGAGATACAAAGTAAAGGAGGAAATGGGAATTAGAAAGAGACTTCGTGAGGGAGAGAAGAAAAAAAGATACAAAGTGCTCAACCCAAAAAAAGGGCTAGAAGAATATTGTAGAACTAATCACATTGTCTACTTAATGGAGGGTTAAGACAGCACTGGCAGTAAAACATTACAATGCCTCTTTAATAGCTAGACTGTCTTTAAGACGCTCAGCAAACTTTGCAAGAGCAACGTTTTAAAACTGATTTATAAACTGTTTTTCTTAAAATCTATTGATATTGCTACTAAGTTATACGTACTATGGGACTCTTTATATTGCCTTCAAATCCACTGTGAAGAATTTTATTTGCTCTCTGGTTTGATGGTCAAAGGGCAGTATTTGTGTATTTCTGCTGTCTTTGATTCTGTTCATTATGAAACGCATAGCAAAAGTGAAATATATTTGAAACTGGATATTCCTTGGTTAACATCTGTAAAGCAGAATAGCGGTCATATTGTTTTTATGGAAGGGTGCCATGGATTAAAAGTAAATATCCCACTCCTATTAATCACTGGATTGATTTGGCAGGGGTCCAGAGAGGAATTTATTGCATGTGCCTGCAAGATTGAGACCCGAGTCAAATTACTGCAACTTTTAACATTTTTATGAAGAGGATTTGGATTTTGTAAGAATTCAAATATTGTGAACGCTTAGTTGTTTGTTTGTTTTTTTTCTGAAGCTGTAGTCTTAAATAGAAAGTAATTGCTCTTGTGTTGTGCAGTGGTGGTTTCTTCTGAATTTTAGTCTTACACTGTGCAATCCTGTGATGTAGTCCTAAATACTGATGTGAAAGCTGTAGTTCTTCATGGGCTATCCTAGGCTAAGATTTGCAGTGGTAGAACTAGAGAGACAAGCAAGATGTGGAGCCTTGGGAGTTTCAGCTTTCGTTTATACCTCTATATAATAGGAAGTCTATAGGTGCTAGTAAATAAGCATTAACTGAATTAGCTAAGCAAGCCATACTGCTGCTTAAGGTTAACAGTGTTTTCTGCTGCTTGGCCTCCTTTAGACACTACAGCTGTTAAACAAATTCTGGCCACATACGGAGATCGGATGGACCTTTAGTCTGAACCACCACAAGTGCTCTTCCATGGCTCTATTTCAAATCTTTTTATAACTTCTGCTCCACTTGACACCATCTTTTTTTTGCTTTTTACCACTGGACATTTCCTTTTGCTGTAAGAACTGCAGCACCAGCTTGGGTCTCCCTCCTCTATGTAGCAACCCGATTTCACAGGAGTTGGAATGGTTTTAATCACCCTTGAGAAGTGTGGTCTTGGCCGATGAAGATTCAGTAGCTGTTGAGGTTTACAGCACCATGTTGATTGCAGAGTGGCATAAATCTCTCTTCCGTGAGAAGACTGGTTTAAAAGTAACTGTGGGTTGTTAGCTCATGGGCAGTGAAACTTAACTTGGCTGCAGTTTCTAAATAGATAGCACATTACATAAGAACATAAGAATTGCTGTGTTGATTGATCAGTTGGTATCCTTTTGGTGTATCCTCTTTCCAAACCTTGACAGTACATATGCCAAAGTAGTGGGCATAAATTTAATACTTGAAGTATGGAGTAAAACGATCCATTGTATCCACAGATACATCTTTTTTTCCTTTAGTTGGTATTTCCCTTGGCAAGATAGTATTGATTCTCAGTATTCCCTGCAGTATAACAGAAATTTGCAGTATTTGTATATAACCTTTAGAAAGATTCTTGTGTCTCAAAAAAAAAGAAAGTAGCATAAATGTGCATTAACTCTACAGTCATCATCACCAAGAAGTGATGAAGAGAGGCTGGGACTTAACCTACTTTGGAACTCAGTGTTTTTCAAGTGTCTTGAGTTGTAGAGCCTGCAATAGGAAAGGTAATGACCTAGGAGGTCTCTTTTCAGTCATGTGCAGTTTCTTCCATTTCATTTTATAACACATTGTCTGTCATCTACTGTTATTTTTGTTTGCTACCTCAAGGTCTTGGTTCACCTGGTGTTTGCAGATGCTTCAGAGGTTTTTGGCAGTACTGTTGCAAGTGACAATAGCATAGGATTCCTATTTTGCACTAAGAACGCGTGGTAGTCTGTTGCAGCATGCTGGCTTCTGTACTTTCTTTTTTCAGTCCCCTTACAGCACTGTTAAATATTGTTTACTCAGATGAAAACTAGTTTTAACTGCATTTTTTCTTAAATGAATGTTTTGACTAATTAAGGAAGTACAGGTGATCAGTACTAAGAGGTACAGCCCTCTCCTTTACAAAAGGGCCTTCAAGGATCCCCCTGCTAGTACATTGTGGGTGGTCAAAACCTCCAGTTAAGGAACTGACTGTTGCTGGGCTTTAAGGCACATTGACATGGACACGTTATGTCCTGTTGAGTCAGGATGTGTTTTTGTTTTTTTTTTTTTTTTACTTCCAGAGATGTTTCTTACTTCTTGACTTTGGGACTTTCCTGTTCTCAGCAGCCACATTCTAATCGATTTCGGATTAATATGCTCAAGTGCAAAAGTTTGTAAACAGAACACAAGATTTTTGTCCAGCTTTGTTCCATCTACAAAAGTGTGTCTGTTATCTGTCATTAGGAGCTGTCATAGAACTACTTATTCTTCATTCGTTAACATATGGATTATAGTATGTGAATAAAGAAGAACTTAAACTGTAGTTCTTGTTTTGGATTCAGTGCCTGTCCTTGCTTGGAGGCAAGCTGGCAACTTTGCAAGTGACTGTAGAATAGGGGATTGTATTTAAAATACGGGTTACATAAACCTGGTGGGAGGCACTCCACCAATGTGTGTTGTGGCTGTTCCATTGAAATTAATGGTGCAATGGAAATTCTATGAACTGACTGAAGTTTGTATCTGATCTGAACTTTTTTTTTTTTTTTTTTTTTTAAAGTGTGTGTGTGTGTTCCTTGGCCATGCAGTTGAATGAACAAAGCTCTTCATATCTCTGTCTGAAAATGTCTTTTAAACCTTGAGCCAGAATGAGACACCTTTCTGGGAGATCCTGTGAACCATCTAGTTCTGCAGACTTTAGAGATTTGAGCTTGGTCCAACCTAGATTGGTAGCATCTGTTATGCACAATGGGAGTGCATTAAAACCATATAGAATCCTCCAGAAAAGCAGAGGGTTGTTTTGAGGAACGATTCAAGCTGGTGGTGCTGCATTCCTGCCCTAGCACCTCCCATGAACATAATACTGAGCAGGGAACCACCTGGCTGAAATTTTTTATATATTTATTATATATAAAATCTTTTTTATAGCAGGTTGAGGTCCCCAGTTTGATTTGTTGCACAGCTACAGAAATGATTGAACCTGTACCAAGGAGCGACAACACAGATTTCCTTTAGCAGCAGGGCTGCTTTCCTTAAGCCTTATGTTTATTAGCAGCCTGGGGTTATCCTGAGTTACTACAGCAGTCTGTCCTTACCTGAAAGAGAAAGAATTGGGTTTTTATCCTGGCTATTGCTTGGGATATAAAGAAAAAAATAAATAAATGTAACTAAAATAGCTGTATTTAAGAAAGTGGAAAAGAGAGATGCATTTCACTGTTATCAGACTAAACATTCTTAGGTAAATACTAACAAGACTTTGTAATCCCCGATGTTTAGAAATTATCTCTGGGGTGCTGTGCCTTTTTTTGATCATCCTTTCTAGCAACGTTTTAAGACAAAGTTGGACAAAACCAAGATTGTTCAATCCCCCGAATTTGGTCATAATTGCTCTAAATATATTTGTATTGATGTTGAGCTTTTTAACAATTAGTGTTTCATCATTTGTGTTTTCCTGAATTAATTCTGACATCAGCTTGCAATGTAAGAGCATCTTAAAAGCATTAATATCAAAAGAAGAAAAGAGACGAGTAATGACCCCTTTTTATGAAGGGGAACTGATAAAATATGTAGGCTTTTTTTCCCTCTTCTCCTCTCTTGCCCTGGTGGTTTCAAGTTGGCGGTTTTGCAGTCATCAGCTGGGCATCATCATACTGGTGACAGTCAGTATATAGTGGAAAGGTAACTCTTGAGCTGCATCTTCATGGCAGCCACTTCTGCATAGGTGCTTTGAGTGTAAGTTAAGCTTAAAGCGATTAGCTTGCATACTGTTAGCTGTGTAACCATAGTGGCAAAATGTAGCAGGAGCTGCAGAATCCACCTGGGTGGTCAATATGAGACTTGGTACTGGCACGGCTACGCCACTGGCAGCTCCACAATTGGCCAGTTTTAAAATTAGCCTGGGTCTTCCTACACTTCCTATGCCTGCCGCTGTTGCAGTCCGAGTCCAGTGTCTCCAGCACAAAGGAGTTGTTCCATTTTCATGACAGTTCAGAATACTTGTGTTTAATAATTTTAATTATTAAATATTTAAGCATACAGTCCTTCTCCTGAATGCTGGATATGTGTGCTGAGAGTGGAAGTTATATGAAGATTTGTGAAGCATTTCTCTATAGGGGGCAGCAAGTCTCTGCATCACTTTTAGACAGCTGCTCCTAGACTCATCCCATGTGCTTGGCTGACTAGCTAGTAAGCCAGAAGGAGGGCTTAAAAATCCAAATAAAATCAGTATGTTAGCATTATAGCACTGGATGGCACATTTCCAAACAGTTACCTTTGTAATACGTTTTTTTATTTGTAAAATACAAATCTAAGACTGACACAAAGCTTTCCAGAAACATTCTAGACCACAAAGGTGAAGTGATTAAAATAATTTAAGAAAAACATTTGGGCCGTAGCACTCCAGGAGTTTTCCCTCCATTTCTGAGTTGTTCTCCATTCCTGTGGATGAATTTGTGAATGGGTGTCTGGCAGAAGGAATCTCAGCTTTGATTCCTAATTTACTCCTCTGTGGAAGGGCAAGCCTTGCCTCTCTTAGGAAAAAGACCGTGGGGTCTATTCTCAGATACTGGAATTTGTGGGAAGTCCTGAAGTGAAACATTATAACCCCTTGTGGCTGCCTTAGGATATGAAATATTTTGATACTCATCTTCACCCATCAGTTTCTTCCTGGGACAGAAGTAAAGAGTGGGAGGAAAACTACAGTTTTGTTTATTTTTTATTTTCTTTTTTTTTTTAATAAATATTTTCCTCCCAGAAGCATATAAACCAGTGTTTTCTTTTCCAAATTACGATTTTAATATTACAAATGTATAACTTAAAAAAGATTATGCTTTATTTCACCAGCTCATGAGGCAAAACCAAGCACAGAGCTAATGTCTATGTACATAAATTTAGGCGAAGATAAAAGAAAATCCGTCTTAAACGTTACGGTCTTGTCCTCTTCCTCTACAGGCACTAATCAGTGAGCATATGAGCCTTATTATATATAAAGACATCTAGCTGCATTCTTAAGCTTTTCAGTAGAGCTTGGTACATGTTACTGAATAATCTGTTCTGGTTCAATCAAAAGTTTCTAGTCTCTGTAGGAATCGGCATCCTAAGTCTTGCGAACTGGGCGAAACGTTGCTGTGCTTCTGGTAGCTGTTTTCTAGCATGGGTTTCCATGTCATTCAAAGGGAACTATAATGAGAGTTAGTCATTCTTTCGTAGAATTGGGAAAGTTGCAAACATTTGTATTTTTTTACCAGAAGTGGTTTACAATTGTTTTTCATTTTAAAAAAACCACCAACAACAATCAAACAACTGTCTAACAAAAAAAGAAACCCCAAACCCTCCAGGATATCACAGTGAACTGATCTGTGCTTACCATAAGTCTGTTATAGCCTGAATGCTTACAAAAAAGTGTTGTAATAGGCCTGTACTTTTTATTGCCTTAAGTGTTAAGCAGTAAGTTAATTTCTGGTCATAATACTGCATTTGTCCTGTGTACACCCATGTACTAGTTAATGTAGTGCCTTTTGTTTCAGGTTTGGCATAACTGCTGCTAATAAGGCTTGAACCATAGCACAGAGTAAGTTGAGGTATTTCATGGCAGTGAGCATCTCCACAGACAATTTATACTAACGTTTGCTTACATCTAGTCTGTGATGGAAAATGGGTGTAAGATGTCCATGATAGGTGCAGGCATAATTTGTATTGTTCAGTGAACAGATATTTTACCCACAAACCTGCTATTGTCGGATGTGTCATCAGTCCATTAGCATGAGAAACAGTACTAAAAATAACAGGATAGGGCTGCTAAATACTGAGGCTCGTTAAAATAGTGACAGCAAACTAGCCCTTCTTTCATTCCGTGTCAAAAAAGTTATGTAGCTGGTCCCCTCTGTAGACGCAACCTAGCGGAGATCAAACTGATTTTCAGAGATCAATAATGTACCTGTGAACATCTTTTGCTATTGATGTATTCCATGTATTTCCAAACGTTTATTGGAGAGGTACAGCAAAGGACACTCTTGTCCATACACAATTTTAATATACTATTTCTTCTAAAATATTCCAAATGAAAAGGAAAAAAAGCATAGCTTAACTGGTCAGATTAAATTATTTTTAATTTGCAATATTGTTCCTGATAAGGGATGCTTGCATGTGATAATTTCATGCCCGTATTTTTTTCACCTGGGAGAACTGAGGCATTTTTGATCACTTAAATGACATCTGTATTTCAGGTGGAAGTAAAAATAGACAATTCTGTGATTTTTAGTCTGAAATCATGAAAATCGGATATGGCTCAACACACAGAGATAACTTTGAAAATGGTGAAACTGGTTTTGTTTTGCACTAATGTGAAAATCCCTGATTGTTCTTATGCATTATAACGTGCTGGGAACAGTTCTGGACACACACCACCAGTGAAGGTCCACTTGGTACTGTGCTGTGGAAAAAATTGCTTTTTTTTGGAATGTGGTTCTGCACAGTATTGTTAGGAATTTCTGGGTTTGGCAGAACTCGGGAGACAAGTGTAAATAAACTAAAATTGTGCATTCTGCCTTGTGCCACATGGTTCATTGTATTAAGCTAGGTGTTTGCTTTATATATTGTTCTCTTAAACAAAAGCCATCAGAAAGGATCTGCTTTCCTGAATGATACCATTATGACATTTATTTTCTTCTAGAGGTATAAATACTTTCTGGTGGCCATTTTTTATAATATGTGATGACTGACAGTGCAAAGGTTAATGCAGTTCATTACCAATAAATACATTACACGACGCAGCCGAGCATGCTTGGTTGTTTGGGTTAGAAAGGAATGAGGATAATGAAGGGTTTAAAAAAAGCAAATGAAAATATAAGTTGCTGAGTTAAAGCAGTTTTACTACTGCTTGGATTGGGGGGCGTCACAGAAGGAAGCACTTTCAAAACTCTTTAATAAACACTCTTCTGCATGATCAGACCGACGAACAAAGAATGTAACCTGCTTGTTTGAATGTATTTTGCTCATGTCTGGTTTTTCTGTACTGAAGCGTTTGCAGAACCGTGTAAATTAATTTATGCCAAAACACGTGGTAAGGACACAAATTTAATGCAGCAAAATCGTGGCTTCGTGGTGTGTGCTTTTTTCACGCGCCTCTTGCAGCCGTGTTTAATATGACAATGCCATGTGGTGCCTCCTGCTTTTGTTCTTCACAGCGTGATTAAAAAATGTAGATTAATGCAGGGCTAACATATCTGCATTCTGTGATGCATATTTGACTATTTAGAAAAATAGGATATAGATTTCAGCGAGCTATCTTTAGCTATCATAAGGCCTTTTTAAAAGCTGCCAGGAAAATTTTTTAGAAAATGATTTCCTATTTTGCATAAATTTTAACACCTGTTAATTGCGGTTGCTTTTTTCCCTTCTCGCTGTGTCACATTAGACACCCTGGTTATCAAAGTGATTGTATCACTATGGTATGTCTCATAATTATGATCAAACTGTTATCTAACATTCCTGGAGCATTCTTTTTTTCAATACTTAATACCTTTTATTCCTTGGCCTCATGCATGAATTATGCTGTGTATGTGAAGAGGCTTAAAGTTTGTTTCCATTACATTCTTTCTGAATGGATCCTGTTGTATCTAGGATTTTTTTAAAGCCAAGTAGGAATGTTATTGTTGACCTTGACACCAGATAACTGGGCAGACATTATATAGCTATGTTTGAATCCTCACAAAATGTGATGCTAAAGCCAACAGAATCCTGGCGTGAGACCCTCCTGGACAGCAGAGTTATGGAGCTTTTCTTTACAGTAAGTTTCTTTCTTCAACTTTCATAGTACAGACCACAGGGAAAGCAGCTCCTTCCTGTTCTAAAACTGTTTTGCTGGACTCTTCCTTTTGCATCAGGTAGGACTGACTCAGTTAACTTCAGCTTGCTTATCAAGGGAAACAGAAGTATTGTATTTTTCTTGGGTTACCCAGTATGTATTTTGCCTATAAATTGCTTTAGGCTGGTGAACATTAACAAAAGAAAAAGGTGTGTGGTTATCTGAACTTTTGTACGTGTAGTACTTCTAGACGTGTACTCATCAAATGGAACTAAGCACGATGAGCAGTAGTAGGGAGTAGCTTTCAGATAAGGTGTAACGGCTCTCAAAAAAAGATTAAATGAACAGTGTATGTTTGCTGATCTTAAAGCATTTGCTCAGTGGAACAGCTGAAAATCAGTCATGTAGTTGCAGTTTTCTAGCTAGTTTCAGCGCACAGAATTCTGCATCTCTTTCCTTAGCACAAAGTAAATCCAAACAAGTTAAAATAGATTAACTTAGGAGGAATGGGACAGAGGTACAGTGGGGAGAGGGGAATGTAAAAGAGTTTCTAAAACTTTAAACTCCTGTGTTATTAAAACTGGATAGAACTAGTATTGTTTTCTTTCTGTAACTGTTTGGAGTCATTTGTAGTTACTGTTCAGCTAGGAGTTAGTGCAGCAGCGACATATATTGGCTTATAAATTCATTTACTATGCTATTTTGTCTTACATTACAATCTCTTGGGAGCTGAGAGTTCAGCAGTCTCAGGCACTTTTCATTTTTGCAAAAGAATCGTGTGCTCAAAACCTGGACAAAGTTGCTATTAGACAACATAAATGTAATTCTGCAGTGCTGCTTGAGAGTTGGCTGATAACAACATGCTTGGATACGTGTCCTTCTTTTATAGGATTTTTTTGGTTTTGTTTTTTTGATAAATTAGATTTCTTTTACTTTTTTTTTAACTGCAAGCTTATCTGTTCCAGCAGTTTTGAAAAGGTGAAAAAATCACTGGCAGAACTCTTAGCAGCAACACACAATCTGAACAGCTGTCTAGACTATCCAGACAGTTGCTACTGTCAGCTGTGAACCTCCACATGCAAATAACTTTCTGGCTTACATATTAACCCTTCCTCATTTAATAGTATGTATTTGTCAGAGTTAGATATCGGTTTCTTTGCTTGGTTTACAATTACATATTCATGATAAGAATAATGTTTTGAATAGCATGCAGAATTATTGTCATACATTTCTATTTTACTTAATAGCAACCAAAATTCGCCTGTACTTGATTATTTTTTTCTTTTTTTCTTTTAAATAATGCTAGCCTGGGCAGTATGCTGTCAGTTTTGGGTTTAGATTCCCGATTTGCAATGGTTAAGGCTCGTAGTACGAGTTTGCTATTTGATGTAAGCGAATAGTAGTAATTTATATTCATTTATCTGATCTGAGAAATTTTAATAACCTTGCAAAAGTTGGCAGGACTGCCATGTTACCGAGAGCCTTCAGTTCTAATCTCAGCCGAGTGTGGGATGTATATTAGGAGGGGTATTTCTGTTGCAGCGTTTGTTTCTCCTGCTAGTTTTGATCTTTCAGAGATTAACTGTGCAGCTAATTCAGCTAGTTATGAGTGGGTGAAGTTGCGGCTATAATGCTACAGAGAAATGGTTAGTGGTTTAACTGTACTTTTATGTATAATATTGCTGAAATAATGTAACAGAATTTGATTCTGGGTCAAAAAGCTGCTCTTTATTTATTCAGTAAATCTTAGGCGAAAAAATGGGAGGTGTGAACCGAAGAAAATTCTTTAAATCTGTACTTGGCAATTATTAATGTAATCATATTCTCACATACTCATTTTATTAAGATTGGAATCTCGAAGGTTTCACCAGCAGAAGTAATGACATAACAGTTCTCAGAAATGCAGGAAGATTGCTGCTGGCCTTATATAATGTAAGGGTGTTGCCAAGGAAGTGATGCATTCATTTTTGTGCATGTCTTCAGTGTTTACTTCTGCTAAAGAAGCATCTATATAATCTTGATTGAACTTGTTGACTAACTTTAGCAAGACTCCGTAGCCTAGGCATAGTTAGCATAATAGAGATGACTGTCATTATTGCTGTTTTTAGAAGGAGCAGTATGTCTGACTGGCTGGCATCTGTTTCTCTCTTTAAGACATAACATTCGGTAGACAGTTCAATTTTCGACATGTAGGTGAGACTTCACTAAATGTTAGTTTCAGTGACTCAATTCAAGGCTTACGATTTTGTGAGCTGAGTCACGATCTTGGCATTTTAGTACGGTTTAGAGAGTTGTAGAAACCCTTGCATTTCAGACTGAATGGAAGCTATAGTAAGCCTTTTTTGGTGTGTGCTCTTTTGGATTGAGAGCCATGTGACTGTTGTAAGAACACTCTTATTTTCCATGTATTATTAACTATCTCACTTCCTGAAAGGTACATCGAAAAATCAGAGAAGATACAGATATGGCCCAAGATTCATTACAGTGTCTGGCACAGCTGGCGTCTCTGCATGGGCCAGTCTTTCCTGATGAAGGCTCACAAGTTGATTACCTGGCACACTTCATTGAGGGATTACTGAATACTATCAATGGGTATGTATGTCTGCTCTCTAAATTTAGATGGCATCTTTTAATCTTTAATTTGCAGTGTAGCATATCTGTGTGGAGATCTGGTATGACTTGCTTATTTCTGGGTCTGATTTGTGCTTACTGTTGGATTACTGAAGGCGATTGAAAATAGCTGGTGCTTAAGTAATACGAAATAGATTTATTGATTAAAAACATATCAACAAAAGCAATTCACTTGTAGCATTTTTCTTAATGGGAAAAAACCTAACTGCTATTTCCATCTATAGAATTGAAATAGAAGACTCCGAAGCAGTGGGGATTTCCAGTATTATCAGCAACCTGATAACCGTATTTCCTCGCAATATTCTAACTGCCATTCCAAATGAACTTTTCTCTTCATTTGTTAACTGCCTCGCACACCTCACTTGTTCTTTTGGAAGAAGTGCTGCCTTGGAAGAAGTGGTAAGTATCTGCTTTCAGTTAGTAGGTAGTCTCTTTTTTTTTTTTTTTTTTTTTTTTTTTTTTTGCTTCTATTTGTGATAAGCATAAGTGACAGAAAAAGTTGGCTGTTTTATTAATAACTAGTGTGAATTCAGTGGGTTTATTCTACATATTTCTGAAACCATGTCTCGGAGGGTTATTTTTGTTTTGTTTCAAATAGAATTATGACCATAATTACACACTCTCTGCATCTCCCAGACTATTTTGATTTTGATTTAAAGCACTTGTCTCAAATTTTCTTTTTTAAAAAAGAATGGATTCATTTAAAAATATTAAAATCTTTAAATATTGCTGACTTGCTCTTGTGGGACTTTTCTGAAAACTGTTGTAGATAATGAATGAGCTACAGTCCTGAAAGCTTAAAATGAGTACATAAGCATATGGACAGACTGAAACAACTTCTGTCAAGAGTTCTGAGTCAGGAACTTATGTTTTAAGTGAATGTAGCTGTTAATATCTGTTGTTAACCCCATGCTTCTGAGGTGTTCAGATCATCTTTTAGTTACTGACATAATTCAAATGGTAATTCTGTGTACAAATGTAGCACAGGAATTCAGAGGGCTTTTTTATTTTTATTCCCATTTGTTTACTTCTTTCAAACTTTGGTTGTAACATTAAAAAGCAGTTGGGATAGTCTAAGTCTTCTGCTTCTAAAAATTGCATTAAAAATAAAAACCTCTAAAAAGACCTAGTTTAAAGAAAAAAACCTGTAAGAATTAAGGTGAATAATGTTGCAGTTGAGCTATTTATGGGCAGTAGCTCTTGATTTTAAAATGAGACTCAAGATACTAGCCAATATTTCCCCATTACTGTTAAAATTATGATTGATTTTTTTTTTTTTTAACCAGCTTTGCTATATTAACTGGGCTTAATTGCCTGACTTGAAAATAGGTATAGGAATATTTAGTTGTAAAGTTGATGGCTGTTTCTTTTCCAGAGGTCTCGGGTGTATTAATCAGCATTCATGGCAGAGCATTAGATTGTATCTTTGCTGCAAGGTTAAAATATATTACATTTGGCCCAGTGCTCACTTAAACTTTCAGATGTTTTCATGTCTTAATAAAAAAAATAGTGATTAAATTTAGAATCTGAAATACAGCTGCTTTCCAAACCTCGTTGGTTTTGCCCTGCTTTTGAGATTTTTCTAGTAGAACATTGAACATGTATTCTGGTGTTCACTAACACATTTAGAGATGCTCCTGAAGCCTTTATAGAAAAGATTCAGCAAAACCATAGGCACCTATCATTTCAATTAAAGGGGCTAAAGAGATGTTGTTTCCTCAATTAACATCTTGTTACTTGAGAGCTAGAATATACAACCATGTTTAATGAAAACGGTGCTCAACATCACACCATTCAAAACTTCATCTCTCAGCAAAAGCTCATGGCTTGTGCCACTACCTGGTACAGAGTTTGGTTTGGAAATGACTGGCCAGTTACACCTAGTAAGTTGTGTCTGCCTACACTTATATAATCCTGTAGTTCTTGCTGAAGAAAGTCTTTTTTTATATTAAACTTTAATGTTCTCAGATTCAGCAACATCACATAGAGAGAATGCAAGATTTTATTTTTTTTTTTAATTTATTTTTGGGGGTGAATTTTCTTACTGTCCTAGAATCTTCAAATCATTCTATGTAAGGAGAAATATCACATTTTCAATTCTTCCATTCTGTCATAGCTTTTAGAGGCATCTCAGCTTCATGCTGGTTCACTGATTTCCAGGATGATACAGAATTTTGTGGTGATGCAACTTAAGAAAACTTTATTATTTTTTTTTTTATATACGATAATTTTGTGTCAGCAGTTAGTCATGATACTGAGACTTTTAAGTTGCTGCTGACTTAATCCAAATGGCATAATGATACTGAGTGCTGTGCTTATAGAAATAGTACTTTGCATCCCTGGAAACAATCTTTTGGCTTCAGAACATCCCAACCATGATTAATGTGTTCCCCAAGCTTCTTGCTTAGCTTGCTTGTAGCGGCACCTTCTGTGAGCTCATGTGCTGTCTGTAGGTGAGAGCTGTTGGCAGAAAAAGTGCCATGTGCATTGGGCTCAGTGGAGTCCTCAGATAATATTTCTGGAACTTTTCAGAAATCTGAAGTGCAGCAGAATGCAGGCAGGCATACTTCTTAAGCTTTGCTGGTGAGAAAAGCAATTTTCCCAGTGTTTCTGCCACTTTATGTACCAGCAGAACATCTCACATGAACGTTACAGAAAGCTCATCAGGCACAGGGAATGTACTTAGCTGAAGACCTGATACAGAAACTGTCAAAACTGAATGTTTCTGAACCATAATAAGGAAACCACTTGGAAGTAGCTTATACTAATTTTCAGCTGAGGCGGAAAATACAATCGAAACATCTGGTTCAAATGCTGTTCTCTGTTAACCTGCCTGCTGGGTTTGGGGAGATTGACTGAAGGAAGTTGAAACACTTCCTGGAACAGCTACACTGGTGGGAAGCAGTAAGCTTCAGCAGTGCTGAGGGATGGTTTATGCTACAAATTGGACAAGTAATCTCTTCCTTTCATAGCACTGGGTTTGAGAAAAGATTCTTTGCCTTACTCAACACTTAGTGCTTATGGAGAAGTAGAAATCAGATGGTCCATCTGAATTAGTGAAGAGTATGAACAGGATGTTGGATGAAAAGTCTAATAGAAATAGAATTTATGTCAAAGGCTTCTTTTTCTCAAAATTAATCTCAATGCACTGTTCCTGTGTCAGGATACTGTAAAAAAAAATTAAATTCATTTATGATGGGGGTTTTTTTTTTAATATCATGTGATGAGAAAGATCATTCTGAATTTGGTCCTTTCTGCTGTGCTTCCAACTCTTTCCAGCTTGTCACTGCTTGACAAATTTTAGAGTTCTTCTTTCTTCAAAGAGTCAGCAAACTGTGAAGGAAAAAATACCAATTTTCTTTTCATTTTCCATACTAGAAAAATTAAGCATCTTTGCTTTGAATTACTGGTTGTATCTTGCCCCTCTCCTGAAGATCTGAGTTCTGAACTGGGCTCTGCCATTGCTTCTGTTGGATCCATCAGAACGATTCAGCTTCCCAGTCTACAGCATGTCATTTAGTTTGCCTGTGTGACATCTTTGCTAGCCCAGCTATAGCTAATCTGAAATAAAGACTGGGAATTTTTAGTAAGGTTCCTGTATGACCAAATTGTTCAATGTGGATAAACTCTTTCTATTATTTGGACTGTTATTCTATTAACTTCTGTATTACCTTCTCAAATAAATGAACTGGATAGATTTGAGTTGTTCTGTTGTTCATAAAAAGACGTGTCTCTTTATAAGAATCCAGAGCATAAGATAAAAAATTATTAAAAGTTATATGTAATTTATATATGTACATATATTACACACACATCAAAATATTTAAGGATTGGGTGTCTATCTATGAATTCATTTGTCCTTTAGCCAAGTTTTTAAAAGGCACGTTATGGTGTCCATTCTAAATTTGTGACTTATGTTCCTACTGAATACAATTTTGCCTCCCACCTTGTCCTCTTCAGCTTTTGTTTTCACACTTGTATCAGTGTATCCCATACTTATCTTCTGTAAGTATGACCCCTTTGAAGTTACAGAATGCTGTGAAGTTGTGAAGCTATCTTAAAATGCTTCCAGAATGATATCAATTTTTCCCTTTTAATCAGTCTTCCAGACAGTGTTTTCTTTTCCTTGCTTGTTTATCCAGCCATGTTTGTGACTTCACTGAAAGTCAGGAATTCTTCTGTCTGGAACATGATTAAGGCCTTAATATTTCTTTATTTCATGAAGGAATCATTTTACCAAGGTCTGCTATCTTTGTGAGGGATCCTGTCGGTTAAAACTTGAGAAGACTTCTTAGAGGAAAGAAATGCTTTGGCAGCATGTTTATCCATACAGTCACACTTAAGTTATTTGAAGTTGGATATATTTGCTACATTTCAATTTTTGCATCAAATCAAAAAGTTGATAGGTACACTAAAAATATTTTTTTAAAAGAAATGACCCTTCTGCTGCTCAGGTTCTTAAGTTCTAAACCCTGTAACTCAGGATTTCGTTTTTCAGAATGGTTCTTTCCTTTTGCAACTTCTGTACTACACAGAAACAAGTATGAATAACTAAAAACATGGAAGCATCAGTTAAAATGCACTAAGCAATGGGAGGCCCAGGCTTATACTCTGGAATTCAGCTATTTTTCATTTGCTCATAGAATGAGAAGTTTTGTATCATCAAAACCGGCTACCTGTAGTAAGGTTTCTTGAACACATGCAATCGTAAGAGTGATTTAATCTGGAACAGAGAATCATCATCTTTTCTCTGCATTTCAGAAACAGTGGAATACGTATAACTGTACACATATGTTCTGTATTTGTCTATTTGATTAAAAAGAAATGGTTCCATTTTTTTAGAGCTGAGATGCTTGCCATCTTTGGGGTAAAAGATCAGTAGGTCCTGTATTTAGGTAATTAGGCTTTAAAGGCTAAATTTAAGACTGCTTTGGTTTTGAACATCAGATGAAGACAAATAGCTAAATACTTGTACATGTTTTTTTAAAGCCTAGCAAGCTTGCTTTTCGATTAATTTTTTCCGTGTGTTGCTTCAATTCATTCTGGTATTTCCTTGTGGTATTTCCTTGGCTGTCCTTAGATGGGTTTTGTGACGGATTCTTTTTAATTGTTTCAACATTAAAAGAACATCTGTTAAATGATAATGAATATAAGTATGTTCCTCTGGTTTAGTTTAGGAATAAGTTTTTTGTTTTGTTTCTTTCATCTCTTACAGCTTGACAA
This sequence comes from Todiramphus chloris collaris, assembly GCA_025345505.1. Classification (NCBI taxonomy): domain Eukaryota; kingdom Metazoa; phylum Chordata; class Aves; order Coraciiformes; family Alcedinidae; genus Todiramphus; species Todiramphus chloris. The sequence goes on from JANVCC010000021.1 coordinate 53,336,888, forward strand.
AGATGACATGGTATATATGGAAGCATATGATAAGTTGCTGGAATCTTGGCTTACTTTGGTACAAGATGACAAACATTTCCATAAAGGTTTCTTTACCCAACATGCTGTTCAGGTCTTTAATTCCTACATTCAGTGCCATCTAGCTGCTCCTGATGGTACAAGGAATTTGGTAAGCCCTCATTCTGGTAGCTCTTGATGATGATACATAGTAACTAGCCTGTGTCCTATGGAATGTACTTCTATTATGCAGCTCAAGGGAGCTAGTATAGAATTACTATTTTTGGAAATGAAAAATCTGCTGAATTTGTTACATGTTACTCAATGTTACAGTAATTTTCCAGTCAGTTTTTCTCATTCTGAAGAGGAAATAAAGGAATACAAAGTTAAAAATAACTTAAAAAGAAAAAAGTAAACCTGATATTCAAATCAATGTGTGTCTTACTGTTCTTCCCATGGAGGCTGTGACTAAAGTTTTGACCATCCTTCTCTGGACTAGGGCCCTAGTTAAAATCCCTAACAAAACTGTAAGCCTTTTATACTGTTGTTACCTCCCATATTTTGTCTCCAGAGTGTACTTTTGAAGTCTAATTGATATGCATAAAGAAAATTTAAAAAAAAGTCGAATGACTATGCTCGGACTAGAAGAAATTTGCAGTGTTATGTGGTTCTTTTGGTTACAATGAATTCTCAGTAGAATTTTTGAGGTGACTGTTCTAGAGGAAACCTAGAAGAACCTCAGGTATTTCTTGAACCATTGCAAAAGAAAGCAGATTAATCTCCTTGGCAGGAGTGTGGATCTTACTAAAATAGATTCTCATACAGAAAGTTGGATGTATATGTTGGATTAATTAATTATTCCATAGTTTCCATTCAATAACTGTATAAAGCTCTCTTTAATTTGATGTTGTGCAAAGATATCCAAAGTACCTTATTCTGAAAAGCACCGTCTAAACCTTAATTCTGCTATCTCAATATGTAACAGATGGTAATAACAGTGCCAAAACAGAGAGAAATATTTCATGAGAACTTTGAATTCATATCAGGCAGTCTTGACATAACTCATATGCGCAGGTTAATTCGTGTCATTCTGTGAGATAAGTCATTTATCCCACGGGTAACCTTTTTAAAGCCACAGCTGGCATTTTAGAATGCTTCTTGTTCAGTATCAAAGCTGTAACAGGAACTTTCAGTCTTTGCTTTGAGAGCAGAGGCTCACCCTTTGGTAAACAGCTGCAACTTTGAAGTTGCCAGAAGAGAATGATTTGCTGGGTTACATAAAGAAAAGATGGGTTAAAAGCACTTTGGATAAGGACTTGTGTGTGGATTCAGTTTTCCAGAGCCTTTCTAGAAACAAAGCAGAGTGATGTCTTTCTCTGTCACTTGTGTTTTCCTTTATTAGTTGTGTAAATTTTATGATTCTTTAAGAAAGTTTTGAAAACATTTTAATATCTATACTTAGTTTCTACGTATCATGGTTGATCTCTTCAGGTCTGACTATTATTTTAGTAGTTTTATAATGCAGCCAAGATAAGATCTAAGAAATCACACAATGCAACTTCTGCATCAGAAAAAATAAAACTGAGATGGATTGTTAATATTAGTCTTCTGTTTTTCTGAGGTTATGGCACTTTTTAATTTTTATTTTCCCCTCAAACAATGGTTTATAGAAAATCTTTCATGAAAGAGATTCTTTCATTTCATCATGAAAAATACTACCTATTTTGTGACTTATGTAAGATCTCGAACAACTGAAAACAGTATCTTTGACTAATGAATAGGGGAAAGCATAGATGTTCCAGTATTTAAAATGGTTCTTGATCTGCTATGTATGTGATTTGAAATGTCAAACGTACTTCAGCAATCATCTGACCACTGGGTTTGCAGACCATCTCCATGAGCCAGACTAATTCAGTACCTTATATCATCCTTCCAGCAGTAGGTGCTCATCAGAGGTGATTTGTGTACTCTGTGGTGTAAAGAAGCTGTTCTGCTATTGTCCAGCCTGTGTTTATCCTATCTCTTATCCTTGACTCTTCACAAACACTGAATCTTTTGACTTGAGAGCACTATTGTAGACAGTATACAAAATATACAATTTACCGAATTTGGCATTTTGCTGAGGAGTCTGTGAAATGATGATTTTGAAATGATTTGAAGACATCTTTACTCCTCTGTTTAACTCTTCTGTGCCTAATTTAGTACAAATCTGTTGTTCATCCATGCAAAACACCTTGAAAGAAAAAGCCAAAAAAAAATGTAGAAAATTGTCATGATTGTAAAATTTAATAACACTAACTGCTTGCTTCTGATTTTGTTGAAATAACCAAAGACTGCCAATGGTGTGGCCTCTCGGGAAGAAGAAGAAATAAGCGAACTGCAGGAAGATGACAGAGACCAGTTCTGTGACCAGTTGGCCAGTGTAGGCATGCTGGGGAGAATTGCTGCAGAACACTGTATACCTCTTCTTACAAGGTACAAAGAGATGGTCATGAATGGCAGTCAATAAAGCCATCACATGTGAAAAGCTTGACTTTGCCAAAACAGTTTATAACTGGTGAAGTTATTTTACTGTTATTTGTTTGCAGTTTATTAGAAGACCGAGTGACAAGGCTTCATGGTCAGTTGCAAAGACATCAGCAGCAGTTACTTGCCTCACCAGCATCAGGCTCGATTGACAATAAAGTGCTTGATGACTTGTATGAGGATATTCATTGGCTTATTTTAGTCACAGGTTAGTGAACAGCTTTAAATAGTACTTACTCCAGTAATCTTATTGCAGCTGGGACACCTCAGGAAAAAAAAAATCTCTGTTATCAACTACTCTTAATTGACTGTACATTTTATCTCTTGTGATGCATTCATCTTACATACACTACTCAAAGTCTTAGCTTTATTTTCATCTGCCTTGAGTAACGTGAAAGTTCTCTTATTTAAAAGGTTGATGAAATCTTTACATGAGGTAATGTCCTTTGGAAATTCCCGCAGCTAATTTTGTTAAAGATTTTTCAAGATGTGTTATCTGCAAACCCGTTCAAGAAATTAGTCTGTTCATGGTATCAGTTGTACTGTCTGGGGGGCACATAACTTTATAAAGGAATCAACATGAGATCAGGATAATGGTATTTGTCAGTTGTGGCAAAGAATCAAGTAAGTTCCAGAATCTCTCAGCGCCGATGATCCGTGTCCTGGCATTTTGTTATGTTTCAGGGAACTTGAATTTAGAACATTTTTGGTTTTGATTTTTTAGATGGAACTATCTTACATCTGCACAACATAAGAGCAACTAAGACAGAGTCTGTGCTTTGTTAGAAGTGTATGTTTTATGAAGTATTTTGTGGGATCTTTTTGAACATCTGATGTTTTAGTCACTCTCAGATGTTGACGTGAATGTGTTTATAATATTTTTGTACCACTGTGGGACAGTTTGTATTTGTAGCTCACAGGTGGTTATGAGATCAGACATTTAAAACTATGACTAAAGATGGAATTAATGTTAATTATCTGGATACCATAGTATTGTAGAAAAACCCATGCTTACCCAATCTGCAGTTGCTATGCAAGGAAAACTTATTACAGCATGTGTACTTGTGTCAGAAAGCCTCTGATGGGTTTGAAATGTTAGCAAAGCAGAGGTCCCAAATGAAATCAAATCAGTGGGAAAGCTGTAAAATCAAGTTGGGGTTTTTAATCACATAACAGAAGAAGAAAAAAGTGACAACAATATGTTGTTTGGGTTCCCACCCCACCCAGTAGTTGAATTGACTGTAGTACTTCTACATGAAGCAAAGCTTATCCTTCTTTTTTTTTTTTTTTTTTTTTTTAGTTTTAATTCGGTGGTCTTTTTCCAGTCTTGGTTCTTTGTCACTTTAGGTTCTTCTCTACTGAATAGCTTTAAGGATTCTAAAGCTAACTTGTTTGTATTTAAACAGTGTTAATCAGGGTTTGTAGAAACATTTGCTTCTGGTGTTAAGCCAATGGATTCTCTAATCAAAAAGCCATAAATTAACCTAGGGTAGAAAGTTGTGATCACTCTTTCTTTTTTTTAATATAAGGCTACCTCTTGGCTAATGATACTCAGGGAGAGACTCCGCTAATACCTCCAGAAGTAATGGAATATTCCATTAAACATTCAACTGAGGTTGACATCAATACAACACTTCAGATTCTGGGATCTCCAGGAGAAAAGGCCTCTTCCATCCCAGGGTATAACAGAACTGATTCTGTAATTAGGTAAGGATGTGTCTTGTGCTATTCTGTATGTTAAATGTTTTTTCAGAGGAAAGAAGTGAGAATGCGAGTGGACTTAAGTGAATTTGAAAAGTAAAAAAGCAATATGTAAACACTGAGCGCTAGAAAAGAAATAAATAGCATTAAAGTAAGAGCAAATAATTTATAAGAACACTTTTATAAGAGACATATTAAGACAATGCTGTCAAAGAGATTAAGAGACAGAAAAGGTGAAGTGATTTTAATTTTTTTTCAGGGTAAAGAAAGTCAGGGTAAATACAGATGATATTTCAAGTCAATGTGAACTGGGGGAGGACTGAGAAGAAAAATGAGAGTAAGGCATCAAAACAGACAAAACTGTGTCAAGATGGGAAGGCTGAAATGAGCAGATCGATCTAGTAGTCTTAACAGAAGACAGGAGCCAAAGCCTTTGAAATAAGCAGAATTTTTTTTACCTCTAGTGAAAACCCATCTTTGATCTATTTGTTACTGAAAATCCTGAAAATTACTTAAATTACTAAGATGTTGGTAGATCATATTATCTTCGGATAATATACTATACATTCTATAATTCATTCAGCATGTATACAGCTTAAGCAAGCGCTTTCCAGAGCATCAGTGAGCTTGTCTACTTTGAACATGAGTTACTTGACAGTAGCAGTGAAATTGGTCCTCAGTGTGGGAGGAGTAATTGTCACTTAATGTACACATCACTGTTAGCCTATAAAAGGAGCAGGAGAGGGCATTTCCATTCTCTCTTTCCAGGAAGGCTGATGCCCACAAAGGACTCCTGAATTTGGATCCCCACGCTTCAGAAGATTACATTCCACTTTTCATTGACATGGGAGATTCTTTACACAAGATTAGTTGTCATGTACTTAACATTGTCTTATTGTGGAAGAGCCTAGAAAAAATGGATCTTCATTAGCAATGATGTGTTTAGAAGTTTGAATACTGCTCACCAATACTATTGGCAGCTTCAAGAAGTGACCACCAAGCAGGATTTCTTGATGCATTGTCTCAGTGGTGATGGGAATAAAATCAATTCTGAATAAGGAGAGATTTGAGGTGCTCTCAAAATAACTCTAAAACATCTTCAAGAAATAGATCACTGTCTGCTCCTAAATTCCTTGTGCTCTATCATGTTTCTACCAAATTTAATTGATACAGTAAAAAAACACTAATATTTAATGTAGTTTTACAGACTGACTGTATTAGTGCAATCACTTGGTGGTATGCTGTTTCAGACATTTCTCTCTTTTTCATTACTGCAGAGGAACAAACTGATCATTTCTGAATTCTTTAGTATGCATCACACTACAAAAGCTGCACAATTAGGACCCACTTTGGTCACTAAGCTTGATGGTGCAAGGAAGGGAGAATCAGTAGTTCAGAAAAGCTTTTCAAGCACTCTCAAGTACTAGTCCATTTGTCTTGATACGAAAATGCTTGTAAGGATTCTGTTGCAATAATTTTGATGTCAAAGATGATGATTTTGTTGCATATTCTGACTTTTTGGAGGACATTTGCCAGTCTATCCTCTAACTCATTGCATTGAAAGAAACAATGAATTCTGGTGGTTTTTACTTCATTAGAGTTGAACTACTTTGTGCTATCCTGTTCCTTTTGTTGTATTTCATGACAAATGAAAGTGTTTTGTAGCTGTATTGCTTCTCCAAAAACTCCCTCGGCATCCTTGTATTTTGACTCTACAGGTTGCTATCTGCTATTTTAAGAGTGTCAGAAGTAGAATCTAGAGCAATAAGGGCAAATCTCACACACCTCCTGAGCCCCCAGATGGGCAAAGATATTGTATGGTTCCTCAAACGTTGGGCAAAGACTTACCTCCTAGTAGATGAAAAGCTGTATGACCAGGTAAGGATATAATTTCTGTGAATTAATTGGTGAGTATCAGCACTAATATTATCCTGTGAATGCAGATGCCAGTATTGCTATTTTAAAGTCAAATGATAAAGCATTTTAATGTTAAATGGGTTGTTTTGTTGGTTTTCTGGAATTTGTTTGAAAGTTTATGTTTTCTTCAGTATTTTTTTAATTAGAAATACAAGTTGGCAGGGGACCCTTCTTGCACATTTTGGTGCAAATGTGATTTATTTTTTTGAATTAACTTTTTTTTTTACAATTTTATTTTTTGTAGCCATTGCCATAGCAGAATAGCATAGTGCACTCTCAGGCTGCATAGTGGGTGAAACTCACTGATTACAGCAGTTTTATAAGCTACTGCTCCCTATGCATCAGACCTTACAGTTCATCTCTAATACAGGGGTTGCCCTTCATGGATGATTTAGTGAATAACCAAGTCATGATTCTGAATTAGATATTTAACAGCACCACACGGTAGTATACATTAGCTAATGTCATGCTACTTTCTCTCCTCTCCCCCTTCTCATTGTATAAATCATGATTTCAATGGTGCGTTACCAACTTCTTATCATGTTTGGACAGCGCTAATCATGATTAGACCTTGATCCTGATCTTGCTTATCAAACTAACTGTAATTCAGCTATCTGACAGAGGCCACTCATCCTGAGGAGATCCTGTTGGGCTCTAACTTTCAAGAAGGAAGCCGCCTCCTCCTCTTTATTTCCACTATTGAAGCAACTAAGAATACTAACGCTTCTGGAGGCCACTCCTTAACAAAAATATGCATACCATAGACTTGTAAATGTTTGGAATCATATTGTTCAGCTTGTACTTACATGAGAGCTAAGAATTTGTAAAGGTATCAGTTGGGACAGAATTGGAGAGCATGTAAGGAGAAGATCCACATGAAAAGCAATGTGAAGAAACAGAGTATATAGGAAATGCACATGTATAGTTTGTGTTGACATGTGAAAGTGATTGAAACCCTCTTTAAACCTTAACTCGGTCATGTATATGTCATGAATTTGAAAGTTAGAAATGTTAGTGGCTTGCTGACAGGAAGCCCCTGCAGAATTATTACGAAATCCTTCCATTTCATTTCTAAGAAGCTTTTTTTAAAGACAGGCAAACAGGAAATTTCAAGGAAGCATAGATTAATGTGCCAGGACCAGAATGTGACATCTTTCCTAAAAGATGTGTAGACTGAAGGAACCTGCAGAAAGTAGATGCAAAAAAATGGTGATGAAAATTAAGGGGTTTTTACACAATTCAAACTAGGTCAGCAGCTAGATTTATTTCTAGTATTTTTCTTATCACTGAATTTTGAGGAATTTTGTAATAAATTCATGGAAATACTTTTGGGAAATGATTTATGGGGATCTTTGAACTTTAGAAATTTCATTGGCATTCACTAGGCATACTCAAACCTGATTTTGTAATGAGGTTGCAACTACTCTTTGTTTTAGGTGTTGTGCTTAAAATTGCAAGATAAATTTGGCAAAGACTTTTCTATTACAGATAATCTTTGCCTTTGTTTATGTACCATTTGTGTATTTTAAGAAAGGAAGAAGTGACAGCCTGAAAAGAATTTGCTGACAATGATTGCCATACACTTTGGGGTTCTGGCTTCTGTAAAACTCACTCATTTTAATGCTTTTCTTATAGATAAGTCTGCCATTTAGTACAGCATTTGGTGCTGATACAGAGGGTTCCCAGTGGATTGTGGGTTACCTTTTAGAAAAAGTGATCAGTAACCTGGCAGTGTGGAGTTCAGAGCAGGACCTTGCAAATGATACTGTACAACTGCTAGTAACATTAGTGGAAAGGAGAGAGCGGTAAGTTGCTATACCTCTGGAAGTCAAAAAATTTCTTTTGCTTCCTTTAAATTTTTTTGGCCAAAGTAATCCAGGCATAGGGCACTTCATATTCATGTCTCTGTACGTCAAATTACTTTAGTAACATACTATAAATGAAAACAAAATTGTCTGACAAAGTGAGTGAGACCTGTATTTCACCAAACGTAACCGAATTTTCATTGTTGCTTAGAAGTGCACTCTCCTTCCCTTATCTTTTGCTTCACTCTTGAATGGTGAGACAGGAAAACTCTACTGGTCTCTACTCTTATTGCAAGGATCTTTGCATTATTGCATTTTTGTTGGAACAAGTTCTTCTGGATTAAGAGTTCGGATACTGGCTAAGCCAGTATAAAATGTGGTTTATAAATGTATTTAAAAAAAAAAAAAAAATTCAATCCAGGATTTGGCAGATTCAGACAAATTTCATTTTTCTTCAGTATTAAAAACCGTGAAGCAGGAAATTCTGGAATATTTCACTTTTGTGAATTGACATGCAATTATACATGCAATCGCACATTCACAGTCTGCTGAAAGACTGTTCTGAAGTTTGAGGATTTAAATGCTTGAGGAATTTTCTCTTTTAAAAAAATTAAAACACACAGAAGCTAATTTTGGAATAAACTGCTTATTTTATCATGACATAATGAGACTAAGCTTTTAATCCATGCAATATGTCCATTAACTCTGTGTGTGTATGTGTGTAAAACTAAAGCACTTCCCTGCTTTTCTCCTGTATGAATTGAGCTATTTTCAGTGTGTACTTTAGAAATTTTAGGGGTGAGTCATTAATAAGATTAAAGTCAAAAGGCAACTTAGCCTTAGAATAAAGGAATTTACAATAATCTTCTGACAACTGCTAGCAACCTGATGTGTTCTGTTCATACAATTTTGTGATGTCTTTTTTAATTAAACTGTGTTTCCCTCTTTTAGGGCAAACTTAGTTATTCAGTGTGAAAACTGGTGGAATTTAGCTAAACAATTTGCAAGGAGAAGCCCACCTCTTCACTATTTGTCCAGTTCTGTGCAGAGAACACTAATGAAAGCTTTAGTTTTAGGAGGTTTTGCTCATATGGATACAGAAACAAAACAACAATACTGGACAGAGGTAAGCTACTTCGATGCTTCCGTTGCCTCCATTTTAGCAAGTAGTACAAATAGGTTAGTTTAGGGAGTTTGATGGTGCCACAAAATCAACTCGTATAGAATCTTTTGATTTTGAACACCTAACATGGATCGTTTTTTTAAATTACTCTCTCTTTGAATGTCACAAGTTGCATGGCACCCATAAGCTGCCAAAAATTGTATCTAAAAAAACCTGAAGAGAAACAACTAATAATCACTTGGAGGGTTTGTCAAGCAGCCAGTATAGCAGTACACTTGATAGAAGCTGTTATAAAAGGTTAAGAATTTCCTTTGGGACTGTGTCCTTGCTTCCTTTCAATTTGGCAGTGTTGTGAATTATTCAGTTGTTCACTTGATAATGACAGTTAGTAAAAAGCTGATGTGGAACGTTAATGAAGAGCCTTGACCAGCTTTTTGTGCGCTGGCTCTGTTAAAGCTCAAATATTTAACTCCAGAAAGGTTGGTGCTAGAAAGCAGCTGAAATACGATCAGGAAGCACTGCATGAGATTGTAAAGCATTGGCCTTCTGAGAGAAACTTGCTTTTATTAGCAAAACTATGAAATTAGTGATTGAAAGTAAGACTGTAATGCACAGGAAGTAATAGGGGAAAACAGATGTTTTTATGGAAGTTTCTAAACACATCTGATTACAAAAGAGATTGCTCTATCGAGAATCATAATATGACAAAGGTAATTGTGAACATGAATCTTATTTAATGCTTTAATTGGTGAACTATAACAATTTTTTTTCCCCTAATACTGAATGTGGGAGAGAATCAAATACTGTGAGCCAGGGAAAGTCATTGTCACTTGTTTAAACATTACAAAATAACCTAAAATATTTATGGAGGTGCTTATTTTGAAACCAGCCTGCAGGTGATGATAAGAATAATGAGAATCACTTCAGCTTACGTTAATGTGACAGATAATAAAATAATTGAGCCGTTGGAAACTGGAAGTGATTGATTCTTGTACTGCCATGACAAAAGCAACCCATGAGCTTGCCAAATTTATTTAAATCTCACATCTTGTATAATAGTATGCTTATCTTAATGTCACTTTTCTAAAAAAAAAAAATTCCAGGTTCTTCAGCCGCTTCAGCAGAGATTCTTGAATGTGATAAACCAAGAAAACTTTCAGCAGATCTGCCAGGAGGAGGAAGTGAAACAAGAAATCACTGCTACATTAGAAGCACTCTGTGGCATTGCTGAGGCTACTCAGATTGATAACGTAGCAATTCTCTTCAATTTCCTAATGGACTTCCTTAATAATTGCATTGGATTAATGGAAGTATACAAAAACACACCAGAGACTGTTAATCTCATAATAGAAGTCTTTGTTGAAGTTGCACATAAACAAATTTGCTACCTTGGAGAGGTAAATAGAACCAGAAGGGAAGTGTGGGGGGGTGTTTGTGCGCGTGCACATATGTATGCAGTGCTATTCCTTAAAATTTAGACTGTATAGAGAAAGAAACGCTATATGATCTTATCACATCTGTTAGAGGAATACCTTTGTTTGAAATCATACTCACAGAAATTAAAAGCAAGACATCTAGACTGTTCTTAGACCCATTAACCACAATTCATCACTAGTCTAACTCTGTGCATGGGTGGTAAAAGAGGGCAAACGCTGCTGAGTCCTTTTTTTAACCATACCAAATTTTTCTGAGTGTTAATCTAGGGAAATTGCAGCACTGTTTCATGTGACAAATACATACCATAGAGACACTGCCTGGGTCCTAAACAAGGCATTAATAGATACCAAGAAGTTAACAGGTAAAATGAGTCAGCGCCATCTACTTAGGTCTTTGAACAGTTGGCTGATTTTTGCTTTTGCATCTAAGAGTTCCTGTCTGGACTAAATTGGGTATGCACAGTGTATTGTGGCTCTAAACTTCAATAGCTGAAGTGAGTCCCCAAGGGATTTTGCTGCTAATCTAATGAGATGTCTGCCTGTCCCAAGACACTCTTGTCTTGTTGTTTGTTTTTTGTTAAGACTGAGGAATTTCTAAAAGTCACGTTCTGCTATTTCAATCAGTATATGCCTGTGAGTGTTCTTCTTGTTTAAGGTGGCTGTTTCCTTGACGATTTTGTGTGCAGTTGTTACAAAAAGTGGTTATATGACTTACATTAAAATCTTGAGATACCATCAACCAAGTAATGACATCTTAAAACAAAGCGTGTCGCTTAGCATAGGAAAGTTTTCTTATTATCTATCTAACATCGTTTTATAGGCCAAAGCCATGAACTTGTATGAGGCCTGCCTAACTCTGCTCCAGGTGTATTCCAAGAATAATCTAGGTCGACAACGGATAGATGTTACAGCAGAGGAAGACCAGTACCAGGATCTCCTCCTTATTATGGAGCTTCTCACTAACCTTCTATCAAAAGAATTCATAGATTTCAGTGATACAGGTAGGAAGAAATTGATAATTGCTGAATCATAACTTGTGTTCTAAACCATAAAAACTATCATGGGGCATATGTTCAATCCAGGTAAAGTGAAAACTGAAGTTTAGGCTTGATTAGATCAGGATGTGGAAATTATTATTTAATGCAGCAGTAGCAAAGGAAGGACTTTTCACAACAATCTAGCATCTGAAATTATTATTGCTCTTGTGAAATAAATAGAGCATAGATGAAACAGCTTGGACTCTGAATGTTGCAAGTCTGAACATGTAGGGACAGCAGTTTTATAGCAAAAAAATCCATAGAGAAGTTGGAATAGTAAATTACCACAAGATGGTTTATCTTCTTAGTACAAGATCCAACTTCTGTGAAATGCAGACATCATTAAAATGCCCTCCTGTTTGAGGGTTTGCTGTATTCCTCATTCACAGAACATGCTTTATGGTATATGGGTGTAGTTAAGGGCTCTCTTTTGTGTCCCAGCTTGTTACTTTGTTCCTTATATTTGCCACTTAAAATTGTGGTAGTCCTGCATACAGTCTGGCAGTGCTAGCTTAGCTGTGCTGAGCTGCTTTTCAATAAGCTGAAACACATTTGCATGATTTGGATATTACCATGTCCAATACAGTTTGCACAGAAAACGTGCTCGGTAACAAACTGCATCTGCTTAGGTTGTTTTGCTGGTGTTTGTTGCTTTTCTGAGGTACATCTTGAAAAGAGAACCTTCTGCTCTGAAATTCGGTGCATCAGTCTATAGGTTTTTGTCATGCGTGCAGAACATAAATACAGAACAAGATTTAGATTTTGTCCATTGAACAGACAACTCAATGCCATGTAATGTATTCTCTTTGAGGTCAGACTTTGGATGTTAGTGGCATGGAAAACACTGTAAAATACTTACCGTGAAATTAAGGAATGTGATTACTACCTAAATGTAATGCACAGAGATCACATGTATTGAAAGTTGTCTGCTTACTGTTGCTGACTCAATCCAGGAAATAAAAAAAGAAAGGTCACTGCTAGCTGGTGGAAAATATAGGTCTTACCTACCTCTAACTGGGGAAAACTTGACAACATCCAAATTACAGATTTTTCTGCATTAACTTTCCCATTTTTTTTTCTCCTTGTGTTTATAAAATATGTATAGACATATGTAAGTATATAATATATACAATATAAAAATGCAGTACTTTTTTTGCTGACTATCTATTTGTGTGCAGGCATGAAGAAGCTATCACTAGAAACAAATGCAATGTTCTGTAATGGAAGGGAGACCTCAAAGTATCTGAAGTGTTCTGTTCTAGCATGCCATCTGGTACACGTGATTATGAAATGCTTAGTCCTAATGAATATAAATATAGAGTGATGCAGCAGCCTCCACTCTCTAAGTTTCTATTTTAATACAGTGCCTCATGTTTTTGTTTGGGGAGAGGGGGAATAGTACTATTTTTTAAAACATCTTTATTCTAAAGAAATGGGTCTCTGCTGTCAGTACGTTTAATCCTCCGTTTAGACAAAACATTTTTTGGTCTCTTCAACAGATGAAGTGTTTAGAGGACATGAGCCTGGACAAGCTACGAATCGATCTGTATCAGCAGCAGATGTTGTTTTATATGGGGTTAATCTAGTTCTGCCTCTAATGTCCCAGGATCTGTTGAAGGTAAGTATATTTTTGTACTGCTAGAATATGAAAGCTTTACAGTAATGAATTCCCAGAATTTATTCCTATATGCATTCCACCTCTGTAAGTTGAGTTTTCTAGGCTTTTAAAAATTTAAATAACTGTTCCATAGTTCTAGACACTGTTTGAAAAGAAATATGGCAAGCTGAGAAAACGTTTCTTTGAAGGGCCAAACAAAACTTCATTCTTCTGAAAGTGAGTCTAGGCAGGTCAACAGTTAGCCAAACCTGAAATGTGCCTCATGATATCCATTTTCTGATAGTGTCAGAAATGTGATAGGAGGCATAAACAGTGATATTAGAAAGAAAAAAGGAAAAAAAAAATCAGTGAGCAATTAGTCATTTTAGTTATTTTCACAATACAGCTGGGTTTTGTATGATGGACATCAGCAGCTTGTCAGTAGAACAGTAAAAATGGAATGGCAGTGTTTCATTGGGTTGCACTGGGTTAGTGTTTTACTTCGAATCGGGGGAACACTTCTGAAGTGTCTCTCAGTTGTGCCCTCTTAAGATGCTTTCTTATCTGGTAGCACTTGCTTTCTAGCGTGAAAGCTACGTCCATTTTAGATGAAGCTGAGGCAAAGGATGTACCCTTGGAGCCCCTCTGTGCTTCAAGTTCTCGTGAGATTTTTGCCCTGCAGGACTAGGCTTAATCATATCTGAAGTAAGACTCCTTGAATTTGTATAGAGCAGATACCAGACTTCCACCATCAATTGTGTAGCTTTAGCAATCTTTGGGTTTTTTTGCTAATAAAGTTGTAGCCATTCTAATGACTGAAGCTGTGTACTAAATTGTCTTTTCTTCTTGAGTGGAAGGCATCAGTCCCATCTCTTTATACAGATTAAAATTATGTCAGAATAGAGTTATGTGATTGATTCTAAAATTACCATGTTTTTATTTTGACAGTTTCCATCCCTGTGTAATCAATATTACAAATTAATCACTTTCATCTGTGAGATATTCCCTGAGAAGATTCCACAACTTCCAGAGGACCTCTTTAAAAGCCTAATGTACTCACTGGAGTTAGGGATGTCATCGTATCCTTTGTAGAGGGAGTGTTAAAAATCTCATCTGAATTTTATATGGACATGTTAAAAATCTGATTTGGTTTTTTTTTCTTTGCGTTTTTTTCCTCTTCTATCAATATCTGTATCTACAATTATATATTGGTAATTGACTCTTACTCTCTGCTCTCTGGTGATTGAGTTTCACTGTAGCGTCTATTGAAATTCTAGTATTAGTTCAATTGCCCCTGACTTGTGTTGCTTGAATGCAGCCTTTAAGTGGTTTAGCATGTAAGTTTTTTCTGGCAGCCATTCCTACCTCCTCCATTACTTCATTTCAGAGTGTGTAACTTCATAAGCCTTCAGCTGGTATCCCAAAGCCATTCCTGAATTAGTTTCTCAGCTGGTAATACAAAACATTGCTGCTGTTCTACTGGGCTGGCTCCAGAGCATTTCCTGTCAGGGTGCCAATGGGCTCTCCCTCTCATAATGGGAGTACCATTTTCACTAATCTGTGGCACGTGTCAGAAACAGATGAGCTTGACCATAAGGGACTCTTTCTGAAAATGTTATGTCAGAGAGGGTTATGTTACCTTAGAGCATGTAGCTAATAAAAGGAGGCAACAAAGTTGGAATTCCTTGCTTCCCCTTTTTCTTATTTATTATATTAACAGCTTCATAGTAAAAAGAAATCTTGGAACATACAAGCATTTAAAATATCTTCTAGGGACACAGCTGGGAAGTTTCACCACAATTTAATTGAAATCTGCCTTTGATTCTTTAATGCCTGTTATCAGAATGAGTTCAGAGGTTTGCCAGCTCTGTCTGGAGGCTGTAACGCCGTTAGCGGAACAATGTGCAAAAGCACAAGAAACAGATTCAACCCTTTTTCTAGCAACAAGGCACTTTCTTAAGGTAAGGCATCTGCGTTTTGTGTACTTTTTTTGCACGCAGGTAGAGTCAAGGGGACAAACAGTAATCATATCTGACTGGGTTAGTCAGGGTCACACATGTAGTAAGAAACAGCCTGTTACCTAGAAATCTGTCTGTTTTAAGAAGAGAGCATGAAAGACTGCAGACATTGGACTAGAGTACAAATGAGGACGGAGGTGTAAAGGGAGCAATTTACTTACTGCCTATCAACGAAAGACCTGAGCCTCTCAGAATGCAGTTTGCATTTTATCCATGCTCTACACACGAGCTCTAGAATGAACCTTATTCATCAATTTTAGCAGTTACGTTTACTGTACAAGCTATGAAATAGAAAGCTTCCAGAGTTGTGTGAACTGGAGGCTAGTTAGTGCTCTTTTTTTTTCTGCCTCTTGTTTTAGTTTAGTTGGGAACTAGAAAGAAAATGCTGTCATACATTCAATGTATCCAAGGAATTACGCTGTTTCTTAATCCAGTATAATATTTAGTACTTTCCTTTTAGGACCACCCCATCGAATTTTGGAGTGACCTGGTAGCAACCAGGTTCCTGCTAGCTGAAAAGAAAGTAATTGTGGCATTTGCGTGCTTGTCTTCTTATTTTGTAGAGGCTTCAGTTTTCCTTAAGACATCTTTTCTTACAAAACTGACATTCTAGCTTCTGGGGATTGCTCGTTAAGAGCGTACGTCAGCCAAACTGAGAGAATGCAAAACACCTTAAATGATACTGTGTTTATATTTCTTCTAAGTTAACATAGTTTTCTGCCTTTTGTCTAAATTTCCACTTAAAATTATAATACCATTCTTATTAATCTGTTCCCTGTTTGGCTTTCTGTGAGCTGTAGGAGTCTCCAAAAGTTGAGGAAAATGCTCCCTGTTTCATTCTGAAAGAGCAAAGGCTTTTTTCATTATTTCTCTGGCATATCTGCAACCTTTGAAAAAAAAAGTACAAGAGATGCCATTTCTCTCTGGAGAACACATGGATCAACTACAGGTTTCAGTTTTGAGATGTGAATTTGTGCTATTAAGCCAAGAGTCAACTTCTAAAAGAACTTGGCTTTCCAACTACTGGTACCTACATTAAAACAAACAAAAAAAACAAAGCAATAAACCATGGATGTTTGTAAATATATGTTCATTATTACTATTAGAAGTGAAGATGAGGTTCAGCAGCAAATGTCAGTAGACAGTTAAGTTTACGCTTCCATAACTACTTCTGGTTTGTGGTTTCAGATGGTCTTTGATATGCTGGTACTTCAGAAGCACAATACAGAAATGACAACTGCAGCGGGTGAAGCTTTCTACACGTTAGTGTGTTTGCATCAGGTATGATATTCAGACACTTACACCCTGAATTGCCATCATTTGTTAAAGTTAGGTACTGCGTCTGGCAAATCATAGATTCGTTCAGGTTGAGAGGGACCCTCAGGAGGTCTGTAGTCTAACCCCTTGCTCAAAGTGGGCCCAACACTGAATTCAGATCAGGTTGCTCAGGACTTTTTCCAGCTGTGTCTTGAAAACCTCCAAGATGGACATTCTGAAGCCTCTCTAAGCAGCCTGTTGAATGCTTTATTATCCTTATAATTTATGTGCTTTCAGCACCTGCCAGTCAGGCATGGTGGCCTACCACTGGACTCATTCAAGTTCATCAGTATCCTCCTTGTGTTAAGAAGTCAAAAACTGGACACAGTATTCCACGTCTAGTCTAATGAGCGCTGTGTAAAGACAAATAATAAATACAGCCCAGTACACTGCTAGCGTTCATTCCTGACAAGGCACACTGCTGACTTGCTTAGCCTGCTGTCCATCAGCCAGGACCTTCAGGTCCCTTATTCAGCAGAACTGCTCCCTAGCCTGTTGGTTCCCAGTCTGTATAGTTGCAGGGGGGTTAGTCTGTGTCAGCTGCAGGACTTTGCATTTGTCCTTGCTCAGTTTCATGAAGTTCCTGTCAGTTCGTTCCTCCAACCTGACTCAGGTGTCTATGAGTGTCAGTCCTGCCTTTGAATGTACTGGCTGTACTCCCCAGTTTGGTTTCATCCACAGACTTTAGGAGAGTGCGTTTCCTCTCCTCCTATAGGTCACTGACTAAAATATTTAATGGGGTAAGGCCCATATGAGAGCTCCCAGTGCCACTTATAACCAACTTCTAGCTGGAATATGAGCCACTAACCACAGTCCTTTAGAGGCTGATGATACAGGTGTGCTTTCACCCATGTAGTTCACCCATCTAGACAATAAAATCCCAGCTTGGTTATAAGGATGCTGTGGAAGACTGCTAAAGACTTGCTAACATCACTCATCCACACAGGTAGTCATTTCATCACAGAAGGGTCAGGTTGGTAAAGCATGATCTACCTTTGGTAAATCCATGCTGGCTGTTCTCAATCCCTTTGTCTTTCACATTACCCAGAGAGAGCTTCCAGAAGTATTTGCTTCATGATTTTCCTAGTTGTTCAAAGAAACCTTGTAAGGACATGAGCCAGCTTTCTGAACCCTTAGATGGATTCTGTCAAGTCTCATGAGCTTGTATGCATCAAGATTTCTCAAGAGATCCTTGAGTTGATCTTTACTACTGGTAGTTCCTTTACTCCTTGAACCTTGTAAAGGTCTGGGAAAACCTGTCAGTGAAGCCCAAAGCAAAGAAAGCATTGATTATTTCAGCCTTGTCTTTCATCTGTTATCATTAAATCACCTGCTTTTGTTGTCACTGATGTCCCTTGACAAACTAAGGTTTAGCCTAACTTTGACTTTCTGTCGTCGTTTTTGTCCAGACAATGTTTCTGTTTCCCTCCTTTGTAGCTGTCCCTGCTTCTATCTCCTGAATGTGTGCTCCTTGCACTGGAGTTCAGTCATGAACTCCCTGCTTAGTGAGTCAATGTCCTGACATGTTTATATTGTTTTCCTCAGCATCTGGACAGGCCACTCTTGTGCTTGGGAGAGGTTGTCCTTAATGACCTGTCATCTCTCCTGAGCCCCTTTCATCTGCAGAACTCTCTCCCACAGGATCCCACCCACCAGTCTCCTGAATAAGCTGAAGTCTGTTCTCATGATTTCCAGGGTCTGTACTTGGCTGCCCTCTTTCCTTGCTCTTCTAAGGATCCTGAGCTTCACTCTTCCATGATCACTGTAGCCAAGGTTAACATTAATTACCATATCCCTGACCAGGTCTCCCTAGCTGTGAGTACACCCAGAGTCACCTCTGGGTGGCCCATCTGGCAAGTGTCAGGGAGATAATCTTTCATAAGTCTGATCTGGAAACTTCCTCAAGTTGTTTGAGGGTGACTTAGTCCACCTACCCTGTTTTGGTGATTTGTTACAAGCTCCCACCGTGATGTCATTTTTACTGCCTCTCCCCTGACAGTGACCCATAAGCATTCAACTAGATCGTTGCCCAGTTCACAGAAAAGCATCCTTAATTTGAGCTGCCCTTTCATATTCTATAAATGGCAGTCTTCTGTCATCTTCTTCCCTAAAGAGCCTCTGTCTGTCCATCCAGAGCTCTGCAGTCATGTCACCTGTCTCACCACATGGCAGTGCCTGAATTGATGTTGCAGCTCTGCATCTGCACATGGAGCTCCAGCTCTTCCTGTTTGTTTCCAAAGCTGAATGCATTTCTGCACAGACATTTGAGGATGGGCTCCTTTCAACCCATTTCATCCTTCCTGATGACCACTCTTAAACAGCATTGGAACAGGCTGCCCAGGGAAGTGATTGACTCACCATCCCTGGCTGTGCTTAAAAGTCATGTAGGTATGGTGCTTAGGGGCATGGTTTAGCAGTGGACATGTAGAGTAGGGTTAATGGTTGGACTTTTATCATCTAGAAGGTCTTTTCCAACCTAGATGATTCTATGATTGTAAACCCATCACATTTCCTTGCACTCTTGCTACTCTTGTCTCTGTCTCCTCACTTATCTACAAACTATAACCACCATCCCCCAGTGCGCCATTTAAAGCCCTTCCTGACAGGTTGGTAAGCCTTCAGCAAAGATGTTCCTGAGACCCTTTGTCCTATGGATTCTCTCTCTTGTTAGCGGCCCTCATCCCTGAAATGGTCACTCATGATTATGTAAGACAAAAATACCCTGTGGCACCAGCCACAGATGGAAACTTCATGTCGTGTCTACCCCCACCCAAGCCCTTCACCAGCAAAACTGAGGGGACTGCCATTCTGGCTCCTGTGTCCATCACCCTTGCTCCTAGAGCTCAGTAGTCAACTGAATTTGCTCTAGGTGCTCCTTGGCAGTGTCCTTTTAGTCATGTTTAACATGTTTCTTTGTCTTCTGTTTCTGTCCACGGAAGCGTAAGTGGGAAAGTCTCAGGAAGGAATCTCAGCTCTCTGAGGGAAGGGAATCTAGAGAAAGGAAGACCTGTGGGAGGAGGTGGTTGCTACGGCATGCCAAACGTGGGGCAAGCGTGAGGAAAGAGAATCCAGTTTGCAGGAACAAGCCTGTGCTAAATAAGAGCCAGAAGACACTTTGAAGGTTGCGCCGTGAAGTTTTCTTCTTACTCTGCACTGCAAAGCGTTCAGCGAACTCTAAAGGTTGCTTTAGCCTTACTGAAAAACCTGGTCTGATGGAAGGGCTTGACCTGCTTTACAGGCAGGTGAAAGGCTGCAGGTCCATAGCTGCTCCTGGCAGCCTAGTCAGTGAAACTGTGTAACAGGTGGAGAGGTACTGGTAGTTTTCCGTCACAGCCTTGATTCTGGATTTTGTCCTGATGAGAAAAATTATATATATATTATATGTTTTGTTTTGGGTTGTTTTTTTAAGTTAATAGGATTCTTGTTTATTTTCCAGGCTGAATACTCAGAGCTAGTTGAAACATTGTTATCAACTCAGCAAGATCCAGTAATCTACCAGCGGTTAGCAGATGCCTTCAACAAGCTTACTGCAAGCAGCACTCCTCCTACACTGGACCGTAAGCAGAAGATGGCCTTCCTAAAGAGCCTAGAAGAATTTATGGCAAATGTTGGTGGACTTCTCTGTGTAAAATAAACAACAAAACTCTATGCCTAACTTAGACCCTTTCTGCAAAATGCACTGAGAAATGCTGACTAAATCTTGTACCTGTCTCTGGGCTCTTTGCAGCCATCTCAGATTCTAGAGAGCCTGGAAGTTTGAACATAACACAATGGGACAGGAGAGGTCAGCTTTGAAACAGCTTCTGCTATTATGTGTTAGCTGCAATCCGTCATACTTGTGTGTGGGAGAGAATGAACAGAAAATCTCAATTTCACTTTTTTCCATATATGTGCAAACAGATATGGGCACAATGAAAAATAAATGCAGTGCCTTTCCCCCCCGCACTGGTTTAAAATAAGAGTGGCCAGGTAAACGTATAGATTTCTCTTCTACCCAAAATCATGTTAGTGTGATGCAGATACATATAAAGCTTTAAACAGTTTAGCTGATTTTAAGCTTTATTTTTCCTCTCTTAAAGTTTGAGTTTGTGTTCCAATGGGGAAGAAAAACCAAATGGTGTTTTGACTTGTGTTTAGTTCTGTTTTTCTACATCAACCTGACATGCAGGTTTTTACATTATGTTCTGCTGCCTAAAGTTTTGGGGGGGAAAAAAAAAAGGTGTATATTTTTGTTCCCCTAAAATGAACTTTAGGATCTGTAGCCATTTCATTGCCTTAATTTAAAAGTTAAAAAAAAAAAAACAAAACAAACAAAAAAAAAAAGCTCATATACTTTAGATAAGAAATTTAAGGCAAGAATTGACTCTTCAGAGTTTGTTTAGGATGTTGGCATTAGGCTGCTGTGTACCTGTTGCAGCCCTTCATGTTGACGTGTCATTTTGGAATGAGTGTCTAATGCAAGGTTCATGTGTAGTTTTACTTTCAGTATCTGTTTTGATTCTTAGCCAGGTTGCACGCAGCTGCAATGTATTTCTACACTGAACTGTTTGCTTAAGCAATAACAACTCAAAAGGTGTAAATTACTGGCAAACTTTTTTAGTTGGGGCATTAGCTGAAACAATTATGCTAGAAAAGGAGCGTCAAACCCCTTTAGTCAAGGGCCAGATTTGTTTGACTTGGCAGAAAGGTAATTGGGATGTGTAATGCTATGGGGGATTTTGGGGTTTGCTGAATCTAGCTCCACTTTTGCAGAGCCCTCCCAGCTGCTCTGCTCTTGCTCTTTTTTTTTTTTTTTTTTTATATCAGCACTTTAGCTATTATGACAGCATAATATAGTGCCCTGAGTGTAGTGGACCAACAAAGGGAGAAGCAGCACACCAGTACAAAAGCAAGGCCTGCTTTGTCTCCAGAGAAAGCCAGAGAAAACTGAAGCAAACACAAATGCTGCATATCTGGTAAAATTGATTTTTGTGGAAATACATGGAGGCAGAAGTGGGCCCTTTTGTTTAAGACCTCTGCTAGATTATGCTGTTGAATATTTAAATTTTATATAAAATGTACAGTATACACCTTTACATGGCTATATATAGCATCAAGTTTGCAACTCTGTGCCATTCTTCAGCTATTCATCTCAAAATTAGTCACAATAGCCAGAATTTTTAAAAGACACAAATCTGTAATACTGTGCTATGAGTGATCTAAGGCTTTTTGTATTTTTTAGTTAAATCCAGAACTGTCTCAAGCGTGGATCCGCAGGGCCAAAAATGCCATCTTGTCATTATACTTTTCTCTTTTAATTTATGTGAAAACTGGGCTAGGGCAGATTTACGCATTAAAAAGTGACCATAAAACTTGTTAGATAATATACCTTCCCAGACAGTATTTTATTTCTAAGACAATTTGTGTCGTATTTTAGAACAGAGGTGTTGCTATAATTTTTTTTTTCTTGAAACTCTAATGTGTTTCTTTAAAAGTTTTCTTGACTGTGCACTTGCACAGAAGATGATGATCCTGGCAGATCCTTCTCTTTTTAAACTGCTCTGATAGCTGAATTTTTTTATTTTTTTTTTAATTTGTCTGGGTTTGGCTATGTTTTTGAAAGTGCTTCTGGAGTTTCTCTTGAGTTTATACATTGGATAGGGTAGCAGTTCTGAAACCTCAGTTCTTTTAGATGAGTGTCAATAAAGCCTGGGAACATAAATGGCAGTAGGAGCTGCTAGTTTGTCATCATGGGCTCGATGTCAAATACCTAGCCCAAAGTCTTCAGAGAGATCATAGCAAATGCCTTCAATTTTTTTTGATCTGACTGAATAACTGATGTACTCTGACATCATTTCTTTTATAACCAGCTCAGTTATTATCTTTTTATTTAAATGCTAAAGCTGGCTCACTGCTTAAAAAAATGTTACCTTGAATCCTCTTGCATATTGTGATTGATGACCGGGAGCACAAATTGATATAGTTTTCAGGACAAAGTACTGTGCATACCCATTACTTTTCTTGTCAGGCCCATTGTGTTGTAACGAGCAGAGGCACCCAGCATCTTTGGACTATCAAGACTTTCTGAAGTATGAACGTTTCCTTTCAAAGACTGGTTTTGAAGGTTGCCTAAAACTTTCCTTTGCCCTTCATTTAAAATTAATATTATATGTTTAAGGGAAAGTGTCCTACTAAGGTTGTTTTTGTAATTCTCCTGCTTGATGTTATGCTAGACAACATTCTTCCTTTCTTGTTTCTTAACTTTTCTTCCACTCTTGCATATTCAACAGGGATCTTTCCATGCCATTTTATGTTTCTTTTAGAACAAATGGTAAGATGTCAGTGCTTAGCAACATCTGTGAAATTGTTGCAAAAGGTTCTGGGAATAAGTTTTATTAATTCATACTCCTGCTGGCTAGGTGGCTGCTTCTGCATAAACTATTTGGCTTCTATATCCCTTGCAAAGAAGAAAAAGGAAAAAAGAAAGAAAAAAAAAAAAAGAAAAAATCTTTAGTGATCTACACGTCCCGTTGCTGCAAATCTTGATGCAAAAGCTTGTTCAAGTCCATTGGAAAGACTTAAAGACCATTTTTAGTGAACACAGAGAGTTGGCTCCACGTAAGCGTTCTGAAAGTTTTATAGCATCACTGCATTGATTTTCCGTTCACTGTGCAAAGCGAATAATGGTTCTGCAAAGGCACCTGGGTTTTGAAGGGGGGGGTTAAAAAAGGCAACTCAAACTGAATTATAAATGCTGCATGATATAATTGTAACAAATATATCTGTTGAGGCTTTTTGCTAAAACAGACTATTGCTCCAGTGTTTTCATTCCAAGACTAGAAATCAAGTAGCTTCTTTCCCATTTTGCCAGCTCCTTCCCCATTCTAATAGCTTGTTCTAATGCTGGCATAGTAATTTTCTGTTGTTCAAGCTATAGTTTTCGATGCTGGCAAGCATGACTATCTAGTTGGATCATGAAATTCAAGACCTTCTCAAAAGCACAGATACACACGGACAGGGAGAAGTGGACTTCTACTACATGAAACTTCCACTTTCACGTGCATTTATGCCTTAATTGTCTTCACTGAACTACCACCGGAACCTGCTCCATATTGCCCAGCGGTTTGTGTTTCACTCTTCGGTGACAAAGGGCTCATCACTTTCCTCAGGAATGAGAAACTTGTTTTCTCAGCGTGTCCAAATCCTACTAATTGAAAGAGAAGGGTTTGAATCGGTCATCTCTTTGATAGTGTGTAGCACTCACTAAAGCCCCAGTGTTTACCTGGGTAAATCCCTTCATGTCTAAGCCATGTAGTTTTAGAAAATAAGCTTGCACAGAGCAGTCAGTCGTCCAGTTAAAATCTAATTCTTTAAAAGGTAAAGCGAACTCTAATTTGTGATCTCTAAAACTGTTCAAAAATACAAATCGCAGCATTTCTCTCGTAAAACACTTCAAGTAACTTCAGTTGTGGTTAAATAATGACACGAGAAAGGGTGTTTTTTATGGAAGTAGCTTGATGAATATAAGCGCAGGAGTAGGAGCCAGGCTCCTCTAATTTTGTATCTGTTTTTCCACTGGATCCTCTGTGGCCATTGGTAAGTCGCTAGAACCGTGTCGTCGTTAAAATAGCGATAACGCCTACCTACCTCACAGGGCTGTTGTGAGGATTAGCTCATGCCGATAAAATGCGTTGAGGATCTGAGATGCTATGTAAATATTAAATATTTTCCTTTTAGTTTTGTGAGGTTGTAAGATTTACTGTAAGGAAAGCAGGAGATTTCCATGATTCTAAAGCCCAGTAGAGGCAGCAGTGGCGCAGTATTCCCCAAGCGTGGTGTGCCGCAGCACGGCAACGCCTGCTGTCAATTGTACTTCTTCAGTTACAGCCAATTGAAATGGTGGCTTCTTAAATAAGATTCCCCACCAGTGTGCCTCTGTTGAGGTCTACATAGGGGAAGGACAGGTGTTAGGTATTCAGGCTTTCGTGCCTCTACTTGTGACAAGTGCCACTTGTGCTGGTAGGGATTTTTGTTTGGTTTCTGTGTTTTTTACGCTTTTTTCTGCAAGGAACAAACACCACTCATTTCTCCCACAGCTGTTCCAGTCACTCAGTGTAACCAAAGCCTAATGATAACAATTAAAATTTAAAGAGCCAGCCTTGTCTTCCCCCCCACCCCCAAATTTGCTCTTAACCTGAGTAGATTGTGCCCTCCCTGCAGTAAATGAGATTAATGCTTTCCAGCACTGATCGTAAGGCAAATCATGAAGTGTGATTTACTCTAGAGCCTTAAGCTCTCGGCTGTCTTACAAAACCCTTTTTTCAGTATGAGATTTTCTGGGACTGTAGCAGCTGAGGAACAAGATACCCCCGGCTTTCACTTCTCTTCAGTGAATTAAAGTAGATTCTGCTTTTTCATTTCTTCCCTTTCCCTGTCCTGCTTTTCCTGTCCTTTTAAGCCATTCTTATAAAAGATTTGGAAGACTCTTCCAACCTCAAGGGAAAGATACTACCCATGTGATTTTTCTGACCTGTTACAGCTTGATACTTGAAATTGATAAAATCCTTTCTAATAGCATTCCCCAGCACATTTCAACCTCCCATTGAACCATTCTAGAGTTTTAATTAGGAAAAAAATACTATCCTCTTTCATTTCTTCCCTTTGTGCAAAATAAGGAACCTCCATGCAGTGAACATGCAGTTTTAAGGCAATAAATCCTAGTACTGCTGTTGGTCAAGTGTGTAAATATTTTAAATGTATAATTCAGTACTATGTTGAGTTTATATATTAAAACCACAGGGATTGAAGTGCTAGTTGATTTCAAGTATTGTTTTACCTGTACAGTTGAAGATACAAAGTTGCATAGAAATATTTCACAGTTTGTTGCAATAAGACTTGGGAAATGGCTGTGTAATCGAGCCTTATCACAAATGAATTCTCAGTTTTGAAATGAACACTTGTGTGTATTTTTAAGATCCGTAAGCAGGAGGAAGATGAAATTGTTTTCCACTAAAGACTTTTATTATTTTGTTTTGGCCATGTGTGATTTGTGTGTATTCTTGTTTAATATTTTTCCAAAATCTGACCTGTGTTGAAACCCTGAAATAGCCTTTGTTATACCTCCTTACAGCAGAAACAAGAATAGGATCATTATGAAAACTAAGGCAACATGTTGTGCTCTTTGGCTACTGTGAGTGCACAGTAATCCAGTTAAAATTGATGGGGGAACTTTAATTTACATCGGCACTTAAGCCATGAGTTTGTCTGTCAAGAGCAAAAAAATGTGGTTAGCTATGTGCAGGACCAGCTCACCCTGGACTACACTTAACCAGAAATGGCTGTGAATATTCAACAAAATCAATCTTTTCCCCCATTCTCAAAAAAAAATGTTTAATATTGACTTTTCAGGTCACTATTATTGGTGGCATTTGTCTACTCAGAAGGAATACTGATTTCTGAGTCCTGATATTGTTGTTTGGGTTTTTTTTGGGGGGGGGGGGGGGTTGTGTGTGTAGATTTAATCTAAACAGTTTCTGATGATATCTGGCATGGAAATGTTCTCCAAGCTCATAATCTGTTCCCATGGAAGTGACATTTAACAATGCATTACTTCATATATATCACAAAAGTTCGGTTACGGGCAGCAGTTCCTAATGTGCTGTAATACAATTACACTTGGATAAACTACAGCTATTTTCTATTTTTCCCCTCTTACCTTCATGGACTCACATCTTTTTTTTTTTTTTACTTAAGAAAAAGCTTCACAAATCCTGAAAGTAAAACTACGCGAAAACTACGGTGGTGACAGCTTGCTATACATCTTGGCTGTATGTATCACTAGAATTTTACTGGTTTCAGAAGTAAAATTATAGCAGGTATATATTTATATTGGCCTGGTTCAGTTCAGTGACCATTCTGGCAAAGGACAGAAACATTTAAGGTAATTTTGAGGAAATCCCTGCAAGCAGCCAGTAAGGTTAACAGCAGCCTATCCAAGAGCCTTTCATGTAGAACTGTTCTGCTTTACCTTCAATATGAGGTCTGGAATAAACTTGAATGATTTGGGTACAGAGCCTTTATTCACACTTGTTTGTATAAGTGTACACAAAACCCATCAATTTTGCCTTTATGAAACTTGCATTTGCTTCAGGCAGGCATGGTGGAGTTGGTGGTGGTGGTTTTTTCCCCACTGGTTCACCATGTATTCTAAGCAGAAAGGTAGGAAAGCTCAACCTTCCAAGTGGAATTTCTCTGGTAGGTCATCCGAGGAGAAGGTCTTAAATGAACTGGAAGAGGGGAGGAGGAGAAGAAGGTAAAAAGTTACATGGAGAAAAAAACCCCCATTAAGCTAAACCAAGAAGAAAAAGAAATTCGTAATACAAGTGTGTTATCCCATAACTTCATAACCTGTGTCTCCCTGACAAGGATTGGTAAAAGCCTGTCCTTTCATCAACACATTTTTGGGGAAAAGAGAAAGTGCTATTTTGGAATTGTATGAAATGCAATACTGTTGGTGTGAGTTTTGTTAATAAAAAAAAATAAAATGTTTATTTTGGGAAACATTCCAGGCAAATCTACGTCTCTGAAGAGAGTGCTGAAGTTACTCACTGTGACTGGTACATATAGATATATCTATATATATATCTCATTGCTTGTTTTTCTCCCATATATATTTGAATCTCATGGAACAACTGTTTTCACCTTAGCATCTATCCGGTGTTACCGGCTTTGGTTTTATTCTGACGCACTGTTGCCTTTGCAAGTTAAGAGTGTAAGGCAGGGCTTTGGGTGTGATACACTGCCCTTTCTCTTCCCCTCTGTGTCTGGCCTACTGTTCGTGGTGGCGAAGATGTGAACATTTGGTTTGGTTTGCTTTAACTTAACTGCTTTGGATGATGCAGCTGAGGTTTCTGGCGTATTCAAACCGCTTCCTATCTCTGTGTTTGGTGTTTTTACTGAATGAAAGTCAGCACTAGACCCCCCAACACAAGTACTGATTTGAAAGCCTCATTCATAACTTGATAGAAGTCATTGGGACATTTGCCTTTATTTTAGAACTGCACCAATACTTCTAATGGTCTTTTGTTCATTCAAATGAGTGTTGCAACTCAGAAAAAAAAAAACCCAAAAACCAACCCCAATCCAATACCCCACCATCACACTGTGGAGTCTTTGGGAAGATCCCTGATGTCCTCACACAAGATCAACGCTACTTTGGGGAAGGCTTACATTCTTCTGCCGCTTTAAGGAAAGACTGTTCTTCTGAAGTACTTGTTGCCTGCTTTTAGGCTGTTATGCACTTTCATGATTTCTTAACAAACTACTGTTAAAAATGTACTGTAACATGGATTTTTTTGATAAGCGCACATGTATTTAAACAATTCACTCAGCCTCAGGAAAGCTGGAAAATGGGATACCTGTTTTGTGTCTTGGTTAAAACGTTTGTTACCTACATCCCTTAAGAGGGCCAGATAATGTCTAGATCCTGTGAGTGTAATTATTTAAGATACCAGTTATAGTCTGTAAAAGGAGGACAGCGTAATTTCACACTAGGGACTGAGAATATGGTGTCCTTATCTTATTTTTCTTATCGGTATATATAAGCCTGAATTCGAGTTTCAAAAGCAAAAAACAGTGGTAAAGCCCATTTACTGTTCAGGAAGAAAAAAAAAAGAAACCAAACCTGTTTTCTTTCTTAACACTAGCTTATTTTGATTTTCTTTCTTCTTAAAAAGTGTGTGTGAAATAATTGCAGAGGTATGTGTAGGAAAAACTGTAAAATCTGATGCTGTACATAATGTTTGCTACTTGACTACATTTTCTGTTCTACTTTAATTTTACTGGTTTTGCTAAATATATTTTATATATTTTTTCCTTCCTGCTTCTTGTGATGGCAGAGTGATTACCTCTTTGGGGGGAGAAAAACCAAAAACAGCCATAAGAAGGCTCTGGCCAGAAAATCCCATCAAGTGTGTAGGTTAATCTGGGGACACTTTTTGAGAGAACAGCATGAATCCAGGGCGATATGGCCTAGTAAAATCAATGGGGATATTAAAATGTATAAATGTATAGCTACTGGTGATTCTGTTTCGGGGTTTGTGGGGGTTTTTTTGGTTGGTTTTGTTTTGGTTTTTTTTACAATTTCTTCTAAAATCCATTTTAAAATGTCGATACAATGAGGTGGTATTAAGTGACTAGTGGTCACTTCAGTAGAGCGTTTTTCAATCTGAAGATTGTGGTCCCTGAATGACTTCCAAGGGATCCACAAAGCCTGGCAAAATGGAAGTGGCTGTGATCATGTATCACTGTCACCTTTCTAAGATTTGCGTCTCTGTCAGCAAAAGAGTTGGGAATCCATAAACAGTTTGAGGATGAAACTTTATTGCTGTACTTGAATCCAGAGAGCAACTGCAAGCTTTTAAGAGGCTGGCTGCTAGGTGTGGGGAAGCTGTTGTGCACCTGGC
Organism: Todiramphus chloris collaris; assembly: GCA_025345505.1. Taxonomy (NCBI): domain Eukaryota; kingdom Metazoa; phylum Chordata; class Aves; order Coraciiformes; family Alcedinidae; genus Todiramphus; species Todiramphus chloris. Next base: position 53,365,805 of record JANVCC010000021.1, read on the forward strand.
CCCCAGAGCTACCCCACGGGGCTCTGACGTGTTTGATCCTGCAGCTGTAGAACAGCTCAGAGTGGAAGGGAAAAGTGCTGTAAGCCTCTCTTACCAAGATGAGATGTTGCAGGTTGTTTTGCAAGTGGAATGTTTCCACTTCTGTTATTTTCCGTCTTCAGAAGTAGGGTTATGTTGATGTTAACTAGAAGTAATCCCTGCATGGTTGTAAAGCATTGCATGTTTGGCTGCCTTCCAAATGAACGTGCAGTTACTTTGCCAGCCCTAAAAATACCAAAATTTTTATTGGGGAGGGGAAAGCTATTAAGTAATGTTTTAGGACTTACTGGCAACAGCAGAGATTATACAATTGCAATTTAATAATCTATTTTTGTATTTGTTAAAACTGATTATGCTTTTTCATATGGCTCTGGCTTGTGCTACAGTAAGAGGACTGTAAAGTATAGACTTTCATCAGTAAAGAAAAAATGCAGTAGACTAGACTATAAAATAAAAACTCAAAACACCATAACATAAAGGCCTTACGAGTAACAAGCTGCTATTACTTTCCAGTGCTAGAACTTTAAGAACTTTCATGCTCTGTTCTGGATCTGGTCCGACGTAGAGTACTGGCAAATGTATCAGTAAGGTAGAAGCGTTCTATGCCCTTAGGTTCATCTGAGAGATGGTGTCACTTTTGTGTGACATGGGTCTGTCAGGGAAAGGGTAGGAGAGACAGCTCAAATATAAATACCTATCTGAAAAAAAAATACTTAAGAAACAATAAAACCTAATTATGAATATGAAATTTCTTGCAGGGTGCACTTCCCAGGTTTTCCCTTATTTGTGATTTGTTTGTCCTCGTACGCCAAAGAAATTGCATTGCAAGATATAACCTCTTTTCCTTCCTATAGGGTCACTTGAGCTTCTCCTGAGCTTTCCTTCTAGAACTGTCTTGTAACGTGGATTCAAGCAAGGTCTTGAGATGTCTCTTTGCTGCCAAGTAGTATCTGATATCATAACCTAAATAATGTCACCCTGCCCCCCTCCTCCCAAGCCCCCGCACAGCCCTGTGCCCTTAGATGATCTCTCTAACCCTCCTGGTGAAGAATATCACTCATCACGGCAGGGACTGTTGCTCCAGGAACTCTGGACTGCCCAATCTCTTTTATCCTTTCATTATCAGCTCTCTGCAGGAATTTTTTTTTTTCATGTAAAATGCTTCCAGGCTATTTGGAAGTCTTTTAAAAGCAAATGGAAATGGCCGTACTTCCCTACTGTCCTGCAACGCCTTGTTTCTAAATGGAAGACAGAGGTAAAGAGTATGTGAATCTGGAGGAAAAATAGCTGAACTCCAGCTCCTGCGGGGGCAAGAAAAAGTTCTTCTCTGCTGCCTATGTAAACTGTACTGCATAAGTACTTGATCAGAATTTAGTATTTCTATCTTCCAGGGAAACTATTTTGCACTGCTTTTAGACACCCAAGCGCTGAGCCCAGGACTCTCTTCAGCCAAAACGAAGTGCTGCAGCTGATGAAGGTTCAACAGGTTGAACTTAGCAGTTTCTTATCCAACTCATGGCTGATGGGAACATCTCTCTCTGGGGAACAGGAGGAGAGTCTGCTGTGGGGTTAATTATAAATAACCTGATGGGCAGCCTTCTGTCAGTCGGTTCATAGGAGTCACTGACACAGAAAGACAATTACGAAAACGCTTTTTACAAAGACTTTACAAAGAAGAAAACAAAGCAAAACAAAACACCCACGCAAACGAAAAAAAAAAAAATCTCGACAAAACCAGCCAAGGGTGAGGAAGTTCTGAAGGTTTTTTTGGGGGGCAATACGGGGTGACAAGCGTTCCGTGAGTTCATTGCACCAGCACAACACGAGGAACGAGGAGACGCAAAGATTCTATGCCCAAAGAGAAAGATGCAGCCAACTAACTGAAACAAGGAAGGTATTTTAAGACTTGCTAAGCAGCAGCTCAGGTTCGGTGCGTAGGCAAAAAGGGCCCTTTGCTCCAACGTGAGTGCGCGTAATTCGCAGGCAGAGAGCGGGCAGGAGAGGCAGCTGAAGAGAGCAGCCTGGGGGCCAGGCTGGTGCTGGCTTTTGGACGCGTCACTCGAGACGCATCGGCGATTTCTCAGTCTAAGGTGACTGGCTACCTCCGGATGTCCACCTTGAGGCAGACCCTGCCCAAGACATCTCTGTGTCTGTTGAAATAGCCGCTTGACGCGCGTGTCCCCGGGGGCCTGACCCCGCAGGGCAGAAGGACCCGTGCCCGCCGAGAACCAGCAGCAGCAGCAGCGCCGAAGGACCAGCTGCCGGTGGCGGCGGCTCTCCGGGACGAGACCCCCCCATGCTTGTGAAGCTCGTAGCGGAGCGGGAAACCTCTCCGCAGATGGCTTCCACGCCAACCGCCGCGGGGCCGGGGCGGCAGCCGAACCGCCGCTCCCCTGCGGCCGCGCCCCGCCCTCAGCTCCTACCAGGAGGAGGGCCAGGGCGAGGGGCGGGGCCGGCGCCGTGCCCCGCCCCCAGGAGGCCGTTCCAGCCAATGGCGGAGCAACCGCTGAGATTCTCGGCCCCGCCCCTTGTCCGCCCGCGGTCTCCAGCGGGGGGCGCAAAGGCGCCACGGCCGGCGCCGCTGCGCGGTGGTGAGGGGTGGGGCCGCGTGCGCGGAGGGATCCGGCGTCCGGTGAGTGGGGAGAGGAGGCGGGAGCGGTGTAGGGATCGCTGTGGGAGCGCGGGCCGCCTTTCCCGGCCCTGAGGGCGGCCCGCGCTCCGCTCTCCGCGGGCGGTGGAGCCGAGGCCGGAGCCTGAGCCTGCTCTGCCGCCGGCGCGGGGCTTCCGCAGCGGCACTGCCGCTTGCGGTTCCCTCGGCGGAGCGGCCTTTGGTGCCTGTGGCCGGAGTTGCGAGGGTTATGGCGGCTTCTGAGGCGGGGAAGGGGCTGCCGAGGAGGGCTGGGCTGGCGGCGGAGTGACCCGAGCAGCGCTCCCCGGCTGCGCTCTGGGGTGGGGGGCGAGTGGCGGTGACGGGGGGCTCCCCTCTCCCTCTCTCTCTCCTCTCCCCTCGGCCGCGCTGTCCAGGGGGATCTCGCACTGGGAGAGGCGCGGTGAGGGACTTGACCAAAGTAGTGAAATACAAGACGGAACAGGAGGAAAAAGGGCCCTCTTCAGAAACTGTCAGCGTTCCGTCGGTCACGGGTAAGGAGGGTGACAGCGGTTCTGTGTGCAGCCCGCTCTCCTTTCTCTGGCCGTGCTCATGGAAAAGGGTGAGGATTGGGCTGGAATGCAGCATGCTTCCCTTTCTCCGTGAAGTATTCACCAGGCCTCCAGACCTCACTTTTTTAACCCAAGGCCATTTCCATATATTTAGTAATCCTCTGGAAGTTTTTCTTCTATAAACTTGCCCGTGTCACTTGGAAGCGCGATGAAATTTTGTCACCAACAGGGATCCTATAGCCCAGCAATGCCTTGTGTCAGGAGACAGCCTCTTGTGATTCTTTTTTGAGCCAGGCTTTTGCAGCCTCCACTTGTTGCCTTTTAGTTCTTGCCCTGTAAAACAGTAGTTGATCTCTGCCCGTGACGTTTGTGCCACTCGTGATTTCACTCTGTCATACCCCTTCTCAGTACTTCCTCCGTGTATTCATTCCCCTGCAAAAGCTATTCTACTCTTTGAATGGCTCACTACCCTTCTTGAACCCTTTCTAGCATCAGTATTTTCTCTGCTTTTTCCCCAAGATGAAAGGACCAGAGCTGCTGTGTAGATTCATTCTGTACGTGCAGGTACCTTGGAGCTCTTGGCAGACCCTTTTAAGTTTCTTGGTAAAGTCTACTTAATCGTGTTCTCATCGGACACCATTCCCACTCAGGCAGGAGACTTCAGGATTATGATCCATGGTTCTCCAAAAACATGTGTTTGGTGGCAGCTAGAAAGACACATCAAATATTAAGATTGATTTTTTTTTTTTTTTAAATAAATATACTGTGACATAAAACATCCTAAAACAACAGCATGAATGTGTGATCACACATATCTTAGATACTGTGTGGAGTCCTAGTCTCAAAAAAAGGGTATATTAGAAGAGTTTAACAAGGATGAGCAAATGCATTGAAAGGCTTTTGTCAAAAAATAGTGGGGTAAGACCTTTCAACCTAGAAAAGAGCCAACTTGCAGAGTGAGGGAAGGAGGATGACTTACAGCTGTCTGTGAAATGACGCATGGAGTGGTGTGGAGAGAACATAAAAATGCTCAACCATTTGCCTCCTTTTCTGATACATGAAGAATTTGTATCTCATGACACTATTAGCCGTGTTCACAACAAGAAGAGGTAGTTACTAATAAATCTATTTACCAGCTGTCATTACAGATTAAAAGACTTGATGTGAATTTAAGGGACACTGGACAAGAGCCTCTAAGAGAACTACATTCACAGAATAAATCACTTCAGATGTAGAAAAAACTCCCTTAGTGGAAAATGATAAAGCCTGGGAGAGTATAGAGAGGGCAGGTATCACATATGCTTGTCTTATCTCACTCCTTCTAAGACAGCTGCTGCAGTTTAGAAGAATAACCACTATCAACGCTTCAAGATAAAGTAATGACCAATATCAGCCATTGATCTGAACTAGTACAGTTTTCCTCTTGAATCATTTGCCATGGAGGATAACAAAAACCCCTCCAGACTTAATCCTGAGATGGAGCTGTTCCCCATTCTGTGGCAGGAGCTGCTCCTGGTCTATAAATCCTGCCTTGTCCCTCTTTCTTTACTCCTCAAAACCATTAGTAAATGAGAAAACTGCTTCAGGTTTGTGTGTGGGATTGTCAGTTCTGCTTTTCTGATGTCAGCTTGGTCAACCTGTTGGGAGGCTGTTCTGTTTTATGGCTCCCAGGGCCCCAAAAATGTGTTTCCCAGGTGACTGCAGGGGAACAAACTGTCTGCCTGTGCTTGAGCATGTCCTTTCAGATGTTTGAGAAGCTTTGATTTGTATTAGAAGAATCTACAAAATAGATGTTGGTATAGCCCAGCATTTGTCCATTTCTTCTGGCTAAACCACACTAGCTAGCATGAGGATCTTTTTCTCTAAATGACTTTAGACTGATCTATTTCATGCGCTTTGTCCTGTTAGTCGTTCCTGTGAAAATACATTTGGTGACACTCCCAGTACCTTGACACATCATCAGCAATGAATTTAAGGATCTGAAAAATTGTTTCCAGTAGGAAAGATTCTTTCTCTGCCTTGGGCTTTTACTATGGTTGGGACAGAATCCCCCAGCACCTATGTGTGTGTTAGTTTGGCTGCCACTCCCATTGTTGTCTCAGGACACGGGATTTGTATCCCTGTATCACACAGAATCACAGAGTGGTAGAAGTTGGACACGTTACAGAGCTGAAGTTTGAGCAGAGCACCCTATCTCCCTGGTTTTAAAGTAGCAGAGCATGTGTCCAGCCTTTTAGTAACTTTCCAGTCCCTCTGATCAGGACTCGTTGTTCTCCAGGCGGGTGTTTGCGTCCTCTTCCAGGTGATTTTCATTGCGGTTGCACACCATTGTCCAGCTGGCATTGATACATGGTGCAGACACCACAGATGATGAGCTGTTTGTCTCAACTACTGACTTGAGTGGCCTGGGAAAAACAGAGATAACTATATTTAACTCTGTTTCACCCTCTCTGTCTTTAGATCCAAGTTATGCTAGAATAAACTCTTTTCTGTAGTTGCACATGTGCTTTTTATATTCCTGGTAAAAGATCTAAGGGGCTAACACCATCCCCTTCCTCCCAGGGTGGCTTTCCAGTTGGGTTCCTGTTCCTTGTCCTTTCAGTAGTTTTTCCTATCCCTGTCAGCTAAGGGACATTTATTACAATGAGATGACATTTTTAGGGTACCGTAAAAACCTGAGCACTGGAAGCTGGCAGGGCAGCAACGCATCCTTCTGCCCGTACGCTGACCGAATGAATGGTATTTCCACATTGCGAGGGCATAGGGGGAGGCCTGACTTAGCAGATTGAGTTAGGCTGACTTGAGAGCAGAGTTCAGGCTGCTTCTGGAAGGACCCAGGGCCTGGGGCAAGTGCAGATGGGCCAACTGGAGCCTCAGGGGCCTTGGGAGTTAGGAAGACTTTAAAGGTTCCCTGAGCACCAGAGGCACTGTAGGGTTTCTCTGCTTCCTCCCATCATCCCCCAAAACTTCTTGTGGAGTTGAGAACAGTGAACTTTCTGGGAGGCGTATAGAGGGGCTTTCAAACAGTAGAATGTTCTCCCTTGAAGCCAAAGGAATTTACAAGTCTTGTTCACATAAACTCACGTACTTCAATAGTTTTCTGATCTAGTTCTTGATCATGAAAATGTCTTCATGCTAATGACCTGTGGTGGTATATGTAGACAATATACGCATGTTCAGAAAAATAGCTTGAATTTTGAAGGTGTTCTTAATAGATGTACATAATATTTCTACCATATGTTCTCAGTTACCTCTCCTTGCAACCTCACAGTTAATTAATGCTTGGTTCCTAAGGCTTTCATTTACAAGCAGAAAGGAAGACTATTACAAAAAATCACCTAGAAAAATATCTATATGAAAAAGAACTCTGTGTCTGTCCGCCTTTTTGTTTACTGAAACAATGGGTAATGCTTCATCAGCGGTTTTATCTGCAGGGGTTTCATTTCATGGACATTTAGTCCTTGCAAATGTCTGTATGGGATCACCGAACATAAAATTGCAACTTTTGACTTCAGAACTGCAAGTTTGCACCTGCTCAATTTTCTTAGTGTCAGAGCATAGACATGTCCTTGCCTAGGGGATAAGAGCAATCCAGATTACTGCCGGTACGATGCACTTAATAAAAAATGAAGTGGTGAGATGAGGAGTGATTTTAAAGTTCTAACATCTATGCTAACGAAAGAACTGCTTGAATAGCGCCTAAAATGGATTGTAGCCTTGAGTATTGTTGGAGCATTGTTGCTACAAACTGTATTAGCTCTGTGAACTTGCCCTCATTTTTGTAGTAAATACTTTAAATGATATAGAATTTAATCATATAAATAATTTTAAAGCACCTATGGTTTATTTAAGAATAAAATAGGGACGAAATTAGGAATTTTGGTTACTAGGTTGCTTGAGGCTAATGGCATAGGTGGGTCTGCAGGTTCCGAACGATTCCCTGCGTGGCCAACGTGTCCTGAGAAGGCAGCAAGTCAATAAACAGTCACTCTGGAGATCCAGGTGCTCTCCTCATATCACATGTATTCAGTGGAATGGCAGAGTAATTATTCTAGTGACTACTGATGAGTTATCTCACAGTGCCAGGTTATCGGTACCATCTTCCCAGCAAGTAGGGAGAAGCTGCGTTTGAGGAAATGCCTCGAAAGCTCTGCTAGGGTGAGCACTATGCAGGGAAATTCTGTGTTTCTCCTTGTAATGTAGGGAACGGGGAGAAGAAAAACTGTGAGCAGTAGTGCTTGAAATTGTACTTAACTTTTGAAGTTGCACAGAATTCAGGTGGCCCGCGGTGGCTTCTGCACAAAGGCACGGTGCGTCCGGTTCCACGTTCAGTGACAGTCATTGCTCCTGTGCTGGTTCTTAGCGCAGACACGGAGAAAATGGCATTCTTGGGAGAACCTCTTCCAGTTTCCTCTGGTGCTTTTCACACGCTGGGTTCCTGTTCCCGTCCCCTTCGTACCACGAGGTGTCACTGTCTGTCTTGGGAAGGACACCAACGCCCCAGTGAGATCTCCCCTTGGGCAGGTGCTGGGGGCTGTCTGAGGTGAGAGGGGCTCAGCGACACTGCAGCAGAACCCACTGCAAGAGTCTTCGGGAAGCGGCTGTACTTTTCCATTCGCCTGTACCCAGTTGTGTCCATCTTCTTGCGCACAAAATAGGTACATTTTTTGATCCAGTGGTGTTAGAAAAACATTGAGCTGCTTGCCTGCTTTTGTTTGTAGAAAGTCTCTGGCATACAGAGGAATCTTTTCATGGCATGGAAGTTAAAGGTAGGTGAGGGTAACCTGCTCTAGTGGGAGGTGTCCCTGCCCATGGCAGGGGGGTTGGAACTGGATGATCTTTAAGGTCCCTTCCAACCCTGACAATTCTATGAGTCTATGATGCTGATCCTAGAATGCTGGCTTACTGCACTTTGAGTCAGAATTGTGTGACATTTTAACACTGGGAGGAAGACCAGTAGCTATCATTATTTCTAGGACAGAAGAGTATAATTTCTATAGGATTTGCCAAATCCACTAAAGGTTGCTTTGGGGTTTTTTTCTGCAAGCTGGTACAAAAAAGTGTATGGATTCAGGAAACCAAGAGCTGTAATGACAACTTCCCTGTAAGAACACAAGCCAGATCTGGGTTGTATAGAAAGTGAACAGTGTTGCTGCTGTTCCTGAATTCTCTCTGGAGATGTGTTTCTTCCAACTGGCCTCTCACTGGTTTAAGAGCTCCTAAGGAGAAGGAATATATTTTCTTTTGTTAGAAGGTTTTCCTACTTATCTGTTAGAGTCTGCATTGTCCATGGAGGTTGTTTTACCTCAGGAGACTATGCTGTTATTAAAAGCGTTCACCATTGAAAAGGGTTAATTTAATTAATTTCTTTTTCTTATGGTTGACATCTAGAAAAATGGATGATGATGATGATGACATTCCCCAGCTTTCATCCCATACATTGGCTGCCCTCCAGGAGTTCTATTTGGAACAGCAGCAGAGAGAGGGCATGAAGACCTCCCAGGGGTTTAATCAATATTCCATTGGCTCGATAGAAGAAGACTGGGTAAGAAACTATAAACTTCAGTGAATGAAGCACAGTTAAGAGGAGTAGCCTTTACAGAGTTTCTTTTGGGGATGGATAATGAAATGAAATGTAAAAGGGGAACGCTCAAGATATTCCTGGATTAGCAAAATCAAACTATTCATGGACAGCAACACTGTAGGGATATTTGCTTTACTATTAAATCTGGGTATAGTTTTCTGTACAAGGGGTACAAGCTGAAATTGCATGGAGAGGGAATAAAGCTGCTAACTGAAGCATCTGTCCCTTCTGGAAATTTTAACTCCCACCTGGCATGTGAAGGTAGTAAAGAATCTTCCCTGAGTTTGAGACACGCACAGTGTAACATGGTCAAGTGATCTTTCCTTTCACATCATACTTCTGTGTTTTATTTCTTTGTGGGTGGCTGCTTTTTTTTTGGTTTGGTTTTTTCCCCCCTGCTGATGCTGATATTTGGGTTGTCTTTGGGTCAGTACTACTTTTCATTTTTCTGGTCCAATTTAGTACTTTTGTTCTTTATTTCCTTCCATATTGTCACTTTTAAAGTTCCTTTTTCCTCTTCTGCTAAAGTAACTCAATTTAAGAGTATTTAAAATACTCTCAATTTAAAATACGTACTCAATTTAAAATATGTAAGTATTTTACCTCTGCACACTGGGTTTGAATTAACCTTACCAGTGATTTTGCATTACTTCTTTTTCCTGATACTGCAGCAAATGCTTTGGAAAAACACAGTGTAAGCTCCCTGCTGCCTGTCACTGTAGAAAGACTGTCAGGAAAATAGTCACCTTTCCAGCTTTTTAGAGTTTGTGAACGGAGAAGTTGGTATGGATTTTGGTTTTCCTCAAATATGACTCACCACACCTAACTGTACGTAGCACAGTCAGAAGATTTGATGTTGGTTGTAATTGTCCATTGCCTTTGTCAGCAACTGAGCCAGTTTTGGTACAGCAATGAAACTGCATCGTGCCTGGCTAATGAAGCGGTTGTGGCAGCTGGAAAAGGTGGCAGGTAGGTTTTAATGATTACACTGTAGATTTAATGTCCCTTTTCTGTACATATTTTGTTTCTGCTATGGAGGCAGAGCATGCAGTTTAATTTATTGCTCATTATGCTTCATCTGTGGTTGAGATGCTGCAGAAATGCTTTGCTGTTAATTAACAGCTCATACTGATCTTGCCATTTAGCGCTTCATTGAATGTCGTAGGCTCTGCCTCGTGAAAGTTTACTATGAATCTTTTTATTTTATGACAAATGCAAAGCGCTCCAGAGCATATTAATAACTTGTAATTCTTTTCTCTGTTTTCATACAATGTGTCTGTAGAGCATGTGGAACAACTTGGGTTTCTTCCTGTTTCTGTCAGGGGTTATTTTCAAGTATACTTCCTTGCTGTTGTGAAACAAGATTTTGTCTGCAGTTAAGCTGAAGGGTTTTGTGCAGCATGAAAGTTGAATAGATAATGGCTTTAATACTTACAGCTCTGTTATTACAGTAATTATTTGTTAGATTGGAGGGAGAATAGCTTACATTTTTGGGTCTAATGTTTAAAATGTTTTCCCAAAGGAGCCCTGAAGACTGCTGCAGGTTCATTGTGTTGTTGTTGTTTGCCTTTTAATATTCTAAGTTATCATCTGTTTTTCAGGATAGCATGTATTAGTGCACCAAGTGTGTACCAGAAACTGAAAGAACTGGATGGTAAAGATTTTTCAGTGTGCATACTAGAGTATGACAGAAGGTTTTCTGTTTATGGAGAAGAATTTATCTTCTATGATTACAACTACCCTTTGAACTTACCTGAAAATCTCCAGCCACGCAGCTTTGACATTGTAATAGCAGATCCACCCTATTTGTCTGAGGAATGTCTTCAAAAAACTGCAGAGACCATCAAATACTTAACAAAAGGAAAGATTCTGCTTTGCACAGGTAAGGTGTAATTAATAAAAATATTAGGTCACCATTTTAAGCATCTTTTTCTCTCTCTCAAAAGACAAACTTACTCAAGTGATAAAAATACTAATTCAATAATGCTGATTTATCATTAATTCAAGGAGGAATACGTATCCTAAGCTTTTTGTTGGAATACTCAACCTTTATTTTAAACTGAAGACATGTTGGTTTTAATAGTTCAAGTCAGTACTCCTTCATGTAGCATTGGAAGTTTTGCTAAATTTTTGAAGAATTATAAGCTCATCCTGCAAAATTCCAGAAATACTTTTTTTTTCGCCTAGTAAAAGGGACCATTTATAGTTCAAACAATTGAAATCTGGGTATGACATAGGTGCAATTTATTGTTAATGTCTTATTTAGTAGCTTTACAAATCTGTGATATTTTAAACGTTAGTAGCTGCAGGAATTTAGCTGCCGCATACTACTTAGCATCTAAGGTGAGCTAAGTAGAAAGAGTAGCAAATAGGTTGGAATGGCCTTTGCTGAGTAAAGTGGGATGATTTTAGCTAAGTCTTCAGAAAAAAAACAAAGTCAATTTTTATTTGGGTTTTTTTTGTTCATATTACATGTCCTTACTGGTAAACATAGAAATTGTACTGTGAATGAATGTGTGAGGGGATTCTGGCACTGTGATTCAAGTGAGGAGATCTTAGGCACTGAAATACAGCAGGAGGAATCAAAAAACAGTGATAAGAGCAGTGAAACTGGGTAACTTACCAACTGTACTTGCAGGTCATTCTTTATGAAGATGTACTTGCTGGTTTAAGTAGTGATGAGTATCTGCCTTAGCCAGATAAGCTGTAATCTTACTACAAGACATCTGAAGACATACAGGAAACTTTTGCAAAAAAAAAAAAAAACCAAACTACAAACCCCTTCTATTCGTAGAATTTGAGGGAAGTCAACCAAGCAGACAAAATATAGCAAAATTAAAATAATACATGGCCATAGAAAGCCTGCTTCTTTGTTTCATTGCACATGGCAGTCACTCACAAGGATGGTTCTCAGTGGTTTTTCCCCTAAAATGGATAGGTGGTCCTTCAGTTTATGAAAGTTGGAGAAACACTGCTCAATGAAGTGATTTCTCAGCGTGTAGCTGTAAATATCGCACAGCGGTTTATTTAAGTGGAAGAGTATATGTAATCTGTTTGCATTTCCCATGGCTCCCTACCATGTAATTTCTTTGGCATGTAGCAAGAAGATTGAGTTCAAGTTTCTGTTTTCTATAAAAGGCGCTGATCTTACCCTCTACCTATTTTCATGAAACTTCTCAGATGCTTTTCCTTGGAGCATTTTCCATTCTTTCAGTTTGATTTTAAAGTTCCCAGTAGATTTGGTTGTTGGAGGGCTGATAGCGTAGCTGCTTTAAGCCTTGCTTCCTTGAAAAAAGCAGGCTCTCTATATATGCATTTGGGAAGAGCTATTAAAAAAGCCCAAGCATTCCGTTGCTGTTTTTTCTCATCAAATACTAATTATTTTTGCTGCAGGTGCAATCATGGAGGAACAGGCAGCAAAGCATCTTGGTGTGAAGATATGCAAGTTTATTCCAAAACATTCCCGAAATTTAGCCAATGAATTTCGATGTTACGTGAACTATGCTTCTGGACTGGACTGATTCTCATAAGAAGATCTACAGCTTTTTCAGTCAAGCTCCTTTCTGTTTTTATCAGTGACTCCACATTGTTCAGAGCTGAAATATTCAGCTGCAAGTACTGTTTTCCAGGGTAGCTTTAATCCACATGGTGTGATAGCCTCTCTCTTTTAGATGTGTAAGCATTTGCAGTTAACTGTGGTTTGTACCTTACCTCTTGGGTAAATGGGGACCAAACAGTGTAGCTGCTGGATAATAGGAACTTCTCTGGTAAGAGTTGCATTCTAACTGGTAGATTTTACCATTCAAGGATTCTTCAGTGACCTCTCTGAAACAACTTTAGCTAGTTGGCCTATAACAACACACAGATGCTTGCCTCACAGGCATCAGAACCGGCATTGCATCGGAACTGATGACTTGGTAGCTTAGCAGATGGTTGAAAGAGCATCAATAGCAGTCACCTTTCAATCTTGAGAGATGCTTCCTTAGTAAAAAGATTCTGAACATGTTAATGTTTTCAGATTCATTATCCAGGAGGCTAAGGAGAACTAGAAGAGAAAACAGTCTCCTTCAGGGGAGGTGCCTCTAGTTTTTAATCTTACTGGTTGCCAAGGTAGACCTGCCATCCACTATTCTTGATGGAATGCCTTTTGAAGAACTCATGGTTATTATTTCACTTTTTTGTAAGGCCTTGTAAAAAACCCACAGTTTCTTTTGGTATTACATATATAGATGTATTTTGCCATCACCACCATGTAAACTTTTGTATGTATGAATGCTGTACTAGAGAAAATGTAATGTGTTGAATATCTCTCTGCAGAAGTACAGCACATTTATTTTGTGGTGTTTATGTGTTAGGGCAACACAAAGTCATGAGCTTTAAAAAAACCACAACTAGGCTCTTCTATTTGCTCATTAAGCTAACCTCCAGAGGTGGTATAAACCTGATGCCTCCTTGAAAAAAGATTTCCCCATCAGAGAGCACTTTACTGTCACTAAGAATCCTATACATTAGTCAGGCCAAATCACCTGAAGTACAAAGTAATTCTGAAATAAAAATGCAACACATCCTTGCATTAGTGCGTCAAGACTGCGTTCATGGGTTCTCACTTGGAGTTACTCTTACTGCTGGTAACGAGATACTTCTGGAGTAATGTGACCTGTACATGTTATTCCCTTAAAATCTTGAATGATAATGGCCCTGGTTAAATATAGTTCCTGTTTCTTAGTACATTTCAATACCAAGCTGAAGATGATTTACGGGAATATCAAGTTTGTAGTTACAAGAACAGTCCTTTTTCTCCCAACTGCTCAGTTTCATCTTCTCCACAAACAGCAGCAGAGCAGTAAAATAGAAGCATCTTAGAAGTCATTGAATCTTATAAGGCCACCAATGTGTAACAGAATGCATTGATAAAACTCCTGCTGTTACTAAAAGACAAATGGTAATATTTGTATACAATGTTTGGGCTGTATTTCAATCAATTTCAGTCAAAATAGATGATACATTAGAAAAACTTTGCTTTGGGATAATAGAGATTTTTGGTAACTGGTAAATTTTAAAGCCAGTTTTGACTAACCTTTTGCCTCACTACTAATGTATTTTTGTGTGAAAACTGGTTCATAAATTACAAGGTACTCAACAGTTTTATCTGCTACTACAGTCTTTAGATGCCACAATTATAAACTGAGATTGTGTAAAAGGCTAATGAAAATGCTGCATCCACAAAATGAGGCACCTAAAATTAAGCATTACATTTATTTTGTGGTGGGAATAAACCTAATTAAGCTTGCGAGACGAGACTTTTAATACAGTAGAGATAATACATTTCTGTGCAATTCTGCTGTCTGGATGCAGATTTTCCCTTCTGGTGGAGTAAACAAAGGAGCAGGAATATCACAGATGGAATGTAATCCTCTCTCGGGGCTCAGAGAATCATGCTTCCTGAGCTGGACACAACACTGTCTAAGCCACTTGCTGCTCCCTCCCCGTTTTCCAAGAGATTCGTTCACTTCCTAAAGCTTTTCCCTCCTCATATTTTGTATCTGCTGCTTCCTCCCCCTTCTCCTCCCATATAGTGTTCCTGAGTTTCGTGATCTCGGTTTTCTGTTTCACACACCTTGGTTTCTATCAGGCTGGTAACAGGTATTGTTAAAACGAGGAAAGTGCAGCGAAGGAAGAGCTCACAGGGAGAATGGAGACCAAGCTCGTCCCAGTCTCCGTGAGCACGTAGCCGATAACAGCTTTGCTTTTCAAGCCAGAAGCCGTCCTTGCTGCTGAGCCCAGTAAAGCCAGAGTCTGCCCTGGAAATGGCAGTCCACAGGTGATGTACAGCTGGGTTTAGCTGTTCTCCAGGAGGCTATGCCATTACCTTTATGTGGCCGCGTTCAAAATAAAGCAAATCAGAATGTCAAGTGCGTAAGTACTGGCACAAATCTCTACTTCACAACTGTAAACTTTGTTTTATGTTTATTGCCTCAGTGTCTTGCACACCAAGCAGATGGAGACAATGAAGTAACTCCTAAAACTTGCTTTTTACCTATGGGGAGGCTTGAAATGGGACAGGTATGATTGCTAGAAGGGATAATCTCCTTCCCCGCCACCCATCTAAATTAGAATGTGCTGTTCAAATACAAGCTGCACCTATGTTGCTGCTTTGCTATTAATTCCGTAGTTGGCTGCTTCATTTTGGTAAATGTGTGTTGTTGGGCTCTCTATTCCAGCAGTAAAAGCCAACTTTGCTAACTTCATCAGAGGCCTTTCTTAAAAAAAAATAAAAGTGCAGCATTCTTGTACCAAGGAATTCAGTTGACTGAGAAAATAACTGCAACTTCTGACATGTAGGTCAGCTGGCTTTGAAAAGAGGCACTGTGAAGATGCATGGTTATGAAAATGAGGGTAAGTCTGTGTAGATGCACTCAACAGAGCAGCCCGTTGTCCACCAGCTTCCCTCTTAAAAGCCTGTTGAGCACAGGCAGCTGCCCAAGCAGAGCTTGACTAGCGCCATTCACAGCCTTCATCCATGACAGGAGGGAAACTTGTTCCCAAGGAAGTAGCTGTGTTTCCAAGAAGGCTACAAGTCACAAAAATTTGGAGTGAGTTTGTACTTTGTGCTAGCATGGTAAATGTAAAACAGCAAAATATCTGTTGGGGTTTTTTTGGTTTTTTTTTTCTGTAATAGGATTATGAAAAAAACCCTTCAGTGTCAAGTAATGATTTGGTTTTATTGTGGATGTCTCGAGATGCACTTTCTGTTGGAACACTTGGTATCACCATGCTGCTTTTCCAGTGGCATTTACAACTGCAGAGTCCTACGTGCTGTGGCCTCGTGGCTGCAGCAACAGGCACCGTGCAGCAGCAGGACACTTCAATGCCCTGCTGTCAGTACAAAAGTGACATCTGGCAGAGGAAACATGGGGCCTTGTACACAGACTGATGGCTGTAGGTGGAAGAGAACGTACATGCAGCTGTCTGAACAAATGAAACATTTCTAGAAGTGCTGCTTCATGATGTCCAAGGCACTGCTTCCATTAAGGTCTCATCTGCACTTCCCATAAAGCTGGTGTTGCTCTCAGCAAGATGTTCCTCACTTAGCCTGCCTCTGTACCCCACGATTGCCTTTGCCCTTCCACCCATGCCCCTCTGTACCACAGCAGGAGCGAGGTGTCTCTGACGGTTGTTTTTGTCACTCTCTCTCGGTTACCTGCAGGACACAGCCCCAGTGTTGTGCAGTGAGGTGGGAAACAGCAGCTGAAGCCCTTTGGCATAGTTCATGCCACTGCTCAGCAAAATATGTAGGACTGACTAGCCCTCCCTCGGGTGCCCTAGTCCAAGTAGTTACGGCTGTTCCCTAATCCCAGATTAACAGTTACACTTTCTGACCACACCAGAGCTTTTTTTCTCTTTTCCCCTTGCTGCTTCCATGTTCATGTTCTCCTGAGCCATTTCATGCAGACCTCTGCCTATTCAGACAAACACCTTCATGTAATGACTGGTTAGTAAACCAAAACTGAGCATCTTGGGCTTTTCTCAACCTTTCTGAATGATACAAATTTTCCAACCTATTTTAAGTGATATTACAGAGAAGAAAATAATCTCTTTACCAAGGATATTGTTCTGTGTTTTGTGGCTCCTAATGTATTCCAGGGACAACCTCATTGAAGGAAAAGATTTTCCTGGCACAACAAAAATTTTCTCAAATCAGCTGCAGCTGCCAGATAGTTTCAGCTTTGAATTGTTTGCATTTATTGGGCCTGGAGTTGGTTCAATGAGGCATTTCATGTCTGCCTTGTGTCAACAGTTTGTGAAGCCTTGAAGCAACTCCAGTGACCCCCTCCCTCCCTCCCTCCCCATGCAAATGAAAGGCAAGGCTGCAGCAGCCGTAACCAGAGGGCTAGAAGCTGGAAACTGTCACACCAGAGTTGAAGAGAAACTGATACAAATCCACCATGTGATGACCTCTTTAAAAATAAAAAAAAAAAATTCCAAACAAATGCAAACTACGTTTAATGCTCAACCTTTTCCACATGAGTAATGTGGAAAGGGGTTATGTGTGGAAGGATACTTTAAAGGTTAACAAATGTTTGTGTAGCTAACAGTTTGTGCTGTTAAGTATTAACAGTCATTCACTAAGAAATTATCAAACAGTTGCTCACACTATAGCATAAACATAGCTTTTAAGAGCCACCTAACTGGAAAGCTGGATCAGGGAGCACAGTGCCTCAGCTAAGAAGTCTGTCACAGAAGAGGGTGAAGACTAAAGAAGGAAAATGGGCTTCTGAGTAAGATAACATGAGGTTCCTTGTAACCATAAGAAGCTTTCTGCACTTGTTGCAGTATGACGAGAAGGTCACCAACATACGCAATGTATATTGATCCACTGAGGTTTTGCAGTCCTCTAGTACTTTCCTTTCAACCATCCAATTTTTGAAGCTCTAGGTAATCTAAAGTGTCTGTTTTTTCTGGATTGGTGACACTGATTATGTTCCATTTACCTGATCTTAGCCTGTGACTTACAGGAATTCCCAGAATATGCCTCTACTTACTCAAAACCCCTCAAAATGACTCCACAATTTATTCCCACAGGATAAAAAGCTGCAACAAAAAGTGAGTTGTTGGGTTTTTTTCCCTCCACACCATGCAAATAAATCCACGTTCTCTAGGAACTTATTTGTTGCAGGCAAATTTGTATAACAAAAGTGTGTGGCAGAGAGATGGTTTTTGCTGGAGAGCGGTGTTTAGCCAGAGCTTTAGCTGGTAGCCCTTCTGGGTGTTTCCTAAATGTTAAAAGCTGTGAGGTTTGATGTTTTTGTTGTTGTTTGTGGTTTTTACTGCCTTTTACTGTGAAGACTTTGCTTTCTGTGCTGTGGAGCTGACGGTCCAACTTCACCCTGTCCGAAGTGTGTATGTGGAGAAAAAAAAACCCCGCAGTTTAGTAGTGAAACCGTAAGAAGAGACTGATGAGGCTTCATCTGAAGCAGTGTTTCTCCAGTTTTGTGGGCCTGCTTCCCTTTTGAGCCCCTCTCTCTTTGATCACAACTTCCCTCTTCTCAGAGGGTGAGAAGTTTACTTCCCCATCAGGAGGAAGGAAAAGTGGATATAATTGCTGCAAATATTTTCATTCTCCAGGGAAGAGGTAACTACCTTTAATTGCTGGCAGCAGCTATGCAATTAGCTGTTCTCTGAGTAGTATAAACACATTAAGACCTCCTTTGAATTCTCCTTTGAGAATCCCCTTGAGACAGAAGCACCACAATTTGAGGAAACACGGATCTAAAGACAAGTAGAATTGTGGAAAGGCACCTGCATGAGAAGTGCAGTTATAAACTTCAATCTGACACTGTGATGGGAATCTTTTATTGTTTTCTGAAGTTCTTAAAAGTTGTTGTAGGCTTTGTAAGAAGCTATACAGATTGCACTATAAAAATACTGTTATACTAGACTGAGTCATGAAAAGCACATTCAATAATTGGGCACCAAGACAAGGAGTTGCCATATGATTTTCATTCTCTGTCTGACTTGTTCACTCTGGTTGGCTCGTCGTCTTTCCGTTCTTCATCCAACACCACTCCAAAGGAGCATGTGTTTGTGTGTCGTGGGGACTTTCTCCACTATGAATTAAGCCCAATTTTGAGATTCTTGATGTAGCAAAAACACTGCTGCGTACGGTGTTTATTCTTTCTTGTAGTGATATTGCAGTCGTGATCCTTCAACTGTAAAAGATACTCTGCTGCGCATTCAGAGATTTATCAGCTTCAGCGATTGTGGCTCTGAGGAGTTATGCTCATCAAGGTATGCCTGGGTATTCCTGACTCTCATTCACTAGACTGAGTAACCTTTGGTCTCTCTTTTCTGGAAATGCAAGTTTTTGTGTATCAAGGGTTTCTGGTTAGGGCTTGCTGTCAAGTTCCTGTAAGCTGCAAAGATGGAAGACTGCTAGTCCGCAGCCTAGCATCTTTTGCAGGTGACTGTTACATGTAGCATAGGGAAAAATTAGTAATGCTAATTGTATAAATCACTCAGATTTAACCCGTTTGGATTGGCTGGGACTCACCTCAATGGCCTTCTGTAGCACCTAGAAGCTAGGCCCTAGCCTGTTTACCCATCTGCAGTGTATCTGAGATCATCTCAGGTGAGATCTTAGCCTATCCTTCATACTTATTTTTTTAATGGGGCATCTCATCTCCTAACATGAAAAAGGTTTTGGCCTTTCAACTGTACAGAACACAGTTTTGTCACAAGAAACAGTTAAGTGGTTAATGATGGATGACATCTAATACAGAAGTCTTGGAACTCAAACTGTGTTTTCCTAAGTGATATTTTCTGTGTAATTAGACATCATCCACATCAGAAAAGTCCACTGCAGTTTTAACAATATTCTATCATGCTTAGCAATGTGGCAAGCTTAAAAATAGCAAACTCACAGAATGTTGTTCCCTGAACTCAGCAAAGTTTTCCTTGCTGTAGTATATAAGTAGCCAAAGAGGTAACGGCCAAGAGAACTGCTTGGAGTTGAGATATGCAGTATAAAGGAAGGCACTTCCAGCCTGAGAAATTATCCTTTTAACTGCTGATTTGGCACATGTATGGCAGCTATGTGATTTTTTTCTATAAGAGTATTTAAAAGTAAGGTAATACAAGATTCCTTAAAAATATCTACAGCCAGTAGTCTGCTATAGTAATATCTACCATATCTTACGGTTGCATCATCTTCTAAAATTTACTGTGAATAAGCAAGAATAAAATGTTCTTCTCTAAGAAAAGAGAAAAAAAAAAGCAGCTACTTCAGAATTTGCAACAAATACTTACATGAACTAAAGTTCTTGGTATGAGTTGTCCTTGCTAATGATCTGAGTGACTGGACAAAACTTTCCATCTTATAACTGAAGTGACTGTAAGTAAAAAAAGAGGGTAAGTCAATGTGTTTACTGCTGTGGTGCAGTTTCCTGAGGTGGTGAAATGATGATGTGAAGCCCGTACTGCTAACATGGGTATTTGTATTTTCTTCATTCTGATGATGGCTTGTTCTGGTTTACCAGCAACTTCATTTCTTGCTTATCTATGCTGGAATTTACGCTTTCCACCTCTTTTTCTTGCTCAGGTACACAAGTACAGCCCACTGGGATGGTGACATAATCTTCTGTGTAGACGTAACGACCCCCGGCACAGGAGGACGTGCGACGGAGGATGACTGTTGGCATGTACACAGGGGTGCTGCGGAAGTGAAAATTCTCCTCTCCAAAGATCCCCATGAGGCAGCCTTTGCACAGACAGTATGCTTCAGGAATGTATTTAGGGTATCTCATGGGATCATACGAAATTCTATAGGGAAGCAAATAATAAAGATTTGTTAGTATGTCTAAAAATAGATACATTCACCTCAAAACATTATTATAATACGATTTGACCATAAACTTTTACATAATGGTTTTGTTTTCTTTGACAGGCAAAATATCTGCCTGGCTTCTTATTGTAAAGAACAACCATGAACTTATAGAGCCGATCAGGTCCTACAATGCACACTGAAGTATAAAGTGACTGGCTTTCTAAAAATGTCAGATTCAGCGGTTTAAGCAGAATCAGTCTTGCATTTTGGACTGAATGGGTAAGCAGAGCATTAAAAAGGATACTTGTGCATTTCCAACCTTTTGATCTGCCTTGAGTTCTTAAAAAATTGGTACAAATCCTTACAACATTGTTAACATTATTATTGTTGAAGCTATGATAGGATGTTTTAAAATTTTATAATTTAAATAAAATTCAGTTGTACACTTATTTCTGCAATAGTTTTTACTCCCTAGTATACTTGGGCTTATAAGGGTGCCTTCTTCCTGTAAGCAGAACTCTAAATTTCTTTCTCTAATTGACCCTCACTGTCTGTTCCTCTAACCAGAGAAGAGGAACACTTGCACGCCCACACTGAGTGACAAAGTGCAAAGTTAATGTGCTTTTTGCTATGTCCTGCTATATTTTGAAGTAAAGCATTGCCCCAAAGCTTCAAGAATATGGACTCTCTTTGTTGTCTTAACAGTTTGTTTTGTTGTCTGACCCTTTCTTTTTGCATATTAATGCCTCTGGAAATTCCTGATTAGCAGGAGCTGGAAAGCTTGTAACCTAAGCATATCTTGGACCAACACAATCCGTGTTTCAACATTCCTCTCCGGATGTTGTTGGATGGAGAAACAAAGATGTGATACTGTGGCCTCATGTCATAGAGATCCTGGCTGACCTATTGCCATTGTTTATAGCAAAGAGAGTAAAAGCTGATAAAGTTTGCTCAGTTTTTATAATAAATAAGTACACAGTGGAGTACACATACCGGGGTGTGTAGCCAGGCTGCTTATTGTGGTGGGGATGTATTTTTTGCTTTGTTCTTGACTCACTTTTCCTGCTTATACTGGAAGTAACTGCTGGGCATGCCTGTAACTTGTACATTAGTGTAACTGCGTGTCCTTGTTCTAGAAAACACGTGTGCACCTCCAGATAAAGATGATTTTTTAATATGTTTGACTCCTGCACCAGCTATACTCTTTGTACCTTTAAGCTCCCTCCAGATCACCTTCTGCTCTCACTCTGCTACAGCACTAGCCCTGCCTCAGCACTGGTTTCACTACCTGGCTGGAGGAGGATGACTGCTCTCTTTGCCTCGAGAAGTGATTCAGCCCAGAAGCACCAGCAGCCGTGTCTCTGAGCTCCTCCCTTGGAGCCTGTCCCCACTTTGAGAGGATGCTGACCCTGAATGTGTTATCAGCAGCACCTACCCACCTGTCAGGTAACAGAAAACCCTCTTCTGCCCTTTCCCTTGCTCCTACTTTCATACAGTAGATGGTTAGAGCTACACAGATTGCACACCAGAAGCATCTGACAGGCTGTTACTGGCTCACGGAGAGCATGAAGACACATTGTGAGGTCACCTAGTCCAAGCATCAACATGAGGCAAGTTCACATGTATTTGCCCCTGTTTGTCCAGCCTGCTCTTCAAAACCTCCCGAGGAGATCACCAGCCTGCCCACAGGCTCTGCACAGTATTTCACCACCTCTTTACGTGGTAAGTTTTCCTAACAGTGAGGTAGAACATTCTTTTCTTACAAACTATATCAATCATTTCTTCATTTGGATGGGAAATTACAGCAGTTGAGGCTAAAAAAACCGTAACAATCAAAGATCTAACACCGGAGAGAATGCCTGTAATGTTTACTTGTGATGTGAAGTGCTGCAAAACCAGTAAAAATTCTTGCGTGGGGTTTTAATTCATCCTCTACGTGGGGTCAGGATAGGACCACCACGCAGTAGATGAAGTGGGGCAACTACATAAGAAAAATGAATAAATTAAATACCCAGCATCAATATAATTACTTCTGGGGTGATACAAAGTACTGAGTGTACAATGTTCCCCCTTCCCTTCCCGCAGCCATTTTAAAATAACCGATTCTGAATAGATTTTATAGTGATCCCTAAATTGTGTTTCCCAGGGGTTGTACCACTTCCTTGGGTATCAGAGTGTTAGCCTTTCATCTTTTCAGGTGGCCTCTGACATGAGAAGAGGTTTCAGCTGTGGGAGAAGCAGCATTAAGCCCACCTCGAGCTGTGATTGCACAGTCACTTCTACTCAACAAAATCTGTGCTTGCCGAAACAGGCAGCCTGGCTCTCCCCCACCTCCATGGGTTGATGCCTCTGTTCTTCTGGTAACAGGATGGATCAAGGAAGTAACTTCATTACAAGTAACTTCATTACAAGCTGAACTTTGGTTTTTTGGATGTCCTGACACATATACACAGAGCCCTACACAAACAAGCAGCTGTAGATGGGGATGGAAAGGAGCAGCCCTTTTCAGAAGTATTACCAGGTTTAAACAAATCTGGAATCACAGCTTTAGCAAAACACAAACTTGATTATCCTAACAGCAGAGAAAAGAGACTTCTTTTTTTTTTTTTCTTTTTTTTTTTTTTCTTTTCCCCAATGACCATATAATCTGGATTCTTTGTCTTTTAAAGGTATTAGTTTTCCTCACAGAAAAAAAATCTGTCGAGTTCTCTCAAAGTCAGACATCTGTGATGTCACAGATATTTTTTGCAAAGCTTCTCTGTCCCATATATATATATACTTGCTTACTTTCCCAAGGAAATGCCTTCATGTTACAGGATCTCACACCAATGTGAAATTAAATCTCTGGTAGACAGCAGAAGGGAAGAAAGTGGAATGCAAGCTTTTCTACTGTGATACATTCCCATTTCAAACGCAAGTGTGAATAATTTCAGTGGTGGACTGTTAAACACACCATATGTCAAGTCATTGGTATTTCCTCTACTGTATTATCTCTAGCACCTGGTTTATGATGTTACTGGAAAGCATGAATATGCTTCTGGATGTAAATGTAAGATTTTTCACTACTAACAAGTGAACACTGTCACTGGAATCATGGTCTGCAATAAACATCCCCCTCCAAATTCCCACATGGCAAAAGTCAGGTCTAAATGAAGGTGTTTTTTGGAAGGACTGTGTGGTGTGGTTTTCTACTTTCCATAGAAAACTGTCATATATTGCTAAGTTAGAGGTAGATACCTCTACTCTATCATGTGAAGACTGGAAGGAATTGGAGAGGATTCAGACCCAAAGATGGATCCAAAATACAGACGTGGTTTTGCCTCCGGACCAGAACTTTAAAGCTGAAGGCTCTGAGTAATTTGACTTTGACGTGTCTAGGAGATTGGTCAATGGCGTCCCTTGGGAGGTAGCCCTCAAGGACAAAAGAGTCCACAAAGGCTGGACATTCCTCCAGAGGGAAATCCTCAAGGCACAGGAACTAGCTGTCCCAGTGTACCGTAAAACAAGCCAGTGTGGTAGAAGACTGGCCTGGCTAAACAGAAAGCTTTGGGCAGAACTCAGGAAGAAAAGGAAAGTCTACTGGCTATGGAAGAAGGGGCAGGCAACTCAGGAAGAGTACAAAGCTGTTGCAAGTTTATGCAGGGATAAAATTAGAAAGGCCAAAGCTCAGCTAGAACTTAACCTAGCCAGCATCATCAAAGATAATAAGTGTTTCTATAAATACATTAACAGTAAAAGAAGAGCTAAGGAGAACCTCTACCCTCTACTGGACACGAGAGGGAACCTTGTGACTAAGGACAAGGAATAGGCTGAGCTGCTGAGTGCCCACTTTGCCTCCATTTTTGTCAGCAATGCCAGTTGCCACCTGAAGGTCCAGCTCCCTGAATTGGAAGACAGGGATGGGGAGCAGAATGCAGCCCCCATAATCTGTGAGGAAATGATCAGTGACCTATTGTGCCACAGAGATGTGCATGAGTCTATGGGACCAGATGGGATCCACCCAAGGGTACCAAAGGAGCTGGCAAAGTGCTTACCAAGCCACTCTCCACTACTTATCAACAGTCCTCGCTAACTGGGAAGGTGCCAGTTGACTGGAAGCTAGCAAATGTGATGCCCATCTACAAGAAGGGCCGAAAGGATGATGCTGGGAACTACAAACCTGTCAGTCTGACCTCAGTGCCAGGGAAGGTTATGGAGCAGGTCATCTTGAGTGCCATCACACGGCACATACAGGATAACCAGGTGATCAGGCCCAGGCAGCATGCGTTTATGAGAGGCAGGTCCTGCCTGACTAACCTGATCTCCTTCTATGACAAGGTGACCCAGCTAGTGGATGAGGGAAGAGCTGTGGACATTGTCTACCTGGACTTTAGTAAAGCCTTTGACACTGTCTCCCACAGCACTCTCCTTCAGAAAGTCCTTCAGAAACTTAATTACACTCTGCACTGGATAAAAAACTGCCTGGATGACTCGTCCGAAAGAGTGGTAGTGAACGGAGACAAATCTGGCTGGCTTCCTGTCACAAGTGGTGTAGCCCAGGGTTCATTGCTGGGGCCTGTTCTCTTCAATATCTTTATTAATGATCTGGATTAGGGGATTGGGTGTACCCTCAGTAAATTTGCAGATGACACCATGCTAGGTGGATGTGTCGATCTGCTAGAGGGCAGGGAAGCTTTGCAGTGGGATCTAGACAGGTTAGATCAGTGGGCCATGGTTAACTGCATGGGGTTCAACAAGGCCAAGTGCCAGGTCCTGCACTTGGGTCATAACAACCCCATGGCAAGCTACAGACTTGGGGAGGAGTGGTTGGAAAGCCAGAAGGTGGAAAAGGACCTGGGGGTATTGATCAGTAGTCACCTAAACATGAGTCAGCAGCGTGCGCAGGTGGCCAAGAAGGCCAATGGCATCCTGGCTTGTGTTAGAAACACTGTGGCCAGCAGGAATAGGGAGGTGATTGTCCCCCTGTACTCAGCACTGGTGAGGCCACACCTTCAATATTGCATTCAGTTCTGGGCCCCTCACTATAAGAAGGACACAGAAGGGCTGGAGTGTGTCTAGAAAAGGGCAACGAGGCTGGTGAAGGGCCCAGAGCACAAGTCCTGTGAGGAGTGGCTGAGGGAGCTGGGTTTGTTTAGTCTGGAGAAGAGGAGGCTGAGGGGAGATCTTAACACTCTCTACAATTACCTGAAAGGAGGTCGGAGTGAGGAGGGGGACAGCCTCTTCTCCCTGGTGACATGTGACAGGACCAGAGGGAATGGATGCAAGCTGTGCCGGGGGAGGTTCAGGATGGATGTTGGAAAACATTTCTTCACTTAAAGGGTTATCCAGCATTGGAATGGTCTGCCCAGGGCAGTGGTGGAACCACCATCCCTGAAGGCATTTAAATGGCGTGTGGACGTGGTGCTCAGGGACATGGTTTACTGGTGAGCTTGCAGTGTCGGGTCGAAGGTTGGACTAGATGATCTGGAAGGTCTCTCCCAACCCAAGACATTCTGTAATTCAGTAATGCCTCCTGAAATTAAATACTCAAAGGACCGTTGAACTCAAATGTCGCTAAACTTTGGAGCCATATCCAAGGTTCAGCATCTTCAGCTCAGTCCTGTTAAGAACAGCCGTGTAACTAAAGCCTAATTTTTACCTTTCTAGGCAACCCAGGCTGATTTGGGTCCAAAGCATGAACACACCCCAGTGACCTACCCATAGAAATGCTGTTGTGTGACTTGCTTCCTCTGTTTGCATGTATTGACCATAATCACTCTGTGCACATAATGACCAAGCCACAGCTGCTGTAGTTCGATGCACCTCCATTACTCCAAGCACTACAAGTCACTTTTTCATGTTTTCACAAATATGTTTTATCAGGTTAATGAACAGGATAAAACGTGTGCTCCAAGTTCCCACTGACTCCTCCCTATACACAGTGAAAGATGCACCCAGCTAGGGTCAACAAAACAGAAGCAGTTGGGAAAAGCAGTGGAGGACCAGAGACATGCACCTTTCCACCGGCACTCAAGCGTCCCCTGCATCCTTGAGCGATTTGCTGTTGCCACTGCTGAAGGCTAGATAGCCCAGCCACAGTGATGAAGGTTGTCCTTGTTCTGTGAACTCAGGCTCCTAGTCTGTATGGCTAACTCTGCCCAGCCAGCGCTCCTGATTTGCAAATGACAGGAGCAGTGAGCTATGCTGGTGAGCTATTCGATCTGCTGGAACAAGAAGCAGGTTTGTACTGAACTGGAACTGCTAATGAAGTGTGACTAGTTCTAGGCTGCTTTTCCTTAGGACTCTACGAGTGCTTTGAGAGTTCCCAGTGAAGAACAAACATCCTGCCATTCACGTACTAAGTCTGGAAACTCAAGAGAAAAGTTTCTGTCAGAAGTAAAACTCTTGCAAAGACTTAACTTGTCTTGTCCTGCACTGCTACTTTCATACGCAGTATTTTTAATAATATTATCACTTAATTGTTTCCTAGCTTCTAAATCCAGTGGGTCAGATGCTGTGCTGGGGCAGGCAGATACAGCTGACTCTTCAGAAAATCACTGTTAGCACAAGGCTAACAGCTGGATGTTACCACATCACACAAGTCTAATAGGCAGGTCATCATCCCTTCACACTCTGAAATACTTATAGGATTAAGAGCTATTGACTTTTTTTTTTCCCTCCTGGCAAGACATTTATTTCTCTATGGCAGGTGTTCTTTTGTTCACATTATGCTTAGTTTGTTTTATATACAGGTAGTAAGTACAGCGTTTGTATAAAATAGCCCGGTGATAACAGTAATTTTTCTAAGAGCTGTAGAAACTTGTACTCACATAAAAAGGACATCGGCTCTGTGTTCCGTTATACTCTTCCTTTTGGCTGCATCTTTGGGATACGCACGCTGTGCCACATGATAATGTGAAATCCTGGAAAGTGTCTTGGATAAGGCTCTTGAAAATCACTGGAGTAATATTTAAAGGAAAGCCGTCTTGTATGACTTTTTTTATTTTTTTTAAAAGCACTGCAGACAAGCTTGGCTTTTACCAGTGAAAAAAAAAATAAGACCTGCCTCTGTTACTTTTATTTAGACTTTATGTAGATGAGCACTAAACCAAGGATGCTTATAAACTGAAACCAGTTCTTGAAAAGCAGAAGAAACAAGCTGGGCAATGTTTGAGAGAGGGAGTAGCTAACGTGGGATTTCACGATCTGATCAACAGTGGCAATAAAAGTTAAATCTCTGTAAATTAACCCTTAGTGAACACAGGAATAGGCCCCAGAGACGGACACAGAAGCCAAAGATTTGGGAAAATTGGGAAATGGGAATGACTTCTTGAATACACAGGCAGAATTTTTGCCAAATTTGTGCAGGAGTGTGTTTGCAGAAGACTCTGGATGTATTCCTACAAACTAGCTATGAATGCTAGTATCACCTTCAGACAACAGAAAATAGCTTGATGTATACAGCTGCTTGCTGAATGGCAATACAGCTGTGCTCTGCAGCACCATAAATGGAGTCACAACTCAACGCTACCTGTAAATACACTGGTGACTTCAGTGGGATCAGGTTTTTTTAAGCGCTACTCTGAGCTTTCATACAGATCATAAAGATCAGACCTGCAACCATTTAGACACACATTTAATGTTAATCCTTTTTCTAAATGGCTCTTGTCCGTGAGCAACTTGTGCGCGCATCTCTGGAGCTGAGCTTGCACTGGTAAAGATTCACCATGAATATGGCTTCGCTAAATTTGAACAATCAGTACCCATCCCGTGCAGTTGGCTGGGATCTGTAGGTGGTAAGGCAACCCAGATCACTAACTCTTGTGAAGCAACTGTGAACTGCAGCAACAGCCCTTGCCAATACCTCCTTGCATGAGCGGGCTTTCCGGGTGTCACTGACTGTCCGTGTAATACTGCTGAAAAGGACAAGCCACTCCTGGACAGATGGCACAAACTGGCACACATTCAGCCTGCTGGTTTCGTGGCAGAATGATTCCACAGCAGAGCTGCTGCTGCTGCTGGAACTACTTTTTAAAAAAACTTTCGACTTCCTGAAGCGCTGAGCAAATCCTCTATGCTCAAGATTTCACTCTGCTCAACTGACTTCAGGGGACTCTGATGTCTCTTTATAGCTCTGCAGAGTAAAGAGCAACTCATGAGATTAAACTTTGTGCCCCGAGTTATATACTGATCTCCTGTGGCCATCAGGATGGAATTTCAGTATCAGGCAAATGAAGTAATATTTTTTCCCCTAACTTTTGCCTCAAATACCACCTGTTGGTTGCTGCCAGCAGCAGGATCGTGGACCAGATGGATCTGTGGTGCAATCCGTGTGCAACTCCAGGGTTGTAGCAAGCCAAAAATGATGTAAGTCTTGATTTTTGTATAACCAAATTAAAGACCGAGTAATAGAAAATAAATAGTAAGCACAGAAAGAAGCCACACAAGGATTACCTTTGGAATCAACCAAACCTAATTCTTCCACACTTAAATAGAAACAAACTTTGATACTTGGGATGCAGTAGGGTGAATATTATACATGGATCTCTTAAGTAGTATATTTGATTCTCCCTCACAAATGATGACATGAAAAAAAAATCAGTTGACTTGAACTGAACCTTCATGTGAGCAGAAGAATTACAAGAAGCAGTGTTAAACAGCTGGGAACAGGTGCCTAGGGAGATATGCAGGGGAGGGTAAGTAGAGCCAGACTTAATATCTTTATTATTAATGACCTGGAATAGGGAGTATAAACAGTATGTTAATGAAATTTGCAGATGGTAACAACGGGAACTGCTGCAACACCAACGAAGACAGAGAAACAGCAGGAGATATCTCAGACATTAAAATGCAGGTGAAGAAGGAAAAAGGACCCTGTGTGGACGGAGCAGAAATCAATTGTACTGTAACTCTTTAGGGGCAGAAAAGAAGTTGGAAAGCAGGATATCTGTGAGACACACCGAAACAAGGCAGGCATCTTGATGCAAGTTTCAAGTAGTCAGATTCATGCTTTGAGGGGTGCCCAGTCAGGGTGCACAGGAGCGGGTTGCCTACAGTGCATTCATTTCTGGGTGTTCCCCACTAGAACGACCCTGGTGATTCAGGGGGCAATTCAGGAGACAGCAACAAGTAAGTCAAGGTGAGTCATTTATGAGGAAAGATGAAAAGAATTATGTGTAAGTCGTCTTGTCAAGAGAAGTTCTATATTACAGAAGAGAGCCGTATGCAGTTTTTCAGAGTAACACCATGCCATGGAGAAGAAACCACTGGGATCCTATAAGTGGAATCGGTTAACCACTGACAAGACGTAAAATGCCATTGAGTGCAATCTTTAATGGAGAGTTGTGTGTCCTTTTTAAAGCCATGCAGTAGCTCGAACAGGATTTGGGAGCTTGCTTCCAGGGTAACCAGGTGAACACCACAGATCAGACCAGATCGTTATAATGCTTTCATCTGGCTTCAGAAGCTATGAAATAGCAGGTTGTAATACCAAATGCACATCCCTCTTCATAATGAGCAATTCTGTATTTTACACTTTCGTTACACATTTTGCAATGTCTGGTGCTGCCTCACTGCACACTAATGATACGGTAAAAATGCAACTGAGAAAAAACACATGTAAATGACATCTGTTAACTAGGAAGTGTACTTGGGTCTTTCCACATTAAAGAAACAATTTTCCCCCTAAATATAATTATAGATTTTTGCCTTTAATGGTGTAATACTTTTTTTTTTTTTTTTTTGTTTCCCCCCCCACCATATATTAAAATTTCTAGCTCGTAGATGTTATCAAGTTACTTGTATGGGAATTGTTAGAGGTCTGTTTGAAAACATTTTGATGAAAAGTACAACGGATTTATAGTTTCTTAATAAATGTTTTGTAAGCCAGACCCCAAGTAGCAGCTGGTTCTCTGTTAATAAGTAAGCCTATAGAGAGTGCCAACTGAAAATAAATACCTGCCCAATGAGACGTGAGCATGGAAGGCACTGTTTTCAGACCAGAAGAACAATTTTCTGATACCACTAGTATTTGGCAAAACCAAGGTACAAAATACCTGAGCCTGGTAGGTGTTCTGTTCGCCATACTTGCTTTTTGCACACTGAGGTAGCTTAAAAAATCCTCAGTCTGCTTACAGAAAATGTATTACTAAAAATACTATTTCTAAAAATACTTTGTTTATAAAAGGCTTATTGAGCAAATAAACCATTTCTCTCTCAGTAGGAATACTTCTTAAGCTAAAAGTGGTCAAAAAAAAAAAAAAAAAAAAACAAAAAAAAAAGCCACAAAATAAATGCTTATTGGTGATCACTAACAAGGAGATATTCAAGTTTGCTGAATACACAGTAGCTGCCACCAAGTTACATAGGAAGGATAATGTACAGAAAGCAGCAAGAAAGTCAGTTCCGTTTAAGTTTGTGCACGTTTTAGCTTCCTGTTGTCTCCAGAATCTTAACAGAAAGCTGAAAACAGAGAACCCAGTTCTGTCAGTCATACTCATACAAAACTACCAGAAGAGTTGATAGTGAGAACGTGATCACATGTTGGTTTTAGTGTTCTAGGTTAGTAGTTTCCAAGCTTTTCTAGAGCTCCCTATGCAAGTGCAGACCCTTGTTTTGTGTATTACAGAGTCACAGAATGTTAAGGGTTGGAAGGGACCTCAAAAGACCATCTAGTCCAAGCCCCCTGCCAGAGCAGGACCACCTAGAGCTGGTCACATAGGAGCATGGTTTTAAATGTCTGCAGAGAAGGAGACTCCACAGCCCTCTGGGCAGACTGTTCCAGGGCTCTGTGGCTCTCGCAGTGAAAAAGTTTTTCCTTATGCTTATGTGGAACCTCTTATGCTCCAACTTACAACTGTTGCCCCTTGTCCTATCACTGGACATAACAGAGACGAGTCTGGCTCCATCCTCCTGATACTCACCCTTTATGTATTTATAAACATTAATGAGGTCAACCTTAAATCTCCTCCAAGCTAAAGAGACCCAGCTCCCTCAGCCTTTCCTCATAAGGGAGATGCTCCACTCCCTTAATCACCTTTGTGGCTCTGAGCTGAACTCTTTCCAGCAGTCCCCTGTCCTTCCTGAACTAAGGCACCCAGAACTGAACACTCCAACCTAACAACTGATTTACTTTACTTGTTTTTAAGCCCCCTTAAAAACAGTCTGTCAGCCCCTGTTCCTCAGGGGAGGGGGTCTGCAAGGCGTAGGTTGAAACCACAGATGTAGCAAGCTGCAGTACTCCTTCCTTGCCAGCGCTCCTACAGCCAAGCGGACAGCAAGGCCTCGGCGGTGTTAGCGGCGGGGCAAGTGAAGCCGCAGCTCCGCTGCCGTGTGACAGACAGCACCCACGCTGCGCTCTCACAGATTTTAGAAACCAGCTCAGTGTCTGCAGTCACATCTCAAGGAAAGGCCCTGAGTCCGCTACAGAGTCAGGAGGGGCTGTCTTAGTGACGGTCCTTCGCTGGAAGCCCTCGGAGTCAACTTGACAGACGGCAGTTTGCCGCAGGGCCCTTCTGAGGGGTGATCCGTGCTGCCGGGGGGGGGGGTGAGCTCCATCCCACAGCTTGCTCCACCTCATTCCCTTTGCATTTCTCTTTCTCCCCATTACACGTACTCCTCGCACAAGTCGTTTTTACCTTATCTCTGCCTGTTTACACCTCTACCTCAACACCTCTCCGCCGGGCTGCTGCTGGGTGCAGCCGCCATCGAAGCAGCCTCCCCGCCGGGCACTGCGCGGGGAGAGACAGGCGGCGGGACCCCCGGGCGGGAGTGGCACGGGGGGTCCCACACCGGGGAACCGGCGGCCCGCCGGGACCCCGGCACGACTTTCCCCCTTGACGGAGCTGGACACACACACACACCCCCACACCCCCCCTCCCTCCCCCCGGTGTCCCGCAGTCACCTGTAGGCCCAGGGCGAGGCGCTGCGCAGGTTGACGGGGAGCCGGAACCTCTTGTCGCCGGCCGGCCGGGTGCCGGCGGGGCAGCTGGCGTTGTACTGTCGGCCCGGCGGCTCGGGCTGCAGGGTGTGGTGGAAGGCGCTGAGCATGCCCGCCGCCAGCCGCCCGTACAGCTGCTCCAGCAGCTCCTCGGGCCGCTCGCCGCAGGTCCGGGTCCGCGCCGGCCGCCTGGGCGCCTTGGCTGCCTCCGGGCGGAGCGGCAGCAACGCCGCGCACAGCAGCGCCGCCAGCACCTGCAACGGTGCCGCCGTCAGCGGGCTCGTGGGGACCGCCACCGCCACCGCCACCGGGACCGGGACCGGGACCGGGACCGGGCGCGCTCCCTCCCCCCTCTCCCCCCTCACCCACACGGAGCTCCCCCCCGGGCCGCCCTGCCCGCTCTCCGTCCCGCAGCCCCTTACCCTGCCTCGCTGCATGGCGGTCGGGCTGCTGAAGGAAGCCGAGGAGAGCGGCGGGCTGCGGCGCCGAGCCGTGCCGTGCCACTGGCTCTCTCGGCGGAGGAGCTGTTGGAAAAGTGCCCCGCTCCTCACTGCATCTCCCCTGGCCTCGCATGCCAGGAACATTTCAGGCGCTCACGGAGGAGGCGAGGGCTCGGCGCCGGGAGCTGGCCAGTGCCGCTCTCCGCACGGCCCCGCCATCCCGCCCCGCCGCTCCCGGGCACCGGGGACAGCCCCGTCGGCGCGGGCGGGCTCGCTCCGCCACCAGCCGCTGTCCTGCCCCGGGGTCCGGCCAAAGCAGCACCGCGGAGCGACCCCTCCGGCTCTCCCCGTAGGCCTGGGAGGGATGTCGGGGGGCTGCGGCGCGCCCTGTGCCCTCCTCTGCTCTGCCAGGAGATGGGTGCTCCCTCCTACAGCGTCTGTGCCATGGGGAGATGAGCCGAGGTCTCCTAAGCCTCGAGTGGGACCCACAGGCCAGGGCATGATGTTGAGGCAGAGACACGATGATTTTGACCAAGTCAGAGCGCAAGTGTCAAGGCTGATGAGAAAAAATGTGGGGATTTACAGGTGAAAAATAGCATGGCTCTCGCCATGTAACTGCAGCTGAGGAGGGGATTGCTGCTGTTCAGACTCTTCAAGTCCCTTTGAAAGCAACTGGCGCTGTCCCTCGTATGTGCTTGGGATCAATACACACAGCTCTAGGTAGCACCCTTCTCCAGAAATGGCCCTGCTGCATTGTTTCTCTAGCGGACATTGGAGTTGGAGAAGTCCTGCATAAAGACCAGGCTTGGCAAACATGAGGTGTCTTCAAGCTGTGTGTAGAAGGCCTCATCCAACTGTTCTTCCTGATGAGGCGGCCTAAGGCAGACACCATTACAATGTCACTCTGAGGACTAAAAAGGAAGCGTTCTGAAATGAGATGGAGGAAACTCCCACCTCTAATGGCTTCTCTGCCCATTCCGTGCTGGTTTAATAGTGCTTTTAACAGTCACATAAGGCAATATATTCAGTGTCTCTGGCACAACCCACAAAAATAAGCACCTGTAATACTCTGGGTCATAAAAGACGTGGTCCTCAGAAATGGTTTGCACTAAAACCAGTCTTTAGAATTTATCACTTGAATCAAGTATTTGGTGCACATTGATTAAGCGCTGCACACCTGTTGAGTCTGTTAGTATAAGAATAGTTAAATATGAAAAATATTAACTGGGAATAAAGGAAAATAGGTTCATAAATCATACAAGGACTGTGAAACCCCAGCTTGGTGACACAGAGGTGAAAGACATCAGCTTCACAGACCAGGCTGGAACTGAAGCGGCTGTCATTCATAATGTGATAAAGTGACTTGATTTCATGGTTTCTGAAAAATCACTGAGTTAACGGATTTGTAGTGGTTTTGGTACCTTAGTGCGCTAGGTTTTGGCACCTTATTGTGCTGGTTTTGGCCAGCACTTAGGCATCGCAGGTCAGTAGCATGCATGAGCTATATCTCAAGCTTGAACTTCATGGGATTCAACTCATGTTTCAACCCCAAGGAAGGACTTTGTTTCAAACTGAATTACAAACACTCCTGTGCAGTTGCATCCTCAGGTGACAGGCTGGGGCAAGGTGGCTGCCCATTTACTCTAACCCCCTGAACTCTACTCTGCACCTGGGCTTTTCTTACTTCAACACCTTCGAGTGATATGTGTGGCAACATGATTCATATTTATCATGACAGATCTTTTTATATTACTCTTCCTGTGATAAACCAGTATCTTTCTAACTAGTGTGAGAATGCCACGCTTGGTTTTCCAGAACACGACATTCATGCACTTTCTGTATTAGAAGCGGTGTGAGCAGCAGAAGTAGGGAAGTGATTGTCCCCCTGTACTCAGCACTGGTGAGGCCTCAGCTCGAGTGCTGTGTCCAGTTTGGGGCACCTCAGTACAAGACAGATATTGAGGTGTTGGAGCGGGTGCAGAGGAGGGCAACGAAGCTGGTCAAGGGATTGGAGAATAGATCATATGAGGATCGTTTGAAGGAGCTGGGCCTGTTTAGTTTGAGGAAGTGGAGGCTGAGGGGAGACCTCATCACTCTCTACAACTGCCTGAAAGGACATTGTAGAGAGGCTGGTGCTGGGCTCTTCTCTCAGGTAATTAGGGACAGAACCAGAGGGAATGGCCTCAAGCTGAAACAAGGTAGGTTTAGACTGGACACTAGGAAAAAATTCTTCACGGTAAGGGTAGTGAAATATTGGAATGGGCTGCCCAGGGAGGTGGTTGAGTCACCATCCCTGGATGTGTTTAAACATTGCTTGGATGTGATGTTGGGGGACATGGTCTAGGGGTGAACTTGTAGAGTAGGGTCAATGGTTGGAAACGATGATCCCAAGGGTCTTTTCCAACCTGAGTGATTCTGTGATTCTGTGATTCTTTATATGCATTGACATTTCTGAGTGAGGTCTGCCTCAAAAAATCAGAGCAGGAGAGAAAACAGTGGCACAGACATTAAATTGCCAGTGTGTTTAGGGCTTGAAGACTCATCTACACAATATTCTAATTCTGTACATTAGTTACATCGTATCACCTGATGAGTAATCTCATTGATTCAAATAATAACAATAAAAATCACAGAAGGGTAGCAAATTAAATTCTATTGCACGGGAATGGAGAGAGCACTATGCCAGCTCTCATGGCATAGTCTGCCCCAGAGACAGCTGAATCATAAAAAATAGACGTATACACACTGGCAAAACTTAAGTTCTTCCATGACTTTGAGATCATAGAATCATTAAGGTTGGAAATGACCTTCAAGATCATCAAGTCCAACTGCCTACTAAATATTATTGGGATCACTGAATCATGTCCTGAAGTGCCACAGCTACATGTTTTTTGAGCACCTCCAGGGATGGTGATTCCACCAGCTCCCTAGGCAGCCTGTTCCAGTGCCTCACCACTCTCTCAGTAAAGACATTTTTTCTAATATCCAACCTAAACCTCCCCTGGCACAACTTAAGCCCATTTCCTCTTGTCCTATCACTAGTCACCTGGGAGAAGAGACCAACACCCACCTTACTACAACCTCCCTACAGTTAGTTGTAGAGAGCAATAAGGTCTCCTCTCAGCCTCCTCTTCTCCAGACTAAACAACCCCAGGTCCCTCAGGCACTCCTTATAAGACATTTTCTCCAGACCCCTCACCATCTTTGTTGCCCTTCTCTGAACTCGGTCCAGCACCTCAATGTCTTTTCTATACGGAGGTGCCCAAAACTGAACACAGTTCTCAAGCTGTGGCTTCACCAGTGCCCAGTACAGGGGGACAATCGCTTCCCTTCTCCTGCTGGACACACTGTTTTTGATACAGGCCAGGATGCCGTTGGGCTTCTTGGCCAGCTGGGCACACTGCTGGCTCATATTCAGCCGACTATTCACCAACACTCCCAGGTCCTTTTGTGCCAGGCAGCTTTCCAGCCACTCCTCCCCAAGCCTGTAGCATTGCCTGGGGTTGTTGTGAACAAAGTGCAGGACCCAGCACTTGGCCTTGTTAACCTTCATCCCATTGACTGCAGCCCATCAATCCATCCCGTCCAGAAGTTACTAAGATATTACAAAGGTTCCAGTTTCATTGACATTGCCTTTGATTTATAATTTTCTCAGGGGGTTTAAGATCTTGATATTGTGAAATATTGAAGAAAAAAATCTTTAGTAATAAAACATCTGTCCTGGATTTGATGAAATACATATTTTGATCAATAAATCCAGAATAACAGCCATATGCACCTTTGTATTAATCTACTGGGAATGCCATGGCTGTTTTCTAAGAGAAAGAAGACAAGGCAGAGATGTTTTCTGCCAGTTGCCTCAGGTGAAAATTCCCAGGGACAGAGCACAGAACATCCTTCCCGTTCCTCAACATACTAATCACCAGCAAGCAACCTTGTCAGGACTTTTTCTTTATTGGGATTGCTGTGTTCCACAGCAGCCTTGGCATGACAATCAGTTCCAGGTACTATGGTTCACACATAAATAAAGCACACTATTGTGACAAGCATTATTAATGATGCCACTGTAATGTGCTTGTCACAGCAGTGACACGTTTGCCCTAAACTGGCATATTTCAAACGCTCATCCCCATCCTGCTACAGCAGAGCACACATTAATGAGATCCCATCATGAAATAGGCATGAAATAATGATGTGAAAATCATTTTAAAATAATCCTATAGGTCTTTAAGTTGAACAGCTCATTGTTGTATGGAACAAACTCGCAGCTGGCATCACCAGCAGGTAGAAGTCTTCAGACAGAGAATTAAATTACTCGCCAAGACATCCTTCTCCCTCACTTTCTGTTTGCAGGTGACCTGTCTCCCAAACTGCTGATTCCATTCCCATTCCCTTTTCCCTGCACTCGTGAGCAGTATGACACCACTTTGCAGCTTCTGTGGCATAGCGCTCTCTGCAGCAGGAGCTCAGCACACTTTACAGTTGTTGGGTACGTCAGCTTTGTAAAACTGAATTCTGACAAAGTGGAGAATCCTTAATGGCCTTCCTTTTACAGAGGTGGAAACTGAGGAGGGAAGGGGTTCAAACCATCCTTTCTGTTGAAAAGCTGAGCATCAATGCCTTTGAAATCAAGAACAATCAGCAAGTTAAAATTTCTTACGGTCTCACACTACGCTTGCAAAGGAACCAAGAAGAGAAACAGCCCTTCATCATAAGAACTATTTATCCTTTCTTTGTACAGTTTTCAACCCCCATGTTACTCTAGAATATCTTTGTTTTAAAAGTAACGAGTTACGCAATCTGTAGTGAAGGATGTTGAGGGTGAAACCTGAATGATGTGAATGCTTTGATATTGTGGAGTTAGGCTTGTATAGAAATAAACAAAATATTACCCAGGCAATCACTTATGTTTGGCAGTTTATGCTGCCAAGATGCTTGTCACGAGGGTAATGAACTAGAGCGTCTGCAGACTGTTCTTAAAGGATTTTTTTCCCCACCCACTTTTGAAGCAGAAATAGACATAGAAGACTCTAGAGAGAATCAAGAAGACAAATGTTTGCTTCAAGGGACAGAATTGCTGTGATTACTTTCCACCTTTATTCAAAGAAATGGAATTTCTGTGTGTTTTGTAAAGTGACAGTGGCTCATTAAGTCATTACCAGGGACAATATTGTACAAAGAGATATTTTTTAATACACAGAAAAAGAACGGTAACTTTGTATATACCTGAATGCAGTGCATCCTGAATAATATTTACAGATTACCTCAGGTCTGAGAGGCCAACTGAGGACTGCTTAATGTTGTGACCAATATGGTTTTCATAATACAAGCTAAAATATCTCACGAGTCGGTTCCTCAAGAGGATTAGCATTTTCCTAGGTTTAATACTGCTGCCCTCCTAAGACAAAAAGAAAAAAACCCCAACCCTACTATAGTAGCAGTCCTATTGCTTTTGCCAAAACTTTAATCAGGAATTTAAAATGATCTACTAATTCCAGAATGGTAAACATAAAACCAGGGCTTAAATGGTGCCGGAAGCACATATCTGTAGCGTGGCTTCTGGAGCTGTTGTCTGTTTTGCACAACCACACCTGACAAAATGCTTCTGCTTGACTTTCTGTGGTGAAGGTAGAATTAATTAGCTCATGAAGTGTTTCCACTCCTGCAGTTTCTGAGAGCTGTCACAGGACTGAGGGCATACTACATGACAGCAAGGAACACAACTCACGTTGCACCCGAGCTAAATGCCAACCAAGCTACCTCCAGGACGGGGGCAGGATCATCACATCAACATAATAATCACATATAAACCAGGTAATTATTTTAGACGCAGCACCCCACTGGCACAGCCACGCTTCCTTCAAGGCCTGAGCTGCCCGAGTCATGGAAGTGTGCTCATCTACCAGCAGCTTGAGGCCTTCCAAAAATGGACATGTCCTTTGGACACGTACACAGCTCGCCTCTCCTGAGCAGGTTCCGGTTACATTAGTACCCACCAGGGATCACTATCCAGACCCGAGTCCAGGTGGGATGTCACATCGTGTGTTCCCACACACAGCAGTAGGCTGCACTGAAACCGCTCATGAAGAATAGTTCCTGGCCCAGACCAACCTTTATGTCACACAGGGGAATTGTCTGGGAGATTGCTAGCAGTAACGGGCCCAAAGCATACCAGGGAGCATGCTACTGGGCTTGCAGTAGGGATGGCTACACGTCAGCTCCTCTGCTCTGGGCCTGCCCTGCCAACGTTGAAATTCAAGTAGAAACACAGCCGTAGTTAATGTGGTTTTGAAGGAGATGAACCTGGGCTAAAGCATTTTGGCTGTCAGCAGGACTTACTACTCCCGTGTAGGAGCTGGATCATGTGACTTTATGTCAGTTCAGAACAAGCTCAACTGTGCTTGCAAAATAACATGCAAATACGTTATATAATCAGATCCTCATGCTGTAGGAAACAACATGTTCCATAAGTTCCTGGGAGTTCGTGCGGGAACGGAACAAAAGCGCAGTTCTGTTTGTAAAACACATCGCTTTACATAACGTGCAGTTGGTCATCTGGGCAAACTGCACCAAGAAACTGCTGCTGATCAAAATCTCTCTGAGGTCGAAAGGAGTGTTTCTATGGACTTGTGAACCCTATCCCAAGCTGTTATCAATTCACACCACTTTATCACGGACATGTCTATGCCATTGCAGTGTTTGATTAGATGTTCTACTCAAATGGTTTTGTGTTAGAAGACCATGACAGCATCTTGCCTGTCTTCTCCTTTGCACTGTTTCAAAGTTTATCTGTGCATCCTAACATGGTCCCAAATATTTTCTCCTATTGCGATTAGTCAAATACCTCAGCTGAGTCGAACACAGTCAAGAAACCAAAGATTCCTCTGGCTCGGCACATTAGCATTGCAATGCGAGAGCCAAGCTCTTTAGCTACATATGCCATCCATTCTCTGCCTTGCTGTCCCTGCCTGCAGCACAGGAAAGACCTGCAGGAATGACAGGCGGCATCCGCTCCCTTCTCCCGCTCTTTTCCGTCCTCTAGAAGATCAGGCCCCAGAGCTCACCATGCCTTTTTTCTTTGGGAAACTCCTCCAAACGTTCCATAAACTGTGCTGAAAGGGCTCTGCTCATGCCACCAAGCAGAAGCTGGTGCAGTGCTAGACCAAGTGCCGTACCAGTATTGAGGGGAAAAAGTTCCATGTAAAGCAGTTCACTAATGGTATCCTAAGCCCTCAGGACTATGTTCCTACAATGCTGCCCATACAGAAGCATTTCTGACCACCTGCAGGGACATCTTATGGGACAGGGCAGATGTTTTTAGAACTTGAAAAGAACATTTCATGAAGATACGAACTTTCCAGTGTCCTGAGTTGGGAAACAGTCTAAGCACCAACAATGAGAATGAGCACTGGAAATTTTAGGAAATCGAATCCTTGCATTTCAAAGTGTAATTACCAAAGTCCATTAAACCAAACTCACACCAGTGTTGTAAAAAGAAGTGTGCTAGTTTTGCAAGGATTTATTAGGAAATCAGCATTTATTAGGAAATTCTGAACACCTAACTACTATTTTTATCTCCAAATGTGATATAAATCAAGCACCCCATGTTGCTATTTCACATGTCTCAATGACTTCTGATCAAACTTCTTCAGTTCATAAGGAAAATTAGGATTTCTGTAATTAACATCCTACTCAGCCTAGGTTGCAGAGCTGCCTCTGTGCAGTCAGGGGCATGGTGCCCAACATGAGATTCAAAAGCTAAAATGAAATTAGCAATTCTGAATGAACTAGCCGAAATCCTGCCCCCTCTGACCAGTCAAATAAAATTTAAAAAAATAATTAATTAAACCCTCATCTTTGTAATTGCAAAAATACCTGTGAGGTTGCCAAGAGACTAAGCATAGACTAAAATTAAGATGTCTTCTTTGGTATCAGTATTAAGTGCTTTGCTGCACTGGGGCCTTAAAAATGACCAAGGTCACATCCAACATTTTCAGAAAGTCAATTCACAGGCCTTAAAAAAAGTTCTGGCTTTGGATGAAGGATGCATCACTCTCAACCTTGTAACATTTCTTTGAGGTATTTTGCATTGAAAGGTGAAATTTAAGAGGTTGCTGTGCTTCTCATTATCATTGGCTGTAGCTCCGAAAGCAAAAGCTTTATGCATTTTATATAGTTTCCAAAGATTTTGGATACCTGTGTAGTTTTTATGCAAAAGTCAAATAACCTCAGCACTATTTAAAAAGAAAAAAAAAAAATCAATTATAAGACACACTGCAACTTCAAAGCTATGTTTTTAAGGTGAGACACCATATATCCCAAGTATTTCACAAATACTTTATTGAAATTTATTTCACAAATATTTAACCAAAATCCACTACAAAATAATTATAGATGAAAATATTTCTGCTAAAACTTTTAACGGGATAAAAAAATCACGAGTAGGTAACATATGTATGTTATTCTGGAAGCAAATCCTCTCCTAGTTCTTCATCAGCAAAGTCATCTTCGTCAATTCTTTTTCTTGCTGCAGTTTTTGGTCTTTCTGCTTGAGGGCCAAGTGGATCAATGTAGGAGGCATCTAGGGTTTAAGTAGAGAGATTTGATAGAGTTACCTGCCAAGTAATTTGAGCTTTGTTTCAAACATATACAATGAAACACAAAAGCGGGTTTCAGCATTGCACATCTGGAAGGTGCCTTTGCACTGCAGACCAGGAAAAGCATATGAACACTGAAAGAGCCCAAGATACCTCATTCAGGAACCGAGGCATGGCACAGGAGCACAGTACCCGAGTGCTAGTGACAGAAGGTTCCATTTTTTTTCCCTGTCATCTTTTAAAAATAAGTTTATCTTTATTTTGTTACAGTCATCAAGCGAGAACAAGACTTTGAAAAGTGCAGAGAACAGCAAGACTGAGGAGTTGGCTAAGGAAGGGCATTTTAGAAAGTAACACATTCCACATGGATTTGGGTTTTTAAACCCCTTTTAAAATTCAGACTTAGTGAAGAACTTACGATTGCAGAACCACAAGAACTGACAGCTGCTGACAGATATCCAAAGAAATATTTACATGGGCCACCATCCTTAATATTTACAATTACTTTACGGTCATCTCTGAACAATTAAGCTGAAGTCACTCTTCACATTTATTTAATGAGGAAAAGATGTTCCTAATTGTCTAATTTTACATGCTCTTCCAATAACTTTTTGTTTCCATCTCCCCTCTCTTTGAGGGCCAGGCAAATAAGAAGGTATACGCTGCCCACTTGCCTATTTCTTTACTGATGCTGCTTTCATAGGGTTCACTTGTTCCAGGCAAAGCTTTTAGTTTGGC
This sequence comes from Todiramphus chloris collaris, assembly GCA_025345505.1. Lineage (NCBI taxonomy): Eukaryota > Metazoa > Chordata > Aves > Coraciiformes > Alcedinidae > Todiramphus > Todiramphus chloris. Next base: position 53,407,602 of record JANVCC010000021.1, read on the forward strand.
ACTCAGTCTTTCCCCTTTGGTACCACCAATGTCTGGAGGGAAAGGAAAAAAAAAAAAGTCGAAGACAAATAACATGCTGTTATGTTCTCTGGAATCATGATACAAGAACAACATAAATTCAGTTACTATCTGTCAAACAAGATTTGAGCGAAACCATCTTTTCATGATGGATACAGTACTTATTTGTACTAGTAGTCATTAAAACACAATGGGCACTGTGTGCATACATGTGTGTTTCAGTTTGAAATATATATATACACACACGCACACACACACAGAACCTTATTTACTCTGGAGTAAACACATTAAAATATTTCTGCTTCAAATGTGGACATTTCAGTTGCTTATAAATTACAGTCACATTTTGGAGTTAAAATAAGCATGATAAATATAAACACTGTCACAATGCATACAGACATTTCATATGCCTGTGTGCTTACTAATATATTAGTATGATCCACCTGCTGAACGCTGTCAAGGTTAAATACAGCACTAACTTTGCTTTTAACGAGCGGAGTGTATTTGGCACGTGTTGTCTGCATGGCAGGCAGGCACAGTTCATGTACACAGACCATCCCGGCCCTGCATCTTGCTCTAAACACTGTGCTGGCAGCTCAGTTTGCAGCAGGGCCCCAAGGAATGTGTCAGCTCCGAGGGCTGCCTCGTGCCCAGACAACGTCAGATTAACGTGCTCTTGCCACAGCAGTATTCCAGACACTTTAAATATTCAGTTCACCTCTGAATCTCTTTTTCACATTCGTGGCAAGCTTTCAATCTCATCTGCTATAACAGATTTTTATGCAAGCTTTTTCCTCCTAGGATAAAATGTTTCGTGTTTGGCGTGGTATATTTACAAGGCAGGACATGCCACGCAGCCAAATACAAACATGCTCCTTTACAACACAAAACAATGCTGTTATTAAAAGTCCTCCATCTGTAAGGAGGAAAAATGGGTGTCATTCAGCAAACATTAATTACAAAGTTTGGACTTGGTGACACATTTCTATTGTCTTATTTACTATGATGTCCTTTTTATAAATACCGTTACTACGCAAAACCAACAAAACAACCATCCTTCCACAAAGATGACAAACCTTTATTTCTCTACAAATCCTGCTGCAGACTTCAATTTACTCAGCCCTGAATTGGAAGACAATGTTTCTGCTCCAAGAAGGACCTAATACTTAGTCACATGTCAAACAGTTAATACATTTACAAGACACAGATTGCAGGTGAAACTTCAAAGCAAGGAAAATATATTTTATGTACACCAACCTCCCTTGGATCAGTTCTCACTGACAGGTTTCACGGAAGAAGTGAATGCTTAATGAAGGATTTGAAGACATTGAAAGAAACAATAGGTTTGACTGGGAGGGCCTCAACTAAGGGGCTGTGAAATGAGAAAAGGGCCACCTCTTCATTTCAACGGGCTTTGGACAGGCCTATGCAACAAGGAGGTGAGCGCTGAGCTTCAAAGATGGTGTGGATGTAAACACGTTGAGGACAGTTTAGAGGAGAATACAACACATGGAGAGAAGGAGGAGGATAGGAGTAGGCACAGAGTCTTATGCCATGGAAAATGGGTAATCTACAAAATAATGAATAAAGTTAGAAGAAGCAGTAAGGAGAGGCAAAGGCAGGAACAACACAGCAGAAACTACACTTCTAGGAGAAGACTCAACTAGTCAAAGAAGTTCCATAGGTTTAATGGGTTGGCTTGGTTACTTTGGGTGTAATGGAAGAAGATGGCATATTAAAGGTTTTCAACTGTGAAAGAGGAAAACACACAGGGTTTAGTGATACTACCAGAGGAAGATGAAAAAAATTTCTATTAAGGAAAAAAAAAAAAAAAAGGATGGTAGACAAACCAAAATGTCTGGGATAAACATAATACCCACAAGGTATCTGTACATCTCACTGCCTTAAAACAAACAATTGAAAACAGAAGCTTTCTTGGACACCCTAGGACCTTAAGTTTTACTAGGGCTATATCCAAGAAAGGAATAAAGCAGTAAGCCCAAAAATCTGAAAACAAATTTTCCCTCCTTTTCTCTCCCCATCTAGTATATCCAAAGTATATTCATGTGTCTAAACCCCACCAACTGTCCCCCCTGCATAGCTCTGAAGCTCCTTAAGCACTTACTGCTATGGCTGAGTTGCCCAAAAGGGCCACCCTGAGTGGCAAGATGCCTGCAGGATGTTGAGCGTGTGACCTTGGTGCCTAAGCTCCCCTTTCTGTTTGAGCCAACACGCTAAATGGAACTATGCTGTTACAGGGAGCAAATGGAGCTGTTCACACAAACAGAGCTTTTTAGGCTTCGGACTGGATTCAGTTGCCCGCATTATTTACCACGTTTAATGAACTGAACCAATTCACCAAAGGGTTAGATTAGTGCTAAAAGTAGTGGAAGGGAAGCAGGAAGAACGTATGACCAGGAATTGGAAAGAAGTGCTGAGAGGGGCTGGTCTGTTCTTTCCAGAAGCACCAGGTAATTTGATCAGTACATCCCCATTGTCTAAATACACCCTGGAAAAAACTATGAAGAGGTAGTGCTCAGTAAGGCTTGTTCAGTCTTCCCTTGAGCTCCTGTGAAATTTCTGCATCCATAACAACCTAAGGTAAGGAGTTCTACCTTTCGATTTACTCTGAACATGCCAGTTTAGCCCCACCTTGCTACAGAAGGGAGCACCCTGCTCTTTCTGCCCTGATTCACTCACCTTTCACCTGCTGTGAAGTGGTAGCAGGCTGTGCTGGAGCCAGTTACTATTACATTTCAAACCAACCTAATGAAATTTTTTTTCTCAAGTGGATCAGCAAAGTAATGCAGCTCACTTTACATCTATATGACCATTATATCTACAGCCAGGGCAAAGGGAAACAGTCCTTCTGGTAGCAGCCCACAGCTAGTTTCAATTAAGCTCATATGCAAAACTATATCAAGTTTCCATGGGCTGCACTGTGCTCTGAGCATACCTAATAATGTGGAAGAGCAGCATCTTTCATTTAAAAGTACATCTGGAAGAGAGTAAGAGGTGGTTGACACCATCACCTACATGGAGACGTCAGCATCTCAGGAAGCGAGAGGTCTGGCTTCAATGCCTGCCTTCACCTGGGGGAGTTCAAACCCACAGTTCCATCTTTCAGGAGGAGTGTCCTAGTTGTTGAACTATTTGGGATAAGGCTTTTCTTAACACCTTGCCAGGGGACAGAGGATTTGGCTGCCAATATGGCAGCTATTAAAAGTTCTGATGACCATAAGGCATGATCTGCCACAAGTTTAAATCTCGTCTGGAAATTACTTTCTGTAATTCTCTTTGCAGGTGAAACATCTATGTATTTCTATTCAGTATACATACATATATAATTTGGCTAATGTTAAGGAATATAAGCTTGCAATGTAGGCTTCATGATGTTGGTATCCTACGGTGAAGGGAACTTCAGGGAAGGAATTTTTTTCAAACGCTTTATCACAGGCATGCATCCTTTTGGGAGGTGAATTTTACCATTCCCAGCCCCTCTCTCAAATCCAGGAACAATAATTTATACACATTCCATTTTTTTTTTGAAGTATGAGATTGAAACTTTCACTGAAGTAATATGCATAAGAAAATAAAGCTAACATTGGGACAGGGGATAATAATAAAACCTCTTAATAAAAAATTCTATCTGCATTACTCTAATAAGTGTACAAACACATGCTCCTAATTAAATACAGTTTTTGAATAATGGAAGACCACTCCTGAACTAAATTGCACTCCACATCTAATGAAACCTTTCCTGCAACTGATATTTGCTCATTATTTATTTACTTATTGTGCTTTTATCTAAAAAGCATGTTATTACTGTGGTTCACATGGAGGCCAGTCCCAGTGTACTCATCCTGGGTTGGTAACGTGGACATGTACACATGAACTGACCGCAGGAACATGGCTCCAGATTTCAGCTGAAAAAGCAACAGTGATTAAGCAAAGCTGGACAATATATTTTAAAACTCTGATTTATAGGTATGCTTACTCTGTAAACTGATTATACTTGAGACTTTGATTATCTCACTGACATTATCTCCCCCTCGTAGCTCGTGTTCAATAGTCTTAACTGGGAACTATGCATAAAAGACATAAGTAATATACTCTGCATGCTGGTAGCTTTTAGAGTGCATTCCTTCCTCTCATCTCTTTAAAAGTCACGCTCATAATGTCATATTTAGAATATTTAATTATTGTATTGTAAGTATAGTATGTTCTGTTCATTCAGATTTGTTCTACTTTCCACAAAAGCTAATTTGAGCTAATTCCTCTGCACGTACTTGGGAGGGGAGAAAAACCCAAACCTTACGAAAGTTAGTTTAAAAACAATGGTTAATTTTATATGGAGAAAAAATGAATGAAGCAACATATGCAGAGGTAATCCTATTTTGGAATAATCCTATTTTAAGTAGTGATATTTAGCAAAAAAAATTCTAAATCTTTTTAAGTTTTTCTGTACTTCCTACTTAGGAAGATACCTGTTTGCGTAACACTTCAACCCATAAAATCCATGATATTTCTATTTATATATTCTATATTCTATTGTAATCTCACAAGCTGCAATTACAATGATGGGACTACTGCATTAGAAATTCCTCCAGTATCACAAATGACCTAAATTAGAAATGTTAGTATCATTTTACTTATCAGGAAAGGATATCAAAGGTAAGGTTATTTGGTCATCTACCTCCTTCGCAAAATGTTACAGTAACAAAGAGCATAGTGGGCTAATGCTTTTAAAGACTATAGATGCTTCCCTAAATCCAGAATCCAGACTATAGATGCTTCCCTAAATCCAGTCTTAGTGTTTAAATGCAGCTCTGTTTATGTTTCATATTTGGGATGAAGACACCATCTTTGGAGAAGGGAGGGCTTTGGTTTGGTTTGATCAAGAAAAGCCAAGTTCAGCATAGCAGGGAGAATATTATATTAAAACAAAGAAAGGGCATGGGAAGCAGATGCAACTTTAACTCCCCTGCAGTTCATTCTGATTTGAAATTTTGTTGAATTAAAATTGTTTATGATGTGTCAGTTCAGCTAAGTCCTTAGATGAATTCAGATGCAGAAAACAGATTAAGACGGTTTTTTCACTCAGCTATTTCCCCTATCAAAAAAACCTCTTTTTTTTTTTTTTTTTTTTTGCCAAGGGAACCATCCCACCATGATTTCTAATTAATGAGGCATCAAAAGGCACACAAAGCCTAGAAAACCTAAGTGACCATGAAGTCCTGGGTGCAGGGTATCAAGAGAATCTCTTGCCTCTATCACAGTCAAGATTATTTGGGATGTGCTTTTATATTACATGAGGATATCCCTATGGACTGGTAAAGGGTGTTTAAATATGTTTGGGATGGACAAACCCATTTCTCCACTAACATCTTCACAGATGAAATGAAAAAGGGAAAAGACACCTAAATTATCCCCACATGGTTTCCTTTCCAAATTCATCTGGACAGGCTTAGGTAACAAGGAGAATGCAAAGTGCTCAGCCTTTCATCTGCTGAATTCAACACTGCTTCTTTGGGCTCCTGTCCAAGACTGCATGGCTCCTCTCATCTAGTACAAAACCTCCCTCTCACCCAGTACAAAACTCCCCATTCAGAGAGCAGGGCAAATGCAGAGACCAAGTAAACACTGCCATGGTAATGTATTCCTTAAAGTCATACTTTCACTTATCTATGAAAGGCTTTATGCTATTGAACAGCAAAAATCTCTCAGGGTAGGAAAAACCACAGTGTCCAAACTTTCAAATTCTGGATGTTACTATTACTTCTCTGCAAAACACATAAAAGTGATTATGAAAACAAGAAAAGCTTATTGGAAAGGAAATTCTGAGAACTGCATACACTCAGATGTACTTTTAGTTCCCCTGCAGGATCTCGTCTTTTTTGTCGTCTTTTTTTTTCCATTTTTTAAAAGAATTTTAAAGGAGTGTACCAACATCATCTGCTTCCAACATGATTCAATGAGATTGAAAATCATAAATCTGATAATTGTGTGAGGAAAATTCCACTTTTCATACTGAGTGTACAAATGTGTTCAATTTTGGGTAGGCATTTTACATATAATGCTTATCCATCTCACCAGACAACAGCAGACTTCAGCTGACACTGATATAGATGTCAGTTTTGATGATCTCCCTTCTTTCATTCTGTGTACCATTCATGCGTGTACTAATTAAATTCTTTGAATTAAGCTTTTGTGCATCCCATGCACCTTCAGTTTTAATTTGTATTGGCAAAGTAGTAGGCATCCCACGATGTACAAACCCCTGTTTTACAGAATCATAGAATGGTAGGGGTTGGAAGTGACCTCTGGGGATCATCTAGTCCAAATCCCCTGCTAAAGAAGGTTCATCTAGAGCAGGTTGCACAGGATCATGTCTCCAGAGAAGGAGACTCCACAATCCCTCTGGGCATCCTGTTCCAGGCTCCCTCTCCCTCACAGTAAAGATTTTTTTTCTTGTGTTGATGTGGAACTTCTGTGTTCCAGTTTGTGACCGTTGCCCCTCGTCCTAGCATGGGGCACCACTGAAAAGAGACTGGCCCCATCCTTTTGACATCCACCCTTCAGATATTTATAAAAATTGACAAGATCCCCTCTGTCTTCTCTTCTTCAGGCTGAACAGCCCCAGGTCTCTCAGCCTTTCCTCATAAGAGGGATGCTCCAATCCCCTCATCATCTTTGTAGACCTCCATTGGACTCTCTCCAGTAGTGCCTTGTCTCGCTTGAACTGGGGAGCCCGGATTTAGTTCTTTCCTTTGGGCTTCCCCTTTAAAAGCAATTTTACATCATACTTCTTAAACCAAGGAAGCCTGAATTATTAATACTCCTAATATAAATAACTATATAGGGACAAAATACTTGGGGGCGGGGGGGACCTGTTAGGAATGCCAACAATTATGGGGACAGTGAGCTGGTAAGAAGAAAGAAATAACACATGCATCACACTTGAAATATTTGTAATGCATACACACTTCATTTGGCCAATAGGTATTTTAGTTTAGCTAGTAAGTACTAAACTAAGGAAGATTCCATGCTTCACTGGGTTCAGTAATGATGGCAAATCCTTCATACAATATAGATAAATGATCCCTCTTGGCCTTGGCAACACCACTGGAAAAGACTAATCTTAAAAGTGTATACAAATGTTTCTTCTTTTATTTTGAAGCCATTCGTTTATCAAAAGCATACTAGGAGTCTGAAATAAAATAACCCCTGTTTATACTTCATATGTGTTCAGAAATTTATTCAACTGCAAATTACAGACTCATCACCCAGGTGAATAATGCCAAACACTGGACAAACCTGGTCTTTAGCTTTCTCTCAGTCATCCTCAGCAGCAAGGCAGACAAACTACAACAAAGTCCTTAACATCTGTTGCTGAAAGTGTGCCATTTCTTCACTGTTAAGGTTCCCCATAGTCAACATTACTAGTTGAAAAACACATAATGCCTTTGACTCTAAAAATATGAGTAGCACATCTTCCCACAACTTTTAAGAATGCCAGCAGAAAGTTAACTGCAAGATCAATACAGGACCTTCTTTGTACCCCAACTTGTCTTGCTGAGTCATTTCCAGAAAGGCTGGATCTTTAGTAGTCAATTTGTGTAACAGAAACTTCTCAAACATGCGCTTATACAGACTTGTTCCCAAATGCTGGGGTTTTTTTATCATTCTTTCATGAATTTGACACAATATATTGAGCAAAAATATAAGAATTTTTGATAGGACAAGTTCTAGGTCAATTCCAATCCTGCTTACCTTCTCATCCTCCTTATGGTAACATCCTAAATATCTGCATTTCTGCGGTTGCTCTTTTCCCATTACTCTGGTTATGGGTGGAAATGAATGTTGCCTTAGCATCTTTCCAGCTTGATCATTATTTATATCTTCATTTGCTGAATTACTGACTCACCCTCTCCTTATACCCCTTTTTCACTAATGAGGGTAGGGATAATTACAAAATACAGCTGTAAGAAAAGAGATCCTTTGTGCCATTTGCCTGTAATGCCTGATTTAATGTTCTGCACAACTGTATAATACTCTAGCCTGCTTCCAACGCTGCTCTTTATTTCTATGTATTATAAGCCAAAGTAGATCTCCACTTTATGGCAAAAAACAGGGACAAATGCTGTCGTTCTGACACCTCTAGCTAGCTGGCTACCTGATCATAGGGCTTATGTAACAAAGGAGAGTCCAGAAACGTTTCCATCTCTCTGTTAACAAAATAAGGAATTTCATCTCCAGAATTACCTTGGCCTGAGGCCCAGAAAAGGTAAAACTGAATCCTAGGTGAACGGTGGTTTTTTCTACAGATCAAGAAATGATTTAAAAGCTTCTCTAGTGCAACTACTGAGCTGAAAAAGGAATAAGATCTCTCTTAAGCATGCAACACTCATTCTTAACACTTAAGAGAATGCAGGACAGCAGTCTTCTTAACTGTACCAGCATCCTACGGTCATCCTCGGATTACACTAGTAATTTCCATGACTTTTCATGACTCTATAGAATTGGATCAATGTAGTAAAGCATCTGCTATGTAGGTGGGGAAGTAAAACTACCAAATAAGAAAAAAAAAAATTCCATACATTATTTCTCCATAAAAGGAAGGGAAGAGAGGTAAGGATTTATAGGGGATATCGTTTCATGAGTTCCACCAATATTAAGATAAACCAAAAGCAGAATACAAAGAAACCATTTCCTTTTGGGCCCAAAATAGGTGGGGTTTTTTTTGGTTTTTTTTGGTTTTTTTTTTCCCCCCCTCTCTCCAGGTGGCTGAAGTAGCCTGAAGTCTGCTAGTTTCCTTAGAGCAGCAGTGGCAAACAGTTAGGTTTAACATCACTAAGATTTTTGTGGATTTCATACTGGGGAGGAGGAAGAGGGTGGAAATCATTACCTCTGCAATATGCAGACTACTTAGGACAGAAAAGACAGAGACTCCAGTGCTTCAATGCTGCTATACTGGGAAAAGGGGAAGAATGGCTCAAAGATATTATGGGTGTTGTCTTATTACAGGGTTGGTTGCATAAAACAGCCTCTTGAACTTGTAACAAACGTCTAATGTATTAGACCAGATGGTAGGCACAATATTCCCTTTCCTCCATGTTAAATAAAGACATAATCAATTCCCTATTTTCAAGGCTTACATGTTCTGTTTCGTTATAAAAAGTGATTCCTTATAGCAAATATTCCAAAGTTAATGGGATAAAAATGTTCAAGTCCACAGTACTGAAAACAAGTAGAAACTTAGCTCCAGGAATACACTGAGATCTGTATATAAAGAGCAAACCTTAGACCAACCCATGCTGCTAGACTGGTTGACGTTTCATACAGCAAGGAGATAATCAAAAAGTACAAACCAAAATTTGTGAAGTACTTGCATATTACTCAATGCATATTTGTGTGCATTTCAGAAAGTAAGCAGCTTTTATAAACATTTTAAGAAAAACTGTTTTCTTTAGCATGCTGACAAATCTGATATTTAGGCAGAGACATTAAGTACTCACCACCGGCAGCATTTCCTTCTCTGTGGCTACGTGCACTGCCATCTCTGCCAGATTTAGTGCGCTGGAGAACAGTGAAAAACATTTGAAAAGAGCAGAACAAAAGCCCATTTAGTAATATACATTAGAGATAATTACTGAAAACTGAACTTAGTAGCAGAAGAACATGAAACCACGCTTGCTATACCATAACTAATAAACCTTGGTTTTTTCAATGCACAAAATTGTCCTTAAGATCAATGTTAAATCCAATGTTCACATGAAACAAGCTCTATGAAATTCAAACAGTATATCTCAATTTTTTTTCAGATAAAATTTATTCAAGGGATGTGCATAAAAATAGTTCAGATGTAGCTTTGTAAAACACAGCTGAAAAAACAGGCAACATAGCCCTCCTTGCATGAGTTCAAAGTAACCTCTGCCTATTAACGTCTTGTAAATCCCTCAAGCCTTTTATTATTGTAAAGATTCAAGGGGGCAAAGTAGGGAAATCCATAAAAAGAACTATTCACCCCATAGATCTTAAATTTTGAATACTTGGCACAGCACTGTACTTCACAGCAACATTTAATTTGCTGTTGAGTGTTAAATGCAAGATAAAGGTGAAGGTAAATACTTTAAAAGCTGTGTTTAGAAAGTCAGCGCTCTTGCACTGAGGAAGGTACCATAAACATCTTCCAGCTGTGTTTTTTTAGTGTTATTTGAAAACTTTACCACTTTATCAAAGCAATACCTCCATATTACATGGCAGACTGGGCTACTCCTGGCAAAACACCAAATTTCTCATGAATATATCTTGTCTCAGTACATCTCAGGGAGGGACTTTTTAATGGGTAGGTAAAAAAGACTTGGTGTTTAAAGCACCGAGCTGTTGATAATGTAATCTCTGCACCTTTGTTTCAAAATATGAACTCAGGGTCTGATTAAAACACACATGCACACTACCTAACGATACATTCAGGTCAATTACTGTAGCTGCAGTCATTTTGCACCAGAAAAATATCACAGAGTCTGGCAAAGTTGGAATGACACAGAAGTGAATGAACTTTCAAGATTTATGCCAACGGAAAAAAAAAAAAAGGAAGAACCCTTAAATTAAAACTCAGGACAGCAGCAAGCCTAACGTGAAACCGGGACTAGTTGGAGCAGTCCTTTCTGGGATCAGAATTTCTCATACTTTTTATTTGTTTTGGGAAACCCTCAAGTCTAAAGTACGTCCTCTGAATTTTGGATTTAATACCCTATTCACAGTCCCGGGAAGTCGCATATATCAGTTCTTCAAGAAGCATTTTCAGACTCTCCAAATGTTGAAAGACTGACAAAAAGTCTGCCGGTGGAAGCTCAGCTTCTGTCTGCCAGAGGGAAGTGGTCCCTCAACGACAGTGCCGTCACGGCATTTACATCCTAGGACTTTACTCCTCAAATATGATAGAAGTACTACGGCTTAAGCATATGACTAATTCCTGTAAAGTTCCAAGTGAGTACTTTATAAGTCATCCCATACTAAAAGCAGACATTAAAAACACGTCCAATGATTTCCACCCTAAAAATTTCTCTCCCGTGACTGCAAAAAGCATTTAGGATGATTAGCCCAGATGTAGCTGCCTGAAGGTGAAGGCAGTGAGTCCCCCCACAGTGTTTGCACCTATCATCACTGCTTCACGCCGCACCCCATCAGTCCCTCATTTTCACTCATTAAGTTCACTTCACGGAAATAAATAGTAATGTGTGCGTACGTCAGTGCCAAGAAGGCCGTGTGAACTTTTACACTATTACCTGTCTTTTTTAAACTGAAACATGAAAAAGGGAGATTAACGCAGAGGATAAAAACCCACAAAAAACAAAACAAAAACCCACAACATGTGAAGGTTATAGCAAAAATCCAGTGCTGTGAGAGGCAGGGAGAAATGTTTCTATAGGGAATGAACCCCACAGATGTTCCCAGATTCTTGGCTGGAAGTATTTAACAACTTGTCCATATTTGAGAGCTGAGGATAGTAAGTACTCCAGAATATTTATTTTGGTATAAACTCCATGTGGATATACTTATTCTGGAAAAACAATGCCAGAGCAGCAAATTTTGATCAATTTCTACATGAAGACAGAGTGCAGTATGGAGACTTTGAAACGTAGGTACATTACACTAGCATTTATCTATTTTCTCTTAACTGGGTGCAGTTGAGAAATCACAGGTTAGTCTTAAATTTGGAGCAGGAATTGGACTATATCTGGCACTGCTAACTAAAACCAGTGTTCCTATTGGAAACTTAGGTGGTGAAATATTAAAATTTGGTAATTTTAGAACTTGAAAGTATAGTTTATGACTATATGCTCATGGATGACAGAAAGAATTTCTTAGGACGAAAATACCTAGTAATTTCCAAAGCCAGATGGTAAACATAAGACTAAAAACACACACACACACCCACCCCAACCAAGCAAACAAAGAGAATTCCCAAACACAGGGGATGAGAAACCCATATGTAATTCCTATAGCAAAAAGGAACTGCAGGGCTATTGTTGGGAAGACAGCATTGATGTTGAGATTCTGTCACAGAAAGATACTCAACTTCTAACACAGGACAGGAACACACTACATTAAATTGCAGTGTGCTCTGTAACAGACAGTAAAAATAGTTTCTGTAAATACATTAGCAACAATCATTACTGGATGAGGGAAAGGCTGTGGACTTTAGTAAAGCCTTTGACACCATTTTTCACAGAATTCTCCTGGAGAAACTGGATGCTTATAGCTTGGACAGGTGTATTCTTCACTGGGTAATGAACTGGCTGGATGGCCAGGCTCAAAGGGTCACAGTGAATGGAGTTAAGTCCAATTGGAAGCCAGTCACAAGTGGTGTTCCCCAGGGTTCATTACTGGGACCAGTTCTGTTTCATATCTTTATCAATGATCTGGATGAGGGGATTAAGGGCACTCTCAGTAAACTTACAGATGACACCAAGTTGGGCAGGACTGCTGATCTGCTTGAGGATAGGAAGGCTCTGCAGACAGATCTGTACAGGCTGGATTGATGGGCCAAGGCCAACGGTATGAGGTTGAACAAGGCCAAGTGCTGGGTCCTGCACTTGGGTCACAATAACCCCAGGCAGCGCTACAGGCCTGGGAGGAGTGGCTGGAAAGCTGCCTGACAGGAAAGGACCTGGGGGTATTGGTCAACAGCCAACTGAACGTGCCAGCAGCGTGCCCAGGTGGCCAAGAAGGCCAACAGTATCCTGGTTTGTATCAGAAACAGTGCGGTCAGCAGGACTGGGGAAGTGACTGTCCTCCTGTACATGGCACTGATGAGGCCACACCTCAAATACTGGGTTCAGTTTTGGGCCCCTCACTACAAGAAGGACACTGAGGTGCTGGAGCAGGTCCACAGAAGGGCAATGAAGCTGGTGAAGGGTCTAGAGAACAAGTCTTATGAGAAGCAGCTGAGGGAACTGAGGTTGCTAAGATTGTAGAAAAGGTGGCTCAGGGGAGACACTCTTGCTCTCTATAACGCCCTGAAAGGAGGCTGCAGCAAGGTGGGTGCCAGTCTCTTCTCCCACGTAACAAGTGGGAGGACAAGAGGAAATGGCCTCAAGTTGTGCCAGGGGAAGTCTGGGTTAGATATTAGGAAAACTTTCTTCACCAAAAGAATTGTAAAGCACTGGAACAGGCTGCCCAGAGACATGGTGGAGTTACCATCCCTGGAGGTATATGAAAGACTCGTAGATGTGGTGCTTAGGGATGTGGTTTGGAGACGGACTTGGCAGTGTTATGTTAATAGCTGAACTCAGTCTTAAAGGTCTTTTCTAACCTCAATAATTCTATGATTCCATCTTTTCTTAGAGTCTTTGTTCCTTTCCATCTACAATGGTGTTGATTTTCCAGAAAACTGCGTCAGTGGGTTACTTGGGGGGACAGAAAAAGTTCCTGTCTTTGAGAAGACACTAAACTTGACAGTTTTCCCTGTGACAGACAAGAGCCAGAAGAGGGAGATAGGAGTGTGTTCCTCCTGACAAGGAGCAGAAAGCAACCGAGCAGGCTCCAGAGGTTCTGAAGAGAATGGACTAGGAACTGTGGGGGCAGAATTCTGCTGCCATTTAGAAACTCCCTGAGCTTACTCAGTCTGGAAGCATGGGCCTACCTGCAGAGCTAGAGCTGACAGAGCTGACTAGAAACCTGTTTTATTTGTATTGGTGGTCATGGTTTTGAGAGGGCAGGACAGGGGGAAAGGGTGTTTTGTTTTTTAAATGTAGTGCATTTCATTTTATTTTTTTTTATGTAAAAGAAAACTGGTTAAGCTTAAATTACAATAGAATCAGGCTTATTTGAATTTAAAAGTCTGTTTTCTTTTCTGGGCAACACACTACAGGGAAATATTTAAGCAGATCTGCATTAAAGCTTTGACTAATAGGAAGTGCCATCAGATACCTTATTCTCCCATCTACTCTGCTTCCATTAGACCTCACCAGGAGTACTGCATCCAGATCTAGCATCCCCAGTACAAGGAAGACATGGACTGGTTAGAGTGAATCCAAGGGGGGGGGGGCACGAAAATGATCCAAGAGTGGGTACACCTCTCCTCTGGAGAAAGTCTGAGAGAGTTGGGGTTGTTCAGCCTGGAGATGAGAAGGCTCTGGGAAGACCTTATAGCAGCCTTTCAATACTTAAAGGGGGCTTATAAGGAAGATGGGGAGGGACTTTTTACCAAGGCCTGTAGCGACAAGACAAGGGGCAATGGTTTTAAACTGAAAGAGGTGACACACTGGAATAGGTTGCCCAGAGAAGCCGTGGATGCCCCATCATTGAAAGTGTTCAAGGTCAGGCTTTGAGCAACCTGATCTAGTGAAAGATGCCCCTGCCAGTAGCACAAGGGTGGATCAGATGATCTTTAAAGCTCCCTTCCAACCCCAAACTTTGTATGACTCTGCTTTGCAATGCTGGTTTAGTGACAGGTTAGAGTCACCAGACTCTTAAATAGGAATGCTGAACTGTAATACACCGAGTGAGCTTTCCATGTCATGGGTGAATTACAATCACTGTTAAAGTCTGAACAGTCTAAACCAACTAGGCAATAACTTGTGCTACCACCCATCTGTACTGGATTTCATTGACAGCTCTGTCATAGACTCATAGAATGGTAGGGGCTAGAAGTGACTTCTGGAGATCATGGAGTCCAACACCCTGCCAAGGCAGGATCACCTACGGCATGCCATGAACGAACAGATCCAGACAGGTCTTGAAGGTCTCTAGAGAAGGAGACTCCACAACCTCAGCCTGTTCCAGGGCTCTGTCACTCCCAGTGAAGGAGTCGAGGTGGAAATTCTTGTGCTTCACCTTGCTACCATTACCTCTCATCCTATCGCAGGGCACCACTGAAAAGAGACTGGCCCCTTCTACTTGACACCCACCCTTCAGGTATTTGTAAACAGTAATAAGATCCCTGTCATTCAGGTACTACTCAATGAAGTCCCTTAATACAATGTAGTCAGAATGGGGAGAAACTAAACAAAAACAAACAAAAAAAAAACAACCGGGGGGGACGGAGGGGGGACGACAAAACCCAAGTAAAATCTTACATAACTTTGACAATTTAATCTTTTAAATGTTTTCTGGTGGGGAAAAAGCTACCAGCAAATGTTTCCAACACAAAATAAACAGTAAGAGATGTGTCAATTTTATACATTTTATATTCAGACATCTCCAGTGATCTGTCTCTCGCCCACACTCCCAGCACTATAATCCAGTTTTATCTGGTTTCACCTCTGAGCTTAAGTAAAGCACTGAGGTACTGGAAGTTATTGCAAACAGCTATCTATATCATTGAACTGATGTTCCATAGAAACGAAGTAAAACCTGTTTAACACACTTCAGAGAGATGTCTTAATGATGAGTTTTGCAGAACAGGAACATTATATCTGGTCAGCTCCTTTGCCTACTGATACTGTTATGGGGGAGACACAGAATAATATCAGCCTCACTACATTTGTCACCTGCTTTCTTCTCACCATATTTCCAAGTGCTTTAAATTTTACATTTACTGTAACCAATATATTTCAGCTAGCCCCCCCAAAGTAAGGTTGTAGCATAAGTTTGAAATCCTTTGATCAGTGTTTCCCTCTGTGAGTTTCATTTTTAAAATGTCCTAGTGCATGCTCAGACTCTCTGGAAATGTGCACTCTCTAATGTACAAGACCCCTTGGAAATGAAGTAAAAGTGAAGTAACTAAGGATGCATTTACACATTACAGGACATCATAAGAGAGCCAGTAAGTGTTACTAGGAGCAGAGAAAGATAGTTAAAACTTAACATGTCCTTATGTGACAATGTAGCTTCGGGCACTTCACTTGATAGTGAATTGAACACTTTGTAGCTCAACAGTATGAATAATGCTTTCCAAACAAGAAGCTTGATTTTAAGATACTACTTTATCACAGGAATAGCAAGAAAATTACACACGCGTGTGCACACATGCTCACTCCTCTGAGCAGAACACAAGTTATGATCTCATACCTTTCACAGTCTGTAGCTTTTCCATGACCTTTTTTTTCAGCTTAAAAATGGGCACTAATGAATAATTTACTTCTACTGATGTGATCTGTTAACGTTGCAGCTTTGTAGATAGTAAAAAGGAGCTCTACTACATGGACAAATTCTTAGGCTTCCCTTCTCTCCCTTATAGCTGCATTATTACTTGGCTCATAGATACAGTTCTAGACAGTCTGGCAAGTAAGTAGGAAAGACGACATTCCAGAAACATTGAATTATGCAGGTGGCTCCAGCATTCCCATCACATCCACATAACCCATCTTTCACTAATATTTAAAAAAAAAAAATAAATCACAGAACATCCAGCACTTAAGAACCATTCAGATTAATGCAAGGCTGATCAGTAATTTAAAACTAAAACCCCCAGAACCACAAAACAACCCATCCCCCAAACCAGGAAGTTAATATACATTTTATCTTGGAGTATCATAAACACTATTTTAGCTTCCATCTATGTATGTAGTGATACTGTATAACCACAGAAAGGAACAAGCTTACCTGCTCTCTGATTTCTATTACTTTTTCCACTTTCTTGAGCTTTGTTGTATATTCCTGAACTTCTTTCATCCCCATATCTGTGCAGAGACGAACTAAAAATCGGAGGCCTAATTGAAAACAAAAGATCACTCAAAAAAAGGCTTACAAAGAGGTCAAACTACGAGTGCACCTTTACAGAACTGGACATACGGAATGGCAAACAATGCAAATAATACTAGGTGACTCTAGCCCAGTACCACTATGCAAGTTGTGACATTTTGCAAATAATGCAACATTTTCAGTGTCAATATCCACGAACAGTTCAAATGCCACTTGGGGAAGGCACAAAACATACTAACTCGTCTGGCTCATAACTCCTGACATTTGCAATATATTTGGAAACTGGAAATCCTAATAATGATACTAAGTTATTACTGAGGTGCCGCTATCAATAGCATTTTGTTGAAAGCAATTTCACAAATGCCAAGTGAATCAGAATGGTTTGGTTTTTTTCTGTTGTTGTGGTAGATTTTTTAAAGATTAGTATTTATAGAATAAAAAAAAAAAAAACCAAGAAACCAGACATGAAGATCAACTGTAACTGTATGATGGAACTAAAAGAACCCCTAAAAACTTTTGTCTTCTGAGACACTACACAGCTGTTGCTACTTCTGTGTGTTTGTCAACATCCCTTTGAAAGAACTGCCTCTGAAGCAGAAACAAGCATGACATGATCCATTGCTTTCCTGGCTGCTTTCAAAAGTATGTTGTTTTCTTCTTGTGCTAAGTGAGTTTCTCTGGCTTATGGAACTGAATTTGTTCACCTGAGGGATCACATAAGCATCAGACATAGCATAAGATGTTTGGGAGCTCATGGCCAGGGAAGAAGGAGTGAAAAAACATTGTTTCAGCAGCAGAAATCTTTTAAAATCAGTTAAATTGTCTTGTCTAACTCCTGCCTCCATTTTGTAAGTTGTAGAAACTACACTCAGAAAAAAATATTACCGTATTAAAAGGTTTACTGAATACTCTGCCCCTCTGAAATAAGTGACTGATGCGAGTAGGATATTTTGATTATAACTTTGAGGAGTCACGATATTGAATTTCTCTTGTACAACAGAGCTGTATGATTCCTCTTTAAAAAAGCAGTATGTTTGTTGTAGCAGAATGATACAATTTTGTTTTAAAATACAGTAAATGTTCTTCTCACACAGCATTTAAAAGCACAGACATGCTGGCAACAACCTCATATTTTGGAATTAGCGAGGCACAGTGTGGGATGTGAGAGGATATTTTCCCAACCAGTGACAGCCCCTACTTTCTACAGGGCTTTTTCATTTAGAGAACAGGTCTCACTGATTCTGCAAAATGTTTTACACTTCAAAGGTAGGTTTCCTGTAGTTTAGTTTGAAATTCTCTACAGATTTTCCAGAGACTGGTTGACCAGCTACAGTTAAAATCCCAACATCAAAAATCTCACCATCTACATTCTTTTGTAAGGCCTGGCTTTGGTAAAACTTGAAAGTTTGCTCACATCTAGAAATTTACAGTAGGGCTTACAACTAGCAGGGACTAGAAGTAAAAATAGATCTATTTTATCATAAGGAAAATTAATTAAGTAACACAGTTATAAAGATTTAGGAAGTATGTATAAGAAAGAACTGAAGCAATCTGCTAGAGTTAAAAGTTCATTTTCATCTCTCTTCAGCGTTACCCTAGTATTTCTTAAATTACATTTTAGTGTCGTCACAGAAAGCATTAGCATGAACAAAAAAATGTTAGGTTCATGAAAATATTTTCATATGAAAACTACTTAGATCATACAATTACTAACACATATTCAATGTAAGAAAGTTTCCTTTGATAGCTGTTTCACTGAGTGGTTCAACTTACATTCAAGATTCTCTGGGAATATTCTGTGAATGACTTTGTATTTCTCTAGAGCTTTCCGGTAGTTTCCTGCAAACAAACCAGACATCTCCTGTCCACATATCCAAACACAAAAAAAGCATATCTGACAAGAAACTGACACAGTTTAATATCCCTTTATCTTTTTAGTTTGAGTACATGCTTTAATATTATAGTCTGAATTTAATAGTAAAACTTAAGAGTATCTGAAAACAGTCCAAGTTACTCTGTAAATAACAGAATTAATTAAGAGGAGTTTTCTGATTTTCACCCTTTTTTGACCTGCCTCTAGGACCCCACTGTTCTATGGCACACCTTCTAGGTAAGCTGTATCTAGCATACCAGGGCTTATCTGAGGTTGCAAATGTATGGATTGGTCAAACAGAAATGTGTAAACAGCTGAGCTCTGCCTGTCCTTCCTTCCATCAGAATACTACTTGTGTGTCAATCCTTTGCCCAGATCTAGTAGTGAAGCAATTATTCTTTAAGACTTTTGCCTTCGATCTTGGCTCAGCTTAATTATTATGGAAAGCACTGATTGACCTTCTGTACCTAAAACCTCATATCCATAAAGAAAGTTTGTTGAGATAGCACTATTTTTATTTTCCTAAAGTGGTGTAGAGATCAAACTGACCTGCTACGCGTAACGCGGTAAGCTGGGAATGTTGCCAATGAATAACAAAAGATCTAAGAAGCAGCCAAAACCATTGTGCTTCTTTGCTTGGAAAACAGCTAGTTTGTCTAGTTTTGTGTGGTTCTGACTGTTCTTAATTCAGACTTCCCTAGGTCTTGTTCCTTCTCTCCCTGTTGTATTAAATAACTAAGTAGACTGAGAAAATGTACTTATTTATTATGGAAGTTTGTTCTGCAAAGTTCTACAGAAGCATAAAGGATAGTGACAAAATGGGACAGGAAGAAAGAAGAGTATAATTTACATCAAGTGCCTTCAATGCATTTTTAGGTGATGAAAAAAAGACACAAAGATTAGTCTCTCTCCATTTTGTTCGGCATATTATATTCCCAGTAAGACTGTCTTTTGTTTGCATAACGTAAATCCTATCTTAATATCAAAAAATTTTACTTGCTGTTGAAAAGGAATAGGAATTAAGCAATTTTAAAACCTAATTACTTATGTTAGATCAGATGGTAGTATAATTTAAAAAGCCTTCTATCAGGTAATGTATGCTGTATTATCTTCTTATTTCACCTATTTAACAACACAAGGAATGTTTCGTGCAAGTCAGTGCGGGCACACTTCCTAGACTTAAAATAAAGGTTATGTTTTATTACATCTACACAGAAAATTCATAACAATGTAACATGTAACTGAATTTTCAAACAAACTTTAGGACCAGTATTCGTATCAGGGAGAAAAGACCAAAAGAAAAACAAAACCAAACAAACAAAAATCAAACCAAAGCAAATCATAGTATGGTTTGAAATGATCGTAAAGGTCTCTTCCAATCAAAGTAATTCTATGATTCTATGACTTTTTAAGATCCTCTAGTCCAACTCCCCTGCCATGGGCAAGGACAGTTTTCACTACATCAGGTTGCTCAAAGTCCCTTCCAACCTGACCTTGAACACTTCCAGCAATGGAGTATCCACAACTTCTCTGAGCAACCTGCTGCTGTGTCTCACCACCCTCACTGTAAAAAATTTTTTTCCTTATGTCCAATGTAAGTCTACCCTTTTTCAGTTCAAAACTGTTGCCCCTTGTCCTGTTACTACAGGCCCTGGTACAAGGTCTCTATCTTTCTTACAAGCACCCTCCATATATTCTCCAGGCTTCTCTTCTCCTGGCTGAACAACAATTACTATAACATTACAGAACTTACCAGTTCTCCTGTAGCAACTGGCAACCATCAGCTGCCACTTCACTTGTGTTGGTCTGCATATAAATAAAATGAAATTATGCACACTGATAAACAATGAATAAGCAAAATAATCTGTGTAACATTGGTAAATTTAATTGGTACATTTTTATTAAACTACTCTGAAAATTTTTTACCTAGCATACTGCCTTCCTAGGAAGGATCTAGCCTGCCCAGTTCACACACAGTTTACCCGTGTCATGCTCCAGTTTTCAGGCCTCCAGGTCACTCATTTGTAGTCCTATGCTAAGAGTCTTTCTTCTGCTCATGATTCTGTGCACCACACGCAATCAGTAGACCTGACACATGAACCACTAATCTTTGTCTGAGGTACAGAACCACACAATGGCAACGAACAAGATGCTAAACTGTATTCTGAGGAAGTCCCACCAGTAGGGTCCCACACACACCCAGAGGATCCCTGCCAGGAAGCACGGTCCCTGCTTACAGTTTGGAACTCTGGCTTCCCCTCTGTGTCTCACCTCGATGCCCTAGTTGCCACCCATCCTTCTCTTGTTAGCACATAATGGTGATAGATGTGCTCAGAGAAAGTATTTGAGATGTTTGAGCACGTACAACAAAACTGTTGGACTCTTTCCTCATTCTTAGCAGAATAACGTGAAAATTAGGAAGTTTTCACATCAACAGTGTAAGGTTTACATTTAAAATGTAATTACTGTGATTGAAACACTGAACACACTAAACAATGTTCAACTAAAAAATATGCTAGTTAAAATAACATTAGCATTTTAAAATGTACTTCTGTTTACAATTAGTAGCAATGTATAACCCAACCTTCCTATTTATCAATTAATATATCTAGATTCTCCAGACTACCAAATAAACACTGAAACAGCTATGTTCTGTTATCAACTATTAACAATATTATCCCACAGAGAAGTAATTTCTCTGTTACATACAGATTACAGTTACAAATAATAAGGAAAAACTACATATGCCAATTATTTGTGTTTCATGTGTGAACTCAGTGCAACATGAAGCACAAAATATTTAAATCTTTGCCAAGACAAGATTATGAAACAATTCTTTTTAGTTTCAGCTGTTTCTTTCCAAAGTTTCTAAGAAGGCCACGAATACCATCAGATACAATCTCTTAGCCTGATTAAAATACAGTTTAAGGTGGACAGTATTTATACTGGAAATAAAACTGGCAAACCTGTGAACTGTGATTTCTGTGAACTGTCTGTGTATTTTCATCTAATTTACACCTCTAATTCTTTATAATTATACCACAATTTGGCTCAAGTCTATGCTTTCCTATTTATTTTTGTTTCAATTTCTAATCCTTATTTAAACCTCAGAGTATTTTTTCTTCCATAATTAATGGAAGTAACAAACCCTTTCAAAATAAAAATTACTAGTTTTACAAACTTCTAACATCCTATTTGCAGGATAATCCTTTCTTGAATAATATTGTATGGTTTTTTGTTGACATCCTGCTGTGTTCGTGCCTGTCATTCAGGTTCACAGAACAAAAAGAAAGTAAAATTTTACATTGTCAGAAGACAAGCAATATCTGAGTTTTGCTTAGCCTGATTTTTTTAATAGGTTTCCAAAAACACAGAACAGAAACTCTCACTTGTTGGGAGTGAATTTTAGGTGTATGAATTTTAATTGGTCTATTAACATAAAATTCTATATGAACTTACAGACAAATAAAAATAACATACGCATGTCTTTTTAGACTTCTGCTTGAACTCTGGATTACAGATATAAATTTGAACAGATTTTTATTGATTAACCATCCATCTGGTAAGATCCCTTTCTGATTCTAAATAAAATATATGGCCTACACATTCTCTTAAGTGCATCATATTCTGCTAAAGGACAATTTCAGCAATTAAGTTTCTGAACTGAACTCAATATATTTCAAATATGTCTATCAGGATCAATTTGATCTGACAACTTATTTTCAGTGACCATTGCTAATTCTGCACCGCATGTTTTTGCTTACTTCTATATAACTTATTTGTAATATCCTTTTCATGGAAGTAGAAGTTATGTGAAAGGTGGAAATGCAGCAAGAACTGCAAAAAGATGCATTTATCTAAACGATCAAATCCTCACCATATGATAAAATAATATAAAGTAAATATTTCACATAAAGCCATAGAGAAGGTGGTCTTGGTGGCTTAGGAGAGATGTTCCCCACTTTATAGCTGTGTTTAATGTCAGAGGTTAAAGAAAAGAGGATTAGGTTTTAGAAATTATCTTGGGCCCAAAGAAGGATCTTACTTAACTTTTAAATTGCACAGTAAGAGCACAACCACTGTAAATGAACAGAATGTTGAGAAAATTACATAACATCCCAAATTTTCTCTGGAATTTGCTTTTAGTAAAGTTATCCACCAAATCTATCTCTAGGTAGAATTATGGAACTTCAATCACCAAAAAAAAGTAAGTAGGCCTAAAACAATCATTACTTACAGAATGAGTGCTGCTCTTTCAAAGTACTCAATGGCTTTTTCACAAAACTGGGTGTCAATGTAATAAGCTCCAAGCCATTCAATGACTTCAATGTTTGAAGGGAAATACCGGTATGACTGAGAAAACAGGAAAGGTGAAAGAAAGACATTTTGGTGATAAACAACATCTCTTAAGTTACTTCTGGAATATCTTACGTGTTTAATTCTCCAGGTGCCAAAAATGTATAATACAAGAAAGGAAGTAGTGTGCTGTACTAAGCAATTCTGATTTAAATAAATAAATAAATGTCTAATTACAGAATGATGTTTTAGACATTACCTGAGATGAGTCTGTCACATTTTTCATCTAGCCTTATTTGAAATACTATTTTAAATAGTTTGCAACAGCAAAAATGTTTACTTAGATCATGTCTACATGTGAATAAGTTACCTAAAAGGTTAAACAATGCTAACTAATACATGTACAATTCCACAGTCAAATCAGGCTGCTGGAAAACTCACCTAAAAGCATTCTTTTCTATGAAATACATATGCACATAAATACACTTTTTGGCTTTTTAGAACTACCCACTGAAACAGGTGTCAAAACTATCATCAAGCATAACTCCACTAGCATTCAGACTGCAACACAGCCTTCAGTCATCCTCACTTCACACAGATAAAAAGAACTCTCAGACAGCAGCGAAACAATTTCCTGCCTTATTCTTGTTTCTAAATCAGAACAATCTCTACAGACTACAGACAGTACTATAACTGGTTTGAAATGAGAAAGGTTGCCTAACCTTACACAACTGTCTATGTATTATGTGCAGCTATACCACTAAAATATTTGTATAAACCTATGTACATAACCACAAACACATCATACATATCTCCATGTTAATTACACAAATATAATTGCCAATTAATGCAGTCACATTAAAAACCTTTAAAATTACATTTATTATATTAATTTTTTATTTCACCTCAGACAATATTTTACAGTAAAATTGGTAAGGGTCAATGTAAACAACAGCCATGAGAAACAAAAGCACAAGGTCAAATACCACGTGGAAACACAGGCTATGAGTTTCCTTAGGATCTGACTACAAAAATCAGACTTTGTTAACTCTCTTTCTGTCTTGGTTTGAAAGACAGGTGTCTGCCAAGGAAGGCAGGAGCCCCCCTTGGAATGGAAATGCAACCCCTCCCCTCCGAATGCTTGTAATTTTGAAATTAAGGGGGTTTCAGGCAAAGATATCTCTTTCTAAAATACTCTTTTTCTTTTTCAGACGACATTTAAAGAAGTTTAAATGAATCCATTTTTAATGTGATACAGGAACCTATAGCAAAATTTTCATTAGTTATGACAAAGTGCATTAGAAAACCAATAAAAAGCAAGTACCTCATAATAATAATGGAAAGCTTGGGATTTATCACCTTCATTATCATATAACTTCCCTAGCTTTGCAAGTACATGTGGATCAGTTGGTACTACACTGAGCAACTGCAGGAGCCACTCCAGGGCTTGACTGGGATCTCCCACGAACTCGTATCTGAGGTTTTTTTCAGTCAAGGACTGAAGCTGATAGCATTTTGATTTAATCAGAATTCCTACTACTTCACACAATGTAATCCATACACTGGACAGTTATGTCAATCGCTCTACAGGCATTTTTTTCCCCTCCTTCCCTTCCCCCCCCCCCCCCCCCCTTCCCTTTCTCCACGGTTTTTGCAATTCCATTGTATCAAAGTATTTCTGTTACATGGAAGAAAAGAAAAAAATATTCAGACTGGCTGCTCTTTCATCTTAACAATACTATGGGGTCAAGAAAACTTTTGAGCTTGGTTCTCCTCTCTCTCTGTCACTCTTTTTACTTTGATTTCCTCATTTGTAAGCATGAAGTGTGACAAGCAGGCGATTTATTTGTAGCCTTTACAACTTGGTTAGTTTTTTGTAATATGTAATTTCTTCCTAAAGTAAGTGATTAGGGAAAACTACTATCCTCAAGAAGAGACCTGCCTGCAGAGAGATTTTCTGCTGTATGTCTAAGAAGCACAACACAGATGGTGTACAATTCTGGTCCAGAGAAGAGAGACAGCATTAGCTGTAGCGTGAGCACACACCTTCAGCATGCTCTGCCCTCCTCAGTCACCCCTGAGTGGCACAAGGGCTCAGATCTCTGCAGCAATGTGAGGTGAAGCTACTGCCCAGCAAGTATTTTCCATTTCTGCTGCATCCTGCCCTTTGTGGAAAAAGCTTGTATTTGTGGAAAGCAGCTTTATATAGCAGCAGAGCAGAGCAAATCTCCCCCAAGACAGGAACTGGGAACTGTAGGGCCATTTATGCTGTTGTAAAGGGACTATGCAAGGAACAGAGATCACACAGCCTTTTTGTGGTTTTGAAGATTATTTAACTAGAACATTTTTATAACCTTCACTATTAAAAGCGTAGTACAGCAACTAGAATCTGTTCTGCCTTGGGGATGATTTTGCTGTGGTTTACACACCCTTAGAAGCATTGTTAAACAAATTTATAGTGTGGAATATCACTGGTGATGTGAAAAGCCAACCCCTTTCCTCCTCAGCTTTTCAATCTGTTGAGCTTTTTCAGTGCTGGTAGACAATTATTTTCTTACACATACACTAACTAACCTGAAAACAGCTTTCAGAACAACACTTCACTTTCATTAACTATATTAATTTTTTCTTAATATTTTACTCAATTGTGCTTGCATCTGCCACATTATTTTCATAATAAAATCAGCAGCATTTTAAATATTCCAGGACACAATTTAATACCGAGTGTTAAGTGTATTCCCTGCAACGTGAATAGAGACTCTTAATGTAGTTCTTCACTTGCTTCACTGGAAATGTCCAAGAAGGTTGTAAATTCTGTTCTCATTTTCATGAACATCAGACAATCAATCTATGCACGATCATTCTAATTATTATAATGAACACTACAGTACATTTTTAAGTCATTGCTTCATGATTGAAACACCTATTTCAGCTTAAATAAGGTTACTAAAACCAGCATGCCTTATCATAATTCAGAAAAAGATACAAGTTTGCTATCTGGTGAAGGACTTGGGCACTATTTCGAAGGATTGCATGGAGTTTCAGAAAACAATCCAAAGCTTCATCTATTCTGTTTAACTTCTTATATGTTAGGCCTAAAAAATAAAGGTTACAGTATTAGTGCAATGACAAAAAGGTGACTTGGCATATTAAGTGACAGAAAAAACAAGAAAAATTACATAGGAACACAGTACTCAGAGGCAGTATAACTGCCTTGATACTGATGGACTCAGAGCCATGCTTATAATTCTTATCAGCAAGTAAGACTTACCAAACTGATAAACACAGGAACACAAACCTAATCAAAGATCACAAACATAATGTAGTCTCACGTTTTGAACAAGATGAATGAGGGAAAGGGAGAGCTTCTAGAGGGGAAGGACTCTGATGGTTTAATAATGCTAAAATTTTTAGAAGATAGTAGAATTTTTTATCTTTCAAACAACTTAATTTTCAATTACTAGCTGACATTGTTAACACTGGTATTCTTTTGCAGAACAGATTGGAAATGCAAATTAATACATTGCTATAACAAATTACTGAATCAAGTGATATGAATTAGAATGTATTTCTATACAAGAAAACAAAAGTCAGATTCTGAAAACCACAAATGTTACCTTTAGACAACAGCTAAATCACAAAAGCACCTCTTGCTTACCAAGATTATAAAGTGCTTCAGTGCATGAGGAATCATTCCTGAGAGCTTCCTTATAAAACTCTGCTGCTTTTTCATAGTCTCCATTTGCAAAAACAGTATTTCCTTTGTTAGTTAGAGCTGCTGGATTGTACCTATCACAACTTACAGCTAAATCTGCATAGTTAGTTGCTTGTGCCAATTCATTCTCCTACATGAACAAAACAAACATTGTATTAGTCACTTGCTGTTCATCAATTTTCTTGCAGCTGTGGCTTCTTACAGTTAATATAGTGAAATTTCAAAAGATTGAGGATGAAGAAAAAGAACACATTCTTCAGTCCTAAAATATTCCTTATGTTTTTGCATAAGGCAGATCATCTCTTTCACACTTCAGAAAACTTAACACTTGAGATGTGTTTTGCCACTCTGACCCATTCCTTCTGGAAGTTTTTGTTGTTGCAACAAAGTAGTATTTCTTTAAAAAACAAAAATAAATCTCTATACTCTACAGCAGACGTCATACACAAACACACCTGCCCACGCTACATAATTCACATGTTCCTGAAGTTCAGCCAGGATCCTCAGGACCTGAGCTTTAAATGCAGCTGCTGAGCTCCTGCACAAATCACACCACAGGCCATACTTGTGTGGCCTGGGGCTGGCTCAATCTCACTCTTCCTCCCAGCAACAGGATACAAAGGACACTCTCCAACTTCAACTGCAGCCAAAAACTGGTGTTCCAGAGTAACTCCTCTAACACGCAGTTTCTTCTATTCTACAGAGATTATTTAGACACAAAAAACTGCTACAAAGATACAGAATTTGCTAGATAAACTGCAGTTCTTAACTGCTTTTGTTGAACCAAACACTTACCAAATAATACAGGAAGGAAAGGTTTGTTGCAGCTGCACTCTTTACTCTGCTATCCCTTTTTTCAAATATTTTTAAAGTCTCCAGTGCCTAGAAGTAATTTGGAAACAACTTACATTCCACTGAAGCAAACTTACACCAAAATTCTTTCAGAAAGCATTGATAAACTTCACAGTACCAAACAGCTAAAGTTATCAACTCGTATACTCACATACATGGTAATTACTGGAGCACATTTGTAAGCATGTACATGCAGAAGTATATCTATATTATACATGATATTAATCTTGGTCACAAAATTTCAACAGTATTGGTTATTACTTCTCCAAAATTTAAATTATGTATGGCTACATTGTAGTACACAGATGTGACAATTCTATATATATAAGCCACAAGTTTATATTATTTGCTTTCAATCTAGTCAACTAATTTAAATTCTTATAAGAGACCAGAAGATTTAAAAAAACCCAAAAAATAAAAACCAAAAGAACAAAAACAAGCAAACAAAAAAAACCAAACAAACCCAAAACCCAAAATCAAAACAAAAACCAAAACCACAGAACGACAAAAAACAAACTCCAAAAATGAAACCAAACTTTTCCATGAAAACTGTATTTCTTAGACTTCAAAATAAATAAGTTTAGGGACAAAAAGTAAACAGATTTATATTTAATAAACTATCATAGTGGCTTTGCTGGCAAGCTGGTTTGGTTTTTTCCCCACTGTGTGATAACATTTGTCACTTCAGACTAAATAATTAAAGAAATCTGGCTTCTTTACACTAAATATTTATATTAATACACAAGCTGTTAGAACATCAGTCAGCCCAGTTCTGTCACCTATTACAATACAGACGTGCCACAACATTAGGAATTCAAAAGTTTCCTTCTTCCTTTACAACAAACCTGTAAGCTGTTGTTTACATATCAAAGTGAGTTCAGGATACTGTATGTGGAATGACAAAATAAACATGAAGGAAACAAGTTTTTACAGTTACTTTATACAAAAAACAGGACCATACTAATGATGTGTAAAATGACAAAGTATACGCAGCCAGATGTGGTTCGTTGGTTTAGTCAATTCCATCCCACACAAGAACTATGAATTACTAAAGATCACAATATTCCCCCAATAACAGACAATTCTCTGAAGAAATACACCAATTTCAGTCAAGGATTTCGAAAGTTAGGCTCTAGATTTTATGGTCTCTGAAACATTAGGTTTTGACTACGATAATCTGAAACTTTTACATACATATTCATGACTTTCTCCAAAAAGGGAATGGTCCCACACATTTACAAATATAACACTACTATATCTGAGGTACTCTACTCTTAAACAAAG
The DNA here is from genome assembly GCA_025345505.1 of Todiramphus chloris collaris. Taxonomy (NCBI): domain Eukaryota; kingdom Metazoa; phylum Chordata; class Aves; order Coraciiformes; family Alcedinidae; genus Todiramphus; species Todiramphus chloris. Next base: position 53,436,293 of record JANVCC010000021.1, read on the forward strand.
GCTTGCTTCTTTGTGGAATTCATTTTTACTGAACTTAGAGCTCTACACTTCAAAGTCACTTTCTGAAAGGCCATTTCCTATTGTAGCTGATTTGCTAACCTTTGCTTTTACTGCTAAGTGGCACCTTTGACCATCAGAATTAGAGCAGAAATGTATTTTTCAAGTATAATGAAAAGTTCCTATGACTCTGAAGTCTGTTCACTTACTAGCTTTTGAAGAGTGTGTTCCAGGTAGGTAAACAGTCATATGATCTCAAGAATTTACTGTTTTGATGTTTGGAGGTTTTTTTCAGTTTCCAGATAGTATATAGTATGTGTTTTTAAAAAAATAATAAATTCTCAGAAGTAAAATAAGATACAGAGATTGTTGGTGATGTTTCTCTGGAGTACTCCAACGGAGGGAGAGGGAAGCATGCTGGAAGTTAGGAGTAAGTGGAGAAGATACTCTTTTTATTTTGATTATGTGGTAGAAGACCTTTAACCTGCACTAGAAAGACTTAGTAATAGAGAGGGACTGCAGAACGGTGATTGCAGAGAGTCTTTTTTGTTCTAATAAAACTGCAGCTGCCACTTGTATGAACAACAGACAGAATGAATATACTTACTAACTTCAGCACCTGCTCAACACACCTTTGGCTGAAGAACAAGAATGGAAACTTTTTGAAATACTCAGTTTCAAGGACGAAAGTTTTACTGTGATTCAAAAAAAAGAACTAAAATAGATTTCTGCTAGAACCGTAATAGGCTTAACTATGCGCTCATCATAATGAGTATGTTATTTATACATACATAAATAAATGTTATTTATATATACAATAAAGCTACTAGATTTGCCCAAAATTTTCCAAAAGCTCAAACGGTTTTCTGACCTCAGATATACAGTATAATAAAGGATGACTCTCTTGCTGCAACAACAGGGAAGAAGAGGACAGGACAGACTGGCGGAGCAAGAGCTTCTCAGGAGACCCTAAAAGCTTAAATTTGAGGAGTAAAAATAGGCTAAAGTTAAGCATGTGGCCCTGTGTGCATCCCTCCAAGCTATGGGAAGGTGGAGGACTTTAAAACATGACAGAGTTATTCAGAATCAGCTCTAGTTTTGCTGTATATGATCTCTCATACTTCTTGCCACTTGTGCAAACCTGGGGGTTGCTGTATTCCTTCTTACTCATTCAGCATTCCTATCATTGAATGTACTGAACAGTGCATGTTAGAAGGAAACTGATATCCTTTCCAAGCTTCTTTTTGTTCAGGTGAAGCTGTTTTCCAACTTCTCACATTTCAAACCAGGCCTTTTTTCACAGGCAAAGAAAAGATCACAGGTCATTTTTGACAAAAACCTGGTATTATAAATTGTCCCCAAACCTATAAGAATTTGATTAAGAGAAAAAAAAAATTGCATTTGTCTTAAAATTCAACACTGTAAGAAAGCTGCACATTGACTTAGACAATACCATACCAATAATGTGATAAGTTGTGGTATTAGTTTATACAACTATACTGGCAATTTATATGCATAGAAAAGGAAAGCTACAGTTAACAGCCTGCTGTAATTATTAGCAAAAGGCTGCTGATTTTTAACATGAAGGCAGTTCAGCATAAAATTCACTGGCAGAAATTTGTCTCAATAGTGACTGGACCACCAGTTGCAGAAAGAGATCTTAACTACATAAATATACGTAAATAATTGCAACATAGCCAAAAGTTACCTCACATGTATATTTAATAACAAAATAATGAAAAGGAAAAGATGTAGTAATATGAATGATAAAAACTGCAAAATCAGAAAGATTTTGGTAGATCTATCTTCTGAACTTCTGCCAGTTAATGAACTTTCAGCAATGAGCTATACTTTTACTTGTAAGTACCAACACTGTGTATTTTCTACAACCTTCCTCATTTGCTAATATACACTGTAGCTTAAAAGTGCTGCAATAGAGTTTCAGTTACAGCGATCCATCTTAGCCCTCTGTGCCTTCAGGGGGACACTCTTTTATAAGAGATGCAGCACTGCCCAAGCTCCTAAGGAGATGCTTCATTTAATTCCAGTTTGTATTTCAATGGAAAGATAAGAGGGCTGACTAAAGTTCAAGATAAGATTCTTTTAGGGAATGCTGCAGTACACGGGGAACAATGGGAACATCATAACATAAACAATAGACACATATGAAGTGCATCTGCATGTATTTTTTAACTAAAGTCAACCTGAGAGAAGCATTCAGCTCATACTACTGGAAACAGCTCCATGTTGATTAGCAACACATTTTCCAGGCTCTGTTGACTGTATTGACTACAGTTCCATTAACTGTTAATGACAGCTTGGACACCCAACAAAGATAACTAAATTTAGGTATCTTAATTCTGAAATGAACTACATTCACTGTACCTTCTGTGAAAGAATTTCATTTAGATAGAACTCATCTCTTGTCAGTAAAGTTATTTTACTAAGCAGCATCAACATAATTATTATGTTTGAATAAATCATTCTATACCTTGATGAAAAAAATGGCTAAGAAAGATATCCGTGCCAATACAGTATTAAAACATAATAATGTGAAAAGTTACTATACCTGGTTAAAATCCTGCTGCCTCAAGTAAGTAGTGGCTTTATTTATTTCCAGGTCATTGGCTAGCTCTACATATTGAGAAGCTTTTACTACCTCAACACACCTGCAACAGAAAGCAAGACAAAGATAAACAAAACGCATCTCTGCAAATGCCACTTTAACTTAAATACTTCTGACACCGATTTGCTTTCAAAAATGAGTTGTTCTTTGCTATTCTTTATTTACAGAGGCAAAGAGCACTTGGATTAAAAATATTTGTGGAAAAAAACCCCCAACATTTTAGTCTCTCACCCTACCTTAATAATACTATCTCTGCTCTCATTTATTTTTTTAGCCATTTTCCTAAATATCACGTTATTTTCCATCACTGAGTGATACTTGGTGTCAGAGATGGGGACGAAGATAATTTTTCGAACCATTTTCTTCGGATATGTTCTATCAAACCTGACCTCCTGTTGCATATACTACCAAATCCATAAAACAGTTTAGTGAACAAAGCCAGAAACTGCAGATTGTGTCCCCGAGCTACAGAGTAATAATAAAGTCGTAATAATAAATCTCTCCCTGGTTATCCTCCAGTTACTTTTGGCTTAGAGTCCTCTGTAAAACAAGGGCAGAATAGAATGCAGCAGACAGCTCAGATGTTCGTTCACAGACACCATCTTCCAGGGTTTGATGTGGTGTACTTTAAAACTACCTAATCATTTGAAGCAAAACCTTTATTTATTACACACATACACTGTTCTCTCAGGCTGTTTGGAGTTAAGCACACTAAACGAACAACTTTGTTGTCTGCTTCTTTAAATCCTTAAATATTTTTTTTTAAGTAGTGGAAAGCATTTTTTTTTTCTTCTAATGGCTGATCTGTTAAATTAAACTTTAGATGGCAACTGCTGGGTTGGCACATGGACACTCTCTACACAAAGTATACAAATGCCTTCTGACGTTGGAGGACAAATTACACCGGAAAAAGTAGCAATTTCTGCAAAGACATCTGTAGTAAAAGTCAAAAAACAGTTTTCAACTGTTACTGTAAAAATCTTTTAACCATAAATTGCAAGATCTAACTCTCCAACTGTTCCTTATGAAATATGACTGAATAGTCCCAAGATTGTGTCACATTTTAAGTAGGAAGTTATGAAAACCAAAGACTATTTGTCCTGGCTTTATTTCTGTAAATAAAATTAATCTGATTAAAAGCACATTTAATTACTCAGAGGACTCATAATAAAGTGTAGTACATGGAAAACTCTCAAACTGCTTGTTAAACTTCTTCACTGGGCTTGAACACATCAGCCTAGAAGAACAGAGAGTGATAAACCCAAAACAATCCCACACATCTCACCAGAAGTTGTTTAATTAGGCAGAACCAATTAGAGTGTTTCACTTCATGACAATTATCTTGTGGCTAGCGCTAATGAAACTGAGTATCCAACAACCTTATCCTGTTTTCTTGAATAAAACTACAAGATGCAGAGCAAACAAATCTTACTTGTGCTAACAAGTTATAAAGCGGCAAGCCAATTTTCACAAAGGTTTAAGTTCTGACAAGTCAGAATGGCAAAAGTAGGGAAATTGTAAGATTATAATGATTATTAAACCATCAGACACCACCTTGTGGACTCTGGCAGACCAAACATGTCTGTGTGAGAGATTATTTGATGCTTATATTAACAGCTTTATTAGTAATCTACAATTACAGACCTGCAAAATTTGAAAATAATCCCAACTGGCCAAAGAAAACAGGTAAAGGAAAGTTTTCTTTTCCCATCAAACTTCCTTCTCTTCCCTAAAGGTTGAACATATCTGTTAGTAATGCTGTGGTTGCAGACACACAACGCTCATTTGTGTACATGTTATTTTCCAATAATGTTATTAAAATTATCAAAGCAAGTCCTTACAATAGACAACTAAAAACTAGCTAAAAATGCAGCCTGAAAAGTTACACTTGTCATTTTTATACTGTCCTTATAGGAAGTGTGTCTATTTTATTTTGCTTTAAAGAGAAGAGTATTCTGCTGCAGAAAATACCGCAGAAAGAAAAGATAAAACTATAAATTGAAAAATAAAGTGGATACAAAGCCAAAGTAGCAAACTCTATCAGCACCTTACCACTGTAAACACTTAATGTAAATGTTTAAGAAACAGCAGATTAAGTTTACATTTATAAACATTAAGTCTATAAATGAAATGCAAATAAACCTTTCTAACAATATTTATATTCCAGTATATGACAACTCTATGAAGTAATGAAAACTTCTTAGGCACCCCAAGTCTTTGTTATCCTATATTGAAACATATAGTAAAGAGTATCAATCACCACCTTCTGTATTGTATTTGTCCGTTAAGACTTTTCAAAGCTCAATTTTCAAATTGAATTTCCAAATTAATTTTAACTTTAGGAAGCTCTTTTTGTCCTAATACAGAACAGTTAAAAACGTGTAATTAACAGCTAAGTTTCAATGATAAATTATTTTTTAACACAGAATATACTCGAATGCTTTGTTGAGTTCTTCTCCACAGCATTATGGAGGCAAACTGAAAATAGCCTGGATGCTATGTTTGAGATGCACAGCAGACTACATTTCCCAGGCTGTTCATGTTTGTGAATTTGGTTTCACAACCAGCATGACAGATTGGCATATAGTTTAGACAAAAAGAAGCCCCACTTGACTCTTACCAGTCATATCCCACTGCAAAAGAAGTCTCAATTACTGGTGCAATGAGTTTAGCAGCAGCCATGATGCGTTCCTCTGCCATGGATTTCCTAAGATAAAAAACCAAATAAACCCAAGCACAAGACCCAACAGACAATATGTCACCATTTCAAAAACATGTATAGAAAAAGTAAGCAAATGTTCTTGCTTTTTCCTGCACTCAGGACAATCTTAGAATTCAATCTAACCAGTCCCCTGCTACTGCTACTTTCCAGTATCTCGATAAAGCTCCTTTTTTTTTTTTTTTTTCCTGTTTTCCTTTCAGCGCACACTGTAGTTGCATTTAAAAAACAAAATAAACATCAAAAAATGTAAGGCTGCAAGTTTTAAGCAGTGTAACCTATACCATTTGGGGCAGGTATTTTACTTTAGTGCATTACACTAAACTAAGTGATCCAACCAATTCTTCCAAACATGTTCTTTCCTAAGAATTTTGAGGACACTTTTATAACAAGAGCTGTGGACACGTAAGAAGACTGATAATACTTTCAGGCGCTAAAATCCATGGCATCACAGTCAAGAAAGAAGAGACTCCACCATTACCTCTCACGTTCTATTTGTCTTAAGCTGTCATTTTTAATGGCTTCAATCAATAGATTTGTATGTGGAACATCCTGCAGGGGGACAAAACAACTGCAAATTAAGCCAGCACACATCCATTTTCATTATTTTACAGACAATATGACTGCAAGCAGAAATTGATGCAAATTACATACTCTTTAATGTCAGTTATTTACTTTTCACATTTCAAAAAGCTAGTTTCAGTTTAAAGTAGTTTTCTAACCATAAAAACTGAAGTTTGACATTACAACTACTTTAATCCTGGTTTTCTGCTCATGTATGTGGTCATAGCTCACGTTAGGGTTGTTAATAGGTAGAGTTAATATTGTGTGAGTCAGACTGAAGGCTGCAAATCACAGCAAGAATACTCACATGCTTAAAAACAAGAGCACGCCGAAGCATTTGTTGAACTGTGGTGGTATTCAGCACATGAGGACTTGGGCTACCTTCTCATTACAATAACTCACACCACCATCTTGTGCTTTATCACACATCTCTGTTAGTTCTAGAAGAACTATTAAATTTTCTTTGCTTATGCTGGGACAATTAGAAGCAAACAGTAACTCTTAAGATGCAAATAGTTTAAAGACAACTTTTATCTTCGATCTTTAGTTCTGAAAATGGAGGATTTGTGTCACTGAAAAAAATATTGCTAGAAGTATATAAATGGCTAGCCTTGATCTTTCTACAGAGGACCTTTCTGAGGGCGGCTTTAAACCTATTAATTACTTTTTCTTCATCTTTTAACATCAGGGACTGTTGGTTTTACAGCACAAAGGAAGTCCAGTTTCCAACAAAGTCTAGTAAACTACAATAAGCATCTGTAAACTTCAGGAAAATTTTCTTACTTCTTTCTTAATACTACAGCATTCCAAGTTTTATTAGCACACACCTGAGGTAACTTGCATTAACTCACTCATTGCTTTGCTCCTGTTATTTCATTAAAATTTATGTATTTATTTTATACAAATAAAGAAGACAAAGCAGTAAACGAGCTTCATAAGTCAGCCCAGGTGAATTTCAACAAAATGTTTATAAAGACAATCGTGTGGTGTGGATTTTACATACACCATATCCGATGAGGAAAAAAGGATTTAAATGTTCTCTCAGCATTGTTTTACATTTTGGAGCATTACTGCCACCCTAAGTTCACACCGGTGGAAAAAAAAAGATATTTCAGATACATAAAATACATACTGATTTACATATTGAATACAGTCCAAGCATTCAGTGTCCCCACTTCTCCTGTTCTGTGACATAAAGATACAGTTTATTTTGTTCAAACATAAACAGTCTATTTTGTTCAAACTTACATTTGCTGAAATGTATTTGTCATCATAATCCACTTCCAAGGGAACCTGAATCAGTTTTTGGAAGGCTTTTTTCATTTGCTCACTGTTTCCAATAGCAAAATAACACAGGATCAAGTTGAAGCCTGCCTTCAGGTTTGGGGACATGCTCATTATATGTTCAAATGAAGAACTGGCATCAACATATTGGCCAGTTTTAATAAATGCAACGCCAATATTTTGCATTATTTTAATCCTAAGTAAAGAAATCAGGATTAGGTTATATTTTTAAGTACTAAATCATACTGTACCCAAAACATGTATTTCAGAACCATGCCTACTAGTAGAAACTCACCTCATCTCTTTGTGGACACTAGGAATCTGGTCTAGAGCCATACGGTAGAATTTGATAGCTTTTGAATAGTTCCGTTGTTTTAAATATATATTTCCCATATTCACCTTTAGTCTACCTATGAAAACAAGCCAATGAGTTACAGCCTTTCAAAGCGTAGTTACAGCATTTTAAAATTGCTTTAAAGTCACAGAGTAGAAAATCTTAATAAATTTCTCTTCATTATAGAGTATCAGTGTCCCTTTAAAGCAGTACTGTGCAGAACAGCATTCTGTGAATTTTCACCCAGAAGGAGATGAAGTAGTAATGAAACCTGGAAAAGAACTACCATGTAAAATGTATTCTGATTTAATTTTTTTTTTTTGTGAATTAAGGGCTGAGGGAGAGATTATTTGTAGTGCTCTCCGGGTTGACAGTTGCAAATAAGCACCTCTGAGAAAAGTACACTGTAGGAGTCTCAAAGACGTGCAAAATATTGAATGCAGCTTTCAGAAGAGGAAAATTGCGTCGAAAGAAAAAAAATAGTATTAGAGCAGACAACATAGACTGTGAGGCATGAGAAAATTATGTATTTAGCTTGATATTTAGCTTCGCCTATGAAAGAAAAGAGTTGAAGAGCCAAATCACATTCAGGTATACCATGTCAGAGATTATGAGTATCTGGCATTCACTCTGGCAGACACAAGGGCTGAGATCTCAGAGCCAACACCTCATGGATGAAGTCCTCATTTTGAATGCCTGACTACCAGTTTTAGTCTACTTGGGAATGTAACCTACCTCCATTGTTGAACATCTTATTCTTCACTATAACTTGGTAACTATTCAGTGCTTCAGCGTACATTTCATTAGCATCATATTGACTGGCCAGATTGAAAAGAACCTATAGAAAAAAGGAATTATAGTTACAAGAAAATATATTTTTCTCTCAGCAGTAATAAACTTGAATTCATAACACGTAATTTCAAATTAATTTTAACTTGGAATTACTGCTTTTTTCCAGTTTTAAGCTTCCCATCTTTAATGCTCCTTTGTTCTTGTATACTGACACAGAAAAAAGAAGCTTCAAATCTGTTTATTCTAGGTAATTCTTTTATTTTTGTACTTAAATTTTAACTACCAGCTGAAGTCATGATAAGAAGGACTTAGATCTAAGTAAACACAATGTTATTAAAAAAAAAACAAAAACAAAAACAAACATTCATACAAGGTACTTCTCAGAAGCTGTGTGTAATTTATGACTCCAAACATGTGCAAAATGGTCCTACTACTGTGGTCAGTCTGTTTACAGAGAGATTTTTTCCCAACTACTGTTGCAAAACAGAAGTTCTGTTGATGTCAGGTAAAATGCCTCTGCGTTTTTTCCTCAGCTTTAGTCTGACCTTCTCCATAAAATAAAATACGAGGTCTGCCTAATTCAATGTATTCATTGTTAGTATTTTTCTCCACAGCACTACCTGGAGTACAATTTTAAATTCCCCAATAATATTTCTATACATGCTGTTTTGTTGGGTTTTTTTTTTTAATGCCTACTATCAGTATGAAAACCAGAATGTAAATCTAGTAATCTGCTTTAAGATTCAGGATTTAGAAATATTAATATAACCTCTTTCATGGAATACGTCCTCTGGCACTTTACAGCTTAAGTTAAAGGCAATGTCTGATCTCTCTTCTTTTCTTCCCTTGGCATCTTACATTTTCTAAACTACTAATTTTTAAGTACAGGGTTTCATCTGTTATATTTTGATATGTGTGTTTGGTGAGTAGATAGCTGGAACAGATGTTCATGAGCATCTTTCTATGGTTTCCGTGGTACTTGAGATTGCAGTAGACCTTTTGAATAAACTCGATGATACAAATGGATCTTTGCAATCCAGTGATAATTTTTAACTTCAAAAACTGATTCACTTCACAAACTTCCCCCACCCTGAAAGGTAGACCACATCTGATCTGGCACACTTCTAGGGGCATTACAACACACACACACACACACACACACGCAGCAAACACCAAAATGGTTCTTTAGGACGTATTTTATCAACACTTCGCCCTTATTGAAGATTTCTAAGCACTTACTGAGTAAGTAAGGTCTAAATTGATGTTTTCTGGGGCAGCAATTTGTTCACGTTGTCTGGCCAATACTCTTTCCTTTCTCCCAGCCTCTTTTGCTTTTTCCAGTGCCTTAAATAAAATGCTAGAATTCAGGAATGCCTTGAATCTTACAAACACAATACAACAAAAAGATGTTCAAACCATTTTTCTTTAGATGGACAGACTGTACCCAGTGCCTGAGAAGTAGCAATATAATGCCTGAAAAGTAGCAATATAACCCACAGAGAGGTATTAATTAGCAATAAGCAGACAAACAGTTGTTTAAGTCTGCTTAGCTGCATTATTTTAGAGAAGTATAGTCACACATATGTATGCCATAATCACTAGATTACAATGACCCTAGAAGATTATCCTACTTGTATTAATCATGGAAAGTGCACAAAAGTGTTTAAAACAAAATAAAAAATGAAAAAAGAGGAAGCATTTAGGCTTGGCATGTTTCCCAGTGCAGGAAGGTGTTGGAAGGAAGAATGTGAAGGTAGGAAGTAAACATGCATATTACACAAATGTGTTCTGTACATACATCTTGACTAATTCTGGATGCTGGTAAATTGCTTCCCTTTTATTATCTATCCACAAGTGGTATTTCACATGCATTCTTAGTCTCCAAAACATGAGAATTTGATCAAATCAAAGGCCATCTAGCCTAGGATCTGTACTGTATTAAGCAAATCAGGAAAGAAGCTCTACCCACACTTGTACTTTAACTATACCTCCTCAGAATACACTCATAGACTAAAAAAAAATTATAGCTCAGACAACTGAACAAGAAAGATCACCTTTCATAGCTCTAGTTAATTAGTTTGTCCCTTATGGATCAGATGCCATCAACTCAAGAGAGCAACAGATGAGCACAAAGGAACAAAGTCTACATACTAAAGAACCCAGCGTATCTCACTAACAATTGAGCCTGCTGTGCCTCCAGTAGTTCAAGAGCTGGAGCTGGCCAGCCCAAAGCATATGAAATAAAACATAAGCCTGGTCCTAAGAAGGGTTAGAAGCTAATTTGATGCACTGAAATCCAAGGCTAATACATGTTATTGCCCCTGTCCTATGAAGGATACCAGTGTTTGCATTTTAGGGTTTGCTTAGCTTGGAAGGTCCCCTTGTCCAATGGACTGAAAAAAGATTCACCTTGATGAGGAATCCTTTTGGTGTAACAAAAGCAATATAGCATCTAACATATGCTACAGCACCAAACAGTCCCCGACATGGAAAGTCACTATGGAGGTAGCTTAAGTGAGATTGATCCTGATGCTGAGCACCAGTCCTGGATGAAAATGAGGTTATCCAAAAAGCTCAATCATCATTAAGGCAACAGAATGTCACTCAGACAAGAGCCTTACACATCTGGGGATCAAATGCTGCAAAGATGCCAATTACAAGCTTGATACTGAAGAGGGGTCACCCACTCCCACAGAGTTCATAGGTTAGACTGGGCAAATCTGTGTCAGTATAATTGATTGATCTGACCCATTTGAAAGGGCCAAAGGAGATATGGGGAAAGGGAGTTTTTGTAACACTGAAATACTAAATACATACACAAGAAATACAGCTCCTGTCTTTTTTTTCTCCCCTCAATACAAGATACCGCTGGATTAGAAGAGTCAGAGCAAAGTTAGAATTAAGATGATTTTAGTAATTAGAAATGTTTGAACCCAAGTCATTTTGAAACATCCATCTATACAAATTGTTCTTCGCATAACACCAAAAGTGAAGTGAAACCCAGAAAAATTACCAATTTTAAATCCCCACAGCTGTTGGCAATGCAGCTTTCTTCAACTAGTTCATGCACTTTTTTTTCCAACTGCCTAATCTTCTCTTCTGAACTAAAATAAAAGTAACAATAAAAGGATTAACTGTAGTAACTGCAAACACTAAGCCTTTACACAAAATGTCAATAAACCAACACAGTGATTCATCATAGCACAACTAACTGGTTTTCCCACCAAAGAAAATATAATGTGAAACTATGCCCAGAGAAGATCCTCCAAATGTATCACATTCACATTTTCAATTTCAGAACCGAGACATAAGAAAGCATAAATCCTTTTATAAGAACAAGAGAGACATGCAAACTTCATGGACCAAATTTGTTCAGAAGTAATGATGGAACAAACAGATGGGCTGGTTAAAACTTTCAAGTCAAACACCTAGTGAAATTAAATACTGTACTAAGAGCAATTAATTGAACATTTCTTTTCACAGATAACCTTAAAGTGTAGCTTGCAAAACAAAAAAAGTGTTTATAAACAGTTGTGATTAATACAGGGTTTTTTCCCCTCAGTTAAAAAACCAAGTATTTCAGTAGGATTCCCTATTCCTATATAATTATATTTAAGCAATACTGCTGCTGCATGGAAAATCTCAATGACTTGTTCTCAGTGAGCTCCAGAACTTCCTACGAGCCTGCAAAACTTTCACAACCTCAGTTTTAGCTCAAGTGCTAAGGTCAGAGTGAACAGGGAAAAGCAGCAGGCCAAATTCCCCCAGCTTCTTCCCAGAGAGCTGCATGGCCAAATTCCCCCAACTTCTTCCCAGAGAGCTGCATGAGTCATGGTGTTCCTTGCCTGTCAGACATTCTTCCATAATCCTCCACAATTCTACGTAATTATCACAGCATTGTGTGGCAACTATGCCCAGGTTGCTGAGCTGCAGTCAGAACCAGAAATCACTGAAATTAGACATTTCTGAAAGTTAGCTCAACTGCTCTGGTGAGTCAGCTAACCACATGCATAAATGTTTGTGGCATTATTCCACAACATTATGAGTTTTGTAATCTCTTGAGGTTTCACCTGCCTGGATGTTTTTAGACTCTACCCATGGTTGTTTTTTTATTGCTGTAAAAGCTTAGAAATAATTTACTGTAAAACTGAACAAACCTGTCTGAATTTTTCATTTCCAGAGGTGAAGCAGGACCTCTTGCTTGGCCAAGTGGATCAAACAATGAACCTGCAAAATTTAACAGAGTACTGGTAATTGTAAAATAATACCTCTCACTGGCAGCTGGTGATTTCTACAAACATTACCTCTCGTCGATGCCTTAGTGTATCCTGCAGCATGCACTGCTGTCATTGGTCGAGCAACCCCATCCTTAAACAGAAAAGAAGACAAAATAATCTTAAAAAAAAAATAGATTGTGGACACCAGTTATATAATACAAAACCTTTAAATACAAAAAAAGCAGTTGTTACCACTTCAGTAAACTGTGTATTTTTAAAAAGTGGTTTTATTTCTCAAATATTATACATCATATAACATGGGCTTGTTCAGCCTTAAGAAAAGAAGGCTTAGGGGAGAACTAATCACCATGTTTCAGTATTTAAAGGGTGTCTACAAAGAAGATGGAGACTCCCTTTATACAAGGATTCACATGGAAAAGATGAGGGATAATGGGGACAAGTTACTCCCCTGGAGACTCTGAATGGACACAGGAGGAAAATGTTTCACAATGAGAACAATCAGCCATTGGAATAATCTCCTCAGGGAAGTGGTGAGTGTTTCAGAACTCAGTTGCTTTTTAATCTTTATTCACAATAAAGAGAATCCTATGAGTTTATGGATCAGAGTATTTTTTACTTTATCTGAAAAGCACAAAGTATGTTTTGGGTTTTTTTTTTGTTTGCTTTTTCTAACTTATTACCAGACAATACCTTCCAATACAAAACTCTCTGACCCTGGGCCAGCTTATTAACTTTCCTGTCAGGACACCGAGTGGACTAATAAACCTTACTGGCCCTGGCCAAATGCACCGAGGCCTCCAAACACATACTGTACCCAGGGCTCCAGGAGCTTTATTTAAGCTCAGACGTGGTCCCTCAGCCCCTGCCTGAGCTTGGAGGACTACCGATTTCTACATCAGCCATAGCTATGCTTGGCCACAAAGTCCTTTGATCCAGATTTCAGCTTGTGGACTGACCTCCTGGATTGATCTTAGCCTTGCCTTGATCACTGGTCCTAAACCTGGCCTACGCACTTACATTTTGTCTTGACCTTGGACCTTCCTCATCATCATTAAATAGCAATAACCTTACATCCTGAACTTTTAACTGGACATGGTCACCATTTCTGAGTGGATCCTGCTTGCCTTGCTCAGGGACAGGTACTATGGGACTGGATCCTGGCTGATGAAGCCCCTGAACTGTTGGCCCTGCACTTTCCTTCTAGACTCCTGGTTTGCCTTCCCTTAAGGAGTAGCCCTACTCTTGATGCTCCCTGATAATTCCTGTTCCTCACACAGGCTGACACAAAAGATAGATAAATTTAACATTAACTCAATATACTTAAGAGCATAAGTACATAAGAAAAACATGAAAACCAGAACCTGCCTCTCTCCTATTTCAATGAAAACTTATTCATTCAATGTCAGTGTTAAAGAGCACTACACTGTTATGGCTTCCAAACTTGAGCTCAAATGAAACACTCATCACAACCTCCATGCTCTCTAACAGTACTATTTTCAAGAAAGGACAAACTAAAACAGATAATAATTTGTATTATTTAATTTAACTCTTGAGTACTCATATGAAACTCACTTAACAGAAAACTTCATTGTTACAAATAAATATAACATGTAAATACTGAAACTTTTACCTGTATAGCTCCCGTCATCGGCCTTCCCATAGATGAAGTTAACGTTGCCTTTGACTACAAAAATAAGTAAATCGTTTGAAACTAGCATTCACAAAGGATTAGAAGCCAGTAAAGGCTATGCAGAGTCTTCTCAACACTGAGATTTAAGAGCTGATATAACTCATAGCAAAATTCCCATTTATATTATTCACATGCAATATACTTCTGAGGTCTGGCAGACTTATAAGATGTTGAACCACAAATTCACAGTACTATTTTTCACATGTTTGGATATTTCTGTCAAATCTCTTCAAAAAAAAAAAGAAAATGCATAGAAATTTCTCTGAGGCCATAGTACTTTCCATTGTTCGATTACTGAATACTACTTTTAAATTGAACACATAATTTACACAAAATACTTCAGTAAGATTCTGAGTACAGCTGCTAAGAGAAGGTGATACAGGGGCAGATTTTAAGTCATACTTTCATGAAGATTACTTTACAATAAATACAGATATACTTTGAAACTGTCAACGGATATCTTTTCCATTAGCTGACATGACTCATGTAGTCCTTTGTAGTGTTAAAAATGTAAAGAAATAAATGTGAAATATTTAATAGTAAGTGCTAAAGGTTGCTACAAATATACAATACAAAGACAAAAATAAAGGGTTTCAGGCCATGAAAACTTGTTCCTCTAATTCCCACTCAGAGGCCTATGTTTTACTATTTTACCCACCCTCCATCACACATTGTGTCTGTCTGGGGTTTTTTCCTGCTGTGGCTGAATCTACATTAACAAGGACTGTAGTGTAGGAGAAGCAAATCTGTGGAGTGAAAACAGGCAGTGCTGTGGCCTGGACAATGCTTTGGAGGTTTCTAGCTCTGCTAATGCATTTCAGTCTGTATTATCCTTAGGAAGTGACTTTTTGTGCACTCCTTTAACAAGACAGCTTTTCCTGTCACGGTGGAGTACTACACTAAACACCCACAAATAGCAGTCTCAAAAGGAACATATCCCGAGCAGGTAACAGAAGGTTCAGAGTAAAGGCTGTATTTCAATGATTTATAATAGAATTTAGGCATTCTTGAAATTGTTGCCCACCTAACTTGAGTAAGAGTTCTAAAGCAATGTGATCTCCATTCTTTATTTGGCTGAAAACTTACAGGAGCTTTGCATCTAAGAGCACTGTCTTTTCAAATCTGACTGAGACAGTCTAATGGGTTGAAATTTTACTAGGATAAGGGGACAGTGGATGTATCACTAGTGCCTAACTTTAGTTTCCATAGAAAATCAGTAGTGTTACCTAAGAGTTACAATGGGTTAAGTATATCAAAGAATTTAATGAACTTTTTCTGATTAAACTAGAGGTGATTTGAAAGCCTGTATTTTCTTTAAGACTTCATTTTACCTAAACTTTTAGAAAAACTCTTCTGAAACCAAATAACAACCGATCCAGTTCTCCCTGTAAGAAAATCAGGTTAATATCTTGAAATCTACTGCCTTAAGCAGCATGGAACCTGATTTGCAGTATAGTTTGGGAGAGAAATAAAAATAAATGCGTAACCATGCCTTGACCAAGTGCAGAGTTGTGAATTAATTCAAATTAATTAGTACATGTAGCTCACAGCAAGAAAATACTTAAGATAATAAAACCTCACTTCGTGCTATGGATTAAATGTTAAATTTAATTTTTGGTAAATACCTCATTTTCATTAAGAATAAACCAGAACAAAATAGTACCCCAAATCCAGTAGCTAAACATCTTGAAGCTGATGTACCAGGAACTTTGGCTGTCACCTGGGTGGAAAAAAAGACACAAACACACAAACAAAACAAATGAAATTCACCAATTAACAACCACATGTGTTCATTATCAGTCTTTCTATATAGTTTCTATAGCGAATAAATAGAAATAATGCTTCAATTCTTACAGAAAGGATTCTCATTGTAGAACCAGATTATTCCAGCAAAGTAAGATTAATCAGATAGTTACAGCTCTTCTTTAGACATATAGGTGCCAACTTTATATTTAATTTTGAAAACTGATATAAGATTAAGCCATAGCTAAATGAAAGTAAGCAAGTCAATGTAAATTACATGAACATACAAAAAATCAAAACAATAACACATTTTTCTGAATTCCACTCTCTAATGTGTTACTCAACCCTACAATTTTACGTTAGAGCACATAATTCTATGTGTAGAATATTAAACAAAGTCCTTTCAGAACATATAAATTTGCTCTTTAACATAGTTTTCTCTCATTTCATCAGACAAGAATACGGATTTCCAAACAAAGCTTCTTGTCTGCTCTATCTTAACTCCAGAACATAATGGAGCTCGTGCTTTGTTAATTTTTTTACTTATTTTTCAT
The DNA here is from genome assembly GCA_025345505.1 of Todiramphus chloris collaris. NCBI lineage: Eukaryota > Metazoa > Chordata > Aves > Coraciiformes > Alcedinidae > Todiramphus > Todiramphus chloris. The sequence continues at coordinate 53,452,834 of JANVCC010000021.1, forward strand.
ATAAATAATTAAAGTCTGTATCTTCATGTTAGTAGTAGAAAAAAAAAGTTATGAGATTCCCAAGATACGTTTGTACCAGTGCCAAAATGAGAGCTAGAGCTCTAGAGAAAGTCTACACTCTATACTGCAATATAATTTATAAGGTACTTACAGGGGGTCTTCTACCATGGCTTGTTCTTGCTGCCTGTTGAAAAGCTATATCATTTTCTAAGTCCTAGAAAAGATAAAAATATCAACCCTTTTAAAACTACAACACCACAGTTCCAGAACCTTACAACTACTGAAAGCACATAGGTAAAAAAACCTATTCTTCAAAAAACACTTGACTTGAAGATGTGTGAATAACAGATTTTACTGACAAAAAAATAACAATCCTATTATTTGGTCTATCTTTTTTTGGTATTTTAGAACAGGGAATGTAAAACCTCATATTCTCTGAAAAAATAAAAATACACTGAGGAAGCAAAGCTTTAGTGATTAAATATCACATGAAATTTTATTTTTGTCCAAAAGTTTACTACTAGCACTATTTCTAACTTTTTACATTAATACATTTAATATATCTCACGTCTCTGAGGTCACGCTGCAATTCCCATGAATTTGGCATTGGGATTTCACACAAGATGCCAAGTCTTGCAACACTGTCCCTGTTCTGAGCAGGGTGGGTTTGGACCAAATGACCCCTGTGTTGTTCAATTCCACTATGCCACCAGTTACCACAGTGGTCTGCAGGATTACCTCAAGTCATCCCAGATGCTCTACCAACTGCACAGAGACCTACAGGACTTCACTTTACTGTTAGGTCCCTTCAGCTACAGCACAGTAAGAGATCAATGACCAATTGACCAGTAAGTAGCCCCTTTTGTCAGAAAATTGGCTGCTGGGAAACACCACATTGAATGGGCCTGAATGTGATTATGGCCTTCCAATAACCAGGATTTTATGCTAATAAATTCTAATTACAAAAGCACATTATATGCACACATAACGTGTTGGAATAGAAATCTATCAAAAAACCTCAACTATTCAGAAAGATCCTGATGAAACTTTATATATTTTTTGCTAAATAGAGAAAATTCCACTTCAAAGCAGTAGTACACTTGCATGTTACTGTACGGATGATCTTCTCTTGTACTTACAAGTCAAAATCCTATATAGGGGAAAGGTGGGAAACAGCAAGTATTTTTACCTCTGTGTCAAACGTGGGATTATAATCATTGTAGCCAGAATAAAGATCATCTTCATCAGCCTCAGGTGCCAGATGTACATTTTGCATCATTTTTCTGTGAAACATTTAACAAACCAAATATTATCTCAGTGATTTTACATAAATATTTTAAAATATAAATAGTAATAAGGTTTACAAGTTCAAAAGAGCTCCAGTTTCATTTTAGCTTTTAATTGCTAGCTTGGAAACAAAAAAATAAAGCTATGATCAGTCATAAAAACTACGGTTCACCTATAAACAACATTAAACAGCACCATTTCACAGAGTTATATTTTGTCAGGTATTTTACCACAGTCATGAAAAATGTTTTAAAAATACTTATCATTAAATGATCATAGAGAGTAACTATTACTTTTAGAATAGCATCTTTACATTCTCAGATAATTCAGGTTTCAGATAATTCTCTCATATTCTGAAGTTTGCCTTTTCATTTCTTAGGCCACAGTTGTCAGCCAAATGAAAGATGTCTCTTCTAGCTTCAAATTTTCCTTCCTTCAGCTGTGTCCTATCAACACAGCCACAGCTATTTCTACGTGCGACATTCTTCATAGAATTTTGCCATGGATTTTTTAAAAACTAGAATTAAAGAAGCCTGGGTTCCAACATCTTTCCTCACCAACACTTCAGCATGGCTGCATTCGCCTTGGGGATTTTCCCTCGCTTGAGGACACTAAGGAGGCCTCTCTTCGCCCGGCTACCGATTTTCATAAAAATCTTAATTAAGATAACATTTGCTTTCAGCGAGAATATGAAACACAGAGCACTCTAGCGAGCAAGCCTGGGCCAGCCGGCCCCTCTCGGGCGGGAGGACGTTCCCCCGCTGCTCCCCACTCCCGTGCGGCCTCCTGCGCAGCCCCCGCAGCCGTACCCAGCTCCCGGCGGGTTTCCTCACCCAGCGCCCCACGGCGGGGCGGCGATGTGCCCAGCAGCGGCTCCGCCTTCTCGAAGGGAACGCACGGCAGAGGGGCCGCGGCCCCGGGCAGAGGGCGGCAGGGCGGCGAGAGGGTCCGCAAACCAACGCGACGGTGCCGACACGGCGCACGGGTGCCGGCTCTCCGGTATCCCGCGGCCCGCTCGCCCTATAGCCCCGAGCGCGGCAAAGGCGGCCGGGACGCGTTGCTAAGGAGGCCGCCAGCGACCGTACCCGGTTGCTACGAGCCCAGGGCGGAGCGGGGAGCCCCTGGGCGCCCGGCGCATGCGCAGAACCGCCGCCGGAACCCCTGCCCCATTGTGGGTGTGAGGGTGGGCGGGCCACGGGGCCTGCGCTGCTCCGCTAATTCAGCCCTTCGGATGTGGGAGGGGACGGATCGGTGCCATCCCTCTGCTTCCCGCCGGGAGCGGCTCGGCCCTGCCCTGCGTGGGCTTGGGGCGGAAAAAAAAGAAAGCGAGCCAGCTTTATCTCGTTTCCCCAAATTAGACAGCAAAAAAATGCTGTCCTCCAAAATGCGTCACTGCCAGGAGGACTCCCCACAAAGCTAAATCTTCCCTGGCCATCGTTTAGATGGGAAACTACTGCTCTGAACTCTTCAGGGCAGGTATTTTGAGTGGTTTACTGTTGAATCGCTGAGCTGGAGATCAATGTGAACCAAGTGTGAGCTTTTGCGTGTTCTAGGACTTGCTGTGAATTGATCATGCAAACATTTAAGCATACCCTTAATTTCTTGAGTGAGATTATGCGTGTTTCTAAGATGAGAGCTACGGAATAAAAGCTGTGCCGTATGATGGACGTACAAACAAATTTTGTTTCCCCTTATGCTTTCCTCACCTTCTGGAAGAGGAACACAAGACTACTGTGAAGGAGGCAGACTCCCCCAAACTGCCTACCTTTTAGTGCACGGGATAAGGAAAATCTGAAATGGAAACAAGTTCTGTCACCTGCTAGATGTGGCTTTGCTGTCTGCAAATAAAAGTCTGTAGTGTGGATAATATTTACCAGCTTCAAAGGGAAAATTATTAAGATCAATGAGTGGGTGTTTCTGAAAAATTAATTAGTGATTAAAATGCAGAACGGGGGAAATATTCAAGACTTCAAGATAACAGGAAATTTATATAGGATCATAGAATGATTCAGGCTGGAAGGGAGCTCAAGACATCCTTACACCTAGTTTAAATTTGGGTCTCCTCCCAACAGTAAAGCCAACCTGCTGTCATTTTATGGTGAAAGTCAGTATTTTATGCTCTAGATTTGTTGAAAAAACAGAAAAGCAAATCTACAATGGTAAAGCAGATGGCCTCTTTACATAGCTGTCAAACCTTGTGCTCAAGCGTGTGTCCCACACCTGAGAGCACCTCAGAGCATTTTTCACAAGCTCCAGACTATAGCTGGCCCTTGCCCTCTGGAGCACAGTGGGGCTCCACTGGCAGGCACAGCTCTCAGGCAGAGCCCTCATCACAGTCACCACTCATTCTTGGCGTGCTCAGCTGCACCATTTCTTCCAGACAGATGAGAAATCTCTCAAAAATGAAAGGCTCAATAAGCTTCCCATCTGACATAGTCTCTGAAACACAGTGAAAACCAAAAGGCCTTGATGTCTTACAAAAAGATGATTCCCACTTCCAAATTACTACTTTTTTCTTAGTTGGTGTTTTGGAAACCCTGACAACTGTCAGCTGATTTGCCCATGGCAATTCATTAGACTCTAGGGAAAGTTTCCCATGCCTAAATGAGTATGAGAATAGAGCAGATCTTAGAGTCTAATTTTTAGATCAGTAGATTAGAATAAAGTAGATCTCTGAACATATCTATAGTATGTTTGAGAGACGAAATATGAGACCAGTTGTAACTTACCCCTACTGCCTTATGCTAATGGCATAAGAAACCTGCAAAGACAATGTACAGTGCAGAGTTAGTCAGAACACTCTTTTTATGGTCAGGGTTTGTGAGTGTTATGCAATGTCGGGGCTTTCTGATGCTCACCTTCTTTCAGCCTCAAAGTCCTTTCTGAAGAGATAAGGCATGGATGATATGAGTGAAAGGTCTCTCTACTTTGGCTCCCAACAAGAGAAACAAAGATAACATAAAGAACTATTAAGACATTATCACTTCTTGCATTAACCTGTTCACGTTCCATGCATGAACCACTTTCACACAGAAACTTCAGACTTGAGAGCTTTGAACATGACAACCTTTATATCTGACATTTCTGAAATACAAGTATTTTGCAGAATAACCAGCTTCAGCTGGGAAAAAAAAATCAGTCGAGTTACTTGTCAAAAATTAGGAACTTCAGCACCAGAAAAAAAAAAAAAAAAATTTCTATCCCTCCTTTTCTGTAACTGAGCCTCTGTTTTTTACATTTTTCTGATTGTTTCCACACACACTTGTACATACCCAATCAGCAGGTGCATTCTGTGGCAAGAACCCTAGCTCTGCTACTCAGCTTGTCCATATCAGGGACCTGGGCATACTGGTGCCCAGCATATTCTGATGTTTCAGCCCAGTTATCTAGGGCAGCAGAAAGAAGGCATTGTGACAAGGAAAGCAGTGCATCTGTGCTGTAAATGAATCGATGCTGTGGCACCGCTGGAATCTGACCATGTTCATATTATCAAACCTTCTTACCCGTCAAAACAGGGTGTACACATTCAAAGCAGCTGTTGGAAGTGCTCCCTGGCCTGTATGGTCTCTGACCATAATGGGAATTGTTTGGGAGAATGATAACTAGCTAGCACTAAAACAGGCTATTTTAACCCCAGAGACAGTCAGCTCCAGCGCTTGATCCAGTCCCCAGCAATACTGCATGGTGCCCACACTGCCAGAGCGTGCACCGGGGGCCAGGAGCTTGGGAACACTCTCTGGCCCAGCTCCTTAGACCCCTCAGTCCAGCTACTGCTTCTGACATCTGCATAACATGAGAGTCTCAACAGACTTTAGTTCCGTTTCTAAAAGCTATGTCAATCTACAACTAATTTTTTCTGGTACTATGAAGTATAAATAGACCTTAATGCATGAACGTTTAACACAAACCCTGAACAATCTCAGGATCCTTTGTGTCAACACGGGACCTTACTCACGGGTTGTGATTATAAGACATCTTCTAGCAAAATCATGCTACAGGGAGAAAGCCTGAGTAATTGTCTTTAACAGTTTTAGCTAAATCCAGAGGGCAACCTGGGATGTGAAGCTGCCAAAACCAACCAACCAAAAAAGTAAACTTAATATACAGCCCAAGCAATATATGCTGTGAATTTCTGATCATTTTAAGTGGGATTAAGTCAGTGCTATCACTGAATGAAGTTGTCCGAGGCTTTTCCCACCTTCTGATTTTCATTCCTTCCTCAGATGAAGTCCTCTGACTGGCATCGAGTTAGATGTTTGTGCAGCTGAAGCAAACTGCAGATCTGATCGGGTTTTTCTTCAGTTACCTCTCAAGATATCAAGTACCTGATCCAGTGAATTCAGTGCAAATTTAGGGCAGATTAAGGAGACCATGAAGCTGTATTGTTGAACAGTATAAATTCCTTTGCTTTTCAATACATAGAGTATCTGTCTTTTTGCAGTGGTAACATTGCAACTAAGCACGCAGACAAACCCTTCCAGGACCTGATAACTTGGGTTCAGGGGTTACTGGCCACCATCTGCCTGTTACAATCAGTGCCAGCACGTACCTTACCCTTGCTCTGGCAGTTAGCTGTTCCTCTGATCAATCACTACTTGGTGTTATTGGAAAACGGTCTGAACTGAAAAAGTAATTCTCCTATTATAACCTTCAAAAAGTAATTTTCTAACATTGAATTCTGGGCTGACTGGGTGTTCAGAATTTTCTGCTGTCATGTGGAGACCCCTCAGCTAGATCGACTGCCACAAACAGTGGCGATGCATTTAACTACTCTGGGAACTCATGGATCTTGTCAGCATACCTGTAAAAAATTACTGTTGAGATAGGAATATACGGAATGCATTGAAAAATAAAGCCTTTCCAATACTTAACCTTTCCAAATATTTTACTTTTTAAGTTGAAAATTTAAGATTTGTATGGTGATTGAGCTTCATGGTAGCTAAATGTATTTTAAAGACAATTAAAATTTAAAAATTAGAGCCTCAGATCATGCTCTTCGTATACTTGACAATTCAAGCTTCAACTGTTCAGTATTTCGCTGAGGGATCTGTGTTACAGTCTTGATACTTTGGGCTCACTTATCAAGTGATGCATGTTGAATGTTACTTTCCTCTGTTATCAAGTGCATGAACAGTGTTGGACTTAGAATCTTTATATATTGGCTCGTTTTTTTCTGTGCCGTGAAAACATGCCTCTATAGCACTTTTTAACATAAAGTTTTTTCGGTTAAAGTTTCCTAACATAGAAGCAGTAAATTAAAGAAGCATTTTGTCTCTTGTAGGACATTTAAAAATCAAGTCTATATTTGTGATCTCCAAGTTGGTATGCATAAATACATGTAAATTACCTTAAGATTGTTCAAGTTAGGAAATATAGTTTCTATAGCTACTCTTGATGCACTGGTTAGTACAAGGATCAGAATGTTTTCAGCGTTAGGTTCTTAATAAGGAATTAATTAGGTGAAAATAGAGCTATATAGAAAGGTTTTTAAAAGATATTTCAGAACAGTTCTAAAGGTGCAAAATATTCAGTATAGTTCTGCTTTAAACATCACATTTCTGTATTTTAGTAAAGGAAGTAAATAAATCAATTTATGTACAATTTGGTAACAAAATGAATGGAAGAACCTCATTATGAATAATATATGTGAATAATGTATGTGTTGTATCTTCAGACATTTGCGACTGGAAAATTAGCTTGTTAGCTGGTATTTTTACTACTAAAGGGTATCATTCCATCTAGTTATTCTGAGTCATGGTTTTGTAATATCTATTTTACTACTATTTACTTTCTGATTCCTGCAGATGGCTTCTTTAAGAAGCAGCATTTTAGCAATATTAGTGGTATTTGCATCAGACCATTTCCACTGTGAAAGGCCACCTGAATGAACTGAAAGAACTACTAGGAATAATTAAACTTATCATTGTAATAGTAGCATAATCTTAATATACTTACAATACAATTACAGTATGCAAACCAGCAGTTAGAACACTACAGAATAGGGGACAAAAAAAAGGTATTAAATTATAGCTATAATTTTTACGCATTATGTTTTCTGAACCATTAGGATCATAGCAGCAAGGTACCATAGTCCATTACAGAAGAAATGTACTCTCTGGTTGCTCTGGTGAGCAAGTAATGTATTAAACCGATCTAATACTTAACAAATGTGAACTATGCCTCTGTTTTCACCCTATGCCAAAAACTCAGGCTAAGACACTGTATTTTAGAAGCAGGCAATTCCTTTATTTTTGGCAAGGGGGAATTCACATCTTCATATTTTACCTCTTTGTAGCTCACACTTAACGTTAGTTATTTCCTCTTGTTTATTACAAGACTCTTTTATACCATGCTGCTCCTCCTCAGTGGTAAACCCACCTCCTCTCAGCAGCCAATAGCAGATTTCATCTCCTCACGTGAGGCAGCAGAGGAGCATGCTCAGTTATAGAAAGAGACTAAAAACATGGAAGGACCAACTTTGCAGCTCCCAACACAAGTCAAGTCTGCTCCTGCTGGACTTAGAAGAAAGAACATGGATGCTGGTGAGTGCTTATTTGCTCCACTTGGACCTCTCCTGCTGCTAGTACAAGCCCTGCTGTTCATTCCCTAATGGAACTCAAAATCTTTCACCATATTATTGCGTTTCGATGTTTCTGGGCTTAGGGTACCTTCTGTCCTTCCCATATGAATTACAGAAGAGGGAGGAGAATCACTGTCCACTTGTTCATGGAGGCTGCAAATACTGGGCCTGAAAGTTCTTATACTATTACACAAAAATGAAATGTTGCTTTTTTTTTTTTTTAATATTTTCTTCCCTTGACTTACATTTCTAAGAATCTAATTCTTTATATTTTTCTTTCTTCTTGCAAGCTTCTCTCTTTCTCTCCTATTTAGTTGTGACCTGTTGGTGTGTCTGTTCACTGCAAGCAATGGGGAATATGGCTGCTATCATACCCTAGTCAAGTGACTAGTGCAGAGCTATGTGGCTTTGTCACTAGCATATGGATGATAATAATGTAGTTCAGACTTCATTTTGTTCACAAACAGAACTTGAAGGCCCTGTAATTGCTATTTTAACAACTGTGATTAGCTCTCAAACCCCTGTAGTAACACCTCCCGAACAATTTCACTGAGCTTTCAGTTCTGCTGAGTCCATTTGTCTGTCTGTGATGGCTTTTGTCTCTAATAGCCTATTAATTAGGACAACTTATGGTATAAATACACATCTCAGGAGGTCGAAGAATATTAAAACAACTGATAAGTACTTCCAAATGGGAGTGATGGTGAACTTGTTCTGAAAATCTTGTTTCCAAAGCCCAGGGGATATTAGTTTTATGTTCTAGGAACTTACTTAATTTTTTTTTTCTTTGAAGTAAAAATTTCAGTACACAAAATAAGTATACATCAATTGCTTCAAGTTATGCTTTTGCTAAACAAAGGCCTTTGTCTTAGTGACACGTGCCAAGTCATGCCAGTTTGAATTAGTCTTCAAAGGAGCAAAATAGGTACTTGCTAAAACAAACATTTTCTGCACCAGCCTACATGGACTGTGAGCGGCAGAACCTGCATGGCATCCCGCACCCTGCTGTCCCACTTCCTTAAATCTTCCAGTGGCACAGTTAGAGCCACTGTGCTCCACCTGAATTGCCCAGCTACTGGCAGGTCTCAGGTTATGTAGGTGGTTTTCCACCTACTGAGTGGTCTTTGTGAAGCTTTTAGGAATTTATACATTTGCAGTCTTTGTGTCCTTGTTGAATGTGGTTGGAAATAGAAAAGTGCTAGCGATGGGGATGGATTTACAAAGTGATTAAGTGTTTTAATTTTTCTTGGAAACTAGGAGAAATGGTAGCCAAAGGCTCACTGAACTTTGTCAGTAACTATGGAAACCTGGGAACAAATGTATTAATTGGCAACTTTCTCAATTTTTTTTCAGAAAGCCAGAAACACAAGAAAACTTGCAAGTATTTCTCAGCTATATTAAGTAGTAATATAATATCTGATAGCACGTAGGCATTTAAAATGTTAACTTTTATTTATTTTCAGGAACATCCAGCATGGCTACAGAGGAACATACAGATGAGTAGAAGCTACACAGAGTAGAAAAAATTAGTTATGCAGCATGCCAACACGAACAGCAGATGTTGTAGAGCTGTTTAAAGAATTCTGTTGACACTGTAACATCAGGTTTTTGCACAACTTTATAAAGGTTTTGTATAAAAACCAAGGACAGCAGAAAAAAAAAATGTAATTCAGAACTGATGAAAAATATTTTAAAGAATTAGACCTTGATTAATGTGAAAAAATGTATAGAATTAGTTTAAAATTTGAACTTTACTTTGGAATTCATTTGTGCCCTTGTCAAAAAATAGAGCGCAGCGGGGGTTTGATGTGTTCGAGTACTGTCTTTGACCCAAGTACGACGGGGTCTTTGTATCTCCACAGATGGCTGTGAATCCCAAGGCTCAGACTTGTCCAGGTGTTCCAGTTTCATTGGGAGCTCACCTAGGGGCACCTGGACACCTTCTATTGTGTGGCCATAGGGGTCTGTGTTTTTAACGGTAGGGCAAAACCTTGGTCTTTACCCAAACCTTGGCCTCGTCCCACCCCAAAATGGGTATGACAGGCAAGCCTTTGTCCCAGCAAAGGCCACCCTTGGCCCCTTTTCCTGCAGGTGACCACCCTCTTCTGCTACCTCTTGGTGCAGCCTGAGGGTGAACACGTGCAGCCTGCCCTTCCACGGGGGCCAAAGCCCTGATGCCAGCAGCGCAGCGAGTTTTGTGGGTGGACTGCACTGATCCTGTGGGAGAAGACGTCAGGGCCGTGACCCCTGCGGCCTGAGAAGCACGTTGAGGGGAAGGTGAGAGTCGCATGTAGGTAAGGAATGCGGGCAGGCCTCTCCGTATCGGTGCAGGTGTGGGGAGAGCTCCTGGGAGCCCGCGTAGGCGGCCCCCGCTCCCTGCACGGCCTCCGGGGGGAACTTTTCCCGTCGGGGGAGCGGAGGCCGGCGGGCGGGTCCGCGAGCCGCCGCTGAGAGGCGCGGCGCGGAGCCAATGGGAGCGCTCGTAGCAGGAGCCAATAGGGGAGGCCGTGACATGGCGGGAGCGGCGAGGGGGGGCGGGCTCCCTAAGGCAGAGGTGCCTGCGGCCGTGCGGTGACGATTCCCTGCGCTGCATCTGCCCGGCCCCCGGCCCCCGCAGGCATGGAGCCTCCTCATGTCGCGATCATCGGCAGGTAAAGTCTCTCTGGTGCCGCGAGTAGGCTCAGCACCCCCGGGAAGGAGGTGGCAGCCTGGCTCGGCCCCCGGGGGCTCTGGTGACGGCTGCCCGGGGACGTGCGAAGGGGCTCGGGCGCCGTCCCGGCGAGGTCCGGCCTGCGGGGAGGTGGCGTGGCGGCCGCAGCCTGGCAGGTGAAGCCGCTGCCTCGGCTGGCCCTGCCCGTGCGGGCGTCGGCTGTGGCAGCGGCAGCGAGGCACTAAGTGGGGGAGCCGGAGGGTGCCGAGCCCGCGCTGGGGCGAGCGAGGCCGGGGTAGGGGCCCTGCGGGGGAGCTGTGGCCGGCTGTTCGCCTTGCTGTGGGAGCTCTTTGGCTCGTTAGAACGAGCGCTTTTGCATCTCTAGGTCGGTAAGTCATCCCGCAGGCCTGAAAGACTTCAGCCCTTCATTGCAGTGTTTTGTGTGTCCGAGCGCAAGAGGAGAGGAGAAATTCAAGCACAGCTTTTAAGGTCTCGTTTGCCAGCTCTGTCAAGTAACTCCTAGGTTTCTCTCGCGTAGCCTTTCAGTGATACTTTCTTGCCACGCGATACAGCGGTATGTTTGTCTTGTGTGGGAGTGTGTTGGTTCATCCTCTTCTTGAGCTAAAGCTGAAGTTCTTGTATTTGAGCAGTAATGCGATGGGGAGAGAAAACGTGTCAGACAGCATCAGTCCTCTATGCACCACTGTAACTTGGCACTAAGAAGGGTGGGCTACACACTTTATTAGCGAGACCACTTGAGGTGTCAAAGGACACATGTCAAAGCTGACTCTTACTGGTGGCACTTGGGAGACTTCTGTTTTCTGTAGGTTTGTGAAGGGCCTGGAGAGCTGTGCTCTTCCTTTCTGCAGCCACTGTGGCACGGTTGCACCAAAGGCAGAAAACCTGTTCCTGGTAGCACCCACAGATCCAGGTAGCACCCACAGAAGGTGTGTGAGGAGATCTGATTGTTCATACAGATTCAATATGACGGTGCTTAAAGCATCAGAAAAACACTGTTTCGAGGTCAAATACGCTAACGTAGGGTTGTAATGCTGCTGTTATATACAACAGGGTAACAGTCAAAACCTTGCATCTACTTGCTTTGTACGCTCTGTAGTTCAAAAGAGTTACAAACCCCACAACTCTTAAAAAACTGTCTTAAAATGCAATAAACTTTTTTTTAAAAATTAAATACTGATTTAAGGGAACTTAATTTTAAAGTGCAGTTTGAGAACAATGATGTTAATTTTTTTTAAACATACTGGTAGCTCAGTTATGCCTGCTTAAGTGATCCAAAAGCTTTTATTTTCAACTACTTGTTAGCTAACAAACCTTGACCCATGCTTTACCTGTTCCCTAAGCGTGTTTGTTCTGTAGTTTGCCTGAGAACTGCCGAGGCCTGGGCTTACTACGGTGGAATTGTGTATGCTTGCTTTCTTTTAAATGCTAAGTTTTGAACCAGAACTTGCTGTCCACTTGACAACACTAAATGCAAAGTTTCACTTTATTTTTTTTTTTTTTTGGTCCCAGTTATTTCCACTGATTCCTTCTGTTTCCTGAAACTTCCTGTTTGTTCTCTTTTTTCCTTTATATTTAAACCAACAGCTGAACGTGTTCCTGTTTTTACTTCCTTCTTTTCTCATCTGCCCTATTGCTTACCTTTGACTTTTACTCCCCTTTTAAGCCTTTATTGGTGCCCTTGTGGCCTTGTGTTTTCCAGTTGCTAGAGATTGATGAAGTTTAATGCTGAAATACAATGATCTTGGAAATGACAGGAGATGCATGTAATTATAAAACCCCCCACTGTAACAGGCAGGGGTGTAGAGTTCTGCTTTTTTCTCTGTTATGGAATTCTTAATTTTGTGTGTCTGTGTGATCTTGGGTTATTCAAGCTTATGACACTGTGCATCAGTGCTTCCATTTGCAGAGGCTCACGCCTGCTATAAATCCAAGTTAAAACCTGTGTTGCTTTGAGACAAGTGATAAAATTGTCAGTTACTCGAAGTTTTCTCTGTGTATTTCTCAGTAAGGTGATTTCACCAAAAGATGTGATCAGACTGTTCCCGTGGGGTTCCAGCATGGTAGAGTGCTTCATCTAAAACCAAAAGTAGTGGGTAGGTGAAAAAGGAGCATCAAACCCATGTCTGCTTCTTGTTTGGTTTTGGTTTGTTGTTGTGTTTGGTTTGGGTTTTTTTCCCACACACTTATGGTACTTTCTGAATTGCTGAGGAATCCTTGACTTCAGTATCCGAGCCTTAGATTTTTCTGATCATCTCTGAAGCAGGATCCTGAATTCTTGAACCAAGGGGCTGTTGTCCGTCTTTAGACTATGAACTGAAAAAATGTTTTTATAATTCTTTTTTTTTAAATTCTCTTTAATGTAATTCAATGCACTGACTCCAGGTTAAGATTGCAGCTGCCAAAACTGATACTTGAGTCCAGAGTCCCAAAGTAATTGTTCATACTATTTGAATTCTGATGTCCCTTTTCTGTTTGTTGGGTTTTATTCTTCCTCATTATCTTTCTCCTAGCTCTCAGAGAAAGTGCTGCACAGCTAGCAAAGGGTGTTTCTCTTTTAGAGGGAGATTTGTTTCTTATCAATACATAACCAATCTTTTAATCAAATATTGAAGAGTCCAAGCTCTGTTTTCCTTCTTCCCCAAAATAAATGCTACTTTGTTAATTGGCTGCTATTTATTTTCTTTTCAGCGGACTCATTGGTCGCAGCTGGGCCATGGTGTTTGCTGCTGGAGGCTTCAAAGTGAAACTTTATGATATTGCACAACAACAGCTAACAAGTGCACTGGAAAACATTCGGTAGGTCACGTGACTTGAAATAATGGGGATTGTAATGTAACTGGGATTTCTGTAATTATGAATGAACAGCCACATCCTGCTATTTAAGGGAACATAGATTTTAAGCTTGGAAGAAGGTTTTAACTTAAAGTACAGGTACTGGTAAGATCAGAGGAATGGTGCTCCCGAATCTCTCAATGACACTTCTGAAGAGCACTTTAATTCTTAAGTAGTGATTTAAGAGCTCAAGTTTAGATCCAAATTCTTGAAACTGTGTTTACTGTGATTAGGCTATCTATAGGCTAAGCTTAAAATACATGAACATAAGAGTTGTTGCATAGAAAGACAACAAAGACTTTCAAAATGGAAGTAGGTTAATACAGATTGCTTCAAAATTCTAAAACTAATATTTTTGAGTCCTAGAAGAACAGATTTCTACTTCTACTAATGGTTCAACTACTGATCAGCTATAGCAGAGCCTGGGAAGCATCTTTAGAAGGAGCAAATTTGAGTGTGAGCATAAGAACAATAGCACTGTTTCAGACCAACAGTCATCAAGCCCTTTACTCTCTTGCCCTGTGTCATTATGGCTAGAGCTACATGCTTTTGGTACACAAAAGAGCTACAAGTTCAAGTCCTGCCTGTCTGCTCCCCTCCCCCAACTTTAAGTGCCTAGAAGTTGCTTGTGTATTCAGTAACTCTAGATTTCTTCCAAGTATTTTTCTAACCTTCTCTTGAACCTGGGTAAAAACTTTTTGTGGCCTCCTTGCCAAAGGACTTTGTGTTCTGCAGTTTTACTGCTCACCGTGTGAAGAGTTGTTCCCTTTTGTTTGTTTTCAACCTGGCTTCTCAGTTGCTTTGTTTGGCCCCCAGTAGATCTTACCTTAGAAGGGAGAGTGGATGGTTGGTTCTATTCACCCTCTTCTTTCAGGACCTGTAATAAAGCTTTTTATTTGTCTGAGAGAGAGACAGAATGCATTTTGGGAGTGGTTCTGAGCGCAGTCTTCTGTTGCTGTATCAGCATTTAATTCTAAAGTTTAGGTTGCTTTATGATCAGCATCAATGTGAATATGTCAGCCCTCCCTGCATGACACCTTGGAGTGAAATATGTCAGCTACTGTTTGTCAGCCAGTATGGGGAGTAAGCCAGGCTTCAAAAAGGGTTGTGGTGTGTTGCATCCCAATTGCTTTCTGTAACAAGGTTTACAGCAAGGAGTGACTTTAGAAGCCCCTTGTAGGTCAGTTCAGTTGTTGGGAGTTCAGAAGTTAAACAGTGTATGATATCTAGTGTGGTTTGCTAAAAAGCACTTCATAACAGAAGTGAGGAAAAAAACCCAACCCTATCTCCTACAATTAGTTATTTTCTTTCTCCAAACCTTTCTTTTTAGGTTGCTGTTAGCCAGATAGAACATCTCTGTTGCTACACTGAGATGACAGACACTTCTGGGTTTTTTTCCAGAATTGTCGGTATGGTGGTCACCATGAGGAGATTTGGAATTGTTGTGGATGGGGCAGTTCTGCAGTCTATGTTACTAAAGACATCACTCACCCCTAGTATTTTCTTTTTCTAATAGCAGAATGAGGACTCTAGCCTTCCAAGGCTTTAGTCTTGTAAAAGTGAAGCATAATCTGTCATGTGCCTTAGGGTGGAGTGCTGTTTCGTTGAGTTTGTACTGTTCTGTGCCTGCATGTGCTGTCCTATGGGAATTCAAGGCAGGTTTTGCCTTTTACGTAAGGTGTTCTTCACTCAACTTATAATTAACTTGTGTATCTTGGCTGTTGTAACATCCTAGTTAAAAAGCCTAGTTTCAGGACAACAGGATTTTGTCACAAGAATACAAGTTATGCAGTTTCTTCAACCAGTATTTTAAAGAATATCTATCAAAATATGGTCAAACTTCAACTTCTTTGCACTGATTTCATAGCACACAACCTGCAGTATGTAAATCCCTTTGAGTTACTGCCATGATACCTGTGTGAGAGCTGGAGCATGAGTCAGTAATGAGGGCTTGGAGGAGAGAGCAACAGACAAAGCCAGTCGGTGTCTGCCTCTCTGGATTTCCTGGAATTTGTTTTCCTTTTTCTCTGCAAATAGCTAGAACTTTTAGGGAAACTTTTAGGCTTAGAGTTTCTGTGGATTTTTTTTGGTTTAGTATTGAAAAATATTTGTTCCGCTCGAGTCTGCAGTTTGCAAACATTTTGCGTATGGAGTTACTCTACAAATAGAGCAACTGGAGTTTGTGGTTTCCTTTTTCTAAAGGAGAGTGGGATTTGAGTAGTAAACAACGTTCACTTGTAAAAGGAGATGATAGTCCTTTGACAGAAATTACACCTGAACATTTAATAACT
This sequence comes from Todiramphus chloris collaris, assembly GCA_025345505.1. NCBI lineage: Eukaryota > Metazoa > Chordata > Aves > Coraciiformes > Alcedinidae > Todiramphus > Todiramphus chloris. The sequence goes on from JANVCC010000021.1 coordinate 53,468,495, forward strand.
ATTTTATGTGATGGACTTTCAGTACACTGACTTTTAAAGTGTTCTTCTGAATTTATATAAAGGGTGTCTCAGAGTTCATTAGCCTTATAAATTCAACTGTCACAGAAAAGCAGGTGGGCAGCAGGAGCGTGTAGTACTGCAAGAGGACTGGATTGAGTCTGGGATAGACCTACAATGATTGTGAGAGCCTGCATTTATGGAAATCTGGAAAGTACTCTATAAATTTATTCAAAAACACTTGGTTACGGGTGAAAAATAAGATTAGAGCGTGGAATCTAAATGTACTGAAACAAGCGGACATAGCTATTGTTGCACAATATCAGTAGAGCAGGTACAGAAAGGAGGCTGTATTTACTAAGGCCTGTTGCAGTGTGATGGATTTACTGCCTATCTACCTGTTGCCAGACGTGTGGCAGTCGCTGACCTGGCACACAAAATGATTGCACATTGCACTGAACTGGGTGTACCGGTGGCATTATTAGCCAGTGTCTGCTCTAATGGAACAACCTTTTATTCGGGTGAAGTAACAAACTGATGAACAGCTTTGTGCCACATGTGGCCTACTGAATACAGGCTGTAGTAACCTGCCTTGGAAAATGTAACTTTCCATATCTAGTATGTTTTCTTTGGAGTCAGTGTGATTCTGGTGTGAATGCAAGATTACTACACTTCAAAATAATGAGAATTAGAAAAACACCAATGCCTGGAGTAAACCGAAAACATATGATGCAGAAATGCTTTCGTGTGTGCCTCCTAAAAACTTTTATGATTCTTGTAATATGTAATTCTTTTTTTTTTTCCAAATAATTCCTCTGCTATTGTTCTAAACATAATTGCACTGCTGATAAACTACAGAGGAAGTGCTAAATCCCCCCCCCCCCCCCCCCCCAATGGTTCATGCTTTATACAGAATAGTTTTTGCATGCATAATGAAAGATTATTGCAAGGAGGAAAAGTTCAGTTGACTCTGAAGAGGACCCTAAAACTTGGATATTTGCACATGCTTTCTGGCATTTCTTTATAGAAGTGGATGCTTGGTAAACATGGTACTTACTTAGATATAAATCTCCTTCAGGACACAGGTAACTGGTTTTGATATATAAGAAATTAAGCAGTCATATGTCTAAAGGTTATAACTAACTTCAGGGGGGGCAAAAAAAAAAAAATCATAGATCATCTCAGGAAGTAGTCGGTCCTGAAAGATAAACACAAGATTATTTTTAAAACTTCATTACTGAATTCATCTGCACTAAATGGCAAATTAATACCAAAAGCTCTTTACTATCTTTTAATCCTTCCTCTCTTTTTCTTAGCCCAAACAGAAAAATATGCTTAGACACATTGAAGTTGACGTTGTGAAGTAGTAGTTGTACCTGGGGATATGGACACGTAAAATTGCTATGGCTGCTTTTATAAAATAGATACACGTGTCAATACAAGCACCAAAACATGGAAGTACTTGGTTGGAAGGGAAGCAGCTTTGACCCTCTCTTTATTAAATAATAGGGATGCTTTCCCTTAAATTTAAATGACTTAAAATTAATTTATAATTAATTAAATTGCAAAGAAAATTACTAGTGAATTCTCTGCCTTCTGAAAACTGATATATGTTGCTACAGTTGCATGGTACTGAATCTAAACTCAGAAGCGAGCCTGTTCAGTGAGAATTACTTGTATGTCAGCATTATCCAACTAAAGATTGCTCTTCTGTGTGGTCTGAAGACATTAGGCCTTCAAAGAGTTGAAGCCATGCAGTCTCGAGATCAGAATATCACAATTCCTCTCTTCAGTAAGTATTAATTTAATCATAAACTTTACTGCACTTAATAGCTGGTAAAGTGCAGTATAAAGCAATAAGCAACGTAAACTCTTTCCATGCTGTGGCAGCACAATTGCTATGAAAAATGGATGAGACTCAGGAGGCAGAAAAAAGTAGCATCATCCTACCCCTGTCTGAATGAAGTACTTTAGGAATTATGTGCTGTTACGAATGGGGATCTGGCAGTTGTAATGAAGTGTCCAATGTTTGGCAGGTTCCAAGGCCAAAGAAGATGACCATATCTGTGCCTATGAGTTTTTTATAGCCAGGGTTTTGAAAGACTTTTCCCCCTTAACTGAAGCTTGGCTTAGGTCTTCCTTGGTAGTTTTATGTTTCTCCTTTGAGGGTATAATTTCTAACTAGATAGTTCTTTTCAAAGTATGTTTTGATACCGAGTGTCTGACACTGGCATATCAAGCTTGTGATAAATTATAGGCCTGATTCTACCTTCCAGTTTTATCTCCCTGCCTTCCCCCTGTAAAGTGTGGTGAAGTAGCTGGGGAAAACTGCTTCATTTGCAGAACTAACAAGACAACGTGCTAATAGGCTTTGGGAGGGGATAGATTCAGTCTTTCCAGAGGTACTGCCTGGCCATTCTGTAATTCAGAACACTTCCAAAGGGAAATGTTGCCTTCTCCCCTCATTGCTGGGTGGCAGCTAGTCCCCTGGGCTGCTAGAATATACAATTTAAATAAGACTAATTTTTGCAATTACAAAGGCTGTATTTAGAGAACAGTTATGGCGTTGACATTTGCCTGGTATGCCAAAGTAGTAGGTTGTCCAAAAAGCTGGTGAAATTTCCATCTCTGAAAGTTTTCAAGACAACTGCATGAAACGGAGAGTAACCAAATCTGATGTTAGTGATATTTCTGCTGCAAGGCGCAAGTTGGACTTGAGACATCCCCTGGCCCCTTTCAGCCAGTGTGTATGCAGCTGTGGGAGACCCAGGTTTTAGGCTGGGTCTGCATGGTAAGGAGCAAGGATGTGAACTGTGGGTCTCTGTTTTAGGTAGGCCTACTTAGGTTTTGGTGAGAATTTCTGTCTTGAACCTAAATGTAAACCAACCAAACAAAAACTAATAACTAATAATAATACTTCCTAGTGGGAAGGCTTTTCCAGCATAAACTTGTCAGTTCTGGAACCAAGATGCTAAAAAGATTTTGACAAACCTAACAAGTGAACTTATTTAGCTCACTGGATTTGGAAACAGCATTGAAATTGATATTCTGAGGGTAAAAAGTGACTTGTAATGAGGTGCAGACCCTGCTCAGACTTGGCAATAGTGGCTACTCTCTGTTTACCATGGAAAAACAGAATGACCATAACTCCATTTTCCTGTTAGAAAAATCCTTGCTTTCATGGCAGCATCCAGTTTGTGTAACACCAGTGTTGACATCCTGATGGTGCCATGGCTGGAAAACAGTTTGTGTGTGTGATAACTTTAGGAGATCTCAGAACTTTGATTGGCTTCTGTGCCTCACCCTGCTCCTGTGCTGCATCCCAGCTCCTCTGTACTCCTTTGCTTTGTGCTGCTTCAAAACTGTGTCCAAGGCAGATGTGCAACTGCCTCTCTCTCATACACTGCTGTTGCTATGGGTGAAGTGCATTTGACAGGGCTGGATCTCTCTTGTCTGGACAGAAACTTACATACTTTTGTGGTCCTGTTTGTACTGATGTTTCAAGAAGACATAAAGTGTAATAGTTTTTGCGTGATGATATGTTGTGTGCTTACCTTCAGCCTGGGGAAGGTGGTTGCTAACACTTTCAGATGGCAAATTGCAGCTCAATATTAACAGCTTACTACTATTTGGCCATTTCATGTGTGGACAGTGAGCTCGACCCAGTGCTGGATGCTTTCAGTTGCATTCTTGGTCTGTTGTATCTCAGGCTAGATGTATGGGATTGGTGATGTTTTGGTTTGGTTGGGTTTTTTTCCTGTGCCAACTACCCTCTCGTTTATCATGGTGCATGTCTTGGGTAGTGGTGGTTGGCTAAATTTGTGAAGAATAACATTGGAGTTGTCTTCTCTCTACTCCTTGCTGGTTTGGGCAGTAATATAGTGATTAAGTTGTCTTCAATCCTGCAAGTATTGGCTTTTTGCAACAATGTGCACTGAATACTATGACTGCCCAATAGTAGCTGTGAATAAAGGTGGGGCAGTGGGGTGTGAACAAGATGGGTTAAGTGTTAGAGTCTCTTGCAAGCTCTTTCTCTTAAGACTTTTAGAGTAAGAGTTGTAACCAAGAGCATTCCAGGCAGCTTGTGATTAGAAGTGTTACTATAGATTGGATGTCTTCTCTTGAAGTAAATACAGGCTCAGTTCCCAGAGTAGTGCTGACGTGGGCAGCCAGGTACAAGAGTAAAACTCTGGAGGTAGACAAAGTGGGGGATCTAAAAGTAAGTAGTATTTTCTTACAGACATAAGTTCTTCAAAGACCTTACGGGTGTTGAGTTAAGCTCTTCGAGCTGCACACACGATACAGTTGCAGACCAAAGTCATGCGGGTTGTGCTATGGACGTGGCTGCCGTGATGTCAGTCTGCGGTCATCCTCAGCAATGATCACCCTGCAGTCTAGGCTGCTTTGAGTTAAGAGTCATCCAGCAGAGGTCAGTGGTGCACTGCTGTATGTACAAACCGGTCTGGTTTGTGCCTTAATGTTTGAGAAGTATCAGGGGGTGCTCCCTTGCTTTGCCTCCTGGATGGCAATTAAATTTGCCCATGAGATGGCAATCTAATACCCCAGGGGAATTTAGAGAGAAGTAAAACTTGGGAGACTTAAAACCCTTTTATGGAACAAACCAACCAAAATGTCAATAAATATATTGATGAATAGGCCTAAAGAGAGGTGAAAATCATTGTCTTAGATGAGCATGTTGACAGGGTAGATGAGACGAAGCCCATTCAAGTTGTTTAGGAAAATCTGGAGGACGAATATTTTTATCTGATCTATTCACTACTTTTTGACAGGAAAGAGCCCCAAATAAAAGGATGGTTTGACAAAGTGCAAGTGCATTATCACACGTTACTCAGCAGGTGGTCTGAAAAGGGGAGAGAGAAAAAGACACAGCGTGATCTACATCCCTGTCCTTTTATTCAATTAATTTAAAACGCTGCTTGAAAAATAGATGGCACATTCCACAACTTAATAAAACCACTGAGAGCTGGGATCCAGTTGCTTCCTGTCTGGTGTGTTTAGAATTGCTGTTGGCTGCAGTGGTGGCACTGGCAGGGGCTGAAGAAATTCTGTCTCAGGGCGTAAGTGCTGGAGCTGGACTGGAGAAGCTCTCTGGGGCTGATGTTATCCCCACCCTGTGACTGTCTGTCTGTCCTGCTTCCTAAGGACTAAAGAAGGTGTTTGTCTTTGGTTGCTGCAGATTCTGACAAACTCATGGGTTCCCATCTTCTTCATGGTCTCTATATACAAAAATGAATCCAGTGTTGTTGTGGATACCTGGAGGGGCCTGGGCAGGTGTGTTAAGGACTGAGGTGTGGTTGGGAGTGCAGATCATCTGGGCCTATATAAGTAAGTTCTGCCCATTTAACATGTACTGTCCCCTAAAGCTCCTGATGTGGACTGTCATGTGTGCTCCGGTCACTTAGGAAACAGCTGATGGGCCACTGGTTATTTGTACATTCAGTTACATGATTTGTGTAGCACAAAAATACACCCTTTTTTTCCAGGCTGTATAGCTTCTCTGTTTGCTACACCTTTTCTACCCTCCATCTGTGTGGCAACTGCAGTTTATTTATCATGCCCACCCAAGGGTAATGAGGCTGCTGGCAGAAGAGCTCACCAAGCCACTTTGAATCATTTATCAGCAGTCCTGGCTAACTGGGTAGGTTCCAGTTCACTGGAGGTTAGCAAACGTGATGCCCATCTACAGCAAGGGCTGGGACGATGATCCAGGGAGCTACAGGCCTCTCAGTCTGACCTCGGTGTCAAGCAGCTCATCTTGAGTGCCATCGTGTGACACGTATGGGTCAACCAGGTGATCAGACCCAGGCAGCAGGGGTTTATGAGGCAGGTCCTGCTTGACTAACCTGATCTCCTCCTATGACAAGGTCACCTGCTTACTGGATGAGGGATGTTGTCTAACTAAACTTTAGTAAAGCCTCTGTCACTGTTTCCCACAGCATTCTCCTGGAAAAACTGGACACTTATGGCTTGGACAGGTGTATTCTTTACTGAGTTAAAAACTGAGTCGCCAGGCCCGAAGAGTTGTGGTGAATGGAGTTATACCCATTTGGGAGGCAGTCACAAGTGATGTTCCCCAGGGCTCAGTGTTGAGGCCAGTTCTGTTTTGTAGCTTTATCAATGATCTGGGTGAGGTGATTGAGTGCACCCTCAGTAAACTTACAGATGACACCAAGTTGGGCAGGACTGCTGATCTGCTTGAGGGTAGGAAGGCTCTGCAGACAGATCTGTACAGGCTGGATTGATGGGCCAAGGCCAACGGTATGAGGTTGAGCAAGGCCAAGTGCTGGGTCCTGCACTTGGGTCACAATAACCCCAGGCAACGCTACAGGCCTGGGAGGAGTGGCTGGAAAGCTGCCTGACAGGAAAGGACCTGGGGATGTTGATCAACAGCCAGCTGAATATGAGCCAGCAGTGTGCCCATGTAGCCAAGAAGGCAAACAGTATCCTGGTTTGTATCAGAAACAGTGCGGTCAGCAGGACTGGGGAAGTGATAGTCCCCCTGTACTTGGCATTGGTGAGGCTGCACCTTGATGACTATGTTCAGTTTTGGGCCCCTCACTACAAGAAAAACATTTTGGTTCTGGAGCACACCCAAAGAAGGGCATTGAAGCTGTTGAAGGGTCTACAGAACAAGTCTTATGAGGAGAGACTGAATGACCTGGGATTGCTTATCCTGGAGAAAAAGAGGCTCAGGGGAGACCTTCTCGCTCTCTGCAACTCCCTGAAAGAAGGTTGCAGCCAGGTGAGGCCTGGTCTGTTCTCCCAGGTAGCAAGTGACAGGATGAGAAAATGGCATCAAGTTGTGCCAGGGGAGGTTTAGGTTGGATATTTGGAAAAATTTCTTCAGAGAAAGGGTTCTCAAGCACTGGAACAGGCTGCCCAGGGAAGTGGTGGAGTCGCCATCCTTGGAGGTATTTAAAAGCTGTGTAGATGTGGTGCTGAGGGACATGGTTCAGTGGTGTACTTGGCAGTGCTGGGTTAATGGCTAGGATTTGATGATCTTAAAGGTCTTTTCCAACCTAAATGATTCTATGATGCAAGAAGGCATGCAAAAAGAAGCCAGAGCTCCAGAACTAGGTTAGTAGGGAGAAGAAAGGGTTATTTTCATTCTTCCTGATGCCAACTATTAGCTCAAATTCCTCCTCTCTTCAGGATGAGCTGTTTTTGCTGAATAATAACCAAAGACTCAGAGTAGCTCTGGTTTGAGGTAGCTGACAGATTTAACTGTGGTACTATGTGAGATATCTTGAGGTTGATCATGATCAGATAGTTTAATTCCACTTAATTTCTGTTGAAATTGCTCCTCTAAGTGACTTTCAAAGAGTTTTGGAAATTACTTGCTTGCTTTGGACTTGTGAGGGTTTCAACTGTAGCAACTTTTTCTGAGAAGGTGGAATGTCCAGCCCTAGCAGTGGTGTGGACTTGAATGATAATTTCAAGCTCTGGACATTCAATTTAGTGACTAGTTGAATTTTTGACACTTGACCTGTAGTCATTACCTGTGTAGTGGTATGGGATTTTCGTGGGGGAAATATTAAAAGTATTTATATTCATTTAATACATTTTATTTTAAAGTATTTATCCCTATACAGTTAAACAGTGCTCCTAGGTGGAGGTTTCTTAACAAAGGAGCTGTTGTTTGTAAATTTTGCTGAACTATAACAGAGACCTCTCTTCCCATGAAATCTGAGTAGAAAAAACTCTTGCTGATCCTGCACCAGTGAAAATGATTTGAGGTGGTGACAAGCTTGCATCTAGGAGTAGGTCTTAGACCTGTCCGTGCTTGAAGAGAAGGGGAAAATAAAAAGTGTTAGAAAATGGAGGAGCAAAGAGTAATGACTAAAATTAACCTTTATGTTTTTGGGTGTAAACATCTGCAGTGGCATGGAAAATACTGTGTAGTACCACTGGTCTGGGAAGAAGCTTTTTAAAAAACTCACGGTGGCTTAACCATGATCAAGTACTTAAACGTGTATGTTGTTTCTTCCAGCAAACAAATGAAAGAGCTGGAGGAGTCGGGATTCCTGAAAGGAGCCTCAAGTGCAGAGCAGCAGTTGGCTCTCATTAGCGTCTGCACAGACCTGAAGGCAGCAGTAGAGGGTGCTACTTTCATTCAGGTAAGCAAAGATTTGCCAACTCCCAGCGAACAGTTCAGAAAGTCGATCAAGAGCTGCGCTGTGCAGCAGGTGGGCAGTGGAGAGTTCAACATCCTGACCCCATGAGGATAGTTGTACTTGTTAAAATTGAGGTTCTTTTTAGCCTAATATCCTGACGTGGGACATAGGCTTCTTTGCAGAGTTTGTTACTCAAGAGTCCTTTCAAGTTTCTTCTGGGTTATGTTGGAAGATGCTGGTAGGTAAACTGAGAGACAATTGCTGACCTCCATGAGTAAAAGACTGAACCTGTTAGAAAGAGGAATGTGAGGGGAGGGTGGGTGGGAGATTCTTGGGGAAGAGAATATCTCTCAGGGAGCACCACACATACCAGTGCTGGGACTAAAATGTGTTTCTTCCTCCCCATGTACCTGGGGAAGCAGGGAACATAGCTATGGCAAGCGCTGACCTCTGCCCTGGCAGTGAGGGAGCACTGTAGCCAAAAGCAGCTGTCTCACAGAGCGTTAGAGTACTTAAAACAGGGTTGATATGTAGGGCTGGAATGTGTGCTGTGAAGTAAAGTTGGGATGGGAAATGAGCTGAGTTACTGGATCTGGTAGTCTGTGGCTGCTTAACTATTAGTATGCACATTAGTTCAGGGAACAGGTGACTTGTAGGCCATTTCTGGAATAAAGTATGAATGAGTTTGCATTAGACTTAGCATCTTCTACACGATGTGGTCTCCAGTATTATTCCAATGTTGTACCATTAACCATCTCCACACAAATGTGTGCTGCGCTCAAGAGTTTACAATTTATACTGTTTCATGCTGTAAATTCCACAGTCTGCTTAGATGCAGCACATCCCAAATAACAAATTGAGGGGAAAGAGGACATATTTCTAGACCATTTCTTCCTCACAAGTTGATGAGGTGAAGGTGGAGAATGGGAGGTAGAGCAAAGCCTCACACAAGAGTCAAGGTGTGGATGGACTACAAATTTTTACAGTGGTATCTACTATTTTGTATTCACTTGCTTTTCTTCATGAAACTATATGCTGTTACCCAAGTATCTTACTCTTTCATCAGTAGTGAGCTCAGAGTTGTCAGTTCATATGATTGTTTTCACATATGTATTGCCAGTCTCTACTGAGTTTAATCTGCAAATTTCTTGTGTAGTCACTCAGTCCTATAAAGTCCCCCTGCAAATGTTTGTGGTTGTAATGATGATGGCCAACTTAGATCTAACTTTTAGCGCTAACTTTTAGATCATTTATGAAGGGATACAACAAAGAGCAAAGATGTTTGTCAAATGGCATTGGTCAGCATCTCCCACTGAGTAAGAACTGACTGTTCCTCCTACCTTCTGCTTCCTATCTCTTTACCAGTTACTGTCTATGAAAGGACTTTTTATGTCACGTGTGACCAGCTGACGTCCTTGAAAGCTTTTATTATTTTTTGTTGCAAGACTTGTGGGCATTCGCACCAACTGTGTCAGCTACGTGGCATTTATGTTCCCTTATCCCTTTTGATGTCTCTTAACATGTAGTTGTTTAGCATATAAATAAAGGAAAATAAATTAAATAGCTTGAGTATGCCCATGGGAAACAAATCATATGTGTGCAACGCTGTTGGCAATACTCATATCAGCTCACCAGTTTCAAACCATAGCAGCAACTTTTGGGTTGATACAAAAGTGTTATCAACTTTTGGTTTGATACAAAGTGTTATCAAGTACACAATGTGAAGTGGGCAAGTTATTTGATCTTGTGTTTAATTTCCTCTTGGAAGGAGGGAAGAATAGGTATAAAAGAATCTTAGTTCTACTCTCACAGCCTTATTTCATCAACGAACAGACTACTTTCTGGCTGAACCATATTGAACTTCAGATACATTGCCTAGTACAGCTTTGAACCTGGAAGAACAAAATTGACTAGTTGTAACTTAGAAGTGCAAGTGTGCTGATTTTTAGTTGCTTAAAAAATAAAACATCAGTTGCATTAATGTTAGTTGAATATAGAGGACTCTGTTTGTTTGTTTGTTTTCTTTCTCTTTTTCTCTTGCTTAATGATATAACCTACTGATTAACTTGTCAGAAGACTTCCATGAGAATTGCATTTCTTTACCCTAGCTTTCAGTTGGTTAAATCTTAACTTCTTTTCAAATTTGGCTTTTTTTCAAGAGCAAGTCCACTTCTAGCTTTAAAAATCTCCTTCGTGTTTGCACTTCTTGAATGAATTCTGCAGACTGTTGCCTTCTGTGCTGTTATCATGGAGCATAACTTAAAACAAACGCGATGAAGTAGTAAAAAGTGGGATTTCTTAAATGATTGTAGTTAAGGTATAAAAGCGAAAAAGGTGCAAGAAATAATAATAGGACTAATAGAATAATAACAGGACTAAGAAGAAAATTCAGACCAGTAATGTCATGAACATCTAAAAGCAATGCATGCTTTGATGCATATTGTTGATTATGATGCATATTGTTGATTATGATGCATATATATTCCCTACCCCAGGCTTTTTTATGAAGTAACTTATCTTGGTCAGTGTGCTTTGCATAAACTTCAGAAATCAGTCAGTCTTTTTTTTTGGTCTGAAACTGAGCATTCACTGAGGAAATGATGGAAGTAATGCAGTTTCATGTCTTGGAGCTCTCCTATGCTACTTAAGAGTCAGTACATGCCTAACCTATAGCATTTAGGTGAATATGCACAGAAAGATTCTGAAATAACTTCCCTGTTAGCTGAAAACTCCATGGATTCAAGTTAATGGATACATTTGTACTACAGTGTCCCTGGCATGGAACTATCATGGGTGAGGTAAATGTTTCTTAATATTGTGCTCTTAGCTTTTCTGCATAGGTATATGATGACTTCTATCTTTTGTCCTTATGTGACTGTTGGGTACTGAGCTTACTAGTACTCCTTTCAGTATTAAAACCAGATTTGACTGGATGTGTGTCTAGTTGCTGAGTAATAAAAGCTGAAAAGAAATCAGTGCAGCACTTGTATGATCTTTTATGACAATGCTAGTAAAATGAAAGCATACTTTTTTAAATGCTTTGCTTTGGAGCAATTTAAGAACACATAATAAACTTTAATAGCTCTCAGAGGAGGATAAGATAACTAACTGTTGGTAAGAACTTACTCTTGACCCTTGAGCTGCTGTGTACACTTGTGAGTTGTGAGGCCTGGCTGGACTGTTGGAAGTTGGGGCATGGAGGATGGCTTGGGATGTCATCTCTGAACCTGTCAGTTATGCTGTGGCATGAGACAAAGCAAACTGTCTAGGGGATGAAATTAAACTTGTAACATATACCTTGTGGTCTTGAGGTATTTATCCTTTTTTCCTTTTAAAGGAGCTCTGCATAAAAGCCTTAGAACAGTCTCTTTGGTTTGTTTGGGTTTTTTCCTCTTTAAAAAAAGAGGGTGTACTGCACACACACCACACCCCCCACTTACACCTGCAAATCTTTTGAACTGGTGATAACAACACTAATAGATCTTCAGCCTGGTCTCTTTTAGATCTTGCTGGCTCTTTTATCTCTGCCAGTTATACTTACTTAGAAAAATAGTGTTACCAGCTTAAAAACAGCTTTCAGAAATCCTGGTGCTGCCTCAGAATGGGAAACCAGAATTGACTTGGGAGCCTTGACAGCAGATGATTCATGTCTTCTGTCATAGAAATTTGTCTTTGGTTGTCTGGTACCAGTTTCTACTCCTAGCTTTTGTTTTTCTTTCCTAATAGCTTTCAAGAACCGTTTTACTTCTGGGAATGAGAGAATATCTGAAGACAGCTCATAGGATAGATGACCATCCTGGTTTGGAAACTGTGTTAATTACATACTTCTGTAAATGCAAAGCTTCTGGAAGGCAGAGTATGCAAGCATTGCAGTAACATGGCTTCTTCTGGACTGTTGTCCTGGTTTGAGTTAGAACAGAAAAATTCCATTCAGTGACTTTGCTTTTCATCTGAATCTCTTCTAACTAGCTGCACTTTTCTGGTTAACAGCATATTTTCACAGGCAGTGTCTGCTTCTAGCAGTGATAATGCTTAATGTTTAGAGTTAGTACTAAGGATTGGTGCGCAGACCAAGGCCACTGCTGGATCTTGTGTACATCATTGGGGTGCAGAAAGTAAGACGCTGCACCTGCAGGGAGGAGCAGATGGGACAGGTGACCCTACACTGACCAGTGAGGGATTCCAGCCCATCTACATCATATTCAATATAAAGCTGAGGGATCACAAGGGTCGAGCTTAGTCTTCCTCAGATACTGGCCATTGAAGACTCTGTCCTTTCTATCTGTGATTCCTGTATTCCTGAACCTCATTCCCATCTGCCACTGAGTCCAGTCTGGGACTTCCCTGGTGCCTGGTCCACAGCATCAGTGGTGACAGTGATGTAATTGCCATCAGGGGGGTTGGGTTCAATGCTGGTTTTGTATATGTTTGTACATATTCCATTTTATTATTTTGATTAAAGTCGCTCTAGTTTTCTAATTGCTGTGTCTCTCCCTTATTCCCTCTCTCTTCCCCTCTGGGGAGGGAGGGGGGTTAACAGAGAGCGTCTGTTATAGGTCTAGTGGGCTGCCCTGACCCTAAACCTTGACAACTGGTCGCTGGTCAGCTCTGAGCACTGAATAGGCAAACATGAGTCTGTTTGCTCTCAGACAAGTAAATATAAGCTTAGGCTTGGTTTTACCCTGCTTACTTTAAGCACTGACCTGAGGCACCAGAAATTATGCTTTGGCTTCTGAGGCAGCTGGTTTTTAAGCATATGATCTGACTTGCCATCTTTTTCTGATTTTTAGGGTTTGAAACAGTCTGATCTCAAAGAGTTGATGTAAAATACTTTATCAAGTCAGTGTTTGAGCTGAACTGAAAGGTGATGTTTGGGTAAGCAGCTCACCAGTGTCTGCTGTGGTGCTGCTGCTGAGAGGACTTTTGTCCTGACGAACTTCTGAACATTTGCTCCCTCTCTATCCTGTGCATCTAACAAGTGGTGCTGTCTACCATTACAGACCTGAATATGGTTTTGGTCCCTGTTACAGGAGGTAGTCACTGCCAGAACTGTTGTCCTGCCCAGCAGTTAATCTTGCTTTTCAGGTTCTCCTTCAGTGCTCACTGGTCTCTTTTCTAGGCCCTGTTGTATTTCCATTGCTTTTCCTAGATCACTTCCCCTATTTTTTGGGGTGTATGGGATCACAGTTGAAAAAAACATAGAAGATCTGATCCTTTGAGAAAAGATGTGGGGAGAAGGATATCCATCAACCTATTTGAGATCTTATTGCCCTTCCCTAAGGGAACAAAAATGATCTTAATCTCTTCTGTAGCAGCTTGATTAGGCTTGTCTGTCTGTTGTTTGAAAGCTTTGTAGGGCAGATGAATATCATGGAAAAAGGTGGATATCTCTGCATGGCATGATACTGTCACTAGATGAAGCAAAACTTGCCTTCGTTCATTGTATATGCTTTAAAGAAAAACAAAACTCCAACACAATCCTCTCGAACCCTCCCAAATCTGGAAGTACTTCATCAAATCCTGTTTTGTATTTGGCAAAGTGTAATTCAGTTATTTATTCTGAAGAGTATAAAATGGTAGTAATTACATATTTTTATTGCTCCACTTCCTTAACAGGGTATGTTTCTGAACTGAAGGAAAATACAAAATGTCTCCATCTAAATGGTGGATTTCACCTCTCCAAAGTGTTATTTACTTGTACAGTATTGTGTGGTAGAAAGGCTTTCATGTCACCGAAGGGGCAATTATTTAAGAAGCATCAAATTTCACACTGGTATGAGATCATAAATTCAAGATAATTAAGAATTTATCACTTCAAATTTGAAGTTATAGCCCTAAATTGATGTTTGTTTGGTTTTTCGTTTGTTTACATGGTTTTGGTTGTGGGTTTTTTTTGTTGGTTTGTTTTTGGTTTTTTGAAAGAGTTGTTTTGTTGGGTTTTTCTAATAGATGAGCCTGAATGTGCTGGCATTTTAATTGATGTTTTTACAACTGCTCTGTAATAAGCTTGCTTATCTACCATCATTTAGTTGATGGTTTTGAATTCTATTAAATCTTTTCTGTATATGAACTTAACACTGTTCCAAAAGCCAGGCACTTACAGATTTTCTATAAGAAACTTTTATAACTATATTTTTACAAGTTCAAACCCTGTGAATATGAGTTAAACTCTATATAGAGAGTTCTTCCCCCTGCCCTCTCTAGTCCTGTGCTCCTCAGCAGAACAGCATGTGAGAGGACCCCACATTTATCAGAGGATTCACCTTTACCTTTGCTGCCCTACCAAATACAGAGTTATCCAAAGTCAGGCTGGAAGGGACTTCAGAGTTCATGTAGTCCTTAATAGAAGATGCATCTTCAGTCTTCTAGAACAGAAACACAGGCCTAAACCCTGCAGGAGAATACCAAGCTAGCATGTCACTGCGAAAGCCTAAATAGAAATAATAATAATAATTATCTCAGAATTACTAATGATAGTAGTGAGCATTTTAAACACTATTTTACTTAAAATATAATGTGTCTTTGATATAGATTCTATAAAATGGTGATAATGACAGAAGGACAGCAGTCTGTATTCATTCACAAGTGGAGGAATTAGATGCAATATTGCTTTGCTAAGCTCAGTAACCTCACTTTTGCCAGTAGTATTGGGAGAAACAGAATTTGTTGGAAAACTGTATTTTGGTGCAGATAACCTGAATGTTGTTTAAAATCCATGTGTCCCTGCTTTATGTAGATTTATGTTAATCAGGCTTTGTTTTAGAAATACAACATTCTAAAGTGACTTGGTAGTAAATAAAACAATTATGGCTGAAAGTCTTTTCTGGGATATTCTTTTTCTAATGTATTGTAACTATAGAAAATAATGAAAGTGTTTTTATAAATGGAACAGGCACAAAATCTCAGAAAAGCTTCTTTTCTGAGATTCAGAACTCTTTGTCTCTTAATCCTGTGATGATGTTCATATTCCTGCAAAAAGCTGCAAATAATGTGGTTCCTGTCACAGGGGTGCTGACAGTCTGGCTTCAGCTTGTGAGATCATTCTGTGCTCTGAAAGCTGCTGCTACGTCCTCATTCTATGAGAGGAGAGGATTGCTGTCACTTGACTCTGGGATCTCTTCTACAGAAGTGCCTCAAAATTTTCAGCTGCATCACAGGACTGAAAAGCTGATACCACTTAAAATATTGTAAATTGTATGTGTATAAATAAAGGAACAGAGCCAGGGTTTGTGATAAGTTTGGAGATCCTCACTTAACTGCAGAAGATGAAGAGCATCCTTGTAGCAGTCAAAGTGGTTATGACTTATAGTTTACCTGCTACTTGAAGCCCTTTTGAATTTACTGGGAAAAGGGAAGTCACAGAACTCTTAAAAATAATATTCTACCTCAGTTATGGTTAGGGCAAGGTTACTGGACACTCCTGCTGTAACAACTGCAGCATGGCAGTGAATTACAGCTTTTGGAGGTTAGGTGGTGCAAGACAAAGTTAGGAGAGGAATAGCTGCCTAGGATATTTATTACATGCTGTGAGCCTTCATGCACAGAGCTCTGCCTTGGTTTAAATGAGGACCCTGTTTAGAGCTTATGGGTCAGAATTAACAGGACCACCTATGTGGAAGACATTATGGTAGATGTCTGCTACAGATGATCTTGTCAGGAAGAAGAGGCCTTCTTCAGACAACTGGAAGAAGCCTCATATTTACAGGCCCTTGTCTTCATGGTGGGGCTTCAGCCACATCAATATCTGCTGAAGGGACAGCACAGGAGAACACAATTCAGGAGGATTCTGGAATGTGTTTACGGTAGCTTCCTGACACAGGTGGTTGAGAAGCCGAAGAGAGGGCATGCTGTGCTGATGTCATACTTGCAAACAAGGAAGAAGTGGTTGGAGATGTGAAGGTCTTGGGGAAGCCTTGGCTACAGCAACCATGGATGGTGGAGTTGAGGATCCTAAGAGGAGAAGCAAAGGGGATCACAGCCCTGGGCTTCAGGGTAAAAGCTTTATCCTGTTCAGGCCAATATTTGTTTGTTTGGAAGAATCCCATGGCGTGGGATACAGTTGTGGAATGAGTAGGAGTCTAGGAGAGGTCAAGATTGACCTGTTTGACTTTGCAGGAATTTACATTACCATAAATCTTCATATGAAGGCTGACAGGGAAGAAGTGTTTTCTCGATCAAGTTTTGAATATGCATCAGCCAGAATCTAGTCAGGAGGTGCAAACTCACCGTTGTGCAGCTGTGGCTTTCAAACTTCTTTATTCAGCCATGCCTTACGCTTGGTGACTGCCATCAGACTCTGTACTCGCTATTGAGAGGGCTTGATGCTGCTCCCTGTGACAGCAGCTCCAGATGTTCTTACAGAAAATGTCTTGCCTGTTGCTGAATGGTTGCTAATCTTTGACCATGCCAGTTTAAATGTTTGGCTTTCATTTTATACTTCCATGCTTGTCTAGGACAGGACCACTGATTTTAGGACCATACCACTGTGTTGCAGCACTTTACTTCAGGCCATGATGTGTTTCTTTTACCTCCCAGTGCTAATAGATCCATGGCCGTGGATTCCCATTCCTAGTGTAAGGAGATATTTTGCAAGATAGTGTTTTGGGAAGTGTTTTCATAGAAGGTGCTACAGGTGAGTTGCTACCTTGACATATCTGAGAATGGATATAAAGGACTCGTGTAGATGCCAGCATTTAAATATAAGTAACTGAAGCTGTGCTGCTTAGATGAGCATGGACACGCGTGGGAGCCCAGATGGTGGGTAGCATGGTGGGAAAGGCCTGTACAAAACCACAGAGACACTGGATTTAAACAGCTGGAACTCCATAGCTTTCCATGTACTGGCATTCAAGGGGTTGTGTCGTACGAGTGCAGCTTTTTAATTAGGGGCACCTAGACCTCAATCACCTTGTCTGAGTATCAGTGTTGTCTGCTAGGGAGAGAATGCAGTACGTGTTTATCTTTGTGTAGCTCTTTAAGAGTTCATGGGCTGGTCAGGTAGCTGCTATGTGTCCTCTGAACATGTATTTGAATAGTATAATGCCTATTAACCTTTAAGCTTTTCATTCAATACAAGTCAATACAGGAGGTGGTTTTTAAAAATTAACACCTGTCAGGTTCTGATTAGGCTGTTTAAAAAAAAGATGTCTAATAAAGTTTAAATTGGAAGTCTGATGAGTAGCAACCTTGTTCAGGTGCTCCAGCCTTGGAATAAAGGTGTACTGTTCAGTGCAAATGAGAAGCATGATCTTCTCTACAAAAAGGGCACAGAAATATACAGTGTCACTTAAAATGCATCGAGGTGTATGCTAACCTTTTTGCAGTGATTCTTTGAGAGGGACTGTGGTAGCTTTAAAACCATATCTTATCTGCTCACTGTTTGATCTTCTCTTTCTCAGGGTAAACAGAATAGCTTCAGACCTTTCCAGGCTCCATAAATGACAGCAAGTGAGGTTCCTTTTAATGGAGCGTTTAAAGCTTATTTTTCCCCCCTGTTCTTCAGGGAATTGGTGTCTCTGAGAAAATAATTACATCCTTGACGAGGACAGAAACTGTATTGCAGCAGTCCAACAATCTGAATACAATTGTGACACTATACAAGAAACTTCAAGCAAATGGCCCATTCAGAAACCTTACGTAACTGCAGCGGGTTTGAGTTTCCAGCAGATTTGAGTTTGCCTGTTTGATTATCATCTGATGTGAGAGGAGGCTCTAGGGTTTCAAGTTCACAATAAACCTATTCAGAGCAACTGCTTTATTAGCTTGAACAGTATCTGCAAAGTTCTCTTCATCTTTGGCTTTCCTAAAAGAAACTATTTAAACTTCACCAACAAGCAGGGATCTTGGAATTATAAGCAGAGTATCATTTTGTTTTGATAAGGTTGTTTATTACTTTGGGCTCTATCTGGAGTTCTTAAATAACCGTGTTTATCTCTTCTGCATCATGAAACTTTCAGTACTGTTCTGTGCAATTTTCTTATTTTTTTAAGACTTGAAGTTACTTTTAACCCATTTGCTAGGTTAAAAACTCTGGTCCTGGGTATTCCTGGCACAGTTTGTCTGAAGCTGAAGGTATTAAATGTAAATTTTGAATTATATTAAATGTATAGCCTTTTTCCCTGCCCTCATCTGTAGTTCAGCATATTAGGAAGGACAGAATGAGGTACTGACAGGGGGAAGGAAGTTGGAGTTGGAAAAGAGCAGGTATTTTCTGAGTCTTTTAAAGGGAAAGCTGAGGTTTTACAAGTTGAGATCCTTTTTGGAATTTTTTTTTTTTTTAAACTTTCAAAAAAACCACAAAACAGGTGGGCTTTGTTCCTCTGTTTTCTTCTTGTAGACTTAAGTCTTTCCGGTTGATTGTGGGCTCCACTGTAGGTACTCTCCCATGTCCTCGTTGCTCCCAGACTGGTAGACTTGTGCATGATCTCCTTCAGGCAGCTCTTGGGGATATCTTTGAAATTCTAGTGACTGTAGATTGTGGCTTTTGGTTCATACATGTGAAATTTCACACAATACTGCAGAGCTGAACGTGCTCAATGAGAAATTCTGATATCCTGCATCCTACTTCAGAAATTTTCTCAGAATTGAAATGAATGGAGATACTCAAGCTTTTTAAGTGTGAGGGTCACTGAGAGGTGTTACAGTGCAGGTTCCAGAACTGTGCCTTAGAATCTTCTGCCATAGTTCTGGAAATTTTAATTTTGTCTTCTTTTGAGATACATTTGTTTGTTTCCATCTTGTCTGAGAAAGAATACTGACTTCTATTATGTGGCATTCTCTTAAAAAAGTGGAGACCAGGTCTTATTCTTCCATACTGTGTTATCTTTTCACGAGTAAAAGTCTATGTTTTAGACAAGCAGAATCCATCTGGTTTGTGTTAAATCTCCTGTGGTGTATGGTGGTCCATCTCCTGATACAGAGAAACTCTTGGACTTTCCATTTCTGTATATGTGGGAAGCTATTTTTGTGTTATGGCTCAATAGTATATCTATGCTAAATAAAACATATGGTTTGTGTCAAGGTGGGATCAGTGAAGTCTGAAATGTATGGATCAATACAATTAAACTATAAGACTTCTAATGCTGATTTTTTGTTTCTATTCCAGGAATGTACTCCGGAGAACCTGGAACTGAAAAAAAAGATTTTCAGTCAGTTAGATCTTATTGTTGGTGACAATGTTATCTTGAGCAGCTCGACTTCTTGTCTCTTACCCAGCAGACTGTTCACTGGCCTTAAACATGTTAAGCAGTGTATTGTGTCACATCCTGTAAGTATGATGGCATGTTTTGTTTCTGTGGTAGTAGTAAGTCATACAGGTGTTTAACTAAACTGCAGCACAGACCGAGAGATACAGAAGAATATTTGCAGTGCTCGTGTGCTATCAGTAGGGTTCTGACTTATCAGAAGAGCTGTAGTTTGGTCATTTCTGTGAGCAGCAGCATCTACTAAATTGAGAGGATCCATGTGTGGTTCATACTGTTAGCTCAAGATATGTTCTGTGTAAGCTGTTTTGCTCGTATTGGTGTGTGTTACTCAAACCGCTGGCTCTCAAAATGTAGGAATTCTGTGTTTTGAAGACAAACCTATAAAACACACTGCTTTCTTCTTGTGGCACTGTTAGTCTTTTCTAGTATCCTTTTTCAGCTGCTGTTGGGTAACAGTAAGGATCTGGCCAGTGAGCTGCATGTGCTTGTCAGGTCGTATTGATGAAAAATGGAAGCTTTTGGCTTTAGTTTCTTCAGATTCCTGAAGCAGAAGCAGTATACCTGAATAGGAAAAGCAAGTGGATGAAATAGAACAAACTGTATTTGGAGCTGAATTTGTATGCTTTGTGACTGGCTGGTACGGGGCAGTGATGCAGAAGTGGCATGACTAGAGGTGGCAGCAGAACCTCAAAATGCTGAAAGGCACCCGTGAGCCTCTGTCGAGGTCTATGTGGGGCTGCCAGACAGCAGTTCATCACATCTGTCCTCATCATGGAGGAACATTTTTGTCTTGATCACTGGGAGGGATTCTTACTGCTTCTGTTTTCCACTGCTTAATAGCAACTGAGTAGCCTCATGTTAGTCTAGTGTTTGACAGATCAGTTATGAGGACTGTTGTTCCCAAGGTTTGCAGCATCCCTATAAAGGTACTGCTCTGGTAACTACCTGTTGTGTCTCCAGAGCATCGCTCAGGGTGTTAAGTTCCCTGGGCATGCCCAAGAGTGGCAGTGTGAACACCAGAATACAGCCCTATTCTGATGTCTCTCCGGGTACTGTAGCCTAATGCTGCAGTGTCCGAGCATTTGCTCAGTCCCTTTCTGACACCCCTCCACCACCACGTACCTTGGGGTGACTGGGAAGCAAAAGGGACAAAAGGATTGGTTTCTTTTGGTATACTTTTCAATCCTTTTTAATTAAAAAAAAAAAAAAAAAAAAAGTCTAGCTTCAGAATATATGTCTGTGCCTAGGCTTAGTGTTTCTCTGTCTAAAATTCAGTAGTTCCTTATCTCATGTTTCCAGGGTTGTAATTTTCTGTAGTGCAGGAGAACAGATAACGTCTCTTCTAGACTTCTGTATTAAGTAACTATAGCTATGATTTTGAATTTTTTTTTTTTTAACCAATTCTTGCACTTCTTCCTATTCTCTGACTGTTTGTCAGTCTTTGATTTTTACATTACTCTTACTGTTTTCCCAAGTTGGTCTGTACCAGTTGACTTGTTTAGTCTGAGCTGCAGTCTTTGTAGGAGCCACTTCTGAAACCAGTCTTTATCAGATCTGGAAAGGTAGCTAGTCCCTGCATAAACATTTTTCGGGGTTGCTGTTGTAAGGATATATGTATTTTTCCAAAGCAAATACTCTGGAGTGCCTTAAAATGTCTTAATTGTTCTGAAATGATTTTGCAATCCAGCTGAGACTATTTTCTTAGTAATTTCAGCTTCACTGAAAGAGGAGTGTACTGGAGAAGCTGTGAGCCAGTGTACTCTTCCAGGGGCCTTTCTGCACCTATTATATCAGGAAACATTGCTTTGGTTTTAGTGTTTGGTTTGGTGGTTTTGGTTTTTTTTTTGCTTTAACCATGGCCTTACTAACATCTTGAACGTGACAGTAGGACATGGGGATTGGTGGCTGCAGGAAGCAAGCAGCTCTGGAAGACACCATGAAAATAAGAACTGTGGAATTTAATATACCAGAAAAATTAAAAGCTAAAGTTGTAAAGTACAGGTGAGCATGCTGAGGATAAATGAAATGAATGCCCAAAGGGCAGAAGGAGCTCATCCCTTTTCTTAACATAGCAATAGGCTCAGTAATTAGAAAAAATAAATCACATAGCAGAGCTGTTTGATAGAAGCGTACATGATACTCGTAGGTGCAGCTGTTCCTTGCAAGCAGGTTCAGGCAGTGTATCGTTAGAGGTCTTCTGCAGAGCAATTAATTTCTCATGTACCGTATACCCCTGCTAGGTCATGCAGGTGGAAATGTGGAGCAAGAGGAGACTGTGCCACTGAGTGAAGTCCCTTGCTGTACAGGAAACTGTGTAATCACAGCATCACCTTAAAAATGTATTAGACTATGTTACCTTTTTTTTTTTTTAACTTCACTGCTCCTGTTGGATGTTGTTTCTGTCTTCTAATTTTTTGTTCCAATCTTATTAACAGTCCATTAAAATTAATGTGATATTTGTTGGCAGCTTTTGTGTAGCTCAATTATTACTCTGTGTTTCCTTTGTCATATACTTTCTTAGCTTTCACTTTGTTAGGCTGAGTAAGGTACGCTCCTCTGCTCCCTGAGGAAAGGCTTCCCATTTTTAGAAACCTTTTCCCACCCTCAATTTCATCCATGTTCTACCACTTTTAGTTTTTACCAACATCTATTATCTTACTCATAAAAAAATTGTCTTCCTAAATCTCCTCAGTGTGTTCATGTACACGCCCATATACTCCCTGTGCCAAGTTCAGGAAAGAGAATATTTCAGTAAGATGACTGTCAATGCTAATCTTGGAGGAAATTTATAATAGCCTCAGTCTCTCTCAATGGTCAACTTGTCCTCTTCCTGATGGAACCTGTGGCTTACTTAAAGGTTAGAAAAGCCTTCAGAGCACGTCTTGGTGCTTGCTGTGTTTTGGGTGTTGCTGAATTGCCTGGCACCACACCTGCGATGGTGGCCATCGTGCCATTCTCAGCATTGGTGGTGGCACTGCCTAAGAGACTGATGTGAGAAAGGTTACATTGCAACACAAGGCCCTTTCAAGGGAATGAAATGTGTTACCAGACCCTACTGTAAGGGTAACCACGCAAGTACTGAAAAGAACATGCAGAGAGGAAAGACTTGCTTGCAGCTTGTTGTGACTAAGTCCTATACTTGCATTTACATGAGCACATTTAAGAGCAGTTGACCATAAGGGAGCATGGTGAAAGAATCAGTGCACACTTGCCATCCTTTAAGTGTCCATGTTACTTCTGGTAGTAATTTATGGTATGGTAGCTCCTTATGTTACCTGGGAACTAGACCAGGAACTGAGTTTAAAGCCTTAAGAATATGTCTGAATGACTGCTGCTTGTGGAAGGAGCATGCAGACTGTGTTACTGCCTCTAACACTATGATCTTAAGAACTTTTATCTGTTTCTAGGATGTTTAGAATTTTTGATTATTACTTCAAGAATACATTACATAAAGGTCTTGATGAGAAATTACATTTGAGAAGAGTCAGGGACAAGTAAAAATTTTTTATTTTATTTTATTTTCCCAAGTAGGTAGAGTGTTTGAAGGTGCCCTGTTCTGTCATTTTTTTTAAAAGGATATTTTAGGTATCTGTTACTGTGTTTTAGCATATATTAACAAGCTTGGGCCAGTAGCAGCTTATTAATGAAGTGTTACATCTTAACAGGTAGTGTTTAGCAACTATTTTGTTATAAAGATCCTGAATATCTAAAAGACAATGCATTGCTTCATTTGGAAAGACAGGTGGTGACCATATGTCTTACAACAACAAAACAGCCTGAATATTGAGAAACCATCAATTACTCAAGTCAGTATAAAGTCTCCTAGTACTGTTGAGTGCACTCATCCTTAGTGTAGTTCCATGAACTTTGCTGGGGTTCAACAGTGGTAGTTTTAATGCGAGATTTTATTTTTTTAGTTTTTTGTTTGGTTGGTTTTGATTTGAATGAATACACCAGCTCTTACTGGATTGGTGAAGTCTTTAGGGTCTGAAGATCAGGCTTACTGTGTTCACTGGAAAATATCTGTGCTAGTAACAAGCTATAAAGATGCTTTACATTAACTTGTTCTGTTAATCTGATGATAGTTAACATTGTTCTTTTGTGTTTCTTCTTGAGGTGAATCCACCTTACTTTGTGCCACTGGTTGAAATTGTTCCTCATCCAGAAACAGATCCTTCTACTACAGAAAGAACATATGCCCTGATGAAGAAGATTGGTCAATCTCCTGTCAAACTAAACAGAGAAATTGAAGGGTTTGTTCTGAATCGGCTCCAGTACGCAGTGATAAGTGAAGCCTGGAGACTTGTGGGTGTAGGTTTGTTGGTTTGGTTTTTTTTTTCCAATTTCTACACACACACTGCCAGTTTTGCAGATGTGACAAGTAAGATTGTATATAAATGTGTGTCACGTTTGTTAAACTGTCCCTTACGGACATGAAATCTATATTAAAATGTAAATTAAAAACAGGAAGAAGTGATGTCGGTTTTAAATAGCAAAAACTGGCAAAAACAAAGTAATATGATCATAAATCATTAAACTACCCTTTATCCTGCTTTCTTTTCAGAATACTGTCATTTTCAGGGCAATCAAAAGAACAGTCTTAAAAGCACAAAATTCAAAATGCTAATTTTTCTTTTTCTAGATTGTCTCATCATTTCCTATTGTTGTCTGAATGTTGCTGGCCTACTGTACAGTGGTTATGAAAATAATATTTTTAATGGTTCCTTTCAGGAATTGCACTCATAGGTTCAGCGGTTATTTGATACTTGCAGGTAAAGACAGATTTCTCCTCCTGCTGCCCATTCAGTCTTCTAGCTGAGAATCATTTGTTTGTGCCCCTCAGCTTTTCCCACAGTTACTGGTTCTGTGCTGCAAAGTCTGATCTTTCATCAGGAGGAGCTGAATTAAGAGTCTGTTGCTGTTCTGTTGAGAAGAGATTTGGTTGGGCTTGAGTAGGGCTTACTTCTTGTCACACTGAGTGTTTTGATTTTTCAAGCTGTTTAAAGCAACCGTGCATACGGATACGAGTAAAGATCTTAAAACTAAGGTAATATTAACATCTTGTAAGCAAAGCAACTCTATTTCCAGAGCGGTATCTAAGGGGAGTTGCTGAACTGATTTTGCTTACCTGTAGTTAGCTTCCACTAGCAACAGAACGCAAAAATATAAAGGAGGTGGTGAATAATAATAAGTAAAACAGTGTTAGGAAGGAGCTGACCTACTGACGATACTTCTTTACATTACAGAAAAGGTTTCTGTTATTAAAAATGTTAATACAGAGTTGTAAGTATATGACAAGAAAAATAGTTTCAGAAAACTGTAGTTATATTGAAAGACACAGAATGGAAAAGACAGTAACCTCTAATTTTGAAACCATAATAACACTGGTGAAAAAAAAGATTGTGAATAAAAAATGTAAAAAACTACACTAAAAAATGTGAACAGGGAAGGTAAGTTCATGGGGGAAAAAGCTGAACTGCAATGTTCACTGTTAAGAAGGTTTCCACACTGTAATCTTCCCTTGAAAAGAAGGGATCTGATGTAGAACAGGAAGTGCTAAGAACAAGATTTTTGGAGGAGGAAAGATTAAATGAGTAATGACAGACTGTGAAGGAGAAAGGGAACTTACCTGAGAATCCCAAAACTCAAATATGAAGTTGATGAAACTGATAAAAGCACTTTTTTACCAAGCAACTAGCATAATATTGCAGAAATGGAAAGCAGCATTTACACCTTAGTTCCTTTAAGAGTTCAATGAGTCGTTGGGAAACTGTGGACCAGTAAGCCTAATAACTTGTAGGTATATTGATACAGTACCCTTGGTCAGCAAAGGTATCCAGGGAAGTCGCGCTTCAAAAATCTAGTAGGATTCTTGCGGGTCTCTGAGAGACATAAACTGAATTGTGGAAGTCATTGCCATAGAAACTTAGGATGATAAAAATATGAACGGGTCATGGGAACATTCAGAAACATTAATGTTAGAGGAAGACCATGCAGAAGCAACCTCCAGCTGTTGAAGTCTCAAAGGCTGGACTTACGGGAGCTGAGGCAGTACACACCATTGGAAATTACCACTCTCTGCTTGGTCTTCGGTTATGGAAGGAGTGTAAGAAAACGTCATGGGCTACTGCTGTTTAAGAGGTGTTGATCTGAACTGAACCTTTAGTATGAACCTGTATGAGGGATGCTTTTGTGTGGGTGATGGTATGCGAATAGTAACAAAATGATGCTTAAAGCATAGATAATGAAAATTGCTTTTGTTGTGCATCATCACAGTTTCTGAGTTCTGGTTTTGTATAATTTTATCATGTTTCAGGCAAATACACATTCAAACTGAGCAACTTTGATGGCTGTATTTCTATTCCAAAAGCCTGGACAAATAGCAGCTGTGAAAGGTGTATAGTTTCAGCTATGTGACTTTAGGCTACATGCTGCCTTTGAGAGGAGAACCACTGCAGATAGGTGAGAGCTGAGGGCCCGAGGCAGTTTCTGTGTTTCTACTGCTTTTCTGCCAACTTAGTAATTTTAATTACAAGTCGTGTTCTTTTGGTGTTTTCTACTTTGAAAGTGGTGAAAGCTTCTGATTCTTAAGTCACTTTTGAGTCCTTTCTTTTGAGGGTTACAATACTTAAAACATCAGCTGCCTCACCTCACAAGCTGAGAGGCTCCTAAATCAGAGTCTTACTGACATGGGTTCCTTCTGGTAACAAAAGTTTTTATTACCTTAAAAGCACTGGTAGTGGAAGATAAACTATGAATATTAGCAGGAGGGACATATTAATAAAACATTCTTGTCTGAAATGACTACACTATTAATCATTTTGTGGTTAGATACTAGGAGGCCTGAAGGTTGAGATATCCTGATTTGTAGGAAACTAGGAAAATGAAAACTCTTTTGAAGACATACAGTTGGGTGCTAAGAACTTTGTCCATGTGGCTCATTAAGAATGTTGATTTAAGGATGCAGAAGTTTGCTTTTACAAGAACATAGAAGCAAAGACCATGGATTCATTTATTGGCTTGAAAGAAGGAGTTCAAGCAAGTGGTCCCCTTTGAGGCTGTAGAATCATAGAATGAGTTGGGTTGGAAGGGACCTTTGAAGGTCATCTCGTCCAGCACCCCTGCAGTGAGCAGGAACATCATCAACTACAACAGGTTGCTCAAAGCCCTGTCCAACATAACCTTGTTTCCAGGGAGGGGGCTTCTACCACCTTTCTGGGCAACCTGTGCCAGTGTTTTACCACCCTCATTGTAAAAAAGTTCTTCCTTGTATCTAGTCTAAATCTTCCCTCTTTTAGTTTAAAACCACTACCCTTTGTCCTGTTGCAACAGGGTCTGCTAAAAAGATTGTCCCTGTCTTTCTTGGAGGCCCCCTTGCAAATACAGGAAAGCTGCAATAAGGTCACCCCAGAGCCTTCTCTTTTCCAGGCTGAACAACCCCAACTCCCTCAGCCTGTCCTTGTAGGAGAGGTGTTCCATCCTTATGATCATTTTTTATGGCCTTCCTCTGCACCCATGCCAACAGGTCCATGTCTTTCCTGGGCTGAGGACTCCAGAGGTGGACACAGTACTCCAGATGGGGTTTCACCAAGCTGGAGTAGAGGGGCAAAATCACCTCCCTTGACCTACTGGTCATGCTCCTTTTGATGCAGCCGAAGGTATGTTGTTTTTCTGGGCTTTGAGCACACATCGCTGACTCATGTCCAGTTTCTCATCCACCGTTACCCCCAAGTCCTTCTCCACAAGGCTGCTCTCAATCCCTTCATCCTCTAGCCTGTACTGATACCAGGCATTGCCCCAACCTACGTACAAGACCTTGCACTTGGTCTTGTTGAGCCTTATGAGGTTTATGTGGTCCCAATTCTAAAGCTTGATCCAGGTCCTTCTGGATGTCATCCCATCCCTCAGATGTGTCAGCTACACCACTCAGCTCAGCTTGGTGTTGTCTGTGAACTTGCTGAGGGTGCACTTGATCCCACTGTCTATATATGAGATAATTCATTTTGGATTTGAGTTAGTCTTTTGTGTGACAGGATGTCTTTTTGAACATTGTTTTGACTTGCAAGTCAGGAGCACTTGGGCGGTGCAGATGTTTGTGATAGGAACTTTTTTCATTAGTTGTCTCTGTCTCCCCATGCTCCACATTTATTCCCTGAAAATGCAGGTACTGGGAACAACTCCAGTCTCCCTTTTTAAGGTCTTGTGTCCAAGAACTTTCTGTAGGACCACACAGCATGTGTGAGACTGAAATTCTTGTAGGTTTCTCATTTATTTTTTTTAATTCTTAGGTCTCTGGTAGAAATGTTGCAAAGCTGATTATGATGAGAGGAAAAGATGTACTGTGAGAGATGTTGAGGTTGAAGGTCCTTATTCCTTTCTTCTCAACCCTAAATTTTCATATTAGAAGTTTGGAACCTTTAGAATAATCTGTAGCAAAAACAGGAAAAATATCTGAAAACAGTTTTCTTTGTTATTCCTTGTTACCATTTATTTACTTTCTCATGCCTTCATTGACTGTGGTCTCTGATGTATCTGATTTCATTCATAACTCCTTGGAGCAGAGGCTTGTTGCTTTATTTGCCTGGGGAGCACCCTGTGCAGGGCTGGCCCTAATACTTTTGTACTTTACCAGTGACTGCACATTCTATAGTGGCTTGGGATTATGTTGTGACAAGTGATAGTTAAATAGCTTGATTTATTTTTTTTTTTTGTGTTGTTCTGAAAGTAAAGTTTTGCTCAACTTACCCAGAAAATAATGATGAAACAGTTTCACCAGTGCTTTAGAGCAGAAGTCTCAAACCTTACTCTGAACATCTAAGACTGTCATTTTACTGTGGATCACTGAATGGAAGCTTCTCTTGGTGAAATTTTTTTCTATAGGCATCACCTGGAATTTGCAAGGAGGTCATGAAATACAGCAGCTGGGGTAGTGAGGAGAAAGAACATGGCAGTTTTTCAGCCCTGATCTAATTTGGGAGTTGCAGCTACTTTTAAGAACCTGCTAGAAATATTTTGCATAATGGATTTTTGGATGTGTTTTTAGAGTCTGTATTTTCCTCTGTATGAGCCTTTGATACTGTTTTAATGGTTTGGGGTTTTTTTTCTTTTAAAGTGGGTTTCTTTTAGGTTGTAGTCTTTGTAAAAGATGACAAGAATGAGCAACCCTGCCTTTTTTGTTAATCTTTTGGAAAATAAGCAGTTGTGGTTTGGCTGTGTGTCCATTTTAGTTCAATTTCCCAGCAATCAGGTGCTTTGGCTTCAGTACCTAATTTATCTGCCTCTCCCTTCCCAGGTGACTAGTTTGGCAGGCCTTAAATGCAGGCAAGCTTTTTTAACTCCAAATTCTGTATTATTAATGATTGTACTATAATATTATCCAGAAGAACTTTCCAAATGATCAAAGATAAGGTAGAGAGTTAAACATCTAGTTATAGAACCCCATAAGTTTAAAGGACCAGGGGAAAAAAGGTAGTATTTGTACTAATTTTTTCTTACAGGGTGAGGTGAGCGAGGGTGCTGTGGAAGAAGGAAGATAAAGGCCTGCAAAACAAGGAGGTGTGATAGGTATAGGACAACATGTTTCTCAAACATGATGAAATGAAAAGAAATGGATCTGGTAGAGGGATCTAGGAGAAAAGTTATATGCTCAAAATGACAGGACTGGAAAAAGAACTCATGAGGGTGTGGATTGATGTGACTTGATTAAAGTGATAGTGAAGAGAGGGGTGTAGCAAGTGCTGCTTAGAGTGAATGCATACATCAGTGGTAATTGGAAAAAAATATTACTGGATTTGGGAGACACAGAGGATGAAGTGGCAAATTTGGAGACAAGAAAATACTTGGCCTTGGAGGGAGGAAAGTCCAAAGTAACTCTATAGACAGACTGGAGTGAGCAGGAGAACGTAATTCATTGATCGTATCAGAAAAGGTAAGATTCAGTTTTTGGCTGTGTCACATTTAATATAATTACAAACCAAGTCCGTGACAGAAGTTGCAATGTTGATGTGACTCACAGATGTAAAAAGTGTTGATGAAAACCAGGCAGGTTGGGTCAGAGCCTAAAGGTGGAAACTGCAGAACCATCACAGGTTTTTGAAAAGGAGAAAAGGGTCCTTGCATAGTGAGAAACACTAATAAAACACAGAAGGAGCATTAGGACAATAATACGGCATCACAGGAGATTAAAATCACCAGGAAGATGAGATTGAGGTATATAAATGGTGTCCTAAGAAGTGTGGAGGGTCCTGAGTGCTAGTCTAGATCTTGAACTTTGGCCATTGGGATGGCTGAGGATTTTGGTGGAGTTTATTTTAAATTAAGATCTTAATTCTGTAGCTGTGAAATCTTCTATTGAACTCTAACATGCTTCCTGTTCCTTCTCCCAAGTGCTCAAGGGCAAGGCTTACAAGAAGGGTTACCCAGGACAAAGAGGATAAAAAAAAAATCCCTTTGGGAAGATTGTTTCACGCCTAGATTTAATGAACCTGGGTTGCAACTCTTTCTTGTTTACCACTTAGCATAAACATGGGTCCTTGTGGAAGACACTTTGCTGACCTTGCACCCACCCTGCTGAATCATTTCACCAATTTATGATCTCCTTAACACATGTGGGAGTAGGGTTATTCCCTAGGGAAGGATGATCTAACTTGTTTCTCATTTGTGTGCTTTTCATTTCTGATGAGAAAAAGTAAAAGACTTTTCTTTAAGAGGGTCTATGTGACAAGGAGAAATTGAGCTCATATGTATAGAATAATGTAACCTTCAACTGGAGGGATCAGTTATGTTTTCCTTCCGGTAGCAGCATTTTTTGCCTTCTAGTAGCTGTAAGTCAAAGGCTAAGAGCAAAACACTCGTCTCATGATTCTGAGGTCTTCAAGTGTCAGTATAAAAGCTGAGGACTAGAGTGTCAAAAGAAATGAATCAGTTTCTAATTTGAAAATTTGTTTGTAGTGATTCCAAAGTGTTTCGAGAGCCTGTTAACTCTTTAATGTTCTGTTTACAGTTTTTAACTGCTGCTGTGATTCAAACGCTTGTCTGGAACTTGTGGTTGATCTTTTGTCCACAAATCCATGTCAACCAGGAAAAAAAAAAAGTTACTCATCAAGCACAGCTTTACCAGCACAACTCATTGTTTGGATGAAGCACTCCCAACAGAAGAGCGCTTTTGTTGACTTTGCTGATGTCGTTCAGAGAAGTTGTGTTGCCATGTCAGGGGAAAAAACTTTCCCAGAATGTGTGATGCCTGTGTTAGCTCCACTGACACTGGTCTGTAATCTGAGCACTGTCTGAGCTTTTCATTTAGTCCTGTCGTTATGCAGACCTTCCTGTCTGCTTCCAGATTAATTATTTTACCATGCCTATGCTTTGCTTATAAGTTGAAGAAAATAATGCTTCCTTATCCCTGCCATTTTATGTCTAAATTGTTACCAGAGCTGTGTTCCATATATGGTGGGTAGATCTTGATAACTACATTACTGTTTCCTTTTCAAGATTTAGTTCGAAAGCCACCTGCAATAGGGATTCAGCCAGACTTATTTTTTGCCTGATGAACCTAGTGGATTTCTGTGATAAAGTTACTGTGTCAGTGGACAAGGGACGACCTATGGATGTGATCTATCTGGACTTCTGCAAGGCCTTTGACACGATCCCCCACAACATCCTACTTACCAAGTTGGAGAGATATGGATTTGATGGGTGGACCATTCAGTGGATAAGGATGGTTGCATCCAGAGGATAGCCGTCAATGGCTCAAAGTCCAGGTGGAGAGCAGTGACAAGTGGTGACCCTCAGGGGTCTGTACTGGGACCTGTAGTGCTTAATATTTTTATCAATGACATAGACAGCAAGATTGAGTGCACCGACAGCAAGACTGCCATTCCATGATTCTATGATACAAAGCCGAGTGGTGCTGTCAATATGCCAGAGGGACAGGATGTCATCCAGAGGGAGCTGGACAAGCTGGAGAGGTGGGCCCAGGTGAACCTCATGGGGTTCAACGAGACCAAGTGTGGAGTCCTACAGCTGGGCTGGAACAATCATCACTATCAATATTTGGTGGGGAATGAGGTGATAAAAAGCAGCCCTGCAGAAAAAGAGGAGAAAAGGAGTGCTGGTGGATGAGAAGCTGGACATGAGCAGACAGTGTGCACATGCAGCCCAGAAGGCCAGTCACATCCTGGGCTGCATCAAAAGAAGCATGGCCACCAGATCAAGAGAGGTGATTCTGCCACTTTGCTCTGGGGAGACCTCACCTGGAGCACTGCGTCCAGTTCTGGAGCCCTCAGTACAGGAGGGACATGGACCTGATGGAGCAGGTCCAAAGGAGGGCCATGAAAATGATCAGAGGGCTGGAACACCTCTTCTACAAAGACAAGCTGAGGGTGCTAGGGTTGTTCAGCCTGGAGAAGAGAAGGCTCTGGGGATACCTAATAGTGACCTTCCAGTACCTGAAGGGGGCCTACAAGAAGGTGGGAAAGGGACTGTTTACAAAGGCCTGTAGTGACAGGATGAGGGGCAACAGTTTTAAACTATAGAAGAATAGATTTAGATTGGATGACAAGTTCTTTACCGTGAGGTTGGTGGAACACGACCAGGTTGCCCAGGGAGGTGGTTGAGGCCCCATCCCTGGAGATACTCAAGGTGAGGCTTGACAAGGCTCTGAGCAACCTGATCTAGTTGAGGATGTCCCTGGTCACTGCAGAGGGGTGGCACTAGATGACCTGCAGAGCTCCCTTCCAGCCCAAGCCATTCTATGATTTTTTGATAGAAGCCATGCCTACTAACAGAATGAGACTTGACACTGAGTCTTAATAAGTTTCTATTTAAGCCAGACATGATGAAACTTGATGACTGTGGACAGCTGGAGAACTTATGTTGATCCTTGGTTTCTAACTTTCTTTTAAAGTATCAGTAGATGATAGAGTTGGTGAACATGGGAAGACACTGTGGGTGGGATTGAGCTCACTTAAAATGGGATTTCTACAATGTAGACAGACACTGACATCCAAGCTCCTTATTCATCTTTCAGTCAGTGAGGAGAATTAGGACCTTTTAGGACACAACTCATCTTGCCTATTCTAGATGCCTGCTTTGGGATGCTGATTTTCTTCTCCCTAGTGTTTATGAAGAGAGTCGAGATGTCTAGCTAAGATGTCAGTGTCTACAACAGATCAGGAGCGCTGTCCTGCATGCCTGTAACTCTACCTGATTGCTGTGTGATATGAAGGCACATTCAGACAAGGCCCTGTGAAGGGAACACCAAAAAAAGATGTGTCTTTTGCTGAGCAGATGAGTACTTGTGTTCTGCAGCTCAAAGGGACTTGTGGAGAAAGAGGCACTGATTAGGGAGAGCACCTCAAGGTAGGGTGAGAAGACAAATTAGAAGCAGTTCAGCATCTCTTCCACCTTCTTAACCAGAAGGAGATGCTTTTATGTCTCTGTGAATAAAGAGGACCAGTTCTTGAAACCAAGCTTTATCTGATGGAAGTGGTTTGAACAAGTCTTAATTAATTCATATCTTTCTAGTAGGTGGAAAACAACCTCAGATAATAAATACTATTCTTCTCAAGTAACTCTGTTAAGGTAATGAACTGTAACTCATGTCTTTTTACAAGCTTTTGTGTGCTTGCCCTAACCTGACAGAGGTGTTGGCTTTCCTATAAGTGCTGCCGTGTGGGTGGATCAGCAGTGCTCAGCTTTTAACAGAAGTGCTTCTTTTTGCATGCTCTGTGTCCTTCCAGCTCTGAGATGTGAAGCTAGAAATGAATTTGAGAACTTGGGCAGGTTGAGGCTGGGTGAGTGTTCAGTGAGTTTTCTGGGAGGGAGTGGCAGCTGTCTTGCCCACGTTTGGTCCCAGCCTTTTTTGCAGGTGGCCTCAGGAGTAGTACCTGCTGCTGCACCCCCATTCTGACAATTGTGAATCTGCCCAAAAATCCAGCACTAAGAGAATTTGGAGGGAGACATAAGAGTTAGCCAAAACTCCTCTATTTAAAGGGGCTGCTATAGTACTTGGATTTGATAGACGCTTTTTGGTCATGTGCGATTATGAGTGTCAAGTTTGCTCTGTGTTCTCCAACTCTGAGTTTCTGAGGAAAAAAAATATATTGGTGAACATAAACAGCTCTATTTAGTACATGAATTATTGTTAAGTAATTAAGCATCAGGCAAAATAGTGTGTACAAATAGTACATATTGTATGAAAAGAGTATTAATTTATAGACTTTAAGATATTGTCAGAATGTAACAAAGTGTATTTGGATTACAGCAATCTTAGAGATGTGAGTGTTTACACTGAACCAGAAGAAGGGTTGAATTCACGGACATTTCTGGCCAGCAGTTGTGTTTCTGTTTGCAAGCTAGCTACTATTTCTAGCCTTGTTTTTTATAACTTATTTTTTTTAATTATATACAAAAACCATCCAATTTTGTATTCAAAACAAACATTCACAAATCTTTCTCCCTGTTCTACTTTTCCTACTTAGGAAGGAGTGATATCTCCTACTGATCTAGACCTTGTGATGTCTGATGGATTAGGCATGCGATATGCATTTATCGGACCTCTGGAAACCATGCATCTTAATGCAGAAGGTAGGTAGTTTAAAATGGTATGAATACGAAGGGAAGCCTTATGTTGCACAAGACCCTGGAAATGTTGTATAACAAACCAGGTTAGGATTGCTGCAACTATTACTTGTCTCTCTCTTTAATGTAATGATATGAAAAGGAAAAATTATCTAAAACTTGAAGTCAGATGGAAGGAAATGGATAATGACTATCCTATTTCACGTGATCAGATGAAAGATGATCATCAGTGAAGGTTCAGGGAGGTTCTTCTCCCCCTCCACTCTGCCCTAGTGAGACCACTTGTGGAGTATTTTGTCCAGTTCTGGGCTCCCCAGTTCCAAGAGAGACAGCAAAATACTAGAGAGAGTCCAGCGGAGGCTCTGAGTATGATTGAGGGTCTGGAACATCTCTCTTGTGAGGAAAGGCTGAGAGACCTGGGGCTGTTCAGCCTGGAGAAGACTGAGAGGGGATCTTATTAATGTTTACAAATATCTGAAGGGTGGATGTCAAGTAGATGGGCCAGTCTCTTTTCTGTGGTGCCCTGTGATAGGGCGAGGGGCAATGGTCACAAACTGGAACAAAAAAAATCTTTACTATGAGGCTGAGGGAACCCTGGAACAGGCTGCCCAGAGAGGTTGTGAAGTCGTCTTCTCTAGAGACTTTCAAAACCAGCCTGGACACGTTCCTGTGTGACCTGCTCTAGGTGATCCTGCTGTGGCAGCATCATCGGACTCGATGATCTCCAGAGGTCCTTTCCAACCTCTGCCGTTCTGTGATGAATCATTGAAACACTGGCCGTGTGCTTCATTTTTTTTTTTTCCCCAAGATTTGTCACAGTGCTTTGCAAACACTGCTCTACCCATAGTTCAAGGCTGTCTGAGTGTCAGGAAAAGAAAGCATTGAAAAAGTTCATCTCATAATCCAGTGTCAACAGAAACTCTCCCAGTAAATGAATGCTTCCCCCCCACCTCAAATTCATAGGAACTGTAATTGCTTTAGGCTGGTGTAGATCCTGAGTCAAGTAAAATTGCTTCTGTCAGCAAAATACTGTGTGTACAAGGTTGAATTTACAAAGCAGTAATGTAATAGTTCAACATCTGTCTTGTATAATCAAGACAGATTATTAGATGTTTTTGGGGTATCCAAATCTCAGCTAAATAAAGTCAATTGCATAAAATGAAATAAAAATTATGGATTAAGGTTACAAAGGTTTGAGCAATTAATTTAACAAAACATGATCCCTTCAAGAAATGAAAATCAACTGAACCATTTTTAGCTCTTTATATTATGGGGCCGTCTCTTTATTCTGGTTTTGTACAGGCCCCAGCTCCATTACTGGATCTTTTAGGCACAGCTGCAATGCCTAATAATACAATAATAAAAGAAGAAACCAAGATCATAAAATGTCAGTGCACAATCAGGAGTGTTATTTTATGTCTTCATGTTGGTTACTTGGCAGAAACTTAGGTCTCTTAAGGCTGACTAAGCACTTCTGACATGAATGTGGAATTGTGGATCGTTCACCAGAATCTTTCATATTGTCAGTTTGGTTCTGTATCAGTAAATTAAATGTCATGAAGTGTTTGCTTTTGTGCATTGTTAGGTAAACAACATCCATCCTCCAAGTACAGGCACCTTCCTAAAAATTTCCCTCTTCTGATGTGTTAATATCTGGCAGTTTCCAGTCCTCTCTAGTGATTTTAGACTTGCTCAGTATAAACCATATGCATTCTTTACATAGAACAGAACAGATGCACATAGTACTGGCTGTAAGCACAGCAGCCTACCTGGAATCTTACAGGCCAGGGTTTGTCCAGAGCTGCCCCCACCACACCACTCCACTAAGTTGCCATGCCGTCCTCTGCAGGAACCATCCATGTAAAGGGTCTTCTGTCAGATAACTTGCTGATCTGCCTCTACTAAAACATAAAACCAAAACATAATGCTTGTTAATACCAAAAAAAAAAAAGTAATCTGTTTTAGAGATCAAATCATACTTGTGAATTTTTTTTTTTTAAATAACCATGTTTTAGACTACTTAATTCTGAAATAATTTTTACTTGAGAGGAATGGAATCATATAAGTCATCTGGGTTGGTTTTGATGCTCTTCCTGGAGTGACCTCTGGCATTTGATGTTCCATCATGATCCAGTTTAGCTTCCTTCCTTCCTTTGTAGTCATTGTTACAAAAACACTTCTGAAATTTCCCATCTCAAGCCAGTTTTAGGCAACATATGCAACTGTTAGGTTACTTATTCATGGCAGGGATTATCCAGCTTCTGGATTTAATACTACCTTCTGTTAGGTATTTTAGTATTCCAGATCAGAAGAAGAAAAAATATTAAATATAATCCAAGAGGCTGATAAACCAGAAGAGTAGTCTTGTGGTGGGCTTGCAAAATACAAAACCAAATATACCTTGAGAGTTATTTTAACATTATATAATATTCCCAATGAAAAATAACCCTAAAATAATGCAATTGGTACACTTGTGGACTGGGCCACATACACAAAAATACCTTGTTAGCTTATTCGGTAACATACACGATGGGAAAGGTATTGCTTCACTCCCAGTCTTTCAGGTGCATTGTCTCCAAGCTTAGAGCTGCTCCTGTTCATGTGCCAGCAGGCTGTCTCAAGCTGCTTCTCTCATCAGAGACAGTGTAAATCAGAATTACCAGTGTTAGGACACATGATGGCTCATGGTCATAGTTCCATACCAGTGCCAACTTCTCTTTGGTTGCCTAGAGTTGCTTCACATAAAACACAATAGTATGGACCTCTCTTGATTGCCCAGGACAACCTACTCTGATGTGTTATAGTGTCTGTTTTTTATCAGTGGAGGAAAATTGAGGTAAAGATAATAAATCCTCTCTATCCTGTTTGATAGCCTGTGTAGCAGCTTCATAGCAGCTGCCTTTTTCTTTACAGCCGTAAAATATGAATTATCCACAATCTTAAACTCTCTGCCATTCAGTGAGGAAGGATGTTGTGGATGCAGGCAGCATGTGAAAGAAAAATAGTGTTATTTGTGGAAGATCCTGGAAGATGGAGAATTTTTTTTTTTCCTTTTTTAGTTTTTTTCTTTTGTAATGGTGATGTGATCTTTTTGTTCAGTTTTGAATAAAGAATATTATTGCAAGGATTTTTTTTTTTCCTAAGATCAGTGTTATTTCTTTCCTCGTCAGATGTGTACAGTAATATCCTCCTGTGAATTTCCTATGTGCTAATGCCGGGTGTCCCCTGGTTTAGTTCTTACATCCTTTCTTTCATATTCATTAAATGGTCCTATCAAAAATTATTATCCAGGCCACTTTAGATAACCTGTTAATTCATGCATGAATATTAGGAATTTTGAATATATGGAAGTGAGCCAACAGCCTTGAATATGAAATATAATGACAGTGTCAAGTCACTAAAGGGAGCAGAAGCAGCAACAGCAATTTGAGAATTGAATTGCAACAGACAGGAAGGAAACCCCTTTGGGGGGAAAAAATGCACATCCAAATTGCATAATATTATCATGTTGATGTGTTGCTTTCAGTAAATAAAATTAATGTTCATTTCAGTTTCAGTAAGCTCTGTCTTTTGAGTCTGTCATCTTATGATTTAACATGGGAGCATTGCAACAAATACTGTATGAAAAAAATTGTGTGCAGTCAGCAAAGGTATTGCCTTTTCTGCATAATGGCTGCTGTGCATCGGTTTCCTCATATGGACTCTCGGGTGTAAATGTGTCCTTCCACCTTCTGAAAGGACCACAGGACTTTGCCCAAGAATTTGCTTTATTGCTCAAGTCATTGTAGATGTGTCCTAAAGAAGACATAGGATCATAGAATGGTAGGGGTAGGAAGGGACCTCTAGAGATAGAGTCCAACCCCCTGCCAGCGCAGGAACATCTTGGTGCATCCTTCTCCCTTGTGCTAGTGAAAGAATGTGTATGGTCACCAAGTGGCTCAGTCTGAGGAATGAATCCCTGATGCTAAACTGATCTAACAAAAGAAGAGGTTCATATTAACTCAGGTTTAATTCCTCGATCCGGCTTACAGCAGTCCTGCACAAAAGTTTGTGTATTGCTGCTGAGATCATAAAACAGGGACAGTGAGAATAAAACTTTTTGTTTTCTGCAGCTGCTGCCTTAAAGTAGTTGAAACTATTCATGCAGCTATAGTCTGATTGAATTCATGTGGGAATTCATGTAGGGTAGCAAGTGTCCTGTGAATTCACACCCTAACTAAGAGCATACATCTGTTTTCAGACACACCCTTGACGAAGATAGGATTGCATTTAGAAAGTTTTCCTTGGAGCTGTAATGTCTAGAAATGTAATCCCTCTATCAGCAAAACAAAGAGGTTGTGACTGTTTTTTTTTTTTTTTTTCTCTGAATATAACCTAACCATGATGATTCTTCCATGATGTTCCTGAAATGAAATATGCCCCTTTTTGTTCTCATCCATACTCATCTTCAGTCTTACTAATTGCAGCTTCTTAGATTTTTGCCTGCTAAAATCAACCCCACCCCAATCTTTTTGAACTGTTGATGCTGTTGCATCAGTGGCTTGACCATCTCGCCTACTCTTTTTGAGTCATTACAGTGCCTTATTATGCAGCTCATCAGGTACAAACTCATCAAGTTAATACCCAGTATCATGAGGCACCCTCTGTCTTTGGGATGTTCCCTGTCCCTGCCAGTAATACTTGCTCCTGTCTTGTTTTCTCTCGCAAATATCTCAGTGCCTTCCTTGTTTTGCCCGATGTGTAGTGTCCTTGCCAGACTGGTTTACCAAGTTTGCTTGCTTGCATCCTTCAGCCCTCATGCCTGTTTTCCGTATGAAGAGGAAGGAATGAGACTTAGCGTACAAGAAGGTAACAAGAAGCTAAGATACTTGAAGATGCTTACATACCATAATGCAGGAAAATACTACATTTTATACTGTCATGTTTTCCCTTCTTTTGATAGTACTCCTCTCACCTTTATGTTTATGAACCTTACTTGTGAAGAGGTCTTCTCAGGGCAGTGAAGCATTTTATGCACTCTTCTAAGCTAAATATCTGTCCTGAATTCCTTTTCTTTCATCAGTGCCCTGCTCCTCTTGGTGACAGAACTAGAGGCAAATGCTGATACCCACATTTGCAACACACCAGTGCAAATCCTTCAGGTAAGGACCTGCAAACCTGAAGTGTAGTTATGTGAACAGATTCTTATGGGACAGTTCCTTAACTATTTTGGAAGCTTCTGTAATAAGCAGCAGCTTATTCTTCCTTTGGTTGTGGTATAGAGAGCCTTACATTTCCTAGATACATAGGGCAGCTGAAGGGACTTGAATCAATGCCCTTGTCTAGCTTGTGAGAACATGTTCCTGTAACTGTATGGTACAAGTCAGCAATGCTGAGTGGGTTTGTGACT
The DNA here is from genome assembly GCA_025345505.1 of Todiramphus chloris collaris. Classification (NCBI taxonomy): domain Eukaryota; kingdom Metazoa; phylum Chordata; class Aves; order Coraciiformes; family Alcedinidae; genus Todiramphus; species Todiramphus chloris. Next base: position 53,507,800 of record JANVCC010000021.1, read on the forward strand.
TACAAGAAAGGTAGAGTGTTCCCCTTTCATCTCTGTAGTCCTATATCCACTACTCACTTAGAATATTTTGTTACTCATTCCTTTCTTCCACACTCTGCTGTAGTTGTAAACACATCATGGAAGGAAGATTCAGGGAACTCCTGCCTTCCCTGGAAGTATTTCTGTTCTCTGTTCATGGTTCTCAGGTGCCTGCTGCAACTTCTCTCACAGCCTCTTCCCTCCAACACTGATGAAGTGAGTGTGCAAGGAAGATGGGGGTTTAGACAGGGAGCCAACAAACCACATTCACGAGAGGTACTGCTGTCGTCATTCCTGTGCTGCAAACTGATTCCCCTCTTTCTCTGTTCCAGATGTATCTTGTATCATTCTTTTCTTCCAGCTGGAGATAGTGGGGCACAGTGTGGCAGGGAGAGATGTTGATGGGTTTTAACAGCCTCATTTGCCATCTTCCTGTTTCTCCAGCTCCCAAGTGCTGCCCTGTCTGTCTCGCACTGTTTACAGATGCTAATTCTTCCAGCTTAAGCTGCTCCCTGGGCAGTATCAATAAGGATTAAAGTTAAAGGGATTCTGTCATGTTTTTTTTCCATCTTCTTGTCCCTAGGCCCCAGTCAAGTGTTCTTTTCATCCACCTTTGCAACAGCACTGACCTTTGAACCAAAGGACTCCTGAGTCTAAAGGCCTGGAGTCAAATATTTGACTGTTTAGAGTTTGCAGTTGAAAAGCAGATTTCTTTTTTTTTTTTTTAGCAGTATTCCCCATTGCTCAAGTGCCTTCTTGAAGCTGGCAGGATAGGGTTGATCTTGATTACTTAAACCAAGGTAAAGATTGCACTATTCTCCACTGACATTTCACACTGGGAGTGCTATCTTGAGTTAGCTATGTTGAAATTATTAATATTTTTTTAATCTTTGAGTGAGACCATATGTATATTCTAACTTTTTCTGTGTTTCCTTAACTTGAGACTCAAAAGATTTTGCAGCGTTCACCTAGTGCTTGGCACGCAGGACGCATGCTTGCATGTCACTGCTTCATCCACAATATTGTGATTGACCGTGCTAATGCTGTTGCTCTTTTCTAGACTCATAATTTTTTCTTCTTTTTTACCTTTTCCTATTTTGCTGACTTTGCATAAGGCTTCTTTTCATTCATACACTGCATGCAGTGAGTGACTTCTATTACCTAACCTGCATTTGGCATTTCCCTGTTGCATTGGTAAGCTACACCCACCCAGAAATCATTCTGATTCATTCAAGCTGTAGGTGAGCTGCCAGTAGGAGCTTAATTTCCAGGGCTAGCTGGCTGAGTGAGCTTTAAAGGTCATCTCCAGCTCAGGAATTCACATTCAGCAAGTAAATGGATCAGCCATATCCAAGCGTTCAGCTTTCCCAAGATACTAATGTTATCTCTTACATTGAGGCTTGTGAAAAAGATTTCAGGCACACAGTCTTCTCTTCTACTTTCTCCTGACTGTACCAGAATCAAAACTACTAAGATCTATGGTATTATTACATAAGCTTAACAGGTGGTTGAGAGGTCCTCACTTGACTTTTGTAGAAGTACCAAACACAAACTATTCAGCATGGGTCTAGGTGTCATAGACCTGTGTCAGCTGGATAAGCACCAGAATAACTGGTAACTGACTGCTCTGTTTACTGTTCCTTCTGTCACCAGTTGCCCGTGTGGACTTGCTCAAACTGCCATGTTTGACTGCATTGACATTTTTGACTTTGTCATATTCCAGTTGGCAACAGCTGCTGCCAGCAGCTGTGAGTTAGCAAGGTGCACCCAAGTCCACATAGTTCTGCACTCTTCACCCTTCTGCTTCTCCCTCTGGGAACTTTAGATGATGTTGCATGATCTGAGGGAAAACCTTTCTGCTCAGACTCCTCGCTGTTAGAAGAAAGACCTCATGTGAGCAAGGTGAAATGTAAATATCATTGTCTTAGGGTTGGTTCATGAGTCTCATCCGGGATTGTCTTGGGTTCTCAAGATTGCTCACGTGACTAGCATATCCCCTGTAGGTTCATCTGGGTTAGCTTCAGGTGCCAAAGTTTGTGAACCCAGCTGTTAAGGCATAGCAAGCAAGCACTTGTGCTATTTACTTGTCACCATTGTGACAGGGTATGGTCAGTAAAGACTGATAACCAGTGGTCCTTTCCAGAGTATTTATGGAGGAGGATGGTCTCTGTGTAGTCCCTCAGTGAAGAGATAGAATCATATCACAGCCTGTTCCGCATCCACAGTAATGCTTCTCTTCCTGACAGTGATGTTTTGGCACCCACTAGGCAATCTGGAGGTTTTTGGATGTGTGTTAATTAAGAAAATTGAGCAAAATACTGAATTTCCCTGTAGTTAGAAGGAATATATACCATAAATAGAGCACCAATATACCTGTAGGACTAGCTGACCTCCCTTTTTGTGTCAGAGAAGGCCAGAACATGCCAGAGTGTGTTCTAGGAACACGTATCCTCCATGGGTAGATAACACAAGGAAACAGGCTGACTAAATGCTGATTGGCACACTCTTGGCACCAAATACAGATTCAAGGTACTTAATAAGGCTGCTGGTTTTGTCCAAGCCTCCTTCCTTCCTTCTGATACTGCAGAATATTTCTAGTCCATTTTTTAGAAGAGTTGAATACTCTTGAATCTCTCCATGTTGCTTTCGTACAGTGGACATGTTTTCCCATTCTGTCCTTCCAGTTGCTTACTTGATGGCCTTCAAAGTGCTAATTTCTTAAAGGGAATTTAATATTTCCTCGAGCATCTGTTCTTTGAAAGTTGTTCTGTCTTTGGTCCAGAAACAAGAGTGTTCTCCATACCCTTACTGACCTCAGAGGCCTTTTGGAAAACCTGTACTTCACCAGTTTCAGGCATGTTCAGCAGTACAAGTGTTGTAGATTATGATTCATAGGTTCCAGTAGCCAGAGGTTTTCATTCCTTTATCCACCTTTCAACCTCAGCTGTTTATGGTAAGATAGGTGTGACTTCTACAGTATTGATATCACACAGTATTGCATTCCAGGGAACGTGTCTACAGGCTGTTCAGGAAAGAGACTGCTTTATGACTCTTGACCTGAAATGCATTCTTCTATGTGGTAGTCAGGCTGCCCCACTTCCATTTCCTGCATTTTGTGGTCAGATAAAACCATGAGCAATTAAGATTCATGCTTCTTCTGTACGATCTCCTGAGTGTGAAAGAGTTGGTGAGCGTAACTGCTTGCCTTTGTCTTCTGCAGCTTTCTGTTCTTTGCTTTGATAATTAGCTAATAAACAGAGAGTCAAGGACGCACGTCTTTCAGTCTCTGTGATTCTCAGAATAGGGAGATTGTCACAAGTTTTTAGTGGATATCCAAAACTTGTCTTCTCAGATCTGGGATGTTCATCAGGATGGTCACATTCTTACTCATGTTGGCTTGCTTACACCTAGACAAGCATTGCTCATTTACTTATTGTGGTGCAGCTCATGACTTCTGGATTGAAGTGGGAAAGGCTGCCTTATCCTGTCTTCATTAGGTGGCAGTTAATAGCATTAAAAAGTCTACTGGATGTATATGTCTGGATAAATGACCAATTTATCTTTTTGGTGCATTTATCATTCCAGATCTTCTCTAGAGCCTCAACAGTAATTTTTTTCAGATTCATACTGGAGTTGGTGGAAGCTGGAACTTTCCTTAATTCAGCCAAGATCTACTTGATAGCCATTTTACCCATTAACACCAGTCACCTGGTTCTCAGATTCTCTGATCACACAGTCTTTAACATGTTCACAGGAGGGTCAGCTCTGAAGTCAGACCAAGCTGCTCAGGGTTTCATCCAGTCTTGAAAACCTGCAAAGATGGGGACTACACCACCTCTGTGAGAGATCTGTGCCAGTGCTGGAGTATCCAGTCTGAACCTCTTGTTTCACATTGTGCCTATTTTCTTTTGTCCTGCCATGCAGTAACTGCAAAGAGCTGTGACCTGCTTGTAGGCAGGCTCTCTGCTCCAGGCTGAACAAGCCCAGCTCCTTCAGCCTCTCCTCACAGGGCAAGTGGTCCAACCCCCACCATTTTGGTGGCCTCTGCTGAAGTTGCTCTGGTTTGTCAATGTCTTTCTTGCGTTGGGAGATCCCAAAGTGAATTCAGTGTTCTGGATGCAGTCTAACGAGTGCTGAGTAAAGAAGGGTAATCGCTTCCAAGGGTAATCACTTCCTTCAGTCTACTGGCTGCACTGTTAAGACAGTCCAGAATGCTGTTGGCCCTTTTTGCTGCCATGGCACACTGTTGGTTCACGTTCAGCTTGCTGCCTACCAGAACCAGGAGTTCTGGAGTTCATAAGCCTGTGTTGTTAGAAGGAGCTCTTCCTTCTGAGGTGCAGGACCTTGCATTTGTCCTTGATAATTTTTTTGAGGTTTTATATTGGCTCATTCCTCTGGCCTGTCTAAGGGAAGACCTGCACTCCAATGTATCATCTGATACATCTCCACCCCTGCCCAATTTGGTATTATTCACAAACTTTATGAGCAGTGCTGTTAAGCAGTATGGGTCTCAGGATAGATTCCTGCAATTCCACTTTTACTGGCCTGCAGGTAGAGTACAACCCACTAACCACTACCTCTGAGCCTGAGCATCCAACCCATTTTATGTCCATCAAGTTGTCCAAGCATGCAGACCTTAATGTTCTAATGATAGAAGAATATCATGAGAGACAGTGTCAAATGCCCTTCCAAAGTTGAGGTAAACGTTGTCCACTAGTTTCCTATTTTCCATAAATCCAGTGGCTTTCTCACAGAAGGCAACAAGGTCAGTCAGGTGTGATTTACACCATGGCATACCCATTGGTGACTACATGCTGGCTGTCACAATCACTTTCTTCTTACTCCTGTGTCCAGGAGTTTGTTTCAAGAGAACTTGCTCAGAAGTGAGGTCAATTAGCCTGCAAAATCCTGGGTTGTTCTTTTGACCTTTCCTGAAGATGGGTGCAGTATTTGCCTTCAGTCTTCTGGGAGTCTCAAATGCTCACGTGGATGCACTGGCTAGCATGATTTTTAAAATCTGATGGAAAGCAACCTTGCAAGGGCGTGGGCCATTTTTCTCATATCCTTTAATACAGTCTGTCTCATCCCATGGTCTTAAGTGGGGCTGAGTTCTTTTAGATAGTCCCTGACTGGATCATCATCTACTGCTGGTGATTCTTCTTGTCCTTGAACACTGCCTCTGAGTACAGAGGCATAGGAGACCTTGCCAATGAAGACTGAAGCAAAAAAAGCAACTAGTCACTCCACGTTACCTATTTCTCCTTCACTAAATCACCCACCCATTCATGAACAGGCCCACGCTTTCCTTGCTCAGCCTTCTATTATGAACATTAACAGCAGAAGTCCTTGTTGCCCTCGACATCCTTGCAAGTCTCAAATGAAGCAGAGTTCTGGCTTTCCTGACAGCATCCCTACATGCCTAGGCAGTGTTTTTTAATTTCTCCTTTACAACCTGTCCCATTTTCCACCTCCTGTGTTCTTCCTTTTACGTCTGAGATGCTCCTTTACATAGAGAGTACACCCCCTTCGTGTCTTTCCTGTTTGTCTTCTGTGAAGCGTGTATCTGTTCACACAGCACTCCTGTTGTGTAAGCCATCCCACCATCTCCCCCTAGCAGTGCTCAACCATCTAAAAGGGTCTTGTGGTCATAAAAGCCAAATCCCTCTTGCTATCCCTAGCTGCAGTATAAGGTGTTGATCTGCAAGATCCAGCTCTTCCTCCTTAAACCTTTCTCCTTCACTGAAGGCCACCATGGTCTTCACGCCTTTGACCCTTTCCATGTGAGCCATATTGCTCTTGATACACTCTAGGTCAATAAATAAAAGTAACAACAGGAATGCTTCAACTGATGTGACACATACCAAACAGGGGGAGAGGGACAGGGAGAAGACTCTCCTCATGGACACTGGTCAGGGAAGTTTTCCGGTCTTAAGTAACAAAGACAAGTATATTCATGGTTGTGTACTACACCCCTCACATAGGATTGCCTGTTGGTATGTAACATTAATTTGTTTTGCAATGAAGGCATGTCCTAAATTATTTTTCCATGAACCTTAATGGAAATGTAGTGGATACAGTCCCTTTTTCCTTGATGACAATTACATGTCTTAAGCATGAGAGCACACCTTTTTTTGGACTCTGATTTAAGACAGTGCTTAAGTGCAGGTAGCCTTAGGGAACTTGAGTAGGAATTTCTGTTTAAATGTAATTTTTCCCTTCTTTTTAGGTATTTCAGATTACTGTGAAAGGTACCGTGAAGGTATGAGACTTGTTCTGAACACCTTTGGACCAGTGCCAGAATTTTCAGGTGAAATTCAGCAGAAAATCAATCAGGTAAATATGGAGTTGATAGATGTTGTGACATTCAGAACAAAGAACTTCAGCTTTTATTTTAACATTTATACCATTTCAGTTTACTAGTCTATATTTCAGTATACTAGCCTATATTTCTTGTGTGAATGTGTACTTTAGATGAAAGGGTCAGTACAAAATGCAGGTAAGTCCCTTTTCAAAGCACTTTGACATACATCAAGGGAAAGTGGTCTGGTACCTGAGTAACAAATTACTAGGCAGAGGAGTCAACTCTATGGGTTATTGACATCAAATCCTCTACAGCATTTCTTACCACTTCTGTCCTGTGTCCTCTACCATAATATGCACATCCCCAAGCTTCCTGTCCTACCTGACTTCTCTCCCCGTGTCTTCCTCCTATTCCATCTTCCTGAATGAACCCTGGAGCTTTTTTTCTTCTGGGTGTTCTTTTTTTCTTGTTTTTATATACTTTGCAAAGCAGAGGTCCGGTCTATAATGTGTGCAAACACACACTGAAGTTAAGGATGTGACCAGGCAAGTAAGGTTACTTGCATGTTTAAAGGTAGGTACGTTTAAGTGCTATGCTGGATTGGATCCTAGTTTGTCTGTTAACACTTCTAAGCCCATCATTTGTTTATACTCATTAAATAGGCTATTTTGTATGACCCTAGGAATTAACTGAAGTACTGACATTTCCCAACTCTGCCTTTTCACAGTTGCCTCTTTCAGTGCTTCACTAAAGAACACATGTATGTGTTGAATTGTTCCTGTCAGCTGGCAGAGATTAATTCCAAATATGGAGGCAGTCTGTCTGGAAGATAACATCATCTGTGTTAAAAAGGAAAGAGATTTTTTTTTTATGCTTAAACAACATAGGCTGCTTAGAATATCAGTAATAATTGTGGTTATTCACAATTAGAAGCTTTTAATTTATACGAAGTGGTTTGGGTTTCTTTGTAGAAAGCTGGATTCCACTTCAACAGCTGTTACTGTGTCTCTATTATCTCCAGTCTTCAATGCCAAAGATGGGCTTGCAAGAATCCTCTCTTAAGAGGAGTAAAACATTAAACATTTCTTATCTTACTCCTTTGTCTCTGCTCCTGTTTGGCTTTTTTCTGGATTCACTGCAGCTTGCCAGTCATTGATAGCAGGTCCAGGTTTTACCCAGTTTCTCAACACTAGCCTTTTAAACCTAAGACTGCGGATGCTATTTTGGCAAAGATGACCTTGCGATCTCTACCTGCACTCTCAAAACAGCTTTTTTCCTTTGAAAGAAAATCAGTTACAACATACTGTCTGGCCAAAGCTTACTAGCTGGTTTTCTCCTTTTGGTGATACATTTAACTGGCACTTCCAAGACACTCAGAAATATGGTTTTTTCCCATTTTGTTTTATATATCATTTTGGTATGCTAAACTGGTTCAGACTTCTACCTTTGTGGTCCCAAATAGTACTATACTTTCTCTCCCCCATATTCCAATAAACAACAAACATCATAATTCTGGGTTACTTATGCCTCTTCCCCTGTCATTTTTATTCTCACTGGCACTCCTAGAGACAAAATGCTTTTAATAAGCATGGTGTCTTCAATTACATTTGTTAGAAGCGAGGAGAGAGATCACAGCTCTAAACAGGCACACATGGGAGTTTAGTTTAGAGCACATTTTCAGCCACATGAATGGACAGATTGCCTCCTTCCTACTTAATAAAAGGTTATTATCAAAGAGACTACACGGTGGCTATGTGGGGCAAACCAAGAGAAGAGGTTGGTGCTTTCTTGTTTCTGCAGGCACCGTCGTTGCCACATTCAGGCCAACCTTCTCCAAGTAGAAACACTTTTCTTCTCATACAAGTTAGCTCATTTCCAGTCACACATGTAAAGAATTAGTGGCCTATTGCTTGTGGTAGACTAAATGACAGTTTGGGTGGGTGGTTACTTGGTCTGGCACAGGGAAAGCAGGAAAACAGTGCTGGTGAGAAACTTTTTACTCAGAATGTGAGATTTGATCATCTTAAATTTTCTGTTCCAGGCAATGTCTGAAAAAATTCCTGTTGTTCCAAAAGTCCTGGATGCCAGGAGAAAACGAAGAGATGACTATCTCACTGGTCTTTCCAAACTGAAAAAACAGATGAAATCTGACTGAGGTGCACCTTGTCTAACAGGAGAGACCAAATGAAGAGCAGATCTTCATAAAAAGTGGAAGTTCTTGGTCATACAGAAGAGAATTCACACTGAATGTCCAACCAATGAAATGCACAAATGTAGAGACCAAAGCAAAATTTGTCATGATGTCATTCATGGATAACTGGAAACAGTTATTAAAAAGTTCAATTCAAATTTATCCAATTACTATAGATATGCATTAGATGTGCAAGCATGAAGTAGCTTTGGCAATATTGATATTGTGCAATGCTGGAACACAACCGTATTTTTAAATAATGCATTTTTCAGCTTGCTTAGCAATTCAGCACTTGAACAATATTTGATTATGCAGGGATCTAAAATAGGCAAACATCAGCTGTCTGTCACTGGAGAAAATTAGCCCTCACCCGCCAATCACTGCGACAGCAAAGTTAATTTGTAAAGCACTGACTGTAGATAGGAGAAGGTTGTGCTGGGTAAAGAGCAGATTCTCTGGCCAGTGAGCTGAGACCTCAACAGCACTAAGGGGCACTTCAACTTCTATCTGTAACAGTTTCACAATGTAGAGGAAAGAATTAATCCTCCTTTCCCTCCCTTTGGCACTTCTGTACCTGTGTGATGATCTAAATGTGAGTAAATAGAGCAGAATTCCCCCCGTTGCCCCCTACCCCTGGTTCTGTAAGACTTTACCAGAGACCTGCTTGGTCTTTAAGGCCATGTACTTGATATCCTGTGGCTTTGCCCCGAGCTTGAGTCAGATGTTTGATGCTGGGCTTTGCCATTGCTGCCAAAGTAATGTGCTCCAAGTCTATGAGAAATAAGAGATTTCAATTTGCTAGCTAGTTTGGGAAGCAGTGTGGTATAGTGGACTTTCTCCCAGGCTGCTCCATGACAATCTGAGTGGTCTTGGGAAAGCCAGTTCACCCCTGTGTTGCAGTGTCTATTTTGTACATTATCTGAAGCAAGGACTGCTTCTTTAGGACTGAGCTGTAGTGAATATAACAGCTGTAGCTGAAGGCAGTTTTGCTCCCCTACAGAGGGCAAGATGCAGTGGCTTAGATGGAGCATTTATGTTTTACTGCTGCCCTTCCAACGGACAGGAGACGCAACATCTCCTCCACATAGAAGGATGCAGCGTACACCTGGAGGTAGTACTATCCTCAGTTGCTGCAGGGGCACGTTTCAGTCCACGAAAGACAAAGTATCATTATGAATGTATGTACCCTATAATATAGTTGGATTTTGAACCTAGCTGGAACCTTGGGGCGTTGTTGTTACGCAGATAATAACTCGAAACAGTGCATCGCACCCGCCCTGCTTGAGTTCAGCATTTCTGAATTTGTGAATTTTGGTCGTGTAACTTCAGACACAGCACAGATGCACAAGTTTTAAGCTGTCGTTTTGCTAATGCTCTTGTTTTTTACAGAGGGGGCAGGACGCAAACAGGTTGCTGAAACTTAATTCGTTACCATTTGGGGCTGAACAGCAGAAATGTGAATATTCCAGTACCACTTATTTCTGCTTAGGTCATGGGAAAAGAGACCTAAGATAAATTGTATCCCATAACACAAGTGGTGGGCAAGAACACATCACTGGATGTGAAGCATGGGATGGGACAAATAACGCAGGAGTTGTCTATACTGTTTTATAATCAGTTGAGAAAAAGGAAAATTTGTAAGCTCAATTTATTTAATCTCAATATATACCTAAAATTGTCACTTTCTTCTATTGCTTTTTATTGACACAGTGACTGGCTCAACATTCATTTAGACATCTGAAATTGCGGAGGGCAGTCCTCACTCCTGATGCCTTATTAAGCAATAGTAAATTAATTATGGGTCTGATTTCCTCATTTTATGTATGGTTTTATTTTATTTCAGACAAGGCCATAGACAGTTCCAATTACTTTCAGGATTAGACCTGTTTTGCTATGAGCATATGACATTGTCATAACTAATCAGCTCACAGTGCTTCTGTTTATTCTGAGATATTTTAAAACTCAATCATGTCATCAAATATTTGCCTCCACCTTTATTATTTGCTTGTGAATAAAATATTTTAATGAGAAAGATACCAATGTCTCTGCCTCAGTGTGATACTCTAGTGGTAGCACAGCGTAATATGTCTTTAGAAACCAGTGTACTGGTAGAATAATTTGTGGAAGTCAGTGGGAGTAAACAGACAAGAAGTAATGTGGACTTTCCTATAGCTCATGTGTTGGTGACCAGTTGCTGCAGATGCAGGACCCTGCCTTGAGGAAATGGCTTTCTCTTGGGAGGGAGGTGCTCTGGACAGAGTGCCAGAGCACTTTGGTGCAGTGAGCAGCTCCTCCACAGGGTTTGGCATACAGGAAAGCTCACCTTGGAGCAGAGACAACTTCAGGAGGACCCTCCAGCAACCCCCAGTGCCTGTGGTGAGGTCATTGAGAAGACAGAACTAGGCTCTCTAAACTGGAGCTGGGTGAGAAGACAGAGACAGTGGACAGAACTTGAAACACAAGAGCATCAGCCTGCATGTAAGGAGACACTTTTTCCCTCATGAGGGCAGTCAGGCAAAGGCACAGGTTGTCCACAGAGGTAGTGCACTCTCCAACTTTGGGGGTTTCAAGTCCTGACTCGGTGAAGCCCTGAGTGGTCTGACCTCAGAACTGAGCAGGAGGTTGGACCAGAGACTGCCTGTGCTCCTTCCCAGTCTGCATCAGCCTAATTCCAGCTTTTGTGTGATTTTGGCCTATTTTGTATCAGGAATGTTGGTCTGGCTTAAGTCAATTAACTCCAAAGAATATATATATATAGATGCTTCAAATTGTCACATACACTGAGAGGACTTTTTAACCTAAATCATAAATTAAATTTAGGATGGTGTGAATGGATGTAAATAAATCTGCATTCAGGTTTTTTCCATGCATTTTCCTGGGCAAATTAACATAATATCATTAAAATGTCATACCTTTCACATATAAGTGATTCCCTGCTGAAAAGTCTGAGCCACTACAAATCCCATGTTGTTGGTCCCCAGAGGCCACCCCTCCTGGACATGGATAAATGCTGCATTCACCATCTCTGCTGCTCGGGGCTGCTGGCAGGAGCAGCGTTTGCTAGGAGAGGAGGGCTCCCTTATCTCTCTCCCTTTTCACTTTTTTCCTTTACTTCTCCCTCTTGGTTCTCAGCTTCTCATCATAGTCCATCAGTAACTTCTTCCAGGGTATTTAGCTGACAATTTGGACAGAGCTGCTAATAGGGTCGCTAACTGGCCAGTGAAGTATCCCTTCTGAGGAGCAACTTGTCCGAGCAGATCTGCTTGGAAGATACAAATCCCAATTCTGATTAATTAATTCGCTTAATTATTCCATTACTCTTTTCCTTAAATGCAGTAGACTTCTTGTGAGAGATTGCCCCTGGTATTTATGTGGACTCTCATAATTAACAGCAGCAGTCCCACAGAGTTCTAGAACTACCACAGATACGGTCAAATACTTACTTTGTTTCATCGTCAGTAGAAGAAGCAATGGCTGCTTGAATATTCAAGCAACTATTTTGCAGTAAACGATGAGATATTTTGGAAGGATTTATCTTGTGGTTTCTTCATTACACAGCTGCATGTTTTGAAATCCTGTATTACTCTGAGCCAAGTTACCTCTACAGAATTTTCTAAATCTCTGTCTTTGTTGCACTGGCTTTTTCTATTTCACCGATTTGATATTTATTATTTTCCTTATTATGTGTACTTTACTATTAGTTACAATCACTTATTGGAAGCAGAGTCCGATGTATTCGTGTCAAAGCCTTTGATTTAATGCTATAGGAAATCAAACCACCTATTATGTGTAAGGTAAGGAAGAAAGGGCAGCTGAAGAAGAATACTCATCTGCTTTCATGGGTGCAAGCTGGAACATAGGAGGTTCCAGGTAAATGTAAGGAGAAACTTCTGCAAGGTGAGAGTGACAGAGCACTGGAACAGGCTGCCCAGAGATGTTGTGGAGTCTCCTTCTCTGGAGACATTCAAAACCCACCTGGACTTGTTCCTGTGTGATCTACTCTAGGTGATCCTGCTCTGGCAGGGGCGTTGGACTAGATGATCTTTTGAGGTCCCTTCCAACTCCTACCATTCTTTGATTCAATGAGGGAAATCCAGTATCATCATAGAACACCAGATTGGAAGGGACCTCAAGAATCACCTGGTCCAACCTTTCTTTAGAAAAGCACATTCAAAGCAGCTCTGTTTCATAAATCTCTGAGTGTAATGGAAGTAGTTTGCCGCTTGTAAAGCAGCTGTATAAATTTACTTTCCCTATTCTGTAGTTATTCTTCTGTTCAGTCATAATAGTTTGAAAATTACAATGTATTTTCTGATTGCCACATTACCTAATTGGAATGGTATGAAGACATAGTATTATCCTATCTATACCATCTTTTAGGCAAAAGATGAACTGTGCATCATTAAAGAAGTGGGATAGCGCTTGTGGTACTTGTTATAAAAACAGAAAAAAGAATGTGGAAGCAAAATTCTGTCATTGGAAGTCTCCGTTTCTGAAAAGAAAGATGAGATACGCTGCCAATGCCTATATAGTTACACATCAGGACTGCATTGCCATAGGACAGAGCTACAAAGAGATCTCTTGAGAATGTGTAACTGTGGGTACCCTTGAAGAGACCAAGATAACAGAGGGCAGGACAAGAGCCTGGCAGATGTGAACCTCGCAGTGTGTCAGTAGGAAAAACAAAGGTGCTTTTGCTTTCAACAGCCTACCAGGCCCAAAGGGAAAGTTTCACAAATGAACTGGGACCTAGTTTGAGTGAACAAGTGTAAATGAATACGTTTGCTCTAGCTGCCTGCTCTTCTGCTCCTCTTCCCCCAGGCTCCAGTCGTGCTGGCAGGGTGGCCCTCCGCTCGCCCGTGCTTTCTATTTCTCATGCACTTGTACACTCTATTGCAAGTCCAAGTGAGTGGAAAGACAAAATCTGATCCCAGGGGAAATAAATATTGATAATTACTGATTTTTACAATAAGGAATAGCAGAGAGACAGGAGCTTAAATCTGGTGTATTCATTTGAAAGTGTACATTTAATCATAGAAAAGCAATATTCAAACAGCAAGATTTAGCTGCAGATCTTAATACTCACAAAGGTCTAAATGTTACTTAGAGCATGCACTAGGAGCAGACCAGTAGCACAGGTTGGTTCCTCACCACTATGTCTGTACACAGCTGGGAAGAGTGAGCACCCACATCCTCCGCTGCTGCTCCTGATGCCATAAGGCACAGAGCTGTGGCTACACAGACCTCTCTCTTGTAAACAGGAGGTCAGTACAGAAACTAGCAATTGAAATAGCAAATGCTGTCTATATCAAGAGTTTCATAAGAACTGGTGAAAAAAGATGCTGGAGTGCCCTTTTGAGGCAAAACAGGGCAACCTTGACTGTTTGACCCATAGAATTTGCCCTGAAGCTCCAGTTTGCACATACTGATATGGGGTTGTGAACAGCTCTGAGGATGGTTTTGGCTGGCTCCGACTGGAAGCCAGCTGCAAGGGAAGCCATGAACAAATGCAGCTGGACTAGCAGTTTTTTGCATAGGGCTCTTCAAAAATTGATCCAATGTCCTCCTGGCTGTGAGGAAAAGCCTGCACCACTCAGAGCAAACTCAGAGTGCTGTTGTTAAGGGCACTGTTTCCACATTCGGTGGACTTTGGAAATACATCCAACCACTTTATTTTTGAGTTTGCTAGAAAGCAGCGTGACTTATTTTCTTAACATATATTCAGAGAAAAACCCGTGGGGTTGCACATTGCTCAGCATTGTCCCTTCTCTCTCTGACAGTTTTTGTGTCTTCAGCGAGGATGGATTGCCCTTCACCAAATACTGAAATGGAGGGACGCTTCACATAAAATAGCACTTAGCGTGCATGAGATTTCTTCTTGAACCTAAGCATGGAATGGAGATTTTAACAGGTGGCTTTGTAGAGTTCTTCCAGATACTTGGATTTCAGCCCTGTTTTCACAAGAAGCAGAGATGTATGAGATGCAGAATCATGCAGAAACTTTTTTTCCTTTATCTATGAGTAAGACGTAGTCCAACGTGAAAAGGTCAAGAGCCCATATTTACATGTGGATATAGGAAAGCTTTGTGCAGGAGCTGAGCTTATTTTTAAGAGATTCTATAAAATTGAGCTATAAATTTTACCTAAATTAAGCTAAATTTGTTTAGCTCAAGCCTAGATGATGACTGCTGTTGTAATATTGACATTCTGCCCAAGGCCTCCATAAGGGTCCAACGCCTCTGTGTTGGCACGAGAGAGGGCATTAAAAAGCCTCTGTAATTTAAAACATTGTGAAAACTTTCCTTTGCATACGTGATGTGTTTAAATTTTAATGTCAGGTCTTGCACTAATTTTTCCAATATCCTAACAGTACATACTTTCCACATGAAGCCACAGTTGCTTGTTCTTGGCCAGCTTTAACAGATAATACCCCTAGGGTATACAACGTTGACATTTTTTTTTTGCAACCTAGGGAGAAAGTGATGAGGCTGTAAAATCCTCCCTGTCTGGAGCTCCTGGAAACAGCCTTGATGCAAGAGATTCTTCTAAAAGAGAAATCTTCTTTTGGTGGGGTTTTTTTTTGTTGGTTGGTTGTTTTTACCTTATCTTGCCCAATAATCATTTATAAACAAATTAAACCTGGCACTACCAGTGGAAATCATTTACCATTGTCTTGTGCTTCACTCCAGCAGCTGCCTCAGTGAACACCTTGGCAATTTCTCTGTAGCACAGATGAGTTAATAATATGTGCATTGCTCCTACACACAGCAGCAGCACTTGTGTAGTAAAGCTACCAGTCAGCTTTACTCCCGGCTGTGTTGCTGTGGAGCTTGTATTTTCTTTTTAGGCTCTGCTTAAAAAACTTAATGGGGTGCAATCTGTCTACTGAGTTCTTAGCAGTAATACAGAAAGTATTTCTGTACAGTTAAAACCAAATTATTGGAATTGCTGCGGTAACACAAAAGCAGCAGACCAAGAAGTGCGGAGCTTTCCACATTCCAGAGCACCTTACGACCACAAAACCAGATTTTCTGATATTACTCAGCAACGCAATTTCAAACCCATGCAGTAATGGAAAGATAATAGTAATAGATAATGGTAATAGTGCCATTTCAAACATGTGGGGCAGTGGGAATAGCAAATTGCATACCCAAGCAATTTAACTGAATGGGCAGTGCCTGTGCCTGATCTGTATTGTACAGAAGCTCGTGGAGTAGCATGAAGTTGCATTCTCTCATTCTGTAAGCCAGAAACATTTCTTGCATTTGCTTTTGAGTTTCCTTCTCTAGAAAGGAAGAAAAGGTAATTACAAACATCGCCTTGCCCCTCTCAAAATCTGTACCAGTGCGTAGTAAAAGGTGATTGCAGAAGTCTGATCTATTTCTGAAGTTTGACTATAGATACAGTTGCTGAAAGAGACAGCATCATATTTCTCTAGTCTGCCATTTACAAAGAAGTGATTAAAAATACGGATGGCAGCAAAGAAAAAAAATAAGTTTTCTAGCAAGATGCAGATCTTATATTACTACAGATAAAACTGTGTTTCATTAGATAATAACCTGAGCTTGTGTTTTAATCTGATCTTAGTGTCTGAATAGCTTATTATAAGGAAAACCATTAGATAGGGATTAATGCAATCATATTTAATCATTAGTCGCAGTGAGCTACGTGTTTGTTAGTGTTGCCCTGGTGCACTGTGTGAAAAGTGCTTACTGTGGCTGCATATAGCTTTTGGTTTCTCTTCTTATAAAACTTACAGTCCAGACTCCTCTGCAGAGTGCAACCTCAGGAGATTGCTGCCTGACCAGCTCATCGTACTCACTGCCATAAAAGCTGCCGCGACAAATGTCCAGACAGTGGTTGCTGCCTCTAGCCCTAGCTCTGTGCTAGTCCCAGCTCTCAGTTCCATGATCCCTGCTGCAGTTTTTCTGATTTTCCCTGATGCAGGTTAACACCAGTGGCCACCCATCTCATGGCATTACTTCAGTGTGAGGAAAGCTTGAGAACTTGCCATGAGACAAATATTTGTCTTATCAGGAGCACCTGGCTCTTTTGCCAAGATGTGTGTAGTTGTAGGACCTTCTTCAGGTGGTCATATCAAAGGCTCAGAAACCTATACTAAAAGGTGGAGGTAATCACCACTGGATGTTAGAGCCTACAAGAAGAGCTTGAATATGACCATGGTCGTGATTTATGAGTAATAAGGCATAAACAACAGAGATAATTTGGAAGCTGCCTAATTAAGGTGGTGTTGAGAGACTTCTAGAACAATACATAATCACTTTATTTATAGTAGGAAAGCACAAAGATCAGAACTGAAAAAAGCTCAGCTGCCATGGGAAGACTGGTTTGTTTAGCATTAAGTCCATAGCTGTCTCTTACTTTTGGTAATAGTGACTTTATTTTCAATGGTGGCACTGGAACTGCACTACTCTCGTTGCTTCTTGTAACTCCTCCTTTCTGGGTACATTTCCTCAAGATGTTTCCCTGAAGGAAGCAAGACCTTGTGTTTTCAAGCCCTTTTTTAGATATATGATGCTTTGCGTGATTTCCAAGCTCATGTAGCCATATGGTTATGTATTGTGCTTTGTTACAGAATCACACAGAATCACAGAGTGTTAGGGGTTGAAAGGGACCTTGGAGATCTTCGAGTTCAACCCCCCTGTCAGGGCAGGATCATATAATCTAACCTACAACCTAATCTAACCTACAACCTAATCTACCCTACAACCTAATCTACCCTCCAACCTAATCTACCCTAACACAGGTCACTCAGGAACACATCCAGGCGAGTTTTGAAAATCCCCAGAGAAGGAGACTCCACAACCTCTCCGGGCAGCCTGTTCCCAGCCTGTTCCAATACTCTTTACAATGCTTGCTGTAAAGAAGTTCCTCCTCATGTTAAGGTGGAATCTCTTGTGCTCCAGCTTATATCCATTCCCCCATGTCCTATCACAGGGCACAAGTGAGAAGAGGCTGTCCCTTTCCTCTTGACACTGAGCCCTCATATATTTATAAACATTGATCAAATCCCCTCTCAGTCTTCTCTTTTCCAGACTGAAGAGCCCCGGGTGTCTCAGCCTCTCCTCATAAGGCATGTGCTCCAGTCCCTTAATCATCCTTGTAGCCATCCATTGGACTCTCTCAAGCAGATCCCTGTCTCTATATGTTATATTTCTTCTTTTTCCTCTTTTTTAAACCTTCCTTTGAATTGTTCATTCGCCATTTACCATCCACCTTTGTTTTCACATTAGTCTCTTCTGATGACCCTTTTCTTTATTACTGGTGTTTCTCAGCTGCTCAGAGGATCATCTTTAATTTCAAAGATGCACATGTGGATTAATTGCTACCCAGATGTTGTACCAACCTCCCACTCCAGCCTCTACAGGCAAACTGAGTTTGTGGCAACTACCAAATTTTTTTTTCTTTTTTTCTCAATAGATGGATCCAAATGCCAGTCTCTGACCATGTGGACCCTGCTTGATCATGGGTGATGTCTCAACGGCCCGTGTTGGACATTCCCCAGAAGTACTGCAATTCCCCAGGCACAGCCCAGCTGCCATTGGCAGCAATTCCTCTGACTCACACTCCTCCCAGGAGAGCGCTGTGTGCTTCTGGAGATGGAGAGACAAATGCAGTCTTTTCCTAATCCTCTCTGTTGACAGTGGTGTTTGGCTTCTCCAATTTAATCTCATGATATGTTCCAAGATGAAGCTGCTGCCTGATTTATGGCTGACTCGGTATTTATGTGTCGACTTGGTGCCTGCTGAGATCATTGGTGATCAACTGCTCTGTGAGCCTAAAAACAAAGTTCTTGGCAGAAGGCCTTTTTATATACCACAGGTTTTTTATATTTGGACCTAGATGGCCCAGAGCAGCAGGAGCAGAACGCTGGCAGGAAGAATTGTCCCTGTAATGGGGGACATGATGTCCCCTTTTTTAGGCTCCCAGGGCAGATTTTGCACACACACACACACCATGGCTCCTGTTAGTTGCCTTTTTGCCTCCTTATGTCCTCCCTGAGCAGCAGAGACCCCACCACGGGCAGGATGTGTGCTGGACATACCAGGCTGCTGCGCGCTGCCCTCACTTTTCTCATTCCTACTGGTGGAACTTCTCTTAGCCCCTGTTCCCTCCAGCTCTTGCTTCATATTACTTCTTTATATTCTCTAGATAGAATTTTGCTGGTTTCCAGGCCTGTTTGGCAAATACAGTCCTTCCAAATATGGTTTTCTTAGAGAGTCCTTACTCTTTTTATTACTCAAACTATTATTTTTTTGTGGTATATTGTACAATTTCCCCTGGAGAGAATGTTTTTTAGCAAATCCATGACACCTGTCCCTCTTTTTTATTCCTTTTGTAGGGAAGTTATGAAATGTTTAATACATTCTACTTTTGGGAGGCTTTTTCTCGGTCTGGATGTGGAGCTACAGTTGCACAAATTCCGTCCTTGGTTAAAACCCCCAGCTTGCACACCTGGGAAAACCACAGTAGCTGGGTGGAGAAAGTATAATCTCCACAACTAAATTGCAAGCTGACTTAATTAAGGCAGATTTATTAGGGAGAATTTTATGACAGTATGTTTCCATCTTTGGCAATAATCTAATAGGCAGCACAGTGGATAGCACGGGGCTTAATAACACCCCGAGCGCAGCCTGCGACGGAGAGAAGCTGCACTGGGTGACCCTTGAGTCATCCTCAGGTCCACATCAGTGTCTCCTTTCACTGCCCAGGAAGATTAGCAATGGTCCTGGGCCACTCATTGGCTCTTTCTGACATTTCTTCACAGACAGTGAGCTTTCTGCTAGCAGCCCTCTCTTTTGCATTTGTGGCCTTAAATAATTTCTGCCCTACTACCCCATCTTTGTACTTTTTTTAATCCATGCCTGCTTAGCAGTCCCTAATTTTTCATCTGTCCACTCACTGCTCAACAGCATCTTTGCATTCCCATTCTTCCTACTGGTGCAGCTCTTGCTGGAGGTCAGTGGCCATCTGGATCATCCACCTTCCCAGGGGAAGTGAGCTGGAGATGTCAGAGGGCGCTGCTGCAAGGGCTGCCCAGGAGCCTGATCTGAGGGTGACATCTTAGCAGAGGTTGTTTACTCAAGAAATGGTCTCAGCCCTGAGAGTGGTAAGTTAGAAAAGCCTGACTGGGGGATGAACCCCTGTCACCCTGAGACAGCAATAAGCCAAGCAGATTTTTCACCCGCTGCTTGTACTTCCACATCTCCTTCTAATGGCCATGATTTTGCCTGACATTTATTTTAACTGCCCACTTAGGCATGAGCTGTTTTCCTTTTTGTGGACATGGAGACCATCTTCACATACTTATCCACACTCTTGGGCTCACTGCTTATGAAATAGATGAAAAAAAAATATTTCCCAAGTTTTTACAGGATTGTATGAAGTTCATCCTAGGTGAAAATACAAGCATGAAGAGAGTTTGATCCACAGCTTTGATTTTTTAAAAAAGTCTTCATAAGTGTAAGTTAAGCATCTGCAGAAGATATTTAGGGTGGTTGCAAAGGTCCTTGAGTTCTTTTAGGGAAGGTTAGATGCACATCTCTTGGAGATGATGCAGATATAGTTAGTACAAATCAGAAACATTTCATCCCTATAAGCATGCAAATTAAAAACAATTAAAATATACAACATTGCCTAATGCTTAATATGAGCATACACCCAATGTTCATGCAGCCAACAATTAGTTTATCCAATGAAGACACCAAGAGGAAGACCAAGAAAAAGGTGGGGTGACACTTGATCACAATAAATAGAGGCTAGCTCCAAGGAGGTGGTTTCTAAAGAGAGCTTTTGGTAGCATTTCAGATGATTGTATGAAAAAAATAAAAGTTCACTGTAAACATAGGATAAATATTCAAGGAAGTGATCCAAGATAGCACGGTGGTGGGCTTTGCAAACATGGTAACCCTATGCAAGAGACACAATAAAATCATTCCCAGAAAAGATATGACTAAGCCAGGGCTGCTGAGACATCACCATTGCACAAAGCAATGAAGAAATCACCAAGAGTGGATACTCGTGCCTTTTAGAAAGGGGAAGTCGTGAAGGAAATGGGAAATAAAGTCAAGACACAGGAATGTAGGCCAGTAACACTAGTCATAAGGGAACAAATGCTGTGAAGGTGCAGGAAGTGCGGAAGGATCTCTCAGATGAAGGACCACAGTGTACAGTTCATCCCATCATAAGCACTGGTGTGTTGAAACAACCTGGGGGCTTGTCAGGAGGGATCACTGTCAACACTGAGGCTGTGACAGGTGAGGGAACAGAAGAGGGAAACAGCTCCGAAGGAGGACATGGATGTACAGCTAGTGGGAAAAGGACACTGAAACAGCAGAAAAGATCTCCAGAACCAGGCAGAACACAAAGAGGCACCATCTGGCAGGTTCTACTGCACTTTCCTGATTTTGTGGAGGGTCACCTCAGTGCTCCCTGAGGAATACGGTGGGAATCAGTATTGAAGGAAGCCTTAGTGAAAGTAGCTGTTGGTGGATTCACATCAGTTTAAAGGCAGTAGTGAGCAAGGAAGAGCTGGTCAACCCCAACAGCCAGGAAGGGAGCTGGGGATACCCGGGGCAGGTTGTTGCTCATTCCTTGCAGGAAGCACCTGCTTCAGGCTGCAGCACTTACAATGAAAGCAATAAATCTTATGGACACTCAAATGACAACATTGTCATAAATAAGAATAATGTGATTGCAGTTTTCCAAGAATTGGCAAACCTTTAGGCCACTGTTTGAGGTCAAGTGTTAATGGCACCCGAGGAGTTGTGGAGCTCCTGTGCTCGTTGCCATTTTTGTGAGCAAAGATTTGGCATTTGAGGGCTGGGAGAGGTATTCCTGTGGAAGATTTGAATGCTGCTCTTTGGTCACTGCAGGTAAACCAGTATATATAGCAGCCATATTTAAATTAGTGACAACACTATCCATTGTGCTGCAAACGCTGTTTTTGCCAGCTTAGATTTGCAGCCTCTCATCTCCAAGGTCTTCATTTAAGGGACAGGGCAGAATGTTGCCACGTAGCAACATGTAGCAGCAGGAGTTAATAAAGAACAAGTAGATGCCACGTTCACAGGAGCACCACTAACTCCTCTGTGGATGATGGAGATGTGGTGCAGACATCCGTGTTGAACAGACACTGGTATGTGGGACCATTCTTTGAGTCTTTCTTTGATGTCAAAGTGCAGATCCTGTGTGAGACAGGTCCACGGGTGTAATTCTACAGAGTGAGGACAGCTGCAGCAGGCAGAAGGCTTGGTAAATTAGAGATGTAAGTTTGAAAAAGCCCCACAGATGAAAAGAATTGGTTGTAAGACAAACAAAGAGGCTATGCTGTGAGATAAAGGTATATAATGCACTACAGCTGAAAAGATTATAGAGGTGATATATAAAGAATGTCCTGAATTAATTACTTCCTTTGTGTAAGTATTTATGTTTTGCAAATCATTATCTCTTAGCAACCTACGCCGTCCTTTTTATTTTATACAGACTTAAACAAACTGTTTCCTGGGGGTATTATCTCTGTCTGGCTCAGCAAAATTAAAACAGTATCTCATTTAATATTGGCTATAAGTAGATGGAAATAGTTGGCTCCAGATGTGTTATGAATTGCACTTAGAGAATTAACATGGTTTAGATCTTAGAAAGTGGGGCATACTTGGTGTTCAACACTTTCTTATAGAGAGTAATCTGTGTTTAGCTTTGTGGATCTTATCAAATGCTTGTTCAAGCCAAGTTACTACTCTTGCCAAGAATACTTAATGCTGCGTTTCAGGTGATGAAACATAAACCGGGAACGGGCCTCCAGGTTTGCTGGGTGTCCCTCTGCACTGAGGCACCCCTGCCTGCCAAGGGGTCCTGCTGGGCCCGTGCCCGCAGGCACACTCAGTGCAGGAAAACAGCATGGAGAGCTTTGTCTAAGAGCTCCTGAAAAATCTCTCTGGACAGGGATACTCCAGCCTCTCCCCATGCTCCACACCTTGTACATCTTGGAAATGTTCCCTAGTAGCCAGTCAAAACACTCTTTGTTGCAGCAGGAAAAACAATTTCTTCATGTCTTAATCTCTGAAGGTAATATAAAATGATCATCTTCTCAAGAAGGTTTTATGTGTTAGAGGATAGTTTCCATCTTTGTTCCTAATATTCTTTTATTGGACTAAATGAGCCAATTTCCACAGTTTTTCCTTTTGAATCCTTTGGTCTACATTTCTCTTAACTCCTGTGCTCCTTGAATCCTCCTTACTCTGTCCAGGGCTGCAAGCATCAAATCAGGACGCAGCACTCCAGTTAATTCATTCAAAGATCTTAGCGTATAATAAATAACACCAAGTAGATGCTTACTTCTGTGTTAGCAGAGTGGAGGTAACGCTTGTCTTCCAGTCCTTCTCCAACTGATTTGCTGCCATGCCAGGGTGACCCACACCAATGCCAGTGGTGATCTCGGCCAAACTCCAGCACAAGCAGACCTCCCTCCTGGGCTGCCTGCACCTACTGCCCTTGCTCTTGCACACTGTTATTTTCAGCCCTGTCTAGATGAGCAGAGAACAAATGGGTGGAGGGCAGGGAGTGGATGATAAGTGGCTTTGTCCTCCTCCTCCTCCTTGCAATCTGCTGCCTAGCACTAGTGGCTGGCATGGAGGGAAGCCTGGGCTGGGCTGTGAATCACTCTCTGCTCCTGCTCCCACCCCAAGCTGGGAGCTGTGTGCTCCCTGATGGCTGCAACCTTGGCCTCATGCTTATAGGGAAAAAAAAATCTTTCCTCTTTGTGCATATCCACTGCTGTTGGACAGATATGGCCCCATTTGGAGCAACGCTTCCTTCACATTTTTCCGGCAGATGAGCTCTGCACTCCTCCATATCACTGCTGGCAGTGGATGCCTGCTGCTGCCCCACTGCATGGTCCAAGAAAAAGCCTCACCATAAAGAATTTCAGCATTAAAAATGGGTCCAAATGTCTGAAGAAAAGCAGCAATCGTCTCATGATGTTGTAACACCTGATGGAGAGCTGATCTAATACAGGTCTGCAGTGTGGGCACTTACAAACCCACAGAAATCCATTGTCATTTTGCAGACAGATGCATTAATGCCAGAGGTACAAAGCCAAAGGTAGAGGTGAACAGAGGAATTAGGTACCGGATAGCATTTAAGTGTGAAAAATATGTCTATGGCCGCAGCACTCCACTGGGAGTTCCCATTAATGCTTGAGCATCTCAAACCACAAGCTGTCCACTGAAGGATGCTCCCCACCAGTGCCTGTCCACACTTGGACTGAGCGTGGGGCAGGATGGACTCTGTCTGGGCTGTGCTGGAGGAGCTGTGCAATCAGAAGGTGGGTGCACACACCCTGGCACTGCTCCTTTACTGCCAGCTCAGGGGCACCAAACAACCAGGAGCCTGGCATAGAAATTGTGCAAGTTTTTGTTACAAAGAACACTTTTTACTAGTTGTTATTGGGCTTTCTAATTAATTCTTTTCATTACAGCAGGTAGCTACTTTAAGATTCGTTTTTGTTTCTTCTGTATACAATCTGCAGGGTTAAGAATGTACTGTGGGAGATGGTTTTGATTTTGCTTCTGATTGCCTGTGTTGTTTGCAGACATTTTCACATACTCCAGGTGACCCAAGCAGCCCCGGATTCTTGAAGAGAGAATCTATTATCAGCCAAGACTTTTGAAATCCTGCAACCCCTGAACAGCATTCCACAGCTTTGGCTTGATGTTTGTAATTTTGAGATGGTTTTGTGTAAAAATGCTGTGGAAGAAATGGCAGTTCTCGTGCTGCACTGGTATTTTCCTATGCAAAACCTAATCCCTCCCTGCGTATGAAGGGGAGACTCTCACTCAGCATCTCTGGGGAAGGGGAGGCTTTTCTCACCCTGCCCTCCACTCCAGCAAGAAGTGGACCTTCTCTCCCATGCACCAGTGCTGCAGGGACCCGGTGGGACAGCACATAGTGAAGCCACCCTGGCACTAACTAGGCCAGTCTGGGACCATTAGTCACCGTTCTCTTCCCATGCCTCATTGCCTGCACCCTGAGCAGACGTGTTCGACTGCCTTTATGGAAACCCCCCCCATGAAGGGCTGGCTGGTGCCAGGGGGTGCCCACTGCTCCCACTGCCCTCCACCATATGCCACTCCAGCACCCATCGGGGACTTTGTGCTTTGATTGACTTTGAAGCCTGCCAAAAAAAGACAGAGGTGCCCATGCATTAGGTACAGGAGGACCTGCTGCAATGGTGCCATCACTGATCTGAAAAGCCTACCTGGAGCAAAAGCCCCTGTCCTGGCTGATAGGGCTAACCCCCTCCTCCCTCTGTACCATCAAGATAGAGGGTCACAAGCAGTTTTGTGTTAGAAGAGGTTGGTGGGGGGTTCAGGCCCCTCCTGTCCCCAAAGTCTGCAGGCTCCACCCCATCTCAAGCCAACAGTCCTTGTGGTTTTTTAACAACCGTGAAGGATTCAGTCTGGTCTAATCTCTTGTGCAGCAGTCAAGCAAGTTCTTATCTTGACTTAACCTACAGGTAGAACAACTCTGGTCATACTGCCAGCATATTTCAGGGGTTTATGTCCACACCCCTATGCCGTACGCACTCCAGTATCCCTCAGGTAGTCTTTCATCATCAGTTATGCTTCAAGCTTCTGCAATCAGATACGGTTATCTGAGCAACAAGAAGAAATATTTACCAAAATGAAGTTTACAGGGGAAAATCAGCAAGTAAGCAAGAAAGGAGGACAAGAGAACCGAAAATGGAAGCTCAATGTTATTTGAAATATGCATTGGTGTTTGTTAGAAAAATGTTTCTCTTTTGCACATGGGCAGTTCTATATGTGAAGTTTTATCTTATGTAATGTATTCTTTGACTTCTGGATTTCATGGTAATTTGATTTTAAAGATAATTGTTTCTTTCCTTTCCCATACGTATAGCTCCTGCTAATGCTGAGGGAGGTTGTTGGTGAGGACCTCATCAGAACTTGGGCTGTGATGAACCAGGGATGTTGAAAGTCCAGCTATGGATAACACTTCTAAATTTTTTACTGTTCTTCAGTAAATACCCACTAATTCTTTCACAGAGTTACCTCTTATGGGATGTTGTCTGGGTTATGATCCACAAGGGGTGGCTGAGATCTGGGTACAGATTGCTGAGTTAGGGGTGTTACCACACACTGAGATACTCCTGTGTACAGATGACCAACCCCAAGTACTATTCACATGCAGAAGGAGCCCTTTAGGCGGAGAAACACTCCTTCCTTAGGACCCTTTAGTCCTTGTATGAGAAACCAAGAACTTGGCTATTTCTGTAGTCAGGACTTTGGGCAGAGCAGCTCAGTGACCATCTACTAGACTCTTTGGGGATGGCTGATGACATCATCTATCTACCTGGTGTCCTGGTGGGAGTGAGGGAAGACAATGAAGACGCTGCTACAAACAACAGCTTAGCAGACCATCACCACCTATTGCCACTTGCACATGTGAGCACCCTGTTGTGAGGAAAGCTCCTCCTGGGGGCTGGCAGATGCTTTGTGCTTACCTCTCCCCCTGGCTGGTCTCCTCTACACCCTGCTATGTTGCTTCCCCCTGCCCGGTTTTCAGGAGGTGTAGTGTTGCACCTGGCAGTCAGGTAGTTTAAACCCCACTGCAGTCTCCTGCAACCACACAGCTCAGGGTAGGACAGACAGCGACAGAATTCATGATCACATTTTTCTTGTAGCTAGGGAATAAAGAGTGACGAACAGTGTTGTAGAGAAGATGACCTTAGGACACAGGCTTGTGGGTCACGGGCCCTTCTCCCGGTCCTGTGCTGACAGCTGCTTCATGCTAGGGCACTCAGATTGTCTTCTCCATACTCTGGCCTTCCTCACCTCCCAGATGGAAATTTCTGCTTCCTGTATGTCAGATTCAGCGGGTTAATCACTGTGAGATTCTCTGAGCTCTGGAAGTGGAAAGTCGCACCAAAACTTGGTGTTGTTGCTGCTGGTACTGTCCACAACCCTGTGGGATCCAAATGGCATTTCTGCTCCCTGCAAAAGTTGCTCATCTGGCTCTTCTGGATGCACCCTGACTTGTAACTGACACCTCAGCACTTACTGAAAGGGTTAATGGACATCTCCTCCTCCCTGCTCAGCACAGTGGCTATGGCAGCCTGGGCACTTCAGAGAGGGAGAGTGTGAATGGATCTCATCAGGGATCTCTTTTACATCACAAGAAAAGCATTCCTGAAGTCATGCTGTTGCCATGTGAATATTTGATGTGGCACAGGTTACAGAGACACCTTCATGGACATGGAAAGTGTTAAACAGTACCTACTTACTGTGTTGGGTTGCAGAGGCTATGCATTGCAAACTTGGGAAAGTATGTTCAGCAGCATGAATTTTGCCCTTAAGCAATGTGTGCATTACTCTTAAAATTAGTATCCCATGCTTGTTAGGATTTGTTTTTTCATTAAGTTCCTTTGCTACCTCCTCAGCTTGTATACGGCTGACATATGTTATTCTTTCAGTTACTGCACACTTTTTACCAGGCCCACAGGGATCAAGGTACTCTGTACTAGGTCTTTTTTTCACCCTGGGAGGTTGTGATCTGCAGGACAAGAGCTGTGGAAGAGAACTGTGAGCACTCCAGAGCAGTCTGAAAGCAGGTACAGGTGCAGCTGCACCACCTGCCCCCAGCCAGCCAATGTCAAGGTGAAAGCATTTTCCTGACTCTGCAAAGGGGGAAGAGGTTGAATCATGGTGAAACTTAAGTAGCTTATGTAAAGTTTTACTTCTGAAGACTTCTGCCTCATGCCAGAGGGTGTTCCAATGGAAAAGCCCCAGGAACAGTCATTGTTCCTGGGGCTAGGCTGGGTAACTGAGCAGGTAAGCCAAGCAGATATGTGATTTCCCAAAAGGGTTTGGAAGACCTTCTACACGTTCGCAATGGTGTTGACATGTGGGAGGCCATATGTGTCATGACAAAGCCATGGAGGCATGCAGAATGCAAGCTGGTCTGATTCCTTCTCTTCCATGAGTTGATGAGATGGAGGCACAGTGCTTAGCCCAGAGAGGGCCTGAGAGCCCTCAGAGATGGGGAAAATACTGACGGCTCTGAGTTTTGGCTTTCTTTTAACTGTATCCACCTCAGAAAGGCTGTTTCTATAAAAAATAGAAGAAAGGGAAAATAGAATAAGCTCCTTAAGGGAATAGCAAGAGTGGAAGGCTAAGTCTCGGACACCATTTGACAGAGCAAGAATCCAGGTAGCAAACAAGCAAGACGAGAAAATACTTTCTACCCCTGCTCAGCCTGTGGCATGGTCCAGAGGTCACACAAGCTCTGGAGACATCAGTTTCAGTCCCGTCACAGACCCAGCAATTGCTGTGTGATTGGTGCTCTGAAGACACCAATTTCACTCCTGTCACAGACCTAGCAATTGCCTGTGTAAGCAATGGCTCTGCAACTCAGGAGAAGACAGAGACCCTCATAGAGGTGAAACCCTCAAGCAAGCCCAGGGTCTCAGGCAGGTGGATAAAGCTGGTCCTGGGGGGCCATGGTTCATTCTAGGAAACATCACAGAAACATCTGGACAAACTGAAACCCTCTGAATATCTGTGCCTCACAGCTCTCCTTCCCACTTCCTTTTGGGATTCGGGTTTTATGCACAGGACTCATCTCTCATAAAGGCAGGGAAAGAGCAGTTATTTACCCCTGCCTTGTTCTCTGCTTTTGTTAATTTACTATATAATTTTGTTTTACAGGTAGGCAGTGACTTTTATTTTCTTATTGGTGCAGTTATTTTATGGTTGAAGAAAGGGCAGAGTTGTATATTCTGTACCAGGTAAAGAAGAAGTCTCCGATGCTCAAAGCCCTGCTGGTGGAAAATATCCTTGAATAAAGAGAACTCCTCTGCTCACATAAAATATAGGAGATTTAAACAAAAAAAGTCTCAGGTTTTCCTTTTAAAAAATCAGAATTTACTAGTCTCTTGCACCAAGAAAAATGCATCCGTGGGAAGGGAGTGCCAGTAATAACAGGCCTGCACTCACAACCAGTGGTAAAAGAGGAACAAGCATTAGTTTCCCCTGAGGGAAGGAGGATTCTGGAAGTTAAACAGAAATGTTTATGGTTGTGAAGAGTTAAAAGGCTTCCTAGGCACCCTGGTTTCTCTCTCATATCCTCAGTACCTCAGGGAAATGCATCATCCCTGTGGCACAGGCAAACAGACCATCAAAGAGCTTGGTCTTTGCAGCCCCATCTTTTCCATGGAGACTGAGAAAACACTGGAAGAGCAAGATAAGTAAATGTGGACAGATCGTGCCCTTCAAAATTCCCAGTGGGGCTTATTTACCTGCTCTTTCTGTGCAGGAGATCCCTGGTTTCTCAAAAGCTGAAGCCTTCACCAGCCCTAGTTGAAAATGACTAGTGTTATAGGATTTGCTTTGTTAAATTTAAGGCAACTCACATAAAAATGAAGCAGTCCATGTTCAATGTGAGCCATCTTTTACACAGTGATAAACTCTCCTGTTCTTGTCCTCATTTGAATTATTTTGTTAAACTTGCATTTAAGACATTTCTGTAATGTGATTTTTGGCTTGACACCAAATATAAATAATAATCCTGCTCTAACAACATCTATATTCTATGAGTACTCCTCCTGCAAATGTGCCATGTAATCTACACACTCATTGATCCTAAATTAAAAGACAGCATCAAAATCTGAGTCACTTCTACACATTATTAAGTGTCCATTTTGGTTAAGCCGCCAATCCCATTTAATATCCACCCCTCCCTTTTTTCTAGTCTTTGTATCCTCCTGGCCGAGGACCATGTAGATGACCAGAGCACAGTCTAACATGCCTTTGTGTCTGCCTTTCACTCAGCTTTCATATGGATTTTTGTCTCATGTCTTATGTCAGGGACGCTCTGGTGGCCCCATTCAGTTGATGGTCTCCCCTCTTGCCCATCTTTCCAATCCCAGATGAGACAAGAGACCAAAAATCTTGTACAGAGAAGCTGAACTCAATAGACCAAAACAAATTTCCTGGCTGTTTTCACTGGGTGGAGCAAGATCTACAACCAAAGCAAGCCTGGTTTCATGGCTGAGAGGCAAATCTTTCCTCCCCTGCAGCCATGGGAAGCCCTGAATGTGGTGGAAGGAGAAGTTTTGCTGTACAGAGTGAGGGAAAGAGAAGCACAAGGCAATTTCCAAAGGGCAACCTCACATCTTTGCTCTACACAGCAAAGTAGGAAGACCCCCATGCTGGGAAGACATGTGGAGCTGGAGGTTTGCATCCATGGGAAATCATGGCCAGGCCCTGTTAAGTAAAGTAAGCAGGAGCCCATTCATCACTGGGATGAAGGATGGGGTGAATGGGAAGAATCCTTCCATGGGAGGCAAAGTGGTTTGCTGGGTGATGAAGAAAGAGGTTCTCCTGTAACCTAAACATGTCTATCACAGGCTCAATGGGGACCTTTAAGTGTCATGAGGCAACAAGGCTTCCCACAACCTGAGTCAACTCTGTAATCCCCACACTGCAGATTACCACACAGACATGCACCCAGAGCAGCAGAAAAAATTGGAGATTGCATCCCTCAGGAGCCACGGGTGCTCCACAGGCCTTCCTGCTATTCCAGAAATTAATATCATCATGCCAAACCAGAAAATGCAGAAGGTGTTAATGTCCTGCATTGCCCAACCTCTGCCCACTCAGCTGGTATCTACTTGGCCATGCTGCTGGAGAAGAGAGGAGAGGAAAAGTCTGGCTGGGCAGTGGGACCGGGGTGAGCATGTTGGCATGTTAGCCTCTGGTTAGCTAGGAGCAGCTGTGAGCTGGTGTGGGTTTTGATGGGGTGGGCTGTGCCCAGGTGTAATCCTGGCTGCAGTGTCTGATGGGAGACACTGGCTGAGCAGAGACTGTCCTGTTCTACTGAGCAGGTGTTAGATGAAAGGTACTCAATAGCCACTGAAAATCAATAGTACTGGCTGAATGAAAACTCTTAGATGATACTAATGGGCTCAGCAGACAGGCCAAAAACAGACTAACAGTCAACTGACTGATCTCTGCACCCTCTCTCCGACAGCAGCCCACATGCTTCAGGGGATGGAGGACACGCCACAGGATTTCTGTTATGACCTCCTACAGGGTGAGGGATATATTTCTCACTTCTTCAGGAAGGATCTCATACAGGCCATGAAGTACCTGAACAAGTTAAAGAGAGGCTATGATTTTATCTGGCTTTATTCTGCTAAGACTGCCTTGACTACCCTGGCCCATTCATCGTGGGGATCCCATTACTGGAGGAGAGATTATCTCAGTGGCTTTGAGTGGTGGGGACTGAGGATCATTGCAGAGGGATGAAAGCTGGGAAGATCCCTTCTTCCTTTCTCTTCCTGTAGGACCTGGCAGCCCCACTTAGTCATTCTCTCCTGAGAGGAAGAGGGGAGGTCCATCAACACCTTCATTAGTCACTCCATATACATACCTAAATCTGCTTAAAGTTAGGCAAGTGTTGGGACCTGGAAGCAACAATGCTTAAGCTGGAAAATGCTGCCAGCTTTCCGCTCAGCCCATACCTATATTGCAGAATCCAATTTGCTCAGCTTGTAGTGCTTTTAAGGAGTGTTTTCTTAAAGCATTTTGCTTTTGAAATGCTTCTTTAAGCACACGCTGGAAATGTCTCCTGTTCAAATCCAGTAACTGAGGTAGAAAAATCTTGCACTTGATTGCTGCAGATGATTTCAAAGCCACAATCCATTTGGAGTAAGTCATGGAAAGACATTGTTATTTTGCCACTGCTTGTTGAGCTGCTTAGGTAATCAAAATGCAGTGAGGGTAGGCAAAAACTCTTGCTCCTGGCCTAAAAGGTGTAAAGAGCAGTGACATGTCCCAGGTGAGAAGCAGCAAAATGTGTGTGTAAGATTAGGCCTTTTCAGATTGTTATACTAATGTTAACAAAGGGTTGGCACGTTAGTAGGTGTCCCGTGTTTATAAAAACCACCTGGCATAGACATTATTAAGGAAAGCCAGAAGGATACTGTAGTGGAAAGGGAAGTTGTTGGTGAAAACTGTTATTACTGACACTGCTTAGCACGAGGGAAACTCCCACAGCTCTGGAGACATGAGGGAAACCACACATTCACACAGGGATCCTGAATCCTATCAGGGCAATTCAGGGAAACATCTTGTCCTTCACCACAGCACTGTAACTTGAAATGGAGAGGAAGGAAAAATACAGGATGAAAAGAGAGAAGTCTTCGAGATTTACATATGTGGGGAAAAAAGACCTCCGTTACTTCCGAGAGCATAACCAGTACTGCCTTTCATTTCTGCACCATGATGAATACCTCACAACGCACCGTGCAGGGAAGCAGCGTCCCATGGCCCGGTCGATGTTTCGGGTTGTGCATACACACTGTGGAAGGTGGCACAACCATTCCAGGTGACAGAGGGACCTTTCTGAGCTACCTGCTACCCATGTGAAGGGGAAGAACCCTATCACCATGCAACAGGCAACAGCTGTTTTAGGCATGCAAGTTGCATCAAAATGGTTGCATATGATTTTTAGTTTGTTTCTCAGTTTGAGATGAAACCATTTGCATAAATAATCTTGTAAAACATTGGGGGTGGGGGCAGAATATTTCTGTCCTTGTATTTATTAGAGCATACTGACAGCACAGTAATTACATCAGTGCAATGATACCAATGGAAACCTCTGATAACCCTGCAGTGAAGTGCCTTGCACAGATTTAGCTTCATTTGCAATTTCTGAAGGAAGTGCAGAGAGCTTGATATCAGTGTTTTCCCAAACGACAGAAGTCTCTGAAGTGCAGGGTGGGGCTGAAAAAGGGAACAACTTTAGGCTCTCATTTACATTTTAGAAAAGAACAAAATACTTCACACCACATAAAGGTAAAAGGCCATAAATACTTGACGTTAACCATCTATGCAGCTATTGTTCTTGCCACAGGGGTGCTTTGTAAATACAAAGGGTGGTTGCATACTGAAGGGCAGTTGTCCCCAGTTCTCTCTTTCTTAACCCGAGCTCCATACTATGAAAAGCCTCAAGCATTCGTATTTTGCGTATATCAGCTCAGTGAATGGAATCACTATCAGAAAGATGCCTTAACAAACGCAGAAGATCGAAGATGCCAAGAAGAATTTGACACCTGTTAATTCTAGAGGTAATTTTAATGTTATTTTAATTACCACCATGGAGAATGGGATGAGGAGTCTGTGGCCCAGTCCTGTTCTCATAATATTTTATGAGAGGTTTGGCACCAGCTTTCACGAGAACAGGGCTGAGTGTCATACCTTCATACACTAGTAGTGCAAGAGGGATTGACAGTATCTGTACAATCAGACGGCCTTTGTAAATCAAGCAAATGAGCTGAAGCCAACAGTAGGAGGACCTGCAAAGATGTTTTATCAGGGGGGTTGGATTAACTGATCTTCAGAGGTCCCTTCCAACCCCTACCATTCTGTGACATAAGGGAGGGAATGGAAGTTAGAGGAGCAGGAATACAACCACGTTGCAGTACCTAAGGTATATACACGCTCTGTATCCTGCTCTGACTACCGTGCCAGGTCTCTCTTAGAGAACTGCACTCAGGTTCAGGACCCTGTAAGAAAAAGAAACAAACCGAAATTAAATTGTAGCTGAAGGAAACACGGGTTCTGGTGAAAAGAAAACTTGTGTGACCGATTTTTAAAAAAAGCACAGTCAGCTATCCCTAAAACATCTTCAAAGATTCTTAGGTATTTGAAATTAATGGAGTCTCACACATGAAAACCAGAAGGGTCTGAACACAATGCCCTAGGAATGCAACAGCTTTTACATGCATGAAAAACAACACAGAAACAGGCTAATTCACTAGAAGTGGAACTGAAGACCATTAGCCATACAGTGTAGGATGGGTAAAGGTCCCTTAAAGACCAGTGGGGAAGAGAGAGGTGTCTGTAGACAATGAGCTCCTCTCTTCAAGAAAACATTGATGCATTAGTGAAAAAAAGAGAGACAGAGGAAGGAGGGGCATCACACCCTGAATCTGTTCCCAGGAATACAGAAGTCAGCTCTCAGTTGGCCACTGAATGATGGGGAGACAAGAAATCCTTCCTGGACTTTCTTCCAAACACAACACAAGAAGAAGATAAAATGGGTAAATACAGAGAGTGAAGATGGGCCAGAAAGTATGACATGGCCAACAAGGCCTGGTCAGTGTAAAGCCAGGGCAGATAATGTGCTCATATAAGATGTTGTGCATACTGGACTGACAGCACAGGTAGAGCTGACTTCACCTGTATGCACTGAAGTGGCCAAGGGGAAGCCTGGGCTCATGCTGATCATTAAGATAAATGCAGACTTACAGCTTGACACACATACTTAAAAACCCAGTAATTCTCTGCTTGCAGAAGTGCATGTCTACTCCTAGCATTGATATCAGACAGATAGGGGAGCACAACAGCAGAGAACAGATGGCAAGATATACCTATACCTCATTTTTTCTGCTGAATGGAGACAAAGGGACATGCAGAGGGAAAAGCCACGGAGAAATGGGGAATGAAGTGGGAGGTAGAGAGTGGAAGGACAGTGAGAAACCTCAGCCATAATCAGAACATTTTAGGTGAAAACAAGGGCTAGAATATGAAATAATGAGCAAACAGAGAGGATTCCTTACAGTGGATATAGAAATCTCAAAGAAATTGAATGGATCCAGGGCAGGGAAGTTAAAAAGAAGAGCCAAGAGCCTAGATGATGCCACGTAACATGCAGTAAGGGGAGAGGCTACTGGATGATACCCTAAAGGAAGGGGACAGGCAAGTAGTGGAAATGAATCAAAAAGGAGAGCACCGGACAAGTGCTGCTGGCTGTGTAGGACTACTAAGCAAAACAGGATAAAAAAAAATCCCACTATAGGAAGGACAATCCTGGGACACATGAAGCAAGTGAAATGCAAAACCTTTGAGGGAGCTCAGGAGCAGCTTTAGGGGAACTTAGAGGAGGGCAATGAAGCTGGTCAAGGGATTGGAGAATAGCTCATATGAGGATCGTTTGAAGGAGCTGGGCCTGTTCAGTCTGAGGAAGAGGAGGCTGAGGGGAGACCTCATCACTCTCTACAACCACCTGAAAGGACATTGTAGAGAGGCTGGTGCTGGTCTCTTCTCTCAGGTAATTAGGGACAGAACCAGAGGGAATGGCCTCAAGCTGAAACAAGGTAGGTTTAGACTATACATTAGGAAAAATTCTTCGTGGAAAGGGTAGTGAAATATTGGAATGGGCTGCCCAGGGAGGTGGTTGAGTCGCCATCCCTGGATGTGTTTAAGCATCACTTGGATGTGGTGTTGGGGGACGTGGTCTAGGGGTGAACTTGTAGAGTAGGGCTAATGGTTGGACACGATGATCCCAAGGGTCTTTTCCAACCTCAATGATTCTGTGAATTGCAGCAGGGAGGATTACTGTGGAACATAGCGGTGAGAACACTGGGAGGAAAACTGGAGGCAGGCCCAGGGCTAGAGCCAGGAAAAAGTAGAGAAGGGAGAGGAGGATTAGAGGATGAAAGAGAGAAACTCCTTGGATTGGGGAAGAGCTACAGAAACAGAACAGAAAAGCAGGAAAGGAACAGAGGATGGGGCCAGAGGAGATCAGAGGGCAGGTCACAGGAGAGGAGCAGGTTGGTATAGGGTAAGGGACAGAGGTAGACAGCATGGGTTAGGAGCCACAAGCAGTGCTGACAGTCAGCAGCAGGAGCTTGCTTATTCAGCAAGTCAGGCGGTAATTAATTAAATCAAGTCAGGCAGCAATCAGTCAGTTAAATCGGGTAACAATGACTCAATTAAGTTAAACTGGGAAACAATGAACTTATTACATCAAACCAGGGAACAATGAACTAATTAAATCAGCTAGGAGCCTCCCTAGGTCCATTTGGAGCCTGGGCTAGGTGCCACTGAAGTGGGGGACTCTGTCTGCAGCTGCCTGCTCCAGGAGAAACATCACAACAGCAACTGTGCATCCCTGCTGACAGCCTTTCTTGTTCCCCTCTGCCCAGGGCAAAGAAGGACATGGCAGAGTACAGCTGGTCCGATGAAATGTTTGTAATAAACCAAAGGGGTGAGGAGATGGAAACTGTCAGCTTCCAAATTAGCAACAACATTGCAGAAATTACTGGGCTGCCTAAGGATGGAGGAAGCTTTGCCTATGTCTATTTTGAGGTAAAAAGTGTAAATTATATGGACTGGCATCAGACAGGCCAGTCATGTACCAGAAGTGCCAGGAACCATTTTCACCTGTTTCTGTTGGTCCCCCATATCTTTTGGGGTTGGAGTGGTTTGGGGTTTTTTTTGTCCTCTTCTGTTCTCCACCTCCACCAGCAGGAAATGTCACTGAAACTACTGAGTTACATTAGTAGAAAAGTACCCAGGATGTTTCCCTTTGGGATATTTAATGAATATCAGCTAAAAAAAAAACAAAACCAAAAAACCAAACATTTATTTATTTTTAAATTTTTTTTTTATTTATTTTTAGATAAAAAAGGAAGGTCTCATTGACAAGGGTAACCAGAGGTCAAAAAGATAAGGGAGACAGCCACCTTTCCCGTTATTCAAGGAAAATGCAACCTAATTATTCTGCAAGAGCTCCTGTAAGGTCCTTACAGGTGGGAAAAAGTACTGTTTGTGACAGCAGTACAAATGCTTGAGGAGCTGTAATAGTTAATAAATAGCAATATTACCTGGGTGACCTTTATAATATTATATCATCGTTAAAGTAATTACACTGAAAAAGAAGGGACTCCGTGGGTGTCATTTCTGACTAGATGAGGTCCTAGGATTTGCCAAGGGTGTGTAAATCAGGGCCAACGCAATCCCCGCAGAAACACTGGCCAGTAAATTAAACTAAAACCTGAAGAAGAGCAGCTTCCTGAGCATACAAGGATGGGTCTTGGTCTGAGACTTTATATATAGTATCAGTACCATACGTGTACCTGTTGTTCCCTAATAAATCTGCCACAGGAGAGCATGCACTTTGAGACATTCCTGCACAACAGCTTCTCACTGAGGGACTGGACTTAATTTTCTTTTCCTCTCTCTGAACAGCTAAATAGCCAGAAAGGTGCCAAGAGTCTAATTAGAGATGTGAAGGTTTGGAAAGGAACCAGAAATGTTCAGGAAGAGAAACCTCCCACTGAGTCTTCACCACAATGTTGGAGCCACAAGAAAATGGAAAAAAAAAAAACCCGCTTCCTGGTGGGGTTTTAATTTTGTTTTGGTTTTTTTTCCCTTCTGAATAATAAGACAGATTGTTTTGCACAAATCTTCAATCTAATGTAATACGTGAAAATGAGGTTAAAACTTCAGTCAAAAGTTATAGTCAAGTCAGACTCTGTTTTGATTAGACTGGTCAAGAGAAAAACTTGACCTACACCAGTATTTTTAAAAGGGTGCTTGTGGATTAAATGCTCTTACAGTATAGTCAGCCTTGCATGTCATTATTACCTCACAGATGATGATACACAGCAAAAAGGCTGGCCTTATTCTAAATTTAGCCTTTATACCTAAAGCTGCTCTTTGTCCTCAGTATTAAGGTGTGACAACTATTAAAAAAAAAAGTATTTACAAAGATGTTTCTTTTTTTCTGCATTATCATGCAAGCTATCTAGAGACGCAGAATTTCTGAACTCTGTAACTTTAATTTTCCTCTTTGTTTATACATCAGTAGTAGGTGGTTTCTACATTTATCCATCCCTTTCTTCTCCATACTTAAAAAATATGTCAACAAAATATAGTCATGCACACTGTGGTGCACAGCTGCAGCTATTACAGGAGGAGGGATTGCCATCATTCAAAAGTATTTGATTTACATGCATTTATTGCATAGATTTATCAAACAGTATTTTTTATGTGCTTGATAAATAATATACAAAACATTCCTCATCTGTAGGAATAAATACATTCTAGCTGTGATTACTAAGTAGTCAATTATATCATTTCTTCCCCACAATTAAAGACAAAGCTCTGGGATTAAAACTAGGAAACCCTTTTTCCTATTCCTCACATATCCAGTCCTGACACATCCCATTCTTTCTATCTAGTGTCATCATCACTTATAATCAAGGAGCATGCTGATGTTACCATCTCAGAGAAACAGCGTGTAACAGATGAGCGATGAAAAAGTTACCCAGCAGAGAAGAACCTGACCCCTTGATCCCCCCTACCCATTCACCTGGTACTCCCCACCATGGTTCCAGCTAAGAAAGGCTAGTTTGATATTGTCTCAGTTTTGAAACACAGAACATCAATAAACTTTTTCTTTGCTGCCGGAACTGGGTGGTTCTGCCTTGTGATAAACACCAGGTGTTGGCCTCCAACCGTAACACCCTCCCAAAGACAAGACAGTGAAGACCTGATGCAAGGCAGGTCAGAGAGGTCCACACTATACCCACAGCTCATCCCCTGTAGGTAATTTCAGAGTGAGACCCATCGTCTTGTCTGCACTAGCTTTTCATAATACTTTTCTTACTGGAAAAAACAAAGTGCGCCCATTTTTAGCAGCAAACACAGCCTTGGAAAAAAACCAGCACAAAACTTTAAATCCTCCTCTGAAGCTAAATACACCCAATGTTTAAAGTATTTTGACTTTGGAATGACAGAAATAGGACAGGTTTCAGTTTTTCAAGGTCGCTGAATCAAGCTGGAAGGTGACTGGAGGGGGAACAACATACAGGTTCCAGATGTCTCTTCTAAACCTTTTCCTACATTAGGAGATGGGCTTTCCCTTTTGAAAGTGCAGACGTGTGGCCCAGTCCCAAGCCTCCTCCCTTCCTCGTACACGCCATACACATGAACCTTGAACATCATCTGAACACACAGCTCCCACAGAAGTCAGCAAATGCAGGAAGACTCAAGCCTGAGATATTTATTGCTTGTCTAGCTCAGTATAGCATCATATACCTCAGGCCTGGTCCTACGACTTGTTTCAGTGAACTGACTCCTGACTAGTAGCAAGTGCTGCGTTCCCTGTGGACGGGATATAACTTCTGAATGGTTCAAGATAAGAGCTGACCCTGCTTTGACCAGCAGGTTGAACTAGAGGTCTCCCGAGATCCCTTCCAACATGAATTTTCCTATGGTCCTAATGTGCAGGTTCCATGACTCTTAAGTGCAAGGGTAAGAAGGGATGGTGGAGGAAAAATGAGCACCACAGACACAGAGGCTAATGTTTAAACCACAGCTGACAGCAATTTCTTACCTTTCAAGTAAAAGATTGAGTTGCTTGTGCTAGAAATTTCTACCTCTTCTTCCTGAGCATGCTATCAATAAAGCCACTGACTTTTGCAAAAGATTTTCACTGGAATTATTTTTGTTCTAGGAAGTGGAAGTAAAGGGCAGAAGAATTTAGCTGGGAATCATTTATCATTTGAGCCATTATACTCTTAAAAAAGCACAAACACATGCATTTTTTCACCCAAAGCCTGTTGCTATCGTAGTTGTGCTGTACGACTTCTTTGGAAATTTAGGTAAGAGAATCAGAAACCATTTATTTACTTTCATATGCATGTGTGCAAGATGGAGAATGCAGTTTTGGGCGGGGATGTTTGAACCCAAAGTAAATTGCTTCCTCAGCAACCACATTCTTTGGAAACCAAAAACTTTGCAAAATAGGTCTTTGCACTGACAAGTATCTGTGCTCCGTGAGAGCCTGCGAGTTTGCAGGGCACTCCTGTAGCATTTCAATCGCGCTTGAAAATAAACCTCAAAAAGGCAAAAACTACTGGCTCTTCCTCCTGTGCTTGGCCAGCAATTCCTCAGTAATTCCAGGAGAAGAGGCCTGTTGTTTGGGTATTTCTTCTGTTCCAAGGCCCTTCTGAGTACCTAGATTGGACAAGATGAAAACACGACCTCATTATCGTAAATAAATACACATTTCCTCTGGAAAAACAAAACCCAAACCTAACAAAAAACTCTATAAAACAAACAAACAAAACACCGCCACACCACCGAAGCCCACAAGCATCTGTCATTATCTTTACCTCCCTTGTCCCCTGCGCTCTCCCCCTGCAACCTCACGCCCTCCCTGGGCGGCGAGAAGCAGCCCACCCCTCCACAAGGACACAATACCTCCTGTTGCCCTTTTACGCTTAGCACAGACACCTCGCCCACTATTTTGGCTTTTTTTTTTCCCCCGCCCGTTCCCAGCCCTGCTCTCCGTACAGTCCCCTGACCGCGGCACAGCAGTGGGGATGGATGGATGGGCAGCCGGCTCCGCCCCGGCCTCTCCGTCACCTCCCCGGGCGGCCGGAGGAGCAGGGCGCGGGCGGAGGCGGGCGAGGGGCGGGTTCAAAGCGGCGGCAGGTGAACGGGGAGGGACCTTAAAGCTGTGGGGCGGCGAGGCTGGGACCGGCCGTGCACAGGCGGCACCCGAGGCGCGCTGAGCCCGCCTGCTCTGCGGTGCGCTAGTCCTGAGCGCTCCCGGCGGGGCCGGCCCCGCTACGGCCGCGGGTATTGCTGAGGCAGGTGAGGGGCGCGGGGGGCGGAGGGCGGAGGGTGAGCTGACATAGGGGGCCAAGCCGAGCGGGGGCTCGGGGGAGGAAGTTGCTGCACGCCCGCCTTGAGGCGATGGCCCTGGGCTGGTGGCGGCGGCGGCTGGCGTTGCCGCCGTCCCGCTGTGGCCACACTTGTTGCGCCGCCCCGCACCGCGAGGCCGGGCCCTCCGCAGATGAGCCGGGGCTGGGGCGGCCCTGCCCGCCGCGGGGAGGGAGCGGGGGCCGCTCTCGGAGGCGGGGGGGCGGGCGGAGGGGCGCCGTGCGCGCCGCCCGCTGCGCCCGCTAGGACCGAGCCCCGCTCTCGGCTTCGCTCTTCCGGCTTAAGCACGAGGGGAGTGAAGCGTGAATGCCGCGACCGGTGTTAACTGGGAATACTCTCGTCGCTGCTAATTAGACATGTAACGCCTAACAATCTCTCTCTCTCTTTTTTTTTTTTGTAATTCATCTCCCAACAGCTCCTCGTAAGCACGTTATGTGAAGTACCCGACCAGCTAAAACACCCAGCAAAATAAAGCCTTCTGCAATTACAGGTAATTTGCGACACGCCTACAGATGTTAAGGGAGCTGGGTGAAGGTAAACAGCTTGCATCAGTAAAACTGACAGGTCCTGTAAGCGTCTGATCACGCACTGGAAACATTCCTCAGAATTATAGGGGGAATAGGAAGTGAGAGGCGTGAGTCAGAAATAAATGTATTTCTGAGTATCGGGGCTGGATAAGAGCGCACGAGGAACGAGTACTTGAGCCCTTAAATAAAATGCGAGGGACATCTTGGGGTAAGGGCGGCAGTGCCGGAGTAGCTGATGGCAGTAGCTGGTTGCTGACTGTGTTCCTGTGGTGTGCCAGGCATGCCTGGTGCTTCCTGTCATTGGGCTTTCCTAGATTCCTTTTTCAATCTCTGGTGTTGAAAAGTCTCCTTTTCTTTTTCTCCCATTAGGAGGATTAATTTCATTGTCTTGGGCTATATTAGTTTTACTGTGTAGTCTGGAAATATACTAAGGGAACAGGCAAGGGGTTGAAAGAGGGGAGTGCCTTTTGCCTTAAGAATGTCTTTTAAATGCAGTTTTGTGACTTTGATCACTAGTGAGTTTTTATTGGCCATGGCCTGTGTGAAATGATATGAGGCTTTGCCCACTGGTTCTGTTTGGGATAACCACAATGCATGTGTGTGCACTGAGCTGAGAGCTAAAGAAAACATATTTTCATCCTTGATTTTGTTAAACAAGTTATGTTGTTTCTAGTATCTCTTGCTTTTCATTGTTCAGCCTGGAGATTCTGTTTGCCAGATATACACACTGAAGAGTCCCAGAAGAAGGGCAGCAAGGAGCAGGACGTGCATGTGGTTGTGTTAGATTTAGCTTAGAGGACAAGGAAATGGTGGGCCAAGCCTTAGCCTGGAAGAAGGAGGCATCTCCTAGGTATCAACTAGGCATTGCAGTGGGTGGTCAGTAGGTCAAGGGAGGTGATTTTTTTTTTCCCCTCTACACCAGTCTGGTGAAACTCCACCTGGACCACTGTTATCCAGTTCTGGAGTCCTCATCACAGAAAGATATGGATCTGTTCAAGCAGGTCCAGAGGAGGACCACAGAAAATGGTCAGAGGGATAAAACACCTCTCCTTTGAAGAAAGGCTGTAAGAGGTTGTTCAGCATGCAGAAAAGAAGGTTCTGGGGAGACCTTGTTATAGCCTTTCAGTACTTAAAGGGGGCTTGTAAGAAAGGTGGGCACAATCATTTTAGCAGAACTGTATTGTGACAGGACACATGTTAATGGCTTTAAACTAAAAGAGTTTAGAGATTTAGACCAGATATTGAGAAAAGTGGTGAAATACTGGACCAAGTTGTCTAGAGAGGTGGTAGGACCCCCATAACTCTAACCATTCAAGGTGAGATTGGATGTCACTCTGAGCAATGTGATCTAGTTGAGGATGTCCCTGCTCACTGCAGGGGGTTTGGACTAGGTGACCTTTAATGGTCTCTTGCAGCCCTAAACATTCTATGATTTTTTCCAGGTGGGCTTTCCAACATAGTTGCATAGCCATGAGGTTCCACCTCTATACTGCATGTGTCAGTGTTTCTGGGAGACTTCAGTCCCCAGAACCATCAGTCTCATAATTGGTAGGAGGATGACATCTATCACAGACTTAAAAATGGAACAATAAAAAGCCACAAACTAAAGTACTCCCTTAGAGGAATTAATTCTGTCCTGACAGGGCTAGTTCTCTCAACTTGCTGAAGCTTGAGCCTCTTGCTGTGTTGCTGTTTTGCATCCCTTCAAGCATAACCCCAATGGATTACTTGGACAACCTCATTTAACTTGTGCAAGAAGTAATGGAAAAGTAATTGTACAGGAAAAAGGTATAGCAGAGTATCTCAGTAGCTGGAAAAATAGCAGCACTTTGGCATATAAGTACAGGTTCTTAACTGCAGTTGTTGCATAAGCTGAGTTGGTACCCCTGAGTAAAGGGGCTGCTTTCCATGTTGATTTTTTCTGTTATTCATGTGAACAG
The DNA here is from genome assembly GCA_025345505.1 of Todiramphus chloris collaris. Classification (NCBI taxonomy): domain Eukaryota; kingdom Metazoa; phylum Chordata; class Aves; order Coraciiformes; family Alcedinidae; genus Todiramphus; species Todiramphus chloris. Next base: position 53,550,342 of record JANVCC010000021.1, read on the forward strand.
TTCCAGTGGAATCGGTTGTCCCCAAAACTGTGCCAAACAGGAGCATGGGTGGAATCTTTATTTTGTTTTCCTCTTGCTGTTTTTTCCTTGTTCTGTTCCTCACTGCTTTTAATTCTTAGTCAGTGATGACTGATGAGTTGTCTGGAAGGAGAACTGTGACTGTTGGCTGGCTTAACACCAGTTTGTGTAAGGAAAAACTTGGAAATGATGATGTATGAGGAGAGATAATGTGCTATCAAAACAGAAGGAATGTGGAAAAAGAGAAACACATCTCTTATTAGCTGATAGAAGAAAGTTGAAAACTAATTCTAGTCCTTATCATCTACAAACGTTTCTTCCTGTAATAGATTTTTTTTTTTAAGGACAGTGTTGCTTTTGTCTATCATTTCATGAAAGAACTTATAACAAAATACTCAAGTAAAAACTGTGTTACAGTGTAAATTCTTAGCATTCATAAATTTAATTAGCCTTTTCAAAAGGGTGCAAGCTCTGTCTGTGAGCAGAAGACACTGGCTTGCCAATTTTGCAGGAAATGTTACATTGAAGTGGGAATGGACAGATTTACAGAGGTAATATAGACGTTTGCTTCATCTGGGAGGAAGGAAGCAAATTAACAGGTTAAAAAAACCCCAACAACATAAGAAATACAGAAAATAGGACACTTGGATCAGTAGAGACATAGTCCTAATGAGTTTGGGTTTCTTTCAAAGTGAGAAATTGAAAGCATATTTTGAATGGGACGGGGCCGGGGGGAATGTATGTGGAAGTGGCTGACAGGGACGAAATGCTAACAGGACTTGCACTGTCTTGTTATGCCTTCAAGTGTTACTGGCACTTCTGCTTTCCTGTCTTCCACAGGGGGAGTGAATTTTGTGCAGAAATGTTCACTTCAACTTGTAGGATAGTAAAAAAGCTTTGGGTGCTTCTGAACATGCTTGGAAAATGACTTGAAACTTGTGTAAGGACATGAATATGGGGCAGTCATAAGGGGGTCATTGTGGCTAAAACTGAGCCTTTAATGCTGTTGATATCTAACTAGCATCCTTTAACATTTAACTGCGTACTTACTGGCTCCTGATCTCATGTATTAAAGGCCATATCTGGGTTTAACACTGGCTTTAATTAGAGCAAAGAATTCCTCCTGTTTTTATAAACCTGAGTAGAAGAAAAGTACAATGCTTGCAGTGTTGAGACCTGCAACTCTCAGAGGTTTCCTGTTCCTGATTAGTCTTTGCCTGTTCTTGTGTCAAATCAGATATACTGCAGTCCCTCTGTCACAGCTCTTCTGTTCTCCAGTTTCCACTCTGATCTTGAGATAGGTGTTCAGAACAAAGTTTAAGAGGTATTAGAGAGAATTGCATGGGCTTCTGCGATTAAGACTGCTCTTTTGATCTTTATTCAACTTTTAAGGAAAAAAGTAGAGTTGTTGATAACTTAAGTGTTCCAGCTGCATGCTCCCTGAGGCTTTTAATATACAGCTGTAAAATTAAAACAGCTGGACGCCGCTTATAATAGTGAAATTAAAGGATTTTGGTTGCCAAAATCTTGAGTGCAAAGCTGTATCATCTTACAGGTTGAACTCTGTGTTAAAGCTATAGCTAAAGCTATAGTGTAAGGGTCTTTTCAGGCAGCAGGAATATTCATGATGATAGAATTCCATCTCTGTACTTCCAGCTTTGAACTGGCATTTATCTGTCTTGACCACTGATAACAAAGTGTGAATCTGTGAAGCCTATAATTGTAGTGGAGCATTTCAGAACAGCCCAGTGCGGTGATGAGATTTTTGTTACCCCCAGTTTAATGCCTGGGAAACTGAGGCATGGGGCAGGCTGACAATTAGGTAGGAAGTCAGAGACTTAGCAAGTAATTGCTGTAGCCTGTATGCCAGCTGTTCTTGGTGAAATAAAAGGATGTCGTCTTTGGAAGATGTTAATCTGTATTTATTAAAAGTTTCCTTGTTTCAGTCCTGGCAATGCTGTTGTTCTTGCAGTACTGTACCAGAACTAACTCAGCAAGAAAAGCTATACATTAGCTATGAAGTGCTTGCTGGTTTGCTTAACAATAAACTAGACCCCATGCTGGCAGGGTGAAGGTATGCTGATACAAAACAGCTGAAATTTTTTGTTTGTACAAATTTGTGTATGTACAGCTCTCCAAGACACCTTGTTGCTGGGATCAGTCCCTATATGAGACAGTGCTCCCAGTGTGACCGCTTAGATCAAGATCTGAAGGGAGGGTTGTATGAGCAGGGCCTTTGAATGTACACTGGACCTCAACATGCAGCAATACTCCATGTGTGAAGCAGGGTCATAAAATAATTTTGGTAATGATTTTGAGTCTGACGCTGTTTAGATGTTCTAAAGCTTTTCTGTGGCAAAAAGTTCATTCTCGGGCATCTGAGTTACCTTTGTCCTCAGCTTGAGGGGTAGGGAGGGAAGGACACTTGGGATCAGTGCTGCTTTTTTTTTTATCTTGGTTAATCATAGAATGGCCTGAGTTGGAAGGGGCCTTAAAGATCATCTAGTTCCAACCCCCCTGCCATGGGCAGGGACACCTCCTACTAGACCAGGTGCACGATAATGCACCCATATGAGATGAAATGCCTTTCGTCTTGGCAGATCAATGATCTTGTATTGGTATCTGATAAGTGGTGGAGTGTCACCCCAAACTGGTAACTCTTGGTACACCCTACACTAAAATTCTGGTAGGAGTGTGAACACCCTTTACCTACACTTCTGTCATTCTAGTAGAGTGAGTAAACTGGTATCCTATTTGTTGCTGTGGGGAGAAAAGTATAATCTTACTCTGGATTTATGCATTAAGTTAGTATACTGTGGACCTCTTCTTCAGTGGGACTCCTAGATGTTCCTGTAGCATAAGCCAATATTGTAATACTTGCTAATATCTACTTTTTTTTTTTGCTTGATAATGTCCTACAGCAGCAAGCATCATACTTTGTGTGTGTGAAAGTAATGTATCGTCTGTTTTTTACGTTCACTGTATTCTAGCTGTGGTTTGCTGAAGCTGTGGATTTGACCATTGACTAATGATTTCCCAGTGTAACAGTTTTTAACAGAGTAGAAAAAGTGTCTGTTAACGAGCTGTACTCATAAACACAGAAGCTCAATGATAATTGTCCTCGGCGTTGTGAATTGCAGGGATTTTCACTGGGTGCGTGCACTGGGCTGTGATTGTGACTCAGTGTAGGCTTACAGGAGCTAGCTTTGAAGTAGAAGGCACTCTAGCCATGGCAGCACAGAGCCAAAAAACACTGTTTAGAAGCTGGAGAATGACAGAAACAGTTAAGCTGTAGTTCTTCTCTTGCTGCTGTCTAGCCTACTAGTGAAAAACAAACAAACCCAACCAAGCAAACAAAACCACAAAAAAAAAACCCTATACAAACAAAACACCTCCCTCTACCCCCAAAAAACCAAACCCAAATGAAAACACCTGTTTATGTACCTCTGTACATGTTATGTGATCATATAGAACCATTTCCCTCATAACTTTTCAGTGGAGCATGGTGATCTTTTATGATCGTTTCTGACTCTTACTGTAACAGCTGTATGCTATTGTGATCCTCTGACTGTTGAAATGGAACAGAAGGTTCAGCTGATAGCAGAAGAGAGATCTGGTGCTGAGGATTGGAAAGGCTTATTTTCATGCCCAGTTGCAATTTCTTGTTAAGGAAAATTTAACACTTAAAGATAATACTTTCCCATGTTAGAACAGGTTCTGAATGCTCAGTTATTCAACCTCACTGACTTCAGCTATAACTTTGTTCTTCCTTTATAACAAGCCCCTATCTTCATTCCTACCTCACTTTTTTTTTTTACTCAAAAATTCACCTAAGCTTTCATGTATATAACTTATTCTTATGCTGTACTTTAGAGACCTGCAAAGCAGGTAAGTCCTTGACTGTCTACAAACTGTTATTACTGTAGGAATTTATCTGCTTGCTCACATAGAAGTAGTGTCTGGACTGGCTCTATGAAAATAAGACATTATCACTCATTGAAGGGAAGTAACTTTCCTGTTTTCTTTTCTTTTGGTCAGCAAGACAGTTAATATAAGTCAGTTAAATTTTTACTTGCTAGTAAAAAGCTCTTAAAAGCAAGTATCTGGAAGAAAGATAACCTATGATCACAAGTCAACATACTAGCTTTGGGGTAAGTTAGGAGTAGATTAGTACAGATAGCCCAAACTTGATGTTTATCTGGAGGGATCTGTGCTGATGGCTTACTAGTGTGAAGGGCCATACTTGGTTAACTTAGACACAGTGACCCAAGCAGAATTTATTGGAGAGAGGTGGGTACTTCAGCAGTCTCTGAATTGCCTTCCTTAGGTCCTTTAAATTGCACTGATGAGAGGTGTTAAAAGCCAGCTAGTAGGAAACACTGGGGGCCAGAGTATTTAGATGGAATTCAGACTGCCTGATATGGCCCTACAATCTTAACTGTACCACCCTTCAGGGAGAAGATAGTGAGACTTTACTGGTATCTGATCAATACCTGTATCACTTTGGAGTGTCTTGGCAGTCATATTACTTTCCACCAGCATGAAAACAAGCCTGAGAGGTTATGAGGGTACAGCAAGATGGGGCAAAGGTTGGTGACTAGCTCAGCAAGCAGCAGGAAAAATAGGGGTTGGAAGGAGGAGGATCTTAATAGTTGAAGGATTTGGAAAGGTGGGTGGGGAAGGTGAAGGGTGAGGGTTTGGGAAGATGTGAAAGCCAAAAGCTTTTTGGGGAAGGAGAGGAAATGTCACTAGGAGACTCAGTGGGGCAAAAGGCTGACGCTCCAAAGCATGGTGGCTTTTTCTCCATTGATCCGGGCAGAGACATGCTTTTGCTAAAACTGAAGCACTATATTTTGGCTTAGCAAGCACAATGTACTCCTAATGGACATATGGAGAAAGTCAGATGAAAAATATAGCTTCACAGTGTCTTGTCCTCAGCAGTAAAGCTTTGCTACCTCCTCTTGCCCACCAACTGCTCACTCTTACCCACGCTTTTCAATTTGCAGCCTGTTTTTTAGTTTTGTTTTGTTTTAAATGACGTTGTGCTTTTCAGATGCTTTTTGTGGGTCTGTGCTGTAAAGCAAATTGGTGAAATGGATTGGGTTTAAAGAAAACAACATACTAGTACTGAGAATAACTTAAACCACCTGACTTACAATGCACCCCCACAAAGTTGCGGGAGATGGGAGAACTGCAGTGTGACCTCAGGAGTAAACAGTGATGGAGAAGCATTTTGAGCAACTTTGCCACTGAAGACAAGGTGCCTTTTGTCTACACTCATTCTGAGACCCCTCACGAGTTTGTGGTGGCAGAGACAGCAGCATTGCTCTACAGCTAGAAGTGAAGTGTAAGAAACAGGGCTTAGGAGCAGGGGACACACAGGTCCTGCTTCTTAGTCTTTCACACTGTATAGAGGTGACTGAGAGGGGGGGAAAAACAATGACTGAGATGAAATGCAAGGGTTTGTGTGGAATTGAAGGATAGGTGAATCATGTGATACCACAGTTTACATGGTGCCAGTCTTCTACAGGATTTATTTTCAGGTGTGTGTAAGTATTTCTCATAACACTTCATTGTAGTGTCACTTTTATAAGTACTGTAATTGCAGTGTGTGTAACAGTAACAGAGAACACTAACAAAAACACTAATAAAGTTGTAACTGTTCCTGCCTTTAATATAAAATGAGTGCCAGAGCTAATCCTGAGGTAAAGACTGGTCTGACTGATGAAAAATCACATTGGGGGGCGGGGAGAGGAGGAAACAAATATTTGAAAATCTGTCTAGTAGGTTTTGTAAGTAACTCTGGTACTAAGGGTCTTTCCTGTGCCCTCATAAGGTTGTTAACCTGCATAGACTTTCTCTACATCTGCATGCTAATTTAAAAAAATAAACTTTATTCTCAGAAAAATAACCTAGCAGGTTAGGAAAGTAACTCTGCCTCCATCAGTGTTTTCAGACAGATACAGAGGTAATAGCCCACATAGATTCTGCATCCTGAAGAAGGAGGCTTGGGAAAGGTTCTTTCAACTCCAAAGAAAAGCTTGGATGTCCCTGCTTGGTTTTCACCTCCTGAAGTAGAACCCTGCACAGTCAATCAGCATGATCTGAGGGAAATGTAGTTTATAGAACCAGGGAAGAGAGATTACCCTTACTTTCTAGTAACTCAAGGAAAAAAAATAACCTTGCATATTCTCATTTTCCCTGAGCTGTTGTGTACTTGACTGATGCTCGTTACTATATGTGATTTACTAATACATATAATTCTACTGTAAAGAAGAAAGACTTTCAAAGTCACTCAGACTGGGACTGTGATAAAGACGACAACTGCAAAGAAACGTTCATATTTTTCGTCATGCAATGTGAGGCAACTCAGATTTAAGGAAAATTTTAAGAGCTCTGTCATGTGATGGCCATGATGGCCTTTGCACCAGTAGCTTCTTTACTGCAGCAACCTGGACAATGTGATTTTGCTTTTTGATGCTCTGTGCTGTAAATGTAAAAAAAAAAAAAAAAAAAAAAGGTACTCTGTAGATGCAACCAAATTGACAAAGAAATAAAAATCTTCACGAGCAATTTCAGAGCAAAGTGATCTGTGAGTGCTTGTAGAGAGCCCTGGCTGACAGGCACAAGAAATGTTGGTTTCTTGAATTCAGAGTGGCTTGCAGATTAGCTTTCTGTAAATCCATCTGAAGGGGGAAGGGTGGGGGGGAGGTGGGCTGAAATACCTCTGAAAGGCTGTTGTTTGTGGAAGCTGAGCAAACCCAGGGAACTGTGGTGCTCCTGAGGTGGTGTGTGGGAGACAAAGGTGAAGTCTTTCAATTCATTACTCATAGTACTTTTGAAAATCATCTGCAGGGAAACTATATGCTTTTGTTGAAATGTCTCTGAGCTACCGCTGGCCTGTCGGGACTCTTCAGATGTTGACTTCAGCACTCTCCAGTCCTCTGAAATGTCCCCCCTATTGTAGGAGCAATGCAGTCTGTGTTCAGAGGGGGTGGGGGTGTAAATCGCCTGACTGACACTGAAGAAGTCTTTGTCTAGTTACTCTAGGCTTTTTTTCTAGTTAGTGGAGAGAAATGCAATTTTGGGATGAATCTTTAAGCACTGATTTTAAACATCCAGCTCATGATAAGATTGATAATAACCAAATCTTCACCCTCCTTGCCTCAAGCGATTATGGAATTTGTTTCAAATAACAATGGAGTCCTACAGTAATTTTTTTTTTTTTAATCTGTGAATGCAGGTTGTCCAGACCTGCTTATGGAAGGTGCAGAGCCTCAGCAGCAGTTCCTTAAGGCCTGCCTTTATTGCTGGAATGTACTCTTGAAAATACTGCTTACATTTGAAGCTAAGGCTGGGTCAACTTGACTTAATTTGTATAGCAGTTCTAGCTGTCTAACACTTAAAAAAAAAAAAGTAACATCTACCTTACTTTTGGTTGTTATTCTTTTGTTACTGTTACTAAACTACAAGAAGCCATGGCTTTTAAGGCTGTTTTCATCAATTTCCCCTGTCTGCTTTTGCTACTTTGTGTGGCTAATAGCTGTTTCTAGTTGGCAAATACACCTAGAAGTCAAATGTACGTGATACAGTGTGTGTAATCAAGTGCTGAAATGTTACCTGCTGTGATCAGATTATTATTTACGACTGCTTATAGGTAAAGCCCACTGGGTCAACAATGTTACCACAACCAATGGCTATGCTGCAATTATATGGTATTGCCTATATTTTATGCTACATAAATGGCATTTATTTCCTGTCTTGGTTAATCCTACTTTTGTTTGTCTTCTAGGTCAGACCGTTAAAACAAGACAATGGATTGGGGAGCTCTCCATACCATTTTAGGAGGTGTAAATAAGCACTCCACCAGCATCGGGAAGATATGGCTCACAGTCCTGTTCATCTTCCGCATCATGATCCTGGTTGTGGCTGCAGAGAGAGTCTGGGGAGATGAACAAGATGACTTTGTCTGCAACACTCTGCAACCTGGTTGCAAGAATGTTTGCTATGATCACTTTTTCCCCATCTCTCACATCAGACTTTGGGCCCTGCAATTGATTTTTGTTTCCACACCTGCACTGCTGGTGGCCATGCATGTAGCTTACAGGAGGCATGAGAAGAAAAGGCAGTTCAGAAAAGGAGACCAGAAATGTGAATACAAGGACATTGAAGAAATCAGAAAACAGAGGTTTCGTATTGAGGGCTCTTTGTGGTGGACGTACACCAGCAGCATCTTCTTCAGACTGGTCTTCGAAGCGGTCTTCATGTATGCGTTTTATTTCATGTATGACGGGTTCCGAATGCCTCGCTTAATGAAGTGTAATGCTTGGCCCTGCCCCAACACAGTGGACTGCTTTGTTTCTCGGCCTACTGAAAAGACGGTGTTTACCATTTTCATGATTGCTGTGTCCAGCATTTGCATTCTTTTAAATGTGGCTGAATTGTGTTACTTACTGACCAAATTTTTCCTCAGAAGGTCTAAAAAAGCTGGAAATTCAAAACACCAACCCAACCATGAGAATAAGGAAGAAACGAAACAAAATGAAATGAATGAGTTAATATCTGATAGCTGTCAGAACACAGTTATAGGGTTCTCTAGTAGCTAAGATGGTGTCAGTGCTGGTGTTCACTCTTTTTGGAGTGAATGTTCTTTGTTTAAGCGCTGCAAATGAAATCTGTTATGTGAGACAATTTAAGTGGGGTGAGACTTTGATACGTAGTGTTAGGTGTCAATTATGCACGTCTGCAAAAAGTCAGGGCAGCCTAAAGATGTGAAAATTGTGTGAGGATTAAATAGGAAAGTGTATCTTCCTATGAGTACCCTTACAAGCTAATTATGACAAGTAGCAAGCCCACTACTACCTTCATGCTGACATAGTTCCTGAAAACTCCATGCAATAGCAATAAGAACAAAAATTCTTTCCAAGCTAGGTATTCTAGTATTACCACATGTTTTGTGATAGTTTTTACTTGTGAACTGACAATTAAAATATTTTTCTAAAATCTAAGATTCCATGTTACTTAAGGTGTTCATAGTACACAACTGTGTTTTGCTTCTTAACCAGGCATATGTGGAAGAACACTGCAACTCCGTATTCGTAGGGAGGCAACAGAAATAGGCTACATCTTTAAAACTTCACGAGCGCTGCTTGATTCTGAACACATAGCTTGAGACACTTGCTTACACACTGCTGGCCACAGGGGAAGTTGTGTGAAAGCCCACCACAGGCACTGTGGTAATTTGAGGTAGCTAGGTCCCGAGTACAAAGTCATGCCTAAAACCAGCATGACAATATAGATACAGCCGCAGTAGACTTGCACCTAGCAGACCTGGTAAGCTTATACATCTTTTGTGTGCTGCCAGTTTTATAACAGCATATAAAATGTAAATGTTTATTTCTCTAATGTATCAGCTGTATTTGTTTCTTTATGCTATATCACATCATGGAACTTTTTTTGGTTTTGATTTGTTTGTTTTTTATGGTAGTCTGGTGGTGCTGTTACAGAAACTAGGGGCTCTTTAATTTGAAGGACATGGAAAAGTATCACCACTGGAAATAGAACAGGTCTTCTGAATAAAAGGCAAACACTTTAACCTTCCTCAGTGAAGTGAGAGTCTATACGTGAATGCTAGCGAGATCTTAAGCAAGGTAAGGACTCATGAGCAACTGCTTTCAAGCAGGACCCTTATATCCCATGAGCACATAGCTCATACACATCCCTTGTTCTCAGTCAGAGCATTGATGCCCGAATTCTGTTGTCCGTACTCAAATAGAGGTACACACAACTCCTGAGTATGTGCTTGTAGGAGGGGTATGCTCTTGGAAAGTCAGGGCAGTGGGTGTAGAACAAGACCCTACCTATAGCATTGCATGTTTCTTATGTTGGATCACTTTTCACCACGATAAAAATGTCATGGATGCACTAACCTCAGCAAAGTTGCCCTTTTTAAAATTTTTTTTTTTTTGGGGTGGGGTTTGGTTGCTTTTTCTTACCAGTGCAAATGGATTAGCCCCAGTGGGGTTTTTTTATCATGAAGCCGCTACTCTTTCAAGGGGTATAACAGCAAGCGGGCGTCTCTAGGAGCTGAGATTACACTTGGTGTAATCCTGCTGGTGTAGTGTGTTTTTTCTCACAGGTGTCAGCCAGAGCAGCTTCACGTGTGTCCATGCTGTAAGTGGGTTTGGGTTGGTTGTTTTATGTGTGACTGGGTGCAGGCCTAAGCAACAGGAGAGAGAAAATACCTAGAGTCAGCTCTGTCCCTGCATGAGGTCCTGAGCTGAGCCCTGTCATTTATCTATTCTCTTCCGCTGGCAAACTCCTGATCTTTCCTGCCTTCGCAGCACATTTTCTTTTTTAATTGCTGTTCTGAAAAGAAATCGCTGCTAGTCTTCTGAACATGTCTACCAGCAAGCTCGAGGTAAAAATCTACACAAAAGTGTGTATTAGTGTGCTTGTATTGTTCTCTCTGCAAACCGAAAATACAAGCAGAAGTGAAAAGTGTGCTACAAAAGTTTGCTGTTGTAAGCGTTGCTCCTGGTTGCCTCTTCATGGCTCCTTTTCCAGGCTCCATGTCCTGCTACGGCACTGGTTTAAACCTTTACTTCATGGAGTTGCTCCTTTAGGGTCAGGAGGGTGGGTGCTCGGGCAGTACTTCACTGGATTGCCTCCCAGTCTGCCCAAGGGGAAACAGTGAGGGCTCAGGCCCTATGTTGTGCTGGTCCCAGGGTGTGGAGATACAGCCTCTTCTGTTTCACAATGGCATTTCACGGGCGCAACTTGAGGGACTTTCATCCAGGGCACGCTGTGAATCACATACCATATAGGGAATATGAATGGAGATCAGTTAATGATTATTCCTGATTGTGTCTCACCGCTTTTAGCAATCAAATTGAAATAGCATTATGCTGAGTGTCACTAAACCTGGAAAACACCTTAAGGCAAGTATATTTTCCTGAATGAAGGAGGGGTAGCTTTCCTTGGGCTGTGATACGGTGCAGGCCTGCAAAACGCAGAACAGGGATGTGACAGTAGCTCTTCATATGGGGTTTTTATTTTCTGCTCACAAGTTTTCAAACAGTGGTTCTTAACTCCAGCAGTTGCATTTTTCTAGAAGATCAGTTCCGCATCTGTTGTTTAAAGCCTGGGGAAGCAGGCAAAGCTTGAATGAAGAAATTGGGCATATGTGGTCCCTTCTGTGGCCATGCTGTAAAGGGGTTTGGGTTGGCTGAATGTTTCCTGTGTGGTAGCAGGACCCAGTAGGGTGTAGTCGAGCAATATTGCCCCACTGATGGGGTGTCCTGGCAGCCAGACAGGTCAGGAACAAATGTGCCAGTCCCTGTCTAACCTACACCAGTTGTGACTGGGATGTTTCTTGTCACACAGAGTGCAACCCTAGTTAGGAGCATTCTCCTTTATCTGAAATATCCCCTGATTTTTGTTACTGCCAAGGAAAAGTCCCCGGTGTTTTCAGTGCCCTCTTTAAATAACTCCTCATCTCCTGTTTTGTTAGGCTGAAGTAAATGGCATCACAGGGAATCGGCAGCTTTCATTGTCTTGTCTCTCCAAGTCACCTTCCTGCTGCTTGCTGAAGTGTGGCCCAAGCAGGGGAGGCAGCTGTTTCTGGTGGGGTGGTAGTTAACTCATTCTGCAGGGAAAAGCATAGCTGCTCTTCATTTCAGACCTTCTGCACCTTCAGAAGCTGGCTGGGGCTGCTCTGAACTGCAGAGCACACCCACTCCCAGCCCTTCTCTGTGTCTGGCCTTGCGCCTGCCCCACAGACATCCCCTGGGGAGATGGTCTCCCCTTAAGCCCCTGATCCACTGGTGACCGACAGTTTGCTCTATACTGGCGCTGCCATCACCTCGTGGTAGTTCAGCCAGTTTCTCTGATGGCAGCTGGCTTAATTGTCCCTGCCCATCCCTGCTGCTTCTCCCCACCCTGTGATTTCCCCTTTGCAATGCCTGGGGTAGAGATAGCTTAAATGTGGTGCCAAACGATTAATCAGAGCCTCTGGGAAAGCTCTTTTCCAAATTCCCTGCGTCCCCTCCCACCCCCCTCTCTTGTTTTCCAGACGCTGCTCCCATTACACACAACAGCCCTTGTCTGCAGGTCCTCTGCATGCCCTCCTCCATCCCTCTCCCTTCTTCTGTGCTCAGCCACCCTGCAACTGTGGCTTTGTTTTCCCCTTGACCTAAGCCCTTCCCAGCAACCCTGCATGCTAAAGTGCTAAAAGCAAGTGAGGCCTGTCATGGGGTGGTCTGAACCCACTCTGCTTTGGCACAGTTAGGCTACCTACCCTGCCCTATGTACTGAGCTGTGAGCTCGTTGCTGCCAGGTTGGAGTGAGTGCAGCTCCCCAGCCTCTCTGCCAAGCAGCAGCTCTACTGGTGGGTAAAAGTGTGGGCCCAGTACCTCACCCACCCGTGCCCTGCAGTGATGTGCTGGAAAGCACTGCCATAGCCAACACAAGGTGGACCTCTGCCCCCAACTTCTTGGCATGGTTTTCTATTACCACTGTTACCTCCTTTCCCCTTACTGAACTAAAGCTTCTGAAATAAATCTGTTTCATAGAATCATAGAAGCACAGAATGGTTTGGGTTGGAAGGGACCCTTAAAGGTCATCCAGTCCAACACCCCTGTGGTGAGCAGGCTTATCTTCAACTAGATCAGGTTGCTCAGAGCCCTGTCCAACCTGATCTTGAATGTTTCCAGGGATGGGGCTTTACCACCTCTCTGGGTAACCAGTGCCAGTGTTTTGCCACCCTCATTATAAAAAAAAATTCCTTATTCTATCTAGTCTAAATCTCCCCTCTTTTAATTTAAACCGATTACCTCGTCCTGTTGCAACAGGCCCTTTTAAAAAAAAAGTTCTCACCATCTTTCGCATAGCCCCCCTTTAAGTACTGAAAGGCTGCAATAATGTCTCCCCAGGAGCTTTCTCTTCTCCCATCTGAACAACTCAAACTCTCTTAGCCTGTCTTCACAGGAGAGGTGTTCCAGCCCTCTGATCATTTTTGTGGCCCTCCTCTGGACCCTCTCCATCAGGTCCTTGTCTTTCCTGTGCTGAGGACTCCAGAGCTGGATGCAGTACTCCAGATGAGGTCTCACCAGAGTGGAGCAGAAGGGCAGAATTACCTCCCTCAAGCTGCTGCTTTTGATGCAGCCCAGGATACGACTGGCTTTCTGGGCTGCAAGTACACACTGTTGGCTCATGTCCAGCTTTTCATTCACCAGTAGCCCCAAGTCCCTCTCCACAGGGCTGTTCTCAATCCCTTCATCCTCTAGAATGTATTGATACCATGGATTGCCCCGACCCACGTGCAGGACCTTGCACTTGGCCTTGTTGATGCTCATGAGGATCACACAGACCCACTTCTCAAGCTTGTTCAGGTCCCTCTGGATAGCATCCCATCCCTCAGGTGTGTCAACCACACCACTCAGCTTGATGTTGTCTGTGAACTTGCTGAAGGTGCACTTGATCCCACTATATCATTGATGAAGATATTAAACAGCACTCATTTGTTCCAGTAGGGACCTCTGAGGGACACCACTTGTCTCCAGCTGGATCCACTGACCACTACACTCTGAATGCAACCATCCCACCAATTCCTCATCCACTGATCAGTCCACATATCAAATCCATATCTCTCCAATTTAGACAGAAGAGTGTTGGGGGCGGGGGGGGGGGGCAAGTCAAAGGCTTTAACTGCGGGCTCAACAGATAACATCCATAGCTCTTCCTTTGTCCATCAATATAGGTCACTGCATCACTCCATGGCTACTAGGTTGGTCAGGCAGGACTTGCCCTTGGTGAAGCCATGCTAGCTGTCTCAAATCACCTCCCTGTGCTCCATGTGCCTTAGCATAGCTGCCAGGAGGATCTGTTCCATGATCTTCCCAGGCACAGAGATGAGGCTGACAAATCAGTAGTTCCCAGGGTCCTCCTTTCTACCCTTTTTAAAAATGGGTGCAATTTCTGTTCTTCATAAGGTAGCATGTGCTGTCTCGCTGGTGATTACCATTGCCACTGCAGTGACTGGTATGGCAAGATGAGGATGCGACCAGGCAGCCATCCTGGGAGAAGAGTCCCAGTTGGGTATATCTAAGTAATGATCACTCACAGCTCAACTTCTAGCCACAGACTGCATTTATTGACTTGCAGAGGGAATAGCTGGGGACCTGGGTTAAGAGCAGTTGTGCTGCTTCTCGTCTTCTGAGCTGCTCTTGTGGGAAGGCAGAGGTGCAGGCGTTTAAGAGTTCTCCATGCACATTTTGAGTTGTTTGATGTGCAATCAACGTGGATGAATTGCTACTGTGCTCTGAGAAAGCATGGCCTCTGAAGCCAGAGGGACTGTTGGAGCTGAGATCCTACAACACATTGGCCACTGTTGTCCCCTCAGGTGGACCTGTAGGCAGAGATCATCTCCACCTCAGCAAACTTTCTCATAGGAACTTGGCATCACTGACTGCAGTGAGAACACTACCGCTGCAGCAGCCTTTCCCCTGCCAGAGGCAGTGCGTATACCCATGTCCCTGCACAGCCATGTGTTGTTAGGCTTGTATTTCTCAGGTTAGGCATGCAAAGGTGAATGTCCTTCTTTTCAACACCCACAGAAGCCAAAAATTGGACAGCTTCATCAAAAAAGGGGGTGTGCGTGTGTGCCAAATAACACATCTGCAATTTCCTGCCTACTTGGCCCTCTGCTCTCTTGGTGCTGGTTGTGGAGGATGACTGCTTCTTCAGGGTGCACGCACAGCTGGGTGGCTTTCTCTGCACAGAAGCACCCAGCATTTTGTCTAATGCACAAAGCAATGAGCAGGTAGGTACGTGGGAGGAGGAGACAGGGAGAGGTTCTTGCAGATCCCTGACTCAGCCGTCAAGTCCTAGCAAGGGCACCAGTCAGCACCCTGCTTCATCCCTGCCAAGAGGCATATGGACAGGAGTGCCGCTCCCTGTGTCTTGTCACCACCCAGCTACCACCTCCCTCTGCCACTGGGTCATCCATCTATGCCAGAATTTCTACTTCAGCTTCCCCCCACCCATCGATGCTTTGAAAATCACGTTGGCACTTTCTGCAAGCTCGCAGATGTTTCAGGGCCGGGTCCAAAGCTCCTCGCTGTCACTCAGCAAATCCCTGTTGATTCCAGTGGGCTTGGACCAGGCTCGCAGGAAGGGTGTAACTCCTGAAAAACACTGCAATACCTCTCAGCCACTTTCTGCACAGCCCTTTTGCAACGTCAGCTCCCATTTCACGCAGCAGCTATCACCTCCTCGCAGCAGACCTGCGAACTGAGTAACTAATGTGATATGCAGACCAACGTGCCCACACTAACATGTGGTTGTGCTCTCAAAAACATTTTAGCTGTTTCCAGTGATTTGCTGGTGGCCGCAGAAAGGATTTTATTGCTTAAAGAAGGATGGGGAGAGAGGCCTGAGATGGTTCATCTCTTAACAAATTTGAGGGCCTTTTTTCTCATCTGGCTTGGATGTCGGCTGTCCATTTACTTGTGTCTGGACCCACAAATCAGAGTAGCTTGGGACAGCAAGATGAGTAAAGCAGGAAGGTTTTACACCCTGCTGGCTCCTTACCCACCAGGACTCCTGATCTGTGGGAATTAGGCTGTTTTACTTCCTTCAGACCCAGGGGCAGAGCTGCTTATCTTCTTAACTCTCCCAAGCAGCACGGTGAATCTTTTCTGTATTACCAGAACCATAGTGATATCCTGGCTAAGCCGATATCTCCTGATATCTTACACCACCACCTTGTTATCTTTTATGTCATGCCCTTCTCAGGTCAGGGAACCACCTCAGTGATGTCATTGGGACACTTGGGAAATGTAGTCAATTATTAAATAGCAATGATGACAATGATGACAACATCATATAAAGCATGACAATGATCTCAAGAAAGAATTGGACTGTGTCCCTGGGGCTGTTGTTTATGATATATGAAAAGCTTGGGAAGGAAAGCAATTGATGAACCCTGTGGCCCAGTTAAAATTTCCCGTATGTCCTTGGGGCTGAAGTTCACAAAAGTGAAACCTGGACCAACTCTTGAATCTTTTAGCCAGACCTGGGTGACACAGGAGGGAGATTTTGATCCTGTTACTAGTGCTGATGGCTTGGGTTTAATCAAAACATCTCCCAGGTAGGCACACAGTATGTGTTCAGCTGGGGATACCAAAAAAAAAAGTTTAATAGCATCCAACAGAACTTTAATAGGTTGTCTGAAAAAAATGCCACACTCATGGTTACTCAAGTTTCAGTTTTCCCATCTAGTAAAAATTTAACTACTGCACTAATCCCTCCAAAGTTTCCCAGTGCTGATAAGGCTTGAGCATTGAGCAGGAGCACTCGTGTGTCACCCACTGCAGTCACCTGGATGCAGCACAGCCTGGCTCCTGACACAGCGGTTCGCTGGCCAAAGCAAGGAATAGTAGTAATAATAATAATACCAGTTTGTATTAACACAGAATAAATGCAGCAAAAAGTAGAATTCCCAGCAAATGCTTTAAACTCTGTGTTGAAGATTCAGGGTGTTTTTTTTTTAGGTCATCCCTGATAATTATTTATGTTTAAAGGATATTTTCACCAGAAGAGGCTGCTAGAAGACAAAATCATCACATGATGAGAGACATCAGAGAAGAATTAAGGCACTCTGGGGGAAGATCATTTTAGTAATGGTAGGTGGGGAAAAAAAAATGCACTTCAAAGAAAAATTTGAATTCCTTATCCAGCTCCTTGGTTTCCCATGGCCTGAACTGCTTCAGGAGTGAGATGATTCTATGAGATCTGGCCAGGCTGGCATGTCAGTCAACTCTGCCCTGTCCCTAGACGTGACAGAGAAAAAAACCCCACAATATATTTAGATTTATAAAGAAATTTATAATTGTGTCACTCAATTGTTCTGGCAGCCAGGGGACAAGTTCAGCTATCCACAGAGGGTCACAAGGAGTTTGCTTTCAAAGATACACATGGCTTCTGTCACGGAGCTGTAAGGTGTGCCTACACCCATCAGAGATGAGAAATGACACCAGAGACACCTCCCTATTTCTTGATCACTGCAAGGAAAAAAAAAAAAAGGGACATTGAGAAGAGTAACTTTTTTACTTGTTACAAACAAGTGAAACTGATAACCTGGAACCATGCCGGCTGTGTCATATTTCACAGGAATTAGGGATGAAAGGGGAATATAGTTTCCCTCCTCACAGCCTAGGGGGATAACTTTGATCCCAAGATTATTTTTTGTGTTTATCCACTGCTTATTGCAAAACATAAAGTCATGCTGGGGCTTCCTCTGGAAGGAGAGACTGACCTGCCCAACTGCCACCCACACTTTCTCCCTCTGGCATTTCCCCTCTTCTTCCCCACACCGAGGAGGGGTTGATGTGGGGAGAAGGCCCCTTGTCCACCCTCCTGGCCAGTCCCACAACACTGGAAAGAGGAGCTGTGGGTGAACTGGTAGGTCACAGTGGAAGGCACCAGGTGAATACAAGTGCCTGGAGGGCTGGGTGGCAGCTGCGTGGGGGTTTCCTTTATTGCAGCTCCAAATGTAGGTGTCTGACATTTATTTAAATCCTATCAAGTACCTAAATAGTCTCTTGGAACCCATCCCAAAACCTATCTAAACCCTTTATCACTGTGTAGGGTAACCTTGATTAGCATTCAAAGCTTTTGCCAGTCAAAGACAGCTGCACCAGCTACTCACAAATCCAAGGGAGCTCTTCAGACCCATCATTGCCTCTGCAGACTGACCCAAAGGACAATACAGCTGGATGTTCCCAGGCCGGAATGGTCTGGAGATACTGCCTTTTCATGCCTAATTCACCAGCTTAATTTACTGCTCTTCCCCCCCCCCTTCCTAACAGTTTCTGCTTCACCAATTAGTCAATTGACCACTGAAATACTAATCACTGAAGAATAAACACCTACTAAATGCCACTAAAGCACAGCAGCAAATGCATTTTTTTTCCTAATGGATTTGTTAAGAAGAAATGTTTCTGGGTTTTGTTTTGGGGTTTTTTTCCCACAAAGAAACCAAGCAAAAAAAAAACCCTAAATGCTACAAATGAGAGGTCACACAGCCTAAGCTGTAAATCTGAAACGGAATCAAATTCACCTGGGTTATACCTGAGACATATTTGTCTGACATGACAAGCCTGAAAGATGAGGGGTATCTGATTTTTCTTGATCTTTTTCTACAGCAGAAAGGCTGTTTGGATTAATTAATTTTTGTATTTACCTTGATAAATTCTTGTAAAATCTCGTGGTAGGTATGCTTAAATTAGTCTAAAGCTTGTATACATTATTTACTCTTAATTTGGTAAGCCATCAATGCTGATAAACCAATTGGAACATTGGATAAACTCTCAGAACTAGCCAAGGCCAGGAATGCTGTCAGCAAAAACCTGAATGCACATTATTTTCAGGACAGCTATCACTTTTGGAGGGAAATGTTTATATTCTCAACTCCTGAAAAAAACAAACCAAACCAAACAAAAACACCACCACCACC
This sequence comes from Todiramphus chloris collaris, assembly GCA_025345505.1. Lineage (NCBI taxonomy): Eukaryota > Metazoa > Chordata > Aves > Coraciiformes > Alcedinidae > Todiramphus > Todiramphus chloris. The sequence continues at coordinate 53,568,877 of JANVCC010000021.1, forward strand.
CCCACAAAAAAAACCAAACAACCCAAACCAAACAAACCAAACCAAAACAATAAACCACAAACAAACAACAAAGAAAAAACCCCAAAAAAACAAAAACGCAACAACAAAAAAAAAATCCATGCTCAGGAGGTCACTTTTCTCCTTGTGTGGTTATATGTAACATGGTTCCTCAGGACACACTTCAATAAGGCAACTAAGCAGGGCTGCAGCATGCCCTCAGGATGGCCCAACCCCATCCCCACCCCAACCCTGACAAACCCATGGTCATGAAGAAGGAGACACTGATGTCCCCAAAGGATTTCATCAATCCTCTGCAGACATGTCTGCATGTGCTTGGGCATGATCTGGCACCTCACAAATCACCTCCTTTCCTAATGGAGTTGGCTGGATAGTTGTCTATCCCTCTGGGTACATCTGTCTCACAACAAGAAAGAGATCCAGACCCATACTTCCTTTAGACTGCAGGGTTCAATCCCACATCACTCCTTCAATCCCACATCACTCCTTCAATCCCACATCTCCATCAGTCCCACAACTCTCCTTCAATCCCACATCTCCATCAGTCCCACATCTCTCCTTCCCAAGGTTGGCAGACAGGTGTGGAGGCAGGGAAAGAAGAAGGGACACCCTTCACTCCCGTGGAACTGCACAGGACAGAGAGCATGCAAGACAGGTCCTGACTCATGCGATACGTTAAGAGTGGCAGCTAGGAAAGCAGAATGCTGCCTGAGCCATATTTGCAGCCTTTTATTCAGTGTTTAATGCAAACCCATAGAATCACAGAATAGTTTGGGTTGGAAAGGACCTTAAAGTTCATCCAGCTCCAATCCCCCTGCCATGAGCAGGGACACCTCCCACTAAACCACGTTCCTCAAAGTCTCATCTAACCTGGTCTTGAACACATCCAGTGATGGAGCACCCACAGCTTCCTTGGGCAACCTGTTCCAGTGTCTCACCACCCTCAGAGTGAAGAACTTCTCCCTAATTTTTAAACTGAATCTACCATCTTCCAGTTTGAAGCCATTACTCCTTGTACTATCACTACAAGCCTTTGTAAAAAGTCCCTCCCCAGATTTCTTGTAGGCCACTGCTAGATACTGGAAGGCCACAATAAGGTGCCCTTCTCTTTTCCAGGCTGAACAACCCTAACTCTCTCAGTCTGTCCTTGTAAGAGAGCTATTCTAGCCCTAAACAACACCATAAACAATCCTGGAAGTAGAAACTCTAGAACCTTTTCCAGTTGAGTCCTCTATTCCTTGGTGAAAGTTCTCCCACAAATTACCTCATTCCTTCCCCATGATCTTTTGTCCTGCTGACTTTTGTCCCCCAATACTGATCTGAATAAATTCTGCAGGAGAGGCGGAGACCAGCATCAGCCTGCGCTAAACTACAAGCATTGGGTGGGCAGTAGGAGATAGAGGCTTGAGTCCTCTCAGGTCAAGCAAAGAAAAAGTCTCCAAATTTGGGGTGAGTCTGGGAAAACCTAAGAATGCTGCTACATTAGCATTTTAACTGGGGACAGGAACAAGTTGCTGAAGTGAATCCCCTGACCTCCACTCTGGTGTTTTGGTTCATGCTGAGGAACCGGCCTGGGTCTCTTTTGGACTGAGCAAAGCTGGAAAGCCCTCTCCAGGAGCACAGCCCTGGCAAAGCAAACCCTCTAGATATGTGTGCAGTATGACTGCTGGAGCCTCAGCACCAGCTGCTTCTACAGACTGCTCTGGCTGGGCTGCAGTGGCTGCTCTCATCTACAGCTGTAGCCTGTGCCTGCAAGTGCCATATTGCAACGTCGTGTGCTTCAAGATGGTGTGTAATGTGCTATAATGTAATGCAGTGTAGGCGTAGCCAAAAGTTAGTCTGTAAATGAGGCAGGTGTGAAAAGAGAGGATCCTTGATGCGGGATTTTGCATTAAATCATCAGCACCAGCAGCCCCTCTTAGAAGAAAGCAAGCTGCTCTGCTTTTGGCAGGAAAAGCTGTTGGGAGTGTCTTCCATGCCAGAGGAACTGCTTGTGGGCTCCACATCCAAAGGAATGGTCTAACCTCAGGACAGACAGGTGAGAGTACACCTCACCCCCTTGGCACAGCTCACAAGCCCTCGCTACCCGTCCTGAGGTGTGGTGATGCTAACCAGAAAGTGATGGATTTCAGAAATCTGACCAGTAGCTTCTAAGGGCTCACCAGAGAGTATTTTGGCAGCTTTCTCCATATCTTCCTTTGCTCTCTGGAATTTCAAAGGGGGTGCAAATTGTCTTATTCTTGAAGCCAGACTATGGCCGCAACTCTGTCGTGGCATATATCAAATGAGCAAAAGGAAGAGAAAAAATTAATGTAGCTGCTTTTAGTGATCTTACTGCAATTTTTACATTAGTAGACACTTTACACTAGTGGGTAGTGCTGGAAATGTACTGAGTGCCATAGAAGAGAAAAAAAGATATTCAAATCCAATTAAGCAGGAGAACTGGAGCTGTGCATGCCTAAAAGGGCATGAGCAATCTTGGGTTTTATGACAACTTTTTGAGTCTCTGAATTTATAGACAGGCATGTGTATTTTGCTGATTTACAGGCAAAATACCTCTTCCCAGGGTGTACAATAGGCTACATTACAATGCAAGTTGTCTTGACACAAGGAAGAATGACCTAACATAAGATTGTGGCTTGCAGTTTGGAAATAAAGTGTTTCAACAGCAATTGCAATCCCTGGCAGGAACTAGAAACTCTGCACATTCCAATCTTGCTGGGAATTTCCTTGTAGCTTCACATAAATGCTGTTGATCAGAATAATTTCTAGTAGATTCTATCTCTTGTGAAATAACAGAAACTACTGCAATTGATTTATGAGCACCCTTGCCTGGCACTCTACCCATAACAATAAAATACCTATCAGTAAAACATCTTGAGTGGTTTAGAGCTGATTTTTTTTTTTTTTTTTCTGAAAACTAGACATATACAGAGTTGCTGTAAGGTTGTTTTAATCATTTTTTTTTCTGCTGTCCAAATAAGTCTCCCTGTACAACTCAGGCCATCAGTCAGCCTGTATTGTGCAAACACCAGAAGGGCCACTGTGTATGCCTTCCTGGCACTGCCTGGTCTCATTTTACTTTGGAGCCTGCGGCTCACCAAGTTGTGAAATTTGGGTCTCTTCCCCTCTCCACTTTCTCTGAAAGCCCAACATATCTGGGGAATGGCTTTTTTCTTGCCTTTTACCTTTGCAGAAAAGCAAGCATAGCTGTGTGCCAACACAGCCCAACCCAGTGCCTTTATGCTGCCTTGACCAGAAAAGACATCCCACTCTTTCATGGTGCCATACTGGGAAGGGGCTGCACACGCATGTCAGGAGAAGAGAGAAAATGAGATGTATGTTGCAGAGAGACTGTGAGCCCAGGGCTACCACTGGGATCAGACAGAGCAGGGTGGGACAAAATGGGAGTGTGCCATAAGTGTTGGGAGTTACCCTGTGGCTCTCCTGGAGGACATCCCAGCATAGCTGCGATCTCCTTCTTGGCAGCTGTGCAGCCTGTGTGACACACCGGAGTGTATGTGACCGTGCTGGGGAGCAGGGACACAGGCAGGTGCAGGACAGAGCTACAGACAAGTGCCAAGAGGGGACAGACTCTGCTAGGGAAGTCTCAGCTAACATAACACACTCAGTGTGTGGGGTTTGGGCATTTCGTCTCAAGATTCTTTTGGTTTGGTTTGATTTGGTTTTGGTTTCTGGTTGTTTGGTTGGCTTTTTTTGTGGTTTTTTTTTTTTTGTTTTGTTGTGTGTGGGGTTTTTTTTTTTGTGGGGGGTGGGGGGTTTTTTGCGGGTTTTTTTTTTTTTCCCTTTTATTTTTTAACTTATGTTAGCAAAGTATCTAATACTCATGTGTTTATTTGTCAGATTTTACATATCACATACACTATTTGAGACTTGTGTTACTAGCCTGGGGTTGGCATATGCCATAGAACTCAGAAGAGACCTTCCAAGCAGCAATAACATGCTGTAGTCCGGCCCCAGCACCCCTAAACCCCAGTGAAGCAGGATCTGCCTTCCACTGACAAAGGAAGCTGCCCTCAGCTCAACAGCATTTTCGTGTACTTTGCTATTTGTTTTTGTGTCTGGTTGTTTTACATCAGCAGAATAATTCCAGCAAGCTGACTGCATTCTCCACTCTGCTGGTAACATTTCTCTCTCATGTATGAGGTAGCGTATAGATCATCACCGGTACCTTTTCAAGTTTGTGGAACATTAATGAGTAGACAAAATCCGAGTCCTTCCTTAATGCTGTTTGGCATCCAGTATAGACACTGATGAATCATAGATGTTGCTCAAAAAGCACTAGTCCCAAAGATGAGGGGTAGATCTGGGCAGATCCTACCATTGCAGTATTTGCAGAACATCCCCTGGTCCCCTACTGAATTGGTAATTTCTGACATAATCTGATCAATCCCTTGCTTATCATCTGCCCTGCTTTTAGGCCACTCCTTTTTCCAGCGCCCTTCTCACATGAGCCCTCCAAATTTTACATCCAGAGCAACATTCTACCCTCTTTTCATTCATTACTGTTTTTCACCAAAGCAATAACACCAGTGGCATTATTATCTACCGGTTTACATTTCTTTCTAATATCATGAGAATTCCACATAGTAAAAAACAAATCCACATACAGTATCTCATCCCGTTTTTCCATCCATATGAACAAAACCATTAATTGTAAAACTGTATTGTAACAGAGTTACATTGTCTAGCCATTTCTCCCCCTGTCTAGGTTATGCAGTGGCTGCCACTGTTAACAGTATTCCTGTAACTTTTTTTTTGGGGGGGGGGGGGGGGAGGATCTCCACCACATTTATTCCATTTTTTTAAGGGTACCTCTCAAAGGAGAGCAAGGACAAATCTTGGTAGAGGAATTTGAACCCATGTTACTTCCTAGGAAGAATTTTTCTTACACCAGAAGTTCCCAAAAAAGCCAGAAGAGCTCAAAAACCATAAGGAACTTAAAAACCATGGCTTAACCAGACATCCTTGGACATTTTTTTTGCTTTTCTCTCCCTTTTTTTTTTTCTTTTCAAACCACAACCAGAGCCAGATTCCTATTCACAGAGATTTGCCAATTGCAGTTCCTGTGTGATATCTCAATTTAGCTGGCGTTGCACTGCTGTGCCTCTCACCACCCAATCCCAGGAGAGAAGCCGAAAGGAATCCCTGAACAAAAGGCTGATGCTGGTGTCACATTTGGTCTGCCTCTCCCTGTTGGTCCAGTGAGTTGAAGCGGGCAAGGATCGGTCCCACTGGGGTGCCAGAATGTTGCTCCCAAAATTGATTCATCACCCCACGTGCAAAGTCCAACCCACACACGAGATATCATGTTTGTTAGATTGTGGGCAGGAGTGGGTGCTATCTGGCAAGCACTAGCACCCCATAGTGACAGGACAGAGACCATGTGACAGAAAGTAACTTATACACCTGGGGCTGAGATAAAGCGACGATGTATCTAGTGCCCTTGGTTGGTCCAGGGGCTAACACTGAAAAGGTGGTGTTTTGGCTTAGGGGTGTGATTTAGTAAAAGTTCAGTGTAAATTCACTCAGTGATTGTCTTATGTCTGTTCTGGTGACATCATGCCCCTTTAAGCAATGTCTTCCGAGGAGGTGGGGAGGGGTGGCATTCCTCCTCTTATTGTTCCGATGGTGTAGAATCAAAGAATGCCTTGGGTTGGAAGGGAGCTCTACAGGTCATTTAGTCCAACCCCCCTGCAGTAAGCAGGGACATCTTCAACTAGATCAGGTTGCTCAGAGCCTCATCAAGCCTGACACTGAACATCTCCAGGGATGGGGCCTCCACCACCTCCCTGGGTAACCTGTTCCAGTGTTCCACCACCCTCACAGAAAATAATTTCTTCCCAATGTCCAATCTAAATCTACCCTTCTCTAGTTCATAACCATTGTCTCTCATCCTATTGCTACATGCCCTTGTAAACAGCCCCTCTTCAGCTTTTGTGCAGGCCCCCTTCAGGTACTGGTGGGCTGCTGTAAGGTCTCCCCAGAGCCTTCTCTTCTCGAGGCTGAACAACCCCAACCCCCTCAGCCTGTCCTCGTAGGAGAGGTATTCCAGCCCTCTGATCATTTTTCTGTCCCTCCTCTAGACCCACTCCAACAGGTACATGTCCTTCTTGTGTTGAGGACTCCAGAGCTGGACACAGTACTCAGATGAGGTCTCATCAGAGCAGAGCAGAGTGGCGGAATCACCTCTCTCAGTCTGCTGGCCATGCTACTTTTCATGCAATCCATAATGTAATTTGCCTTCTGGGCTGCAAATGCACACTGTTGGCTCATGTTCAGCTTTTGGTCCACCAGAACTCCCATGTACTTTTCTGCAGGGCTGCTCTCTATCACCTCTTCCCTCCCCCCAGTATTGATTACAAGGGTTGTCCTGACCCAGGTTCGGGACCTTGCACTTGGCCTTGTTGAACCTCATGAGGTTCATCTGGACCCAGCTCTGCAGACTGTCCAGGTCCCTCTGGATGACATCCCGATGTTAATGATGCTGACACGGGGGTGGTCCCGTTACTGTGACAACCTACTGTTATCTGTATTGTTAACAATTCACCGTACAGTGGAGTCCAGCGATTAGCACCCTATAGCACAGTTATTCTGAGTACCCTTTAACACTACTACCCCACCTATTTTGTGTTCTTTGGAGGGAACACATCTTGCAGTTTCCCCAAGCAAGCTCTGTCACTTTACGGGACACATTTCTGTTGACCTGTCCGGTACATGTATAATCTGGTAATATATCCTTTTTCATAACATACTCAGGAGCCCTTGGCCAAACAGGTCTCCCTGAAGCTTCCTTTATTATTTCTTGTACAACACAGAGCCTCACAGTCTTGCATAATTTCTGTTGACTTTACAGCTCCAAATTGTTGCTCATTGATTAACCAAGCAGTCAAGATTAAGCATGCAGATGCCGGCTTCATTTTATGTCATGACATGAATACTCCTGATGTTGTCTCTAGTGCAGGCGCACTAGTGCCAGCTTTGCATGTAGCTTTGTGTGCTTCAGTGCCCAAGAGCTCTGCAGGTGCTGCAGATTTTCCCCAAGAAGCATTACTACCTCACCCTGTCACAGAATCACAATCACAGAGTGGTAGGTGTTGGAAGGGACCACTGAAGATCATCTAGTCCAACCCTCTTGCCAGAGCAGAATCACCTATGCTTTTTTTCAGTCTGTTCCACTGAGTATAGGTGGCCACCAAAAGTCATCAGGTTTTGAGCATTCTCCCAATTATGTGCATAACCCCCTTGGAGAGTGCTAAATTATCATGCCCTCTCAGTGATGATGGAACACTTGTTCTTGAATACCCACACATAAAGAAAGAACTACTTGGCTTTGACATGTGAAGGAGCCATCTGATGGGATGAGTGATGGGTGCTGCTTGACAAGTAGTTGAATTGCCAAGAAAAGAAGTCTAAAAATGGGGAATGAACTAAAAAACAGGGAATGAAAAAAAGCCAAAACAGTGGTCATTTGAGAATTTGACTTGTCCTTATTTCCTGGGACACTGCCCAGCTACATCCCATACAACTTCATAAGTATGTTCCCAGGAGCACTCTTCCAGAGAGGAGCACTGGACATGGGAATGCCACCCAAAGGGCCTTGGGGTCACAGCTGACTGAGGCCACCACACAGAGACATGATCTCCAGGTCTCAGCTGTAATCCAGCAGAGATCTGTTGGTGGAACGTGTTGGTGTGGGCTTGAATGTATATTCTGCCTGGAAAGCTCTTTTTAAAAGCTACTGCTTTACTTTCTTTTTCTTTTTTTTTTTTTTTTCAACTGTGTGAGATTTTACCTGCATCCCCTTAGTTCCTCATGACTCTTCCTTCCCAAACATGGTTCAACTCCTTTGTTTCTGATTAGCTTAGCAAAAGGAAATGTTTCCCATTATATATTTGCATTCAAGAAATGACTTGGTTAATATGATGCAAACATAGGTGCAACCAGGTCGTTACTGAATCATCCTATTCTGGTTTCTAATCTGATTCAGGGCTTGCACTTGAGACTTCAGCAACCTTTGCTGGGTTAGTCATAGTCAGAAGTTTGAATATTGACAAAAGGAACAAGAAAATGTACTTGTTTGGATTGAACCAAAACAATGCAAAACATGTGAATCCATCCCTCTCTCCATGGAGGATGCAGCCTGCTCTCCCCTCCATTCCCTTTGAGCTCCTGTCATGGAGTCCAGCGACTCACAGCAGAAATTTTAATTCTAATGCCCCCCTCCCGTGTCTTTCCCTTGCCTCTCTGGGGTGTATAGGATCAGTCCTTCTCACACTGTTGGCATCCGAGCTTTCCTCAGGCTTTACCGCTACTACCCTTCCTACTTTGCAGTACATCAATACCGCCTTTAGCAATTTCTCTTCCCAGGCTCCAGTATTTGCCACTGATTTCTCTCACGGGCTTCCTCCCATTTTTATCTGTGAATAAGTAAACTGATGTGGTTTTCTTCTATGTTCTGTGTGCTCGAAGAGATACAGAAGAACAAAACTTTCTCAGATAAGCATCAAAGATTAAAATGTTCTTGGCAAACCTGAGAAAACTTTGCCTGAACTCTAATAGTGCGTTTAGAGATATGTAATATGCATGACAAAAGGTGGGAATTAGTCAAAAGTAAGGTTTGCCCCTAGCTCTGGCCTGTACTCTATATCCCTTCTCCTTTGGGGAGAGATTATTTCTGAGGTACAGTAGAAAGCACCTTCCCAGAAGCAAAGAAACTCATGATGCTCCTTTCTAAACTTTCCTCTCTCTGTCAATGCCTGTCCCTATGGTGGAATTTCGCAATACAGATGGGGGTGAAATGAGACCTTCTCTGTGAAAAGGTTTCATGCCACCTTTCTTTCATGAGACTCCGCCATCTTCTCCCAAAATATTTTTTTTGAGCAACAGATAGGAAATATGAGTCCTACCCACCAACAGTGTTTGACTCATGAGGGGGTTTGAGCCTTTGTACACAAGCAGGGCCAAATATTGCAAAGCTTGGACCAGTGGAGAGCCCATGAGTTGTGTGGCCAGCTAGGTGTCCCCCATGAGGGAACAGGCAGCAGTCCTGGGAAGGTGTCTCCAGAGCTGCAGGACTTGGATGAAGGACCTGAGAAGTGGAGGGAACCATACTAATCAGTTTGAATTAGGGAGAAAAGGCAAACAGCCACTATCAAAGTAAATTCTTGGTTTTCACAGCAGAGTGAAACAAAGGAGCAGGCAGCTACTGACACTTTAATGTCTCACTTGAAGCTTCACTTTAAAGTGTCACTTTTTTGTCTTTGTTGTTTTTTGGGGTTTGGATTTTTTTTAATAGCTGGATGAAATAATGAAACCTGCTTAACCTCCTTGCTACCCTGCACAGACAAGATTTCACCAAGAGAAACGACAGAACCCACATGGTTTTATCCAATAACTTTGGAAAATAATTTTGAAGGATTGTCTGGTAGAAGTCAGCTTTAACTTGTGCAGTTAAACTAGGTGCTGTGGCCCCCTCCAGGAACCTCCTGGACTGTTTGAAAAGAGCAGTGAATGTAAAAAAGAGTCAATCTATTATTCACTGGCTTCTTTTTTTTTGTCTGACAGAAAAGTTTTTGGAGGCTATAATATTTATAGGATCGATGCCTGCAGTCAGAGCAGTGAGAGTGTCCAGCAGGAACATATAAACCAGGATCATTGCAGCTCTTACATTAAATTTGGTTTAAAAAGCACAGCAAGTGCTATTTCCACTCTCAGACCAGCCTCCCCTTACCTGATCTTCCTCCTCCAGCACTTAACCACAGCAGTATTTTTATCAAATTTATATTTTACTGTTAAAAAAGCTGAAAGATGAAGTAGCAAACAAAATATTTATGTCAAACAATAAAAGTTTGTTCTTTGTAAATAAAATATTCCTCGAAGATGACACACAATCCCTTTTCTTCTGTGCAGAGAGGGAGGAAGCAGAGCATAAGCTTTAAGAATTCAGTGTTGCATAGTAGACATGGAAGCCACGGCTTTACGGATTTGAGCTCTGATGACCATGTATTTGTATTAGCCAGACATTCCTTGACAAGTCTCAGGTGTTTAGCTCAGTCTCAAAGAAATGAATATTATTTTCAAAGTACTATCTGAGTCTATAGCTGCATTTTGAGATGATTAAAAAGAAGTGTGCATGATAAGTAGCAAGTAAGTTGCTAGGTGTGGTAAGAGCCTCCTTTTAAGCAAAAATTATTAATAAGAAGGTTCCTACACATATAAATTATCAAAAATCAAAATGCTTGTGAACAGCAAAATGTAAAAGGGATGCTCAAAACTAAACCTGACCAGGAGGAATGGCAGAAGATCTCATCCAGTGTAACTGGGTAACAAAATGACATACGAACCTCAGTGTCTGCTGGTGCAAACTAATATACAATGAGAGAATTAGTCCAAAGTACACCTAGTCAAGCATATGGGCATATAGGTAACCCAGGAGGTACTGTTCTGGTTTCTAGAAACACTAAAGAAAGAATCTTGGAATGACTGTGAAAAAGTCAATGTATTGCTTTGAGGTGTCTGAAAAATCAAACTAGGTAAATAGGAATTACTAGAAAATGATGGAGAATGTAACAGAAAGCATTTGTCTGTCCATACATAAAGTGTGCAGGTACTTGGACTGCTTCTTGTGAAAAAGGCACAAAAAGTATCAATCAGGATAACAAAGATATATAACAGCTCCTGCATGGCATAAATTCAACAAATTGGGCATTTCAGCACAGAATAAAAAGGATGGAGACAGGAAGTTTATGCATTCATGGAGGAGGTGAACAGGGAAAGACAATTTGCTATTATCCCCAGTGGTGAGAACCCAGAAATGTCCCATGAAATTATATAAAAAGCAGATTTTCTGTAAATGAAACAGCATTTATTTTCACCACGAATAATTAAGCTATTGAGTTAATTACTCCAGGATCTTGTGGATTTTGAGATATATATGGGGTAAATATTAAATATTTATATATTCCAGATACAGATGATATCAAAGCATGCTTAGACAAAGCAAAGCCAGTGAGTGAAGCAAGGGCTATTAAAAGTATAGATCCAGAGAGAGCCTCCGGAGGTGCCTGAAGGCTGTTGAATGAAGAGATGCAAACACAACTTTGGGAAAGCCATAAGACATTACTGGAAGATGATGCCAAGATTTCTGCTATCTTGAAATAAGCTAAAACCCGTGTCTGTGTTGAGAAAGTTACAACAGTATTTATTTTCCTATTTTTAGAAGGCTTATATTTTCACATTACTTTGCAATCCACAAGAATCAATGTTTTGTAGATACACACAGACTTTGTAACATTCATCACCTTCAGTGCTACCAGAATAACCCTTCCTTACAGCTGAAGCTTTATAGATGGCAGACTTGTTTACACTTGCCTCTCTCCACCTCCTGACAACTACTCAGGTGTTAAGCAAAGCAGCTGCAAGAAGCTTGCACTTCTGGATATGTGCCCTGTCAGAATTGCTTGCCAGGATTTCCCTCTCCTTCCCGAAGAGAGCATTAGATGCTTCCTCACACATGCCAACAAGCAACGAAAATGAAGGAAAGTAAAGGTAGCACTCAGCTTTACCACAAATTTGGTTTGATTGTAAAGGAAAACCTCTGTGGCAGTACTGAGCAAATACGAGCTGTGGATTTCTTTCAGGCATTTACGTTTACCACTATCAAACTTGGGTATTATTTTGTAAGACATGGTTGATTCTTCCAGACATTTCTTCTTAGATTATTTAAAGATCTTACATATCTCACTTTGTTTGCTAAACCTCTGAGAACAAAACTAAATGCATGTATAACTGGGAAATGGCAAAGTGCAAGTTCAGGATTCTTGTAATTGTTATCTATACAAATGACTAGACCAAGTGTAAATTTTGCTTAAATCCCTATTGATGAAAGCATTTCTACTTCCAGACACGGCTCATAAAACAAAGCTCCATACTAAATACAGGACAGATCTTGAGTTCAATATATAGAAACTAACACACCAATTTTCAGCAGTACTTCATATACTTAGACAAGTTTTTATTATCTCACAGGTCATTATGCATAGCATTTCACCACCTTCTGTCTTTCCTACACACCCTCTTTAGAATTCTTTTCTGGTAGGATTTTTGGTCACAGTGTTTTAGAAAGCAGAGACTCCTCACTGTGTTGTAATCAAATGTCATTTAATAGAAGTCACTCTTGGTTGGATGCTTTGGGTGAAGTGCAAACCATGTGAGGCAGACCTGAGCCTGACAGCAATACCGGGTGTACTTTACAATCAAAGCCCAAGGTACGGGCTGCAGCGCTGATCCAACTAATTCATGTCGGGCTAGCCATGACCTCTGTCCTCAGAAGCTTTCCTTAAAGATGGGGCTTAGAGTGCACTATAAGTAGAAGATGCCTTTATTACTTTTTTTATTATCAACAACAGGGGTCAAGCTCCAGAAAAATAACACCTACTGACTTTTTCACAAGGCAAGTAACTATTTGATTCACTCTTCATACTTTCTGCTATGTTATTTTCTCTCATAAAAACAACTTTAACACACATACACACACACCCCCTTTCCCGGTGGCAGGGAAATCAAGGTTGCACACACTAGTGCAGATACCAGAAAGATTTCTTACAACTGTAAGAAAGTCCACAGGATTTAAATGGAAAACAACCGTAAGTCTTACTGTCCTTACATGTGGGATCATTCCATTTGTTAGTATCAAAATAGCAGTTTAGTTCTTCCTTGCTTCCAAATTCAAGCCACCTAAGACGGTCTCTGAGGTTTCTTTCTCCATCCCTGCCTCACTCTACAGAAAGCCTCTGGGAGCTGCAGTTTATCCAGCCTTTGTCCGAACTGGCCCGCCGTGACGATTTCCTCGGGCTGCCGCGGCACAGGTCCAAGGGACTGGATTTCCCTCCGGGACATGTTTTTTGCCAACACTTGGGAATCAGTCCCGGCGCGGAGCCGTATTTGTAAGTTACCGCATTTACAAGTCGCCGAGCCTATTCTGCCCAATGCTCGTCCCTCGGCAGGGATCTGGGCAAGGTGGTTCCGGACGCGTCCGAGGGGGCTCACGGGAGAGCTGGGAATCCCAGCAGCTCCGGCGCCGCTGGCACGGCAGAGCCCTTTGCCGGCAGCCCCAGCTCAGCCCCCCGGCCCCGCCCCGGGAGCCCATCCCCGCCACTCCCGCTGGAGGCCGGAGGAATCGGATGCGGATAGAGGCGGGAGGGAGCGGCTTAAAAGCGGTGGCAGGTGAACGGGGAGGGACCTTAAAGCTCCGGGCCGGCGAGGTTGGGACCCGCCGCTCCGCAGGCATCGCCGGAGCGGAGCAGCGCGGCGGTCGTGTGCCGGGTGCCCTGCCGAGCCGTGACAGGTGAGGGTCCGGAGAGGCTCGCGTGTGCCGAAGCGGTGGGATCGGGATTAGGCTTTGTGCCTCCCCCCACCCGAGCGGGTCCTGATGGGTGTATTGTGCCGGAGGGGGGGATCGCACCGGGGGCGTCCGCGGCGGAGCTGCTGTCGGGGCGGCCGCAAGCAGCGGAGCAGGGGGAGGCGAGACTGGGGTAGTCACACCGCGCACCCTAGCCCCCGATTGTCCGGACGAAGCCGTGCTTGTGTTGGGACTGCTGCCTCCTGCCTCGGGACCGGCCGATGCTGCGGGTCGGGTCGGGTCAGCCCGGCGAGGACGGCAGCCTTTCCAGGGCGCTCCCGCAGCGCAGCCGGCTCCGGGAGGAGCCGTCGGTCCTCGAAGGCAAAACTGATGTTTGCAAATGGGTGTCTGCTGACAGGAGCCGACTGCAATCGGCTGTGGCGGTTCCCGCTCCGAAAGGCTCGCTTTGGTCTCCGTGTTCGCTCCCGCGTTTCTGCCGCTCTGGCCCCCGGCGGGAGCACGGTCCGGGGGAGCGGGAGGCGCAGGCTGGGAATTAGCTCAAGGTGCTCAGCTTGTAACCGCAGAGAGGGCACTCCGAGCGATGGCGGGGTGGGTATCCCTCTAGATTCACCCAGTCCCCACAGCCTATTTCGGTGTTTCTGCAGTGGCAGATGAACGGGGAGAAATGATGCTCTCAGCTCCCAAACCTGCAGCAGTGATTCAGAACCGCAGTGTGAGACTGCGGAACCCATAGTATATCCACTGGGATAGACTTTCCTTCAGTGCTTCCTGATTAGCCCCTGTGAAGGTTTCATTGATTTTATTTTTAATGACTATGCAGCAGACATGAGGAAATTCTTAACAGAAAGTTGCAGGTATCTGATCATAGCCTAGACTTTAGGTCAGTGTAAGAAGTTGCATAAAATGCTGCTGGTTTCAGCAGACAAAACATGAGAAATCTAAGGAATTTCAGCCACCTTCTCAAAGCACGCTTATTTTTTTCCGTGTCTTACCCAATTTCACGTTTCCTCATCAGAGTTAATCTAACCTCTCCCTCTTGCTTCAAGGCTTGTCTGTACAAGCTAGGCCCTTGTACCAAGGGTATGTGTTGGGGCACGTTAGTCCTTTAGTTGTGTTGTAACTACACCGGGGTAGAGAGCTTGTTTCTTTTTCCCCCTGTTCAGTGAGAATGAGAGATTTTGGAAACTTTGATCAGTGTGGTGTTGCAAGGTACCGTGCTGTTCCCACAGCACATGGCCTGCGCCAAGAGGAGACCAAGCTCTTATCCATGGCCAGTGGGGGCTCTCCCACACAGCAAAGTTGAGCCCTAGCCTTGAAAGATGATGGATAAACTACGCAAGTTAACAGCTCTTTGGTTTCTTTTTTTTAAAGCGTTTTGTCCAATTCAGTGATAGTTTCAAAATGTCTGTAATCAGTGAAAGCTGAGCCTTGACACTGAATTCTGACCTCAGTAAAACTTAATGTTTAACTTTCAAAGGCGCAAAGAGTGTGGATTTTAGTTTTCAAGAGCAGGAGGAAAGCTGAAATAGAGTTTCTCTGAAGTTTGACTTCCTGTGTATTCTGCTGGGATGTGACAGTATCTAGAAAAATCAACATAAGCTCTTTAGTGGAGAGCTTTTTCCTTTCAACTCTATGGCTCTGCTTGCCTCCTTTTTGGATAAGAAAGCAATGAATGTGGAAGGGCAGGCTCTGCAGTATCTTACTTTGCCTGTTGGTTTGTGCTCTGTGTGCGTGCAGCCCTGACAGAACTGGCTTGAGGCTTCTCAGCAGTGTTGCCAAAACCAAATGCTGTACTTCTGAGATGAAGGGCCATATCTGAGCTACAGCAGAAAGCCTTGGAGGCCTGCTGGAGGAGTTTGGGTGGAGTGAGGGCTTCTGTTGAAGAAAGCCATGTAGTATTTAAAAGGAAAGACAGCACTAGCCTAGCCTTCTGGGGCTGTGGCATTGGCAAAGAAATCCTGTGAAAACTGCTAGAGAAGTCTCTACTTGGATTAGATGTGGCCTTAACTCGTGCAGTGATAGTAATTTTTATGGCTTTGGGAAATACACCATGAGGCAAAACTCTGAGAGTCAACCTCAAGAAAGGGAAAGAGGACATAGAGGGTGCACGGAGGAAATGTATTTGAAGGTGTAACATATTTCCTGCCCAAAGCCTTGTTGAGAGATGTATTAAGGTATGCTTGTCCCATCAGAAATACATCAAAGGAAAGAGTTTAATGTTATTTGAATCCATAAACATATCGGTGACATTACTGAAAGTGCCTTGCATTTGCCTATGACTCCTGAGTGAGTTCTAGGAAGTCCTCTCATTCACAGAAGGTCCTAGAGCTGATTTTTCACCCTTTGAAAAATGACCATTTACTATATTATGTCATCCCGCAGGTAAAAGAACACAGAAAAGAAGATGGACTGGGGTACCCTGCAGGCCGTTTTAGGAGGTGTAAATAAGCACTCCACCGGCATCGGGAAGATATGGCTCACAGTCCTGTTCATCTTCCGCATCATGATCCTGGTTGTGGCTGCAGAGAGAGTCTGGGGAGATGAACAACAAGATTTTGTCTGCAACACACTGCAGCCTGGGTGCAGAAATGTTTGCTATGATCACTTTTTCCCCATCTCTCACATCAGACTTTGGGCCCTGCAGTTGATCTTTGTTTCCACACCTGCGTTGCTGGTGGCCATGCATGTAGCTTACACCAGGCACGAGAAGAAAAGGCGATTCAGAAATGGTGAGAAAATTGATATTGAAGAGCTGAAAAATGAAAAAATTCACATTCAGGGCCCCCTGTGGTGGACGTACACCAGCAGCATCTTCTTCAGGATAGTCTTTGAAGCGGTCTTCATGTACGCGTTCTATTACATGTATGATGGGTACCAGATGCCTCGCCTGGTGAAGTGCAATGCATGGCCCTGCCCCAACACAGTGGACTGTTTTGTGTCTCGGCCCACTGAGAAAACCACATTTACTATTTTCATGCTTGCTGTGTCTGGCATCTGCATAATGTTGAATCTGGCTGAATTGTGTTACCTAGTGATAAAAATTTGCATGAAAGAATCCAGGAAAAGCACAGTTTTAAAGTAACTTCCCCATTTCAGGATTTTCTAGCTCCCCATTTCCCTCAAACTTTTAGGTGTCAGAAAGCAATCAGCAATATTTTCATGCTCAAGGAAAAGGATAAAAATGAAATTTCATTCATGTTTTAAAGATGATAGTCTCCCAGGGCAGCTGCCACTGAGGCAAGTTTTAAAGATATGAGCTATTTCAAGTATTCCTGTGTCCATAAATAGAGCAGCCTCCTGGCAGCAGCTTTTCCAAGCGCGCCTACTGCTGGGATCCTGCTGTTGGGACAGAGTCGCTTTTCAAAAAGCAGGACTGAAAAGGCTTAGGGAAAGCTCCTCTGGCCAAGGGAGAGGTGGGAATCACAAACAGTGTGTATCAGCTTCAGAGGCAAACCAGTTACAAAGGGTTTTGGGGAGAACTTAAGGGCTTGTGAAAAGAAAGAAAACGGAGCGTTGTGTGTACAGCAGATGTCCTGTCCTATCCACTCTCTATTCTGGAGAGTAAGGAAGGGGTCTAGCACCACAGGTACTCCATGGCAATGGTTACTATCAGCTCTGTGGGGCACCAGCAATGGTTTTTATCTTTTAATCTCCTCACCTGCACTGAGGAGCATCTCCCGCAGGGTTGGGAGTGGCTAATCTCAACTGCTTGTGAATGTAGTTAGGTCTCTGCTGCCTCCCTCCACTCACAGAATCTGCAGCAGTGGGAGGAATGAAGACTGCTTTTTCAATCTCTTGGTCAAGTGAAAAAGAAGACTGTTGCCTTTGAGAAAGTAGAGGCAGTGCAGCTGTCTTCCTCCTTGTTCTCCCCAAAATTTTGTGAGCAATCTCAGTACAGTAGATTTTATTCAATGAAGAGACTTTTTATCACCTCTGTCTCCTTCAGCTGCATACCTTTAAAAGCCAAGAAAAAATGCATTCTTTCATTATGTTTGTTATCCAAAAGAAGTACTTCAACTTGCAGCATGATATGCAGTAGACTGCACCTACCAGTGCTCCTTCCATCAGTCCCTTTTTCCTATTCAACCTACACAGCTTTTCTTCACAAAAACTTCTCCCTGTCTTTTAAGTTGAGTGTATCGAACCACTCCCAATCTCTCTGACGTTCCACATTGTGAGACTGATGCACCCTCTTCTTAACAGTAGGTCTAGCAGGAATTACAAACAGCTTGCAGAGCTAAAATAGCAAAGGGACCTAATCAGAATGAGGAGGAACTTCATACTTTTCTCAAGGTTCACATTGCTGAGCTGTGAATTGTATATTACTAACTTGAGGAACTATGTGAGTCAGTCTGATCTTGTCTCTCCAAAGTAGTCTCAAAACGTGTCTTATGCCTGTCATAGGCAACTTCACCAGCACATACAGCAACACAGCTGATCTCCCATTGAACCCACTTCCAGAAAGTTGGATGTTTCTCCTTCTTAGCTTTAATAACTGGATTTTCCCCAGAATGAATGAGTGCTATCTCAGATTCTCTATTTGCATCCATCTCTTACTGTACATTTAAGTTTATTGCTGTTGAAGTAAACAAAGATGCATGAATTAAGACCATGACCCCTCACCGTGTACTGGAAGTGGAGTGTGAGTAGGCTCGCATTGCTTGTGAGCTGCATCCAGTGTTACAACTTGACTGCAGATGGAAATCTGTCATCTAAGAGAGGAGCAAGAAAACCATAAAAACACCATCTTCAGAAGCATAAACAAAAAGATTGAAAGTCATTAATAATGAGCTGAACGGAAAACTAGGACTGTGAAAACATCCTTAATTCAACTCTAAAGAACAGAGCTTGGCACATATCAGGTTTGTCCTTGGTAAAGTTCCTGCATTGTTCTGTGTACAAGTACAAAGAGAAACTATCTACACTCCCAGTGCTATCTACACACCCAATTCTAGTATTACATTTCTTTTGTAACAACAGGATTTTAATTTTTTTTTTTCCTGAAATTAAAGCAGTCTTGTGGTGTCTGTTTTCTGTATTACTGGTACTGTGTATTATCTAGTGTGTCCAACAAAAATCTCCATACCTTCATGGGAAATACATGCACCAATACTAAATTTAATAGCCAAGGGCTACTGTAACCATTTCAACCTTCTGCTGCAGGTTGTTTTTGCGCCTGTTCTCCTGCAGGCTTTGTGAGCTGATAGTGAAAGGTTGTATATGTGACCCCCTACAAGAAATAAAATACGATGCCTAAGACAGCCTTGTACTAGCAGAACAGCAGCTGGAAAAGGCTGGTGATAAATAACTTAACCAGCTCCAGAGGGGAGACCCCTTGTTTGGAATTGTATATGTTCTTTCCTGAAATACACTAGAAGTATCTACATTTTTGGCACTTGGCTCCTAGGCTCTTCTCAGAATGAAGATTGCAAGAATGTTGAAAACTGAAGATGCAAATCCAAAGTCATGACTGTAAAAGAGGCCAGTTCTGCACTGTTCAGTGTCCAGTGTAGGCAGGATATAAAGTGTCAAATAATGTGATATCAGAACTGGGAATTTTAGGAGTGGGACTGGCTGGAACTATACCTGGATTGAAATAATCACCAGGAGAAATCACCATTGACTTCATCAAGCTAAACTTTCATTCAAAACCTTGAAATCAAACTACAAACATGTTTGTCATCAAGGAGGAGGGGGGAAGGGGAAGAAAACTTCACTATTAACTCATAGACCCAGATAGAGAAAAAAACCCTAACTCCCATGGGAGAATGAATGATTTAAAAGGGAATCAGAAGCCTGGATATGTATTTAAGACTTCTGGATACCTTTATTAAAGATTTTCTTAGACAAAAGTGTGTTAAAGAAAATAAAAGACAAATTACATGATCCACAGAGAGAAGAGCATGCATGTACCATGGAGGTTCAATTCAAAATGGCAACATTGTTAGAAGTTGCTTTATTTTGTAAAAAGTATAGTGCAGCAAACAAGCAACAGCTAAGAGCACTTTACTACAGACTGAGCTTGGTGAAAAGTCTCTTTCACGTTAATCATAATTCCCTCCCCTGCAACTTAGGCTTATATATTTTACCAGGCAACAAAATCACACTGAAAGAATTGCACTGTATATTATGGTCACCTGTTACGATATTTGGGACAGCCACTACCCTGATGTTAATTACAGGTTTCTTTAGATTTTTCACAGTCCTATTATCTACACAGTCATTTGAACTTGTTTGTAGAGAGTGGCAAGAGTAATGGTAATGATATGAGGCTTAATGAGCTAAGACTCATAGCATAATGAGCTACCGTAGTGATATTCAAGATAGTTCAGGAGTTACATACACTTTTCTTTCCCCACCTGTCCAACCTAGCTTGTCATTGTCATTTTCCTTTACAGAATGTATTTCTCTTCTGTAAAGCTGGCCCAGCTCTGACCTTGTTATTTTCTCCCTTTTTTTTTTGCCTGTTAAATCACTGCCACTAACTCAATGATTATTTTACATCTGCCTGTTCTATGCTCAGTCATTGAAAAAATATCAATCATCATAATAATCCATTAAAAAATATCCAAGAATGCCACCTGGTAGCCAGGTGCTTGCGTAATCTTTTCCGGTAAAGGAGTGATATGGTATTAATATGATATACAGTTTATGGAAATATGGTTTTAGTGAACTGATAGAGAACTTGCACACAATTGAGCGATGAATCGCTGCAGGTCATAGGTTAGTTTTGAAAAGCGTTTTTCATTCTGTATGCTGCATTTCACTTACAGCCCAGCACAGTACCCAGGATAGTAGATACTGGTCTGAAGCAGGTAGCATTTTTTTCTGTGGACGAGCTGTGCTGGGCAGGCTTACTTAGGCAAGGTCTATCTTTTCTGTTGTCTTGGCAACTATGGTAATATAGGCTTGTCAGCTGGGAAAGACAATAGGTGTTAAAACTGTCTAAGTTGGGATCATGAAATTTGGTTTTAAGAGTGTTTTGCAGATCATGTTCTACCGTCTATTTTTCTTTTAGACAACACATAAAAAGTCCTTCCACACCTCCAAGTGATCCACACTTTTGCAGGAAGACTGCACCTAGGTGATTGGAACACTTGCTATCTGTTGGTATCCAACTATCAACATTTATTTTGTCTCAAGGCTTCTTTCACCCGATGTGAAAGTGTTACAGCACTCCTGTCTGCACAGACTCAACCCTGAATCTCACTGTTTTTTAGTTTCCCCAACTGAAAGACAAAGGTGATGTGTTCATGGGGAGCAGAACAGTTTAATCAAGCATTGTTTGTTAGGATCGTTGCAACAGGTGCCAGAAAAAATATTTAATAATTATTGTGTGGTAAAGATTTCAAACCTATTGTATGTTGCGTCATTAGTGTAATGTCTGCTTACATTTAGTCATGTCCCTGCCCTAGGTGTTGCATCTTTTCCAAGGACCAAGTGTTTGATATACAGTTTAACTAGTTTCCACAATCCTTCCAGCACAAACAAAAATATCTATGCACTTACCCACACACATGTGCACAGACGCAGAGGACCAAACTGACTAAACCATTATATCACTGTTATCTGATAGAAGACTGAGACATTGCAACATGGATTTGTCAGGAGTAATTCCTACCTATGCCATGATAAAACCTTTTGTGTATAGCAGTAAAATACTTATTAACGACTCATTGTCAGAGTGTAAGGATCCACCAAATGGGATAAACTGTGTGTAGCTGGGAGGAGTTGCAAGTACAGGGGAAGATAGGCTTTGAATTCAGGAAGATCTTTATCACCAGGGGAAATGGTTTAACAAAAGCAGTTTGAGAAGTTAGGAAGGACTAAATACTGCTATTGTGAAACACTAAGCACTTGCAGAACTGTAGGATGGAGAGCTGTTCTGAATCAAAGAACAATTTTGTAGGGAAGAGTAGGAGTTTGTAGCAGATCATCAATGAAACATGAGTCAGCAACGTTGATGTGGAAAAATATAATGCTGATATGCATTAAAGGTTGGTCAAAAATAGGGTGTTTGAAATAATGTTTCCATTCTTATTAACACCTGAAAGTCCTTATCTAGACTCTACTCTGGGGCTCCATCTGCCTCAGAAGCCCATTTAACAGCTAGAAGAAATCCCGGAGTCAGGAATAATACGTGACGAAATGTCTAAAACACAGAGCCTGTAAGGAAAGCCTGAAGGAAATACATTGGCCTGGAACAGTCTGAGGAAAGACCAAACAGCACTCTTCAAATATGTAAAAGATTGTGGCAAAGAAGTTAAAGATGTTGCTCTTTACATCCCCTGGCAAAAGGACAAGAAACAACAGGCTTATGTTGCAATGAGATATAGGCTACTCACCACAAAAACCTCTCTGTGAAGAGGGCTAAGCATTCTAAGCTTAGTATTGAGTTGGATGATGGACTTTCCATCAGTGAAGATTGCTAAATGGCAGCTCCGTCCATCGTCAGTTGAGGATGGTCTAGGTATAGGACTCTGCTCTAGGACAGAGAGAACTGCTAAAATCTGTGAGGAAGGAGACCCCAGTTGAAAGAGTCTTATTGTACAGGTTCCTTTTGCTGAGCCAAAGCTCAGCTGCTGAATCAAATTCTTTTTCATTTAAATTCATCTACTTGTCAGTGCAGAGTCTACCCAGCATGGTCTCTGTCAACATGATTCCTTTGTGTTTTTAGCGATTGTAATAATACATTTTTGCGCTGTAATAAATTTCACCTGATAAACCATACGAGGTAGCATTGTGAGTTATTAAGATTGTAACCAGTATAAATTAAGTTGGTGGTTAAAAAAGTTCCTTCTGCCTTGGTTTTCTGTCTCACAAAACAGTAATTTGTCTCAAGAGGAGGAAGACTGAAACCCAGATCAGCTTTGAGTTTTGCTGTCCAGTTAACTACATAAGCAAACATTGGTGGAGTTCACGGAAGCGTGGTCTGTGTCCAGCGGAAATTTCACAGCAATAGCATGCCATTTTGTGTTACTGGCTTCTTTCATTTCAAAGGCAGGCCATCATGTTGTGCTGTAGTTCGAATTCTGTAGAGAAATTTTCCTGTACATGAGTTTGGCTTTCTATTTCAAAGTAAGATATTTAATGCTGTTCCTTTCTGTGGAAGGTAGACAGTATTTGAGGCCTTTAGAAATTCCTTGTGCATGTCATCAAGGTACATTCCTGGTAAAACATACCGTATTTGCTCTTACCCTGAACACAATGGAAAAGAACATCCTTGTTTAGGAGCATTGGTTGTGGTTTGGCACTATGCAGTGTTCACTGCTAGTATTAGTTTAGTGCATCAGCACTGATGTCATCCCTTCCTGCTCATTCTTAGTGTCTCTCCTCACATCATTCAACACAGTGCCTCCACTCGAGGAGCTTTACTGTGCCAGCACAGTTGTTTGCACAGCTGTGCTCAGCACTGGATTGCCTGACTGCTTTAGCTGATGAAGAAACAAATGTTTTGCTTTGCTGGATTGTTTTTTAGCTGGATCAATTCCTTGATCTGGCTTACAGGGAGGCCACATGAACTTAAAGACAGGAGACAGGATGGCTGGTAGAGTTTTACCAGTCTTCGAACAAGCAACAACAATAAAAGGGTAGCTGTATAGTAGGGACATACTGTGAAATTCATAACCTTGTAGATAGTGATTTTCTCCAGGAACAGGACAACAAGATGTCCCAACGTGCCAGAGCATCCTGAATAGACAAGAAACGGTTTTGTGGCAAAAATAAGGATTTTAGGCTTTATGTCACTAAAAGAATACAGTGATGAAGAAGAGAAGATGAAGTAAATGACCACCAGAGGTCATGAAAAACCACTGAAGGGAGAAAAGACCCTAACCCCAGTTTTATTATGCATGCTTGGACTATGCAAATGAATTCCAGGAACTCATTAGCATAAGACTGCCCTTTCTAAGAAATATAATGAATATGTATGTTTAGCCTACATATAAACTAGGTACCTAGCTTGCACTGGGACATGCACATTTGGAGGAGTGATCCCCTGTGTGTCTGGTGCCACAAAACAAAGAATGCCTGCTTAATAACTTCGGTTATTGAGTTTTTCACGGCGTCACTTTGGCGACCCAGATGGGACAGACTCAGCTCAGCTGCAGGATCCGCTGGGTGCGGAAGAGGACTCTCTGGGTGCTCCCGAGACTTCCCCGGGACTCCTCGACTCACCTAGATCACTGCAGGAGCAGACAAGGACCATTCTGGTGAGGCATTCTTTTTGGAAATTTAGTTTTGATTTTGGAGGG
Source organism: Todiramphus chloris collaris (assembly GCA_025345505.1). Lineage (NCBI taxonomy): Eukaryota > Metazoa > Chordata > Aves > Coraciiformes > Alcedinidae > Todiramphus > Todiramphus chloris. The sequence continues at coordinate 53,592,532 of JANVCC010000021.1, forward strand.
TGCCTGTAATACGCAGGAGATGTCCTACAAAGGGTACCATATGCCAGCTATTTTAATGTCTTTAGCATACTTGATATTTGGTATGCATACTTGGTATTTGGGTCCAGACCATAAGATTTATCAGTATTTTGGACTACCAGAATTGCATATGGCCTTTGATTGTGCATGTTCCATGTTATTTCAACTGCTCGTGTTATCTTATTGTGTGGTTAAGTTGTTATCATTGTTTGGTAAACTTAAATCGCTATTATTGTTGTTAAGGAATGTATGAGTGAACTGAGTGTGCTTGAGACACAGCAGGGCTGCAAAGCCAGTGCAGAGTCCCAGTCCGCAGTTCCATCCTCCCGTGAGGGAAATAGCCGGAGATGGATGAAGTGTATGTCCTCACCTGAAAAGATAGTTCAGATGTTTTGTGTGTGGTAAGAGTGTGGGTACAATTTGAAGAGGATTTTTGGAGTGCACAGTGTTAAAATTGGTTAGACTGGTATCAAACAGAACAGTCAGGACTGCTCGAATGAGCATTTTGTGGGAGGGATGGAGGAGAGTTTAAGAACCAACAATAGGGGTTCAGCAAAGTATACCTAAGAGGAACCCTTAGGGTGCATATTGGCACATTGGAAGGAACTTGGTGGGACATCAGGAGTGACTTCTAGTAGACAACTCTCATAGTATTGCAATCAGCGGTGGCCTCTGTACAATTTGGATAATGAACATAAGTGTGCAGTGAATGGTAGTGTAGATTTTGATACTGTGAGGGATCTGATGCTTTTCCTCCAAAAGGAAGGAAAATGGGAAGAAGTTACATATGTAGATATGTTTTGGGCATTGAGGGACAATCCCAACTGGTGTAAGGAATGGGGATTGCAGGAATGTTTGGTAATGGCATGAAGAAAGGGAAAGAACAAGGAGGTAGGAAGTGGAACCTCCAGAGACCCTGGGATACCCGTACCCTCCACCACCCCCTTTTCCTCCACTTGAAGATCCTCCCCCTCCAACATGCTGCTGCTTCCCCTGTTCCAATCCCTTTTGGGGCTCAGGCGCCCTCCACCACAAGTCCCTCATCCTCTCCACCTTTGAAGGATGGGAGGAGGGGAGTTGGAGACTCACCCATCACCTTGAGAACTAGGAGTAAGACCCTAGGACGTCAGCAACATGTATTAGCTCCACTGAGGGTAATGATGAGCCTGGAGGGGCCGGGAAAAGGCTCCATTTTCAGCTGCAGATCTAGATATTTGGAAAGAGGTAGTCAAAGGGTATAGAGACAACCCTGCAACCCTAAAAGATTTGAAGTGATTGTTAAAAATCAGCATCTAGATTGGGCAGATGTAGATCTACTGTTGGCTGAAATGTCAGAAACTGAAAAGCAATTAGTATTAAAACCAGCAAGAATACGTATACAAGCAAAAGTGACGGCAGGAACACTTGGAGGAACTATAGATGATCACTTTCCTTTAAGTGACCCCCACTGGGATCTGAATGTCTCTGCTGACTATCAGCTATTGACTAGATATAGAAATTGGGTAGAAGTGGGGCTGGAAAATGCAGTCCCTAAGTCTATTAATTACTTGGCTTCATATGCTGTAAAGCAAGGACCAAAGGAGACCGCTACCAAATTTGTAGGTAGGCTTAGAAATGCTATGAGAAGGTACCTGGATCCTGCATCTGATGCCAGGCAACAGCAATTAGTGAATTTGGTTTTAGGACAGTCTACACCCAACATTAGAAAGAAATTACAGAGGCTGAAGGATATTAGAGATTTGGAAAAATTGTTAGAAGAAGCGTGGTGTGTTCTTCATAACCAAGAAGATGTGGATAGACAGAGATTTTCTAAAGTCATTGCCACAGCAACAATAGCAGCATTGGAACAACAGAGGGGAGGTTTTAGAGGATGGGGAAGAGGAATCAGACAGGGAGGAGGGCGTGGAGGATTCCAAAGTTCTTTGGGAAGGTATCAACGTGCTTATTGTAAAAAGGAAGGACATTGAAAAAAATGAATGTCAACAGGTCCAGGGAAAGCCTCCAGCTTTAGTAGCTTCAATGGGAGAGGAAGATTGACAGGGACCTGGGGCATCTACCCTACGGATCCACTGGTTACCATAAAGCTAGGGGATAAGGAGAAGGAGGTAGATTTTTTGGTAGATACAGGGGTTTCTTTTTCTGTTTTAAATCAAGGATTAATACCTATAAGCAAAGATTCTATAAATGTAGTAGGTGCTACTGGCCAACCAGAAAGTGCTTTCTTTTCGAAGCCTTTGCAATTCAAGCTAGGGAAAGCAATTGGGATCCACCAATTCCTATATTTGCCAAATTGTCCAAAATCTTTGTTAGGAAGAGATTTATTAGAGAGATTAGATGCTAATATTTCTTTTAATCACAGAAGAATGGATCTAAAAGTAAACCAAGAAAGCCTTATAGAGATTCTTAGCTTGTCACTAGTGACCCCTAGTGTGGCTACTAGTGACTCTCCACGGAAGGAAGGAATAATAAATCAGACAGATACAGGTGTTTGGGCTACAGATACCCAGGAAGGGTGAAGAGTGCAATGCCTATAAAAATAGAACTGAAGGAAGATGTTCAGAAAGTCTGCCTTCAGCAGTATTCCTCGAAATTAGAAGATGGAAAAGGAATGGAAGAAATCATAAAGAAATTTTTAAAGTAGGGATTATTTGTGGTAGATGAATTAGAATACAATACTCCAGTTTTGCCGGTTAAAAAGACTGATGGGTCCTACTGAGTGGTACAGGACCTGAGAGCAATTAACAAGATTGTTAAAGATCTCCATCCAGTGGGAGCAAACCCTTATACTTTGCTAACAAAACCGAAAAATGATCAGATTTGGTTTACAGTTTTAGATTTAAAGGATGCGTTTTTTCTGCCTACCAGTAGCCAAAGAGAGACAGAAATTAATCACTTTTGAGTGGGAAAATCCTTAAAGAGGATGAAAAAACAAATTAACCCGGACAGTGTTGCCCCAAGGATTGAAGAATAGCCCCACTCTATTTGGAATTCAATTGGCTCGAGATTTAGAATCATGGAAACCACCTTCAGGAGATGGAACTTTATTACAGTATGTGGATGATCTGTTGATAAGAACTACAGAAGAGAAAGATTGTGCAACATGGACTGTTACTTTATTAAACTTTGTGGGATTAACTAGATATCGAGTTTCTCAACAGAAAGCTCAATTAATACAACGACAGATCATCTATTTGGGATATGAGATATCTGGAGGACAGCGAGAATTAGGCACTGCTTGGAAAGAAGCTATCTGCAGAACCCTACTGCCCCAAATGGTAAAAGAACTGAGAACTTTCCTTGGAATGACAGGTTGGTGCCGCCTTTGGATATACAACTATGGGACAATAGCTAAGCCTCTGTATGAGCTTATAAAAGAGAGCACAGTAAAGCTAAACTGGACCTCAGAGGCCCAGAGAGCTTTTAGGGTATTGAAGAAAGAACTGATGCGTGGTCCTGCTTTAGGGCTGCCTGACATAACCAAGCCATTGTGGTTATTCTCTCATGAGAGACAGGGAGTGGCATTAGGAGTTTTGGCCCAATGATTAGGACCCTACAAACAGGCAGTAGCTTACTTCTCCAAGCAATTGGATGAAGTTTGCAAAGGGTGGCCCGGATGCTTACAGGCAGTGGCTGCTGTGATTCTGAACATTCAGGAGGCACGAAAAATCACTATGGGACAACAAATAACTGTTTTAGTGTCCCATGCAGTATCTGCAGTATTAGACCAAAAAAGGAACCATTGGCTTTCCCCTTCTAGGTTTTTGAAATATCAAGCCGTCTTAATAGAATCTGACGACATCAAAATTGAAGTAACTAATGTTGTGAACCCAGCTTCCTTTCTCAACAGCCAAGCTTCAGAACCACCCACACATGGCTACATGGAAACCACAGAGACCATATACTCCAGCTGAGTGGACCTGAAAGAAACTCCCTTAGAAGAAGCAGAAAATTGGTATGTAGATGGAAGCAGTTTCATTCAAAAAGGGAGTCGCCTAGCTGGATATGCGGTAATGACCGTTGACAAGGTAATTGAGGCAAAGACACTTCCAGCTGGGACGTCTGCACAAAAGGCCAAAATTATAGCTCTGACCTGGGCCTCAGTGATTCATCAGAATCAGGAAAAAATAAGGGGATCAATGTGTGGACTGGCTCTAAGTATGCCTTTGGAGTAGTGCATGCTCATGGAGCAATTTGGAAAGAAAGGGGACTTTTGACATCACAAGGAAAACAAATCAAGCATGCAAAAGAGATTCTGAACTTGTTACAAGCTGTACAAGAACCTGATGCTGTTGCTATTATGTATTGTAAAGGGCATAAGAAAGGCAACACCCAGGTGGAAAAAGGGAATCGATTAGCGGACTCTGAGGCTAAAGAGGCAGCAGAACAAATGCTGGAAAATAGACTGTTGGCATTAATACCTGACAAAGGTGATGTATGAGTAACAGCAAAAGAAACAGAATCTATCAAATATTCAAAAGTTGATAAGCGGTTAATTTGAGACTTGGGGGGAACAGTTGCAGAACATTGATTTGCCACACTAAAGGACAAACGAGCAGTAATACCATCTAATGCTCTATTTGGATTCATCTTGGAACAGCACCATAGGACCCACTGGGGGCAGACGCTCTATATCAATTTTTGAGTTGGAAATGGGTAGGACACAACATGTACACCATCCCCAGACAGGTAACTAAGCAGTGTATATATAATATGCTTGAAAAATAACCTTCAGACAACTATGAAGCTGCAGATTGGAGTCATAGGGAAAGGAAATGTACCTGGAGAACAATGGCATATTGATTTCTTGGAACTCTCCAGAAAAGGGGGGGTTAGATACCTGTTGGTACTAATGGATACCTTTTCTGGATGGCCAGAAGCATTGTCAAACAAATAAAGACAGAGAGGTTTCAAAGGCTTCATGAAATAATACTGAGACTTGGGGTACCTTCTGTAATGTCCTCGTATTGGGGAACGCATTTTACTGCTGAAATTAAGCAACAGATTAGCAAAGCATTAGGAACTGACTGGCAGTTGCATACTTCTAATAGACCAAGAGTGAGTGGATAGGTAGAGAAAATGAATCATCTAATTAAACAGCAAATTGCTAAAATTTGACCAGAAACCCATATGTATTGGTACCAAAGGTACCTTTGGCCCTGATAAGAATACGAACTGAGTCATGGGACAAAGAAGGCTTAAGTCCTTTTGAAATTTTACATGTCAGACGATACTATATGCCATATCAAGGAGAAGACTTGAACCAGGTGAGAGAACAATATTTGACACAATATACCATAGCCCTAAGCAAACAGTGAGACAGAATTAACAGTGTGTCATAGAAACCAGGGCATGAGGACTAGATAATCCCATTCATCCTTTCAACCCTGAGGACTGGTTATATGTTAAGAATTTTTCAGGAGACCCCCTTCAGGAAAAGTGGAATGGACCTTACCAGGTGCTGCTGACCATCTTCACTGCAGTTAAGATCGAGGAGAGACCTGCCTGGATCCACTACTCTTGACTGAAGAGGGCTCCAAATAAGCAGTGGACATCTGAACCTACACTGGACCACTTAAGTTAAAATTGCAGAGGGAGTGAAATGGGAATCAGATATTTTATGATTGGGTTTATCATTGTAAATATTGTTGCTGCTTGGGACAGAAACATATATTTTGAAACTATTCAAATGATAATTAATGTTACTAAGACTAAAGACTGCTGGATTTGTACTGACTTTCACAAGGGAGACATGAGGCTGCATCTATACGGGGTGGCCTCTACTCACTGGAACGACGATAACAATACCTGGCCTGAATTTTGGAAAAGGCCTGATGGAGGTTATTGTTCTCCTGATAATTCGAGCTATGGGTTTGGCCCCAAATTCAATTTACAAATATTAGACAATACTGAAACTCAGTTTCTGGTTAGCAATAATCACTGTAGTTGGAGAAAGAGATCAAAAAATTGCCTTTGCTCCCCATCTATCTGTTTCAATTGTAATAACTGTACTTGCAATGATGGATGGAATGATTATTGGATAAACCAGACTACGGTGGAAGTAGGCACATGGAATCTGACAGGATTGAATGTTACGTACATAGATTTTTGTAATCGCACGCAGTTGCAAACTTATGCAAGCCAAGGTTGGGACATAATGGGAAATCGACCTTACCAGTATGGATGGCACAGTGTGGGAGCTTTCTATGGAGCCAACCTTACGGCCACCAGTGGGCCTTGTAAGCTACCTGATGGGTATTGGTGGTTGTGCGGAGACGGCATTAGTAGGAAGCAACTCCCTGCGGGATGGAAGGGAATGTGTACAATCGGGCACTTAATCCCTCAGAATAAGATTTGTAATCATTCAAAACTTCCCTCAGGAATTCTGCAGACCCCCTGGATAAGATCTAAACAGGAGGAGAATCCCTTAGTAAAAAGGGGAACAGGATTCCATAGTTTTGTGAGATGGTTTTTCCCTTGGTTAGGGGTCAGTGAACTCGAGAAAGCTGTAGTGAATATTCCAGCCACTCTGGATGACATATTTAATATCACTACAGATGACATCCATGGTCTGCAGACAAAGGTAAATTCACTCTCAAGAGTAGTTTTACAGAATAGAATGGCACTGGACTTACTAAGCCTGAAGGAAGGAGGGGTTTGTACAATCATTAATCAGAGCTGTTGTGTATATGTAAACCAGGAGAGCAGAATTGAGGAAGATTTGGGTAGATTGTGGAAGAAAACTCAAGTTTTTAATGAAATCAGTAAAGATGATACTAGCTGGGGATTTAGGGAACTTTGGGAAAAATTGACTTCTTGGCTTCCAAACTTAGCTTGGGTGAGACAAATCTTTGCATTCATAGTAGGATTTGCTATTTGGGTTGCTTTAACTTGTATAATTATCCAATGTACCCTTTGGTGTTGCAAGAAAAATTTAGATATTTATGAAGACTGGAAACATAATAGAATTAAACACCAGGTAGAAACTGGAAAATATTTTAAAAAGACGTTAACTGATAATGGAGTTTTATAAGCGTAAGGAAAGAATTCGCACTGTACATAGAAAAGGAGGGAATTGAAGGCAGGAGACAGGTAGAGCTTTACTGATCTTTTAACAAGCAACAACAATAAAAGGGTAGCTGTATAGCAGGGACATACTGTGAAATTCATAACCTTGTAGATAGTGATTATCTCCAGGAACAGGACAACAAGATGTCCCAAGGTGCCCAAGCATCCTGAACAGAAAAGAACTGGTTTTGTGGCAAAAATAAGGATTTTAGGCTTTATGTCACTAAAAGAATACAGTGATGAAGAAGAGAAGATGAAGTAAATGACCACGAGAGGTCATGAAAAACCACTGAAGGGAGAAAAGACCCTAACCCCAGTTTTATTATGCATGCTTGGACTATGCAAATGAATTCCAGGAACTCATTAGCATAAGCCTGCCCTTTCTAAGAAATATAATGAATATGTATGTTTAGCCTGCATATAAACTAGGTACCTAGCTTGCACTGGGACATGCACATTTGGAGGAGTGATCCCCTGTGTGTCGGTGACACAAAATAAAGAATGCTTGCTTAATAAATTCCGTTATTGAGATTTTCACTGTGTCAGACTCTTGAGCTGATGTGACTGTGCGGCTGTAGGCGATCGTTTTGGGCAAAAACGATGCAGGGAGTGAGCAGAAAGTGCAGAGGGCATGGCAACATATTAAGTTCATTTGCTGTTACACACTCTGCAACTTCAAACCACAGCCTCTGGCTGTATTTTCCTAAGTGACTGCTACTAGAAAGGCAAAGTCTTGCTGCCTTTTCCCGCTTTTGCTGCTGTACCCTTCCCTGCTCTCTACTCCTCTCTGCTGGCCCTGCTTCTCACCTACTGGCCATCTTCTCCCTTGCCCCAACACAATTATTCCCACAACCTTTGTATCAGCAGAGAATTATTTGAACCCTGCATCTTGATTTGTTTTCAGCTCAGTTAGCTTTCTGTCAGGTTTGTCACAGGCATGAATGTATCTTAAATATCAGTATTTTTATTTCTTCATATTTCTGTCAACAGAGTGATTAAAAGCATCATTCCTCTTAGATTCTGTATGTCCTATGTCTCTCCTTTTTGATTCTTCCAACAGATGCCTGACTTGTACAGTTACAATTCTTCCTCTGCTGCATTTCACATGGAGCTTTTATCTCCATGAAGCCTACCTGAAAGCATCTCTCTGCTACCTATCCCAGAGCAGTCTGATTCTTTTATTTTATTAGGAGACTTCCCACAGTTTCCAGTGGACTTCTGAGAGGAAGCCTGTTCTGTTGGGTAAGTTGCCAACCTAGGATCTCAGTGTCATTCTCAGGGTTATATGACCTAGGACAAGTCATTAAGTCTTCCTGTGCCTCCATTTCTACAAACTAGGAATCACACTCACTCTTCCTACAAACTAGAAAGAAGAATAATTCTTCTTGTCAGCAGTTCTTAGTTGTTGTGCTGTGTTCTCTGACTTGTGTGCTGGTAGTGTCGAACAGAACACTAATCACTAATCAGGACAGTAATAATATTTACTATATAATAATTACTATATAATATATGACTACTGCAGTCTTTTTATTACCATTTTATTTATTGGTTAATGAGTTCTAAAGTATTTCGAGTCATCCACGTACAAAGCAACTGAAGAAGAGTTTAATCATCCTTGCTTGGAACTGTTCCTCCTAAGGCAGAAAGTACATTTTTCTCAGCTTTCAAACACCTCTAGTGCCATCTTCTGTAGCTCAGAGGCATGTCAAGCACAATTCTTTTTTGCCAACAATACCACGCAGTGCCCCCAACAAGCTGAACTTCTAGCTCTTTTTTTAGGCTGATTCCGTGAACAGAACTTGTTTACGACTGACAACATATATTGCAGTTTAAGAGGCCTTCCACTAAACCATGTTTGGATGCGCAGTTATGGTAAGTGATCTTCTTCTATACTTCAAAATAGATGATTAAATTAGAAATGGCATGGGCTAAAACACTGGTGTGGATCAATACTGATCTGGAAAAGGTCTGTTTTTCTTGTTGTGCAGCAGCTTAGGTTCAGACTAAGATCAAGATAGATCCCCTTAACTTACGAGGTCATCTTGTCATTTCATAAAGCTTGGTGTCTATTTTTGATCCTCCTTTGTACTTTTTCATGCACACCTGGTTCTTCTGGCCTTAAAATCCTTGCCTGACTGTTCAGTCTACACACTTCTTCAATTCACTTTGTTTCTGCACCAGCCAAATCATATGCTGCTAAAGGTCTGTCTACACGTGGAGCAGGCATTGTCACCTGCGTGGAGGTTTGGATGGAAGACAACAAGTGATACTAAAGAAGGTAACTTAAAGAAGACTGAAAATTATGTAAATATGCATTTTAATGTAAAGATTTTAACATCAGTGTAAGTTTTATGTTGCTGACTAGTGTTAGTGGCAACGGAAGGAACTCTTTCAATACAAAAAGGACCTAGGGATTTGGAGTGCACTCAAGCGTCATTTGGCCACTGACAGTGCTGCTCACCTTTAAAGATAAGTGACCGTGAGGAAGTGAGCAGGATGGCTCTTTTATGGGAATCCCTCTGTCAGAAAGTCCACACGAAAGAGACACTTTTCAACACCACTGCTTAAATCTGAGCATATTTTCTTTCTGAATAAATTCGTACTTTTTCTATTTCCCCCCATATTCAGCTTCAGATCTTTCTAGTATGCAATCAACAAATAGCCCTCCATACTTTCTCAACATACTTTCATGCTTGGGCTTTCACCAGTACGTAATTGGTCTTTTATTTTTAAAGCTGCTCCCTTCAAGTTTTCCCCAGGGATTTTGCATCCTTGCCTGCCTCATATTGTTTACAAATGTCCCAGAGGGTTTTGCTGACAGCCCAAACCTCTTCTTGTAAGAACCCAGAAGGGAATTCTTGGAAATTGTTAGCCGATGGGTGTAGTCTCATGGTGGGCAAGCACCACGTCAGTTTATCTTTGTTTGAAATGTATTGAATTCTGTCTTAAAAAACATTCTGTGGCAGTACTGAAAACTGCTCTAGAACCTTACTGATCACCTGAGTAATAATATTTCTCTTATAAAATGATGTGAAGGCCTGTTTGTACAGATGGTGGGAGATACCACTTGACACATGGTTATCCAGAGACTGAAAAAGCCATCATGGAAACACCCAGTGCTTCATGGTATTAAACCTTTTGGACAGATGGCTGGAAGCGAGAGATGTCTATCCACCTTTCCCTAAAATCAAGCCTCTTGCCCTTCAGCTGACCTGATGAGCCAAGGGACTTCACTGCATGAAGGCAGTTACAATGCGAGGAGTTACCGGGGCTGCTGCGATGCTATGACATACCCTCTCATGGCCCCTCATGCCTTACTGCTTCAGGAGACACATTGCAATACTACTGCAGTTACAATCACAGCAGCACTGTTTCAGGTATATCACCCATTTCTAAAGTAATTTTTCCTTTGGAATTTGTCCTTGTGCCACCACTAGCATTTAAGTCAACAGAGATCTTCCTCCCTAGTGTTTTCAGTGTAAAGATTTATAGGGAGCAACCAGATGCCTCAAGGATACAGGACCGTGGGGATTGGTCTGTTTCACTTTGTCACCAGCTCCTCAAAGCACCTCAGAACTTTTCTTGGGTGGTATTTTTACTGAACAAAGCCACGGAGAGCCTTGGGAACGACCTGGTGTGGTTGTTTTCGGCGCTCTGACTGTAGTTATCACCAGAAACTCATATGTTACTGCTGAAGAGTCACCATACCAGTTCCCATCATTCTGGCTAACGTGTCCTTTCTCAGGGCAACACACAAATAAATAAATAAAATAGAAGTTTTAGTAATATTTTGAGTACTGCCACTGAAAATATAAAAAAAATTCAGCATTCTGCAGATAGTTGCAACTGATCCGTTTTCTTCACATGGCCTGCGCATGTGAAATCTTGACTGAGGAGAGTGCAGGGAGGGAAAAAAACCCAACATAAAAAAAAAAAAAAAAATCATCCATAATGCCTTCTTTTCCTAACACAGGCTCTCAGACTTTGAAGAACCCAGGCTTGTCATTTATAAGATTTGCCAAGCGTCTTGAAATTCGGCAAGGAGTCGACACAGCGCTGCCTTCACCCGAGGGCTCTGTCCTGACCGAAGGGTAGCAGCAGCAGCAGCCGCCGCCTCACCGTGAAGCACCCTGGTTCCCGGGGCCGGCAGCCCTTTTCGGGGTTCCTCATACCGGAGACGCGGGCGGGAGCAACGAAGTTTACCTCCTCTTGGGAAAAACGCTGCCCCCCGTGCCCCACGGAGCCCTCCCGGGCTGCAGGCGGGTGTCTGTGCGCCACTGGCGGGCGGTGAGGGAGCCGCGCAGCGGCAGCTCCTCGCCGAGGCCGCCGGCTCCGGCCGCCCGGTCCCGGTCCCGGTCCCGGTCCCGGCCCGCCAGCGGCCGGCGCGCGAGTGCCACTGGGAGGCGCTGGTGCTCCGCCCCGGCGGAGAGCGCGAGGGGTGTGCCGAGGGCGCTCGGGCGGCCCCGCCTGGCCCGCCAACGGCGTCCGAGCGGTAGCTCCGCGCTGGGCGGGAGGACGCCTGGGCGATGGCCGTTCTGCCGCGGCCGCCAAGGTGCGGCAGCCAGAGCCGCGGCAGCCGTGTCCCGGCTACAGAGTGGTCGGGACCGCCCTTTCTGAGGGGGAATGGGAGGGCGGGAGCGGAGGGGACCGTGCAGGTGGCGGCTGCCGTCGAGCGGAGCCCTGTGGGGCGGGCAGAAACTCCGTCGGGGGGTGGGGGGGGTGTTTCTTACGGTTTTATCCTCTCGGAGGAAGAAGCTGTTTATTTCTCGGGAAATCCCACCCTGGCCCGCGAAGGGGGATGGATTATCTGCACGGTGACAACGTTTTATAAGCCAGGGAGAGAAGAGCAAACGCCCCGGCCGCCCCGCTCGGAGTTTCCCGGGTGAGGAGACGGGGCTACCGGCTCGGCCCGCAGCCCCTCGGCAGGAACTGATTGTGAAGCCGGCGGCTCTGCCCGCTGTGGTAGGCGGGCAAGGGGAGGGGAGAGAGGGAGGGACGGGTGCCCAGTGCCTACAGGGGACGCCGTCAGAGGTCCCCTTGCCACAGGCGGGCAGTGGGGCAGCCGACCGCCCGAAGGGGGCACGTTGCCAGCCGAGGCAGCAGGTAGGGCGCTGGGCACCGGCCTCTCGGCGCGTCCCGTCCCGCCCCTGCACCTCCTCCGCCGTTTTTCTCCACAGCCTGAGCAAAATCTGGGGGCTTCTTCCCCCCGCCCCCCCCCCTTTACCCCCCCCCAGTTAAATGAGCTATGCGCCAACACTGGACTCTTCCGAACGAGTTAAGCTTTTGCTACTTAAAATAGCCTTGCTCCCGCAAAGCGTAAGTAGAGCGACTCTGGGCTGTGCCTCTCGGCAGGCGGCTTCAGGGCACGGGCCGGCAGCCCGGGGAGGGGTTCGGCCGGAGGGGACGTGGCCGCGGGCAGACTTGGAGCCGGAGCCTGCGCTGGGGGCGGGAGGCAGGAACCTGGTTGGGGCCTCTCTGCCCGTTTGCCGTGCCCCCCAGCCCTGGGCTGGGCGCCAGGGAAGGGCAGGGCGAGGCCGAGATGCGCTCCTCGTGCTGAGCAGGAGTAGTAGAAAGGGCCTTAGTGCTTTAAATACCTCCCTGAGGGACCCTGCTCTGAGCGTCCGCTGTTGCGGCCCTGCCGAGGCAATCGTCCGCAGGCAGCGGCGCTCGCAGATGGGACTGGGAACAGCCTGGTGTGGCAAGGAAAGGGGTCCAGACCTCACAAAATACCTCCGAAAGTGCAGTGGAGGGGGAGCACCGCATATAATTTGTATCCAGGGTTGTTGTGGCCATTACCCACCAATATGCACATGTCTAGGAGTATGGAATTTCTTCCTTAAGGTTTACCACTAACATTTGAACATTGATGTGCATTTCAAGCCAGTTTTACGCTTGGAGTAAAGTTAAATCCTCAGTATAAAGCAGAGACAGAATTGCTTTCACCCATGTACGTGGTGCCACACAGAATGATGGAGTTCACAAGTGTAACCCAAGATGGATCTTGGTTTTCTTGAGTTTTGCGTAAGCTCTGAGTTACCTGGCAGACTTCTTCTCCTGATGGTGGGAAAAATGGCTCCCTGCATTGACTAGGCTTTTACCTCACTCTGCTCACATCTTTGGTCTGAGAGTTACCAAAACCATGACACTCATTTGTTCCTCAGGACTCAAGAGATGCGAAGTATTTGAGATTAATAAATACTCTTTTGGAGGTTTTTATAGCTCTATTAATCAAAACTTTGCCAATGTTACAAGCAAGAAAAGATATTTAATTTGGTTTTTTTTTGGTTTGGTTTCCAGTAGGCAAAAAAAACTATCAGAAAAGTATTTGGGTTCATCACGGACTCACTGAAGAACTCACATAAGCCTAGGTTGTTATTAAGAATCATGAGTCTGTGTTAGGTCTCTAAGACACTGGCATAAGTATGACAAAGGAATTGAACTGAGTAACCAGAGCTACCAGGGTTTCTCTTTAGGGGCAATTTAAAGGGAAAAGAGAAAATCCCACTGGAACATTTTAGAATTAAACTAGAAAAATATTCAAATGGTTTCCATAAGACAAAAATGTACTTTAAGAAGTTTGGACAGGGTGTATAGCAGAGTCTCCCTTGTCTAAAATCCCCTAAGACTTATCTTTGTTGGGGTACCTGCTTCTCTGCAGTGAAAAAGGGTCTTGAGTCTTTGGATGCCAGAAAGGCTCGTCTTTCCTTTGTATATCTGGGGCGGGGGGCGGGACACTCCTTACTGTGCAGTTTTTAGATCCGTGTGGCTGATTGTATGTGGGCACCTGACAGATCTGTCTCATTCATGCTTCACTCACTCGGGATGTAGGGACTGTTGCCCTCATGTTCAACGGCTCTTCCATAGTCCCCTGGTAGCTCCACGCCCTTCACACCTTTCAGAGTTTTATTGGTAAGTCACCATCTTTTCATTCCAATGTAGAGCTCTAAGATGGCATTTGAGTATTCTGGGGGACAAGGGGTGTAACTTTTTTTTCCCTGTTTTTCTCCAGCGAGTAGCGAATCAGAGCAAGGGTTTGTTACACCAGGGAACAGAGGAGTTTAAGAGGTGGGGATGTAGCACTCCTCCAGGGCTCAGCATGCACTTCTTGCGCTTTTCCTTTTACTCAGGCCAAACTTGCACTCAGAGGTCAAGTGAAGTCAAGAAGTGAAGAGAAGTTTTGCTTGGGATTTAAGGAGAAGGCTCCATAGCAGTAAAGTAAGTTTAAGGTAATAACGAGATCAGCTAAGGGATTAATTTTTAAACAAGTGTTTAAAATACAATTAAAGTGATAAAAGATGCATCTGAAAGTGTGACACTATGAGGAAAAAAGGTATTTTTCAAGTCCTCATTTAAACAAGTTTATAAAGTGAATTATGAAACCTCCATTGTGAATTATGAAACACCCACCATTGTGTGTTTCATATATATATAATTGTACATGACCCCATAACATTAGATTTCACTGAAAATTATAGTAGCTCATACTGTTTCTGCGTATCTGCCAGTTTGTCTGGAATGACGTGGTTACTCTGCCGACTTTGCACAAGGTGACTACTTGTATCAGATTTAAATTAGTAGAGTTAAAAACCTGGTAATAGTGGAGATGCCTTATTGTTGAGCGTAAAAACAAAGGAAATTTTTCCACTTGTTTTCTCTTTTAACAGCATTGTTTTCTCATACCAGGTCATAAAATCTAGGTAATTTTGGAGATAAAAACCTAAATCCCAAGATTTTAGACTGCCACAAGAAATGAAAGAAAATGTGAAATGAATATAAGAAAACATATTCAGACAAAGACATCCATTAGCATAATTTTATAGATATACCAGTATAATAGAATCATAAATACACCAGGCGTAACAGTTGGGCAATGTATGTAACATAGCTATGTAGTTATTTACGTGTGTATATGTACACATATGTGTATATAAATACATAAACATGTATGAGTAAAATGATAATTAAAATATTGTATTTCACACACTTGGTACGTAATGATGAACCTCTTCAGTGATGTCATCAGAAATAGAAATAATAACTGGCAAGTTTATAGGTGATACATTATTTCTGTCCTGTAGAGGGATATGTATGGCATCACCGCTTTTAATTTTTATTCTCTCTTGCTCATTGTCTTTGTCACACACATCCCCCCATCGACAAAGTGTATTTGTGCATGTACTGAACCTGGTAATTAACAGCGCAACATTGATTCTTTGACAGAATGCCATGACAGTGTTTATTAACTGCCCATTCTTCAATATTTGTCTCAGGGGAATGATTTTGTAAGTGACACAAACAATATATGTCTCACAGTTCTTATTAAATGATCCCAAGGTTCGTGAAGTCCTTGCTTTTCATACCGTTGAATTAGATTGATTTCTGAGAGCAATTCTCTTGTCATTCCCTAGTGGGTATTTCTGCATGAATGTAATGAAATACAAATAAAGGTTTTTAATTTCTTAATTTGTACTTTTTCCAAGCACAGAAAGAAAGAATATCTCCCTTCACAATCCATATGTAAGATGGGGGTCTAACAGTTGCCTAGCTCTGTATTTCAGTAGCGCTGAAAGTAGTACCGTACAGTTGAAGTTTATGTACTACCAAAGCAAGCTTGGAATTGTTCTCAGATAAAATATTGAGATGTGTCTGTTTAGGGTTAGGTGTTTTATTGTTGAACTTAACGGTGACAGCTCAAAAATTCTGTGAGCTCTGCGAGCGCTCTGGTTTTGTTTGCTGTCATTTAATCATTATTTGTATTAAGGCACCTCTTTAAAATTGCCGATGTGAATTTTGGATGAGTTACATTGGCTTTAAGAATTACTCACTGGAGAACATATTGACATTAAAGAAAGATAGAGGACCTGGATTTCTGAGAACCCTGCAGCCAGTGGAGATACGTGTCAATGCAATGCCGTCAGAAATTACAGCCTTCCCGTATTTATGTACTATATATAATAATTATGGTGAAGGCAATGATTGCTGCAAGGTGAACACTGAGGTTTTCACCTCTGTGCAGTTAAGATACTGCGCAGGATCTGCTCACTGTTTAAACATCTTTTTCTTTGTGTACAGGATGAACTTGCATGCTTTGATACACAGAAATAAATCTTGTAATTACTGTAAGCATTAGAATAGCTCTTTTAAGTGTATCCTTTGAGGAATGCATCGTGTCACATCTTTGGTGAATTATCTCAGCTTGAGCATTGTTAACTTGTAGTAAAAAGAAAAAAAAAAAAGATCTTCAGTAGTATTAGTGAATGGAGACTGTTAATAAATTAGATGGTATTATTTGTCATATTTCCTTTACTTCTGGCATGTTTTTTTTTCTTCTTCCGCTAATCACTAGATAATTCTTCAGAAATTCTTTCATTGTAGTTAATATCAGCTATTGAGCTCAGTAAGAGATAACTGCAGTGTGCTGACAGGGGAAAAAAAGATAGCTACCTCTGTTCACCTTACAGTGCAGGGGTTATAATTTTTCAAGAGGGAAGACCAACTTTATTTTTGGGAACAATAGAAGGTAATATTTTTCTTTATGAAAAACAGCGTGTGGCCTCTGTACTGTTGGACACAAGTGTTAGTTATGAACAAACCATAACTTTGACTACTTATTATCTGAGCTATTTTGTTTGATCTGGGTAGAAAACAGTGAGGCAGAGACAACTGAACTGGGAGACAGAAGATAATGCAAAGGATAGCAGAAAAATTAAATAATTTAGGGTTATGCTAAACTTCTTTACTCCCATCAAATATCACATTATTCATTTTGCTGTTCCTACATTTTCCTACTCAAAATGAGAACGTTCCCAAACAACTGTTTAGTTCTGTCCAAATATTGAACTAAAGTGAGTAGATCTTTAAATGGTTTTGAGTGAGACAGATACAAAATTAAATCATTATTACCTGAAAAATTAATACTTCTCAAGATTAAAATTACCTCACCTCATAAAATTAAGATTGAGGGTGAAATTTTAAAATCATTTAAACATATTATATTTGGATTACAAAAGTACAGTATTCTAACAATTTATTCAGTCTTGGGCTACTAATTTAAGAAGGTAAAAAAAAAAAAAAACACTTCCAAAAAAATCTGAATATATTTTTAAAAAATGATTAAAAATTGTTTTAGGACCAGGGAAATGAATACGTAAAATCAGTATTTCATTGTTAATATCGTCATTTGCAGTTTATCACGCTCTGCTGGAAAAAGAATTTAATTATATTAAAGGGAGTGTGTTTGGGTAGAATATCTAAGATCTGTTGGTTTTGGCTGAATTAACTTTGTGGAGATAAAAAGTGAATTAGTACTTCAGAATTTACGAAAATGCAAAATACTGAGGGAGTGTGTTGTTGCTTTTTGTGTGAAAATATGCTATTCTGCAGCTACAGCTGTTTCATTGCCTCGCAGTAAAATCAAGTTATAAAAAAAGTAACCTAAATAACTTTAATTTCTTTAATTACCTTAACTAAAAATCTGAAAGAGGTTCGGTACAGACTTTGGAAAAGCTTCCTCTGGAAAACCATTGACATTATGGTTGGTAATCACAGTAGATAGAATACTGAGAATAGTAGATTTTATCACTGGAAAATTCCTACCTGTAATGATGAACGCCTTTTCTTCTTGAGACACGGAAAACACACAGATGTTTGGACAAAAAGTATAAATATAAAAAGACTGAAGTGTAATGCAGTTATATTTGTAAAAGATTCCAGTATTTTATAACAAGAGTTACATGTGTCAGTTATATATATCAAGCCTTTTCTGCTAGAGTGGTTAGTTGGGTTTTTTTTTTTCCTGCAAATTGTTATATCTGAATTATAAGTATTTCTGATGGTAATGAAGTTAGCTGAAAGTAAAGTTTTATATTTTGTTTTCAGCCGAAGGTTGATGTATAAAATAAAGACGTGTATTCATTAGGAGAATGAAATACACTTCTTGCATATATTCCAATATTGTTACATATATTTCAGTGTTCTTAACATATATTCCAGTTAGGAAAAGGCCAAGGGTAAGAGAAGTGATACCAGCAGATAATAGCTTGTTTCTCAATTGAAGGCAGCTTGTGAGGAATCTCATCTTAAAAAAAATTAAATCTTGCACCTTAAGTTTTTCCAAATCAGATGTTGTGTTACCTTCTAGAATTTGCACATGGGAAGCCGTGGTGGAAGCTACTGAGAATATATACCAGTTGTTTGTCACAGAAGTAAGGTTATAGGATGTAATTTTATTTTTCCAAGAAAACCTTTGTGCACTGTTGCTGAAGTGCCCTTGAGGTTTTTTTTTTATTTATTTATTTTGGTTTTTGTTGTTGTTGTTGTTGTTGTTGTTTCTTTAGAGTAATGTTGCAGTACATGTGGTTCAGTTATACCAACTGCCAGGACAGAAACCTTGACACCATTCCTCTCAGAATTTCTCATTCTTCCCAATATTTCAAGTTACTCAACTAATTCTCTCTTTCTAGAAATAAACAAACTCAAACACAACTAGGCCTTGAGAACATGCTTGTTGGTGGTGTACAGATTCCAAAATTAAACTGTAAATTCCATAGGTTTTGAGTAATTATTCTTCTGTGTTTGTAGCGTATGAAAACAGCAGAGACCTGGGATGTTACTAACCTCCCGAAGGCTTGAGTAACTAAGTCCTGATAACAGTCAAATGATTAGAGTTAGGCAAACTTTGTATCACACTCTGATACAAGTGCGGTCATATTAATAGTAGGAATATTCTGTTTAATTTAATTCCTCTCTATCTCTTAAAACCAGGCAAGGACAGTTAGAGGCATCTCAGGTGGAGGAAACTAAGAAATCAGGGTTTTAAAATATTCAACTATTGTAGAAATTCTAGTTCTGAATCTTCCTTGGCTGACGTGTATAGACACTTAAACCTGCATGGGCGAGGTGAAAGCACTAAACATCCCACTTCCGCGCTCACCAGACCCCACGGCTACATGGTCACAGGGTTACGGACTTCTCAGCATAAATGTGCGACATTCTGCAAAAGGAAGTGCACTTAAGAAATGTCATTTGTCAAGGCTCAATCTGTTCTGCCCTAGCGTTGTGTAATTACAAGATTTTTTTTTTAACATTGCTCTAATGTTCTTATTGTAGGTTAGAAATCTGAAACAATGGGTGACTGGAGCTTTCTGGGGAGACTGTTAGAGAATGCGCAGGAGCACTCCACGGTTATTGGCAAGGTTTGGCTGACGGTACTGTTTATCTTCAGGATACTGGTGCTGGGGGCTGCTGCTGAGGAGGTCTGGGGAGACGAGCAGTCGGACTTTACATGCAACACTCAGCAACCTGGTTGTGAAAATGTTTGCTATGACAAAGCCTTCCCCATTTCTCACATCCGCTTCTGGGTGCTGCAGATCATTTTTGTGTCCACTCCAACTCTCATCTACCTGGGCCATGTGCTGCACATCGTACGCATGGAGGAAAAGAGGAAAGAGAAAGAAGAGATGAAAAAGAAGGGAAGCGTCAAAGACAGCAGCTACCCAGCAGCAGCAGCATCTGGCAGCGGTGGTGGAGGAGGCAGCAATAATATCAAGGATCCCCTTGGCAAAAGGGGGAAGGAGAAGCTCCCAATCCGTGATGAACGTGGCAGAATCCGCATGGGGGGTGCCCTGCTCCGTACGTACGTCTTCAACATAATTTTCAAAACACTGTTTGAGGTGGGCTTCATTGTGGGCCAGTACTTCCTATACGGCTTCGAGCTAAAGCCAGTCTACCAGTGCAGCCGCTCACCTTGCCCACACACTGTGGACTGCTTCATCTCAAGGCCCACTGAGAAGACCATCTTCATTATCTTCATGTTGGTAGTGGCCTCCGTTTCCCTGCTGCTGAACATGCTTGAGATATATCACTTGGGGTGGAAAAAGCTTAAGCAGGGAATGACAAGCCGGTACAGCCTTGAGATGCCTGTTGCAACGATGACGCCAGTGATGGTAACAGGAGAGTCCAAACCTGTTGCCCTTCCACCACCAGCAGCACCTGTGGTGGTGACAACTGCCGTGCCCCCATCTGTTCTTCCAGACACCCGCGCTGTCACACCACTGTTGGCCCCAGTGACCATGGCACCTTACTATGCTGCAGCTGCTCCGAGACCACGGCCCCCCTCCAACACGACTTCCATGACCAGCTACCCCGCTGCTCCACCAGTTCCTGAGGAGAGGCACCGTGCCGTGACTCCCACACCCATCTCCACTCCTGTTACCATCCCGACCCCCATCCCCACGCCCACACCAGCTGTTATCAACTACTTCAACAGCAATAGCCGTGCCCTGGCAGCCGAGCAGAACTGGATCAACATGGCAGCTGGGCAACAGGGGAAGGTCCCCTCCAGTTCAGCAGGCTCCTCTACACCCAGCAGTGTCCGGCATCCCCTTCCCGAGCAGGAAGAGCCACTGGAGCAGCTACTCCCACCCCCAGCTGGGCCACCCATCGCTGCAGCCAACACCGGCAGCAGCACCAGCCTGAGTGGAGCGAGCGGCAACAAGTGGGATGTGGAGGGTGAGGAGGAGCTGTCGGAACGGCCCGTCTCAGCTGCCTGCACCACTGTCGAGATGCACGAGCCACCGCTGCTTGTAGACACGCGGCGCTTGAGCAGGGCCAGCAAGTCGAGCAGCTGCAGAGCCAGGTCAGACGACTTGGCTGTGTAAGTGCGGTTGCCTCTGCTCGGAGGAACAGGAGATGGAAGGCAGAGCGGGCAGGCGAGCTGCCCGCAGAGGCCAGGCCTGGCGTGGGTGGGAAGGCCTGGGCTTCAAACTTTGACGCTTGCTGTTTTTGCACTCTGTGAGTTGTAGTGGGGAAAAATATCAACATTTTCTAATAGGTCAGGGGTGGCCAAAGCGCAGCCCATGGGCCAGGGGACCAATCCTGCTTTCCTTCATATTCATGGCAGATCTCCCAAGGGCAGCCCTACAGGAGGCCTGCACAGGTAACAGGAGGTGATGGTAGCTGGTCATGTGCCCTGAGGCTGACTTTTATTGGAGAAAAATGCCAATCTCCCTAGTGTCCATGTGCCTGGCTGTCATCTCCCTCTTGCCCTTGCCTTCACTCATGCTTTTTCACACAAGCTCTCCATGAGCAGATGCAGTGACTTGTTTTCTTCCTCTTAAATCATGTGTAGCCCTATGGCAAACATCAGGGTGGCATATTGCCTGTTGGCACCTGTCATCTCTGTGGACCAACTTGCCATATTAAAGGTAACTCAGTCTCCCATATAACATGACTTAATGAAGCCTTTATGCTCATGGCAAATCACCAATGTGGTCCTCAGCCGGGCAAAGTTTAGGTAACCCCTGTAATAGATATTTGAGGTTCATCTTTCTATTTTTTTTTTTTTTTTTACTCTTGACCTGTTAGGAAGTGTTCAGTTTGACCTTCTATCCAGTGTTTGCCAACCATGGTCACACCATGTTTTGAAACCCACATGTTTAGGCATGTTTGATAATGATTTTAGATGACTTCTGAAATTGCTTAGAGGAGGACAGGAATTTAAACCACACCTCAGAAATTATTACACAGAACAATTTCTCTTCAGAAAGCAAGGATTATGATTTCAATACATTGTGGCCCCATACGTTGCCCGTGGACAGACAATAGGATAAAGTACAGCTCTGCATTTTAGACTATTAGATATCAGCTTAAGTTTGTTGGAAAAATGCTTTTTAGAAGTAAACTTGAGTGCATATTTTTAAGTATTTGAACATTTTGAGAATAATTTTGATCTGTAGGTTTAAAGTTACTTGACTGTGTACTTAATCATTTTAGTTTGATCTTTGATCTTACAAGAAAATGTAAGAGGAAAGAAACTTACTAATGGTAAAATTCCCAAAGCAACATTATTTCTTGTTGTGTTCTACCCTTTCCTTTAACAACAATCTGTATTGTCTTACAGGTCAGTGAAAACAGATTTAGGCAATATTGTGTTGCAGAAAAGGTGGCTAAAACATCTGGGCAACATGCTAGTGGCTGAAGGGTTTGTTCTGATCCCACTGAAGTCACTTGCAGAAATTCCATTCGATTTAACAAGGAGCAAGATTTGGGGATGGATCTTGCAGGCCTTATTCGAGCAAAGCTAACATTGACACGGAGTTTCGAGAGCCAGAAGGAATGTAGATTTGGGGCCTTAGACAAAGACATTAAAATCCTGCTTTTGAAAATGGAGTGTTTCCCATAAAAATGGGTGGAGGAAACTACTGGGTATTTTTTTCTAAGGTGCAGCTTTCATTACAACTGGCTCTGTCCTTTATTCCTTTGTAACAAGTACTCTGGCAGACATTAGTCAGAATTTTGAATGCCTGATAAGGCTCGGGAGAGTTTGTACAAAAGGAATGCAGGATTAGGCCCAACTTCTGTTCTAAGCAAAAGCCAAAAGAACCGAAGCTCGGAGTCAGTCCTATTGCTGCTATAAATCAAAAGTACTGTAATTGGAGAAGAGCAGCCAAACACGCTGGGATAGCCCTTTGCATCTGTATTTGGCCTGGCAGTGCAGTCCTTACTCAGGCAAAGCAGGGTCACCCTGTAGCAAGTAGTTACAATTGCCAGTTATCTCTGCTGTTAAATGTTTTCCTGAATGTGTTTATTTTATTCGACAGTTAAAATATATTCCCACCACTCAAGATTAAACCTTTATTTTTACTGCTTTCTGAGTAGACACAAAGAGTTTCTCATGATCAGAAGCACTGTTCTGCGACCCTTGGGCATGTTGTCTCATGATTTCCTTGACCTGCTTGTGGTGAACCAGGTGAGGAGAAGTCTTTCTGCTGCCACTGATCTTGGGGGCAGGCACTGCATTAAAAGTCAATGTACAGTAGTACAATAAAGATACTTACTATTAGGTGTTCAGCTTCAGGAATGCTCTCGTGAATTTTCTATGTTATAAGCCATAAAAACCCTTTCTGCAAGAAAGCTAAAAGCTAAATTCTGCTTTCTATTTTATCCACGCAACTATGCTTAACTTAGACTAAAGCTGATAAAGTTGCCGAGATGTAAACAAAGGCAGAGTTTAACACTCAAAATATTTACTAGCACGTATGGTAGCAGTTTTGTAAGTTTTGCTAAATACCAAGTAATCAATTATATTGCTGAAATAATGCAATATACATCTCTGTATTTTAGTACATCAAAATTCCTGGGCTATATTCTCCTTTCTTTTATGCTTCTGAAGAATGAAGTCAAAGTCTCTCTGGAGTGTATTAATATAAACCAGACCACCTGGAATATGTGCTTTTTTATATCAACGCCTGAGAGCAAAACTGACCTGTTGTTTGATGGAGCTCTGAATCTTGCAGTCCTTACTTTATTGCAGCCCTCCCAGAGTGTGTTCTTCAGGACTGCCTCCATATTGTATATAAAAAATAATAACAGAGATGAGTTTAACTTAGGATCAATTGATACCTAGCCTGCCCTTTTCTAGTTAATGTGTGTGGTTAGACCTGCAGAGAGTTCAGGTGCTTTTGTGGAATATATGGTATTTTCAGGCAGAGTAACTACTGGAAAGCTGGAAAAAAATCCTTTTTCCTGTTAGGTGAATCTCAGGGGGAGAAATGTAACTCTGTTGCAACCCCCAAGAGAAATCTGACAGAGCAGCCTCCACATCCAAGCAGTACTGGTCTGAGAAAGCAAAGCTACAACTCACAGGTTGTGATTTTAAAATCAGCTTAAGTTCCATCATGTAACTATGCAGCGTCAAGCTTGGTTACCTGCAGTTTCATTTGGAGTCCAGTAATTGTTTCTTCATTTAAGCCCAGGTAAGTGTTTTGGCAGAACTCCCCCTTTGTGCTTAATACTGCCTTTAGTTGCCTCATCGCATCTGGAATCACATTTGTTGAAAAAAAGTATTATTTGAGTACTTTAATCTTCACTTATGAATGATCACTGAATTCAACATGCTATGAGTAAAGCGTAACTATGCAGAGTTCCATAGTACTAGAAAGTATGTCCAAACAGCAGCTCACTAGCAGAGCTAAGTCTGTTGGCAAAAATAACCTGCTAATTTCCAAATTGTTTGCTCTTTCATACCTAAAGAGGGAACCAGTAGAAAAAATAATACTTTGATTTAGCCTGGATATATGGCTACTCAAGCCACGATCCTGAAAGATCTTACACACACACACCTAACCAGTAAGTAAGTTATTGTAAAAGCAGAAGTCAGAATGGAATCATGCCTGATATTAAGCAAAATGAAAAAAACCCACTCATTTTTGCTCTTTGAGTAGAATGATTGTGGCATAATTATTCTCTTATTTGAAGTTAAAAATAAATTCTAAGGTAAACTATGGAAAAGAAAAGGAGAAAGCTGAAAAAATATACACTGAACAAGTTACCAGGTGTATGATGTGCTAGTCTTTTTGCAGTAAGCCAGCTCACTGGTAATAGCTGACCCTGCTTGGAACATAGGGGGTTGGGCTAGATGACTTCCAGAGGTCCCTTCCAACCACAATTATTATATGAAACATATTTTCCAAATCACTGATTTCATTAGTACATTTTTCATAATAGTTTCACAAAAATACAGTAAAAATACATCTGCATTGCACATAAATACATAGTTTCTAGGCTATGGACACAGTTGATCTGTTTTCTGTCACTGGGCTTTTTGAGTTAGTGCAGCTGTCAGTTAATACAAAAGAAAATGAAGTCTAGACAATTTAATACCCCCGCACTTCTTCCTTTAGTAGTTTGACTAAATGAAGACAGCCTGCTAGAACCTTCCCTTTATTAAACTGGAATATTTTATCTATGAAAATCAGTCTCTTGTTTTTCATAGATAAAAAAAGTGCTCCTTGAATTAGCTGGTCTGTGCTGGCATTGAAAAGTCATAGCTTCTTGAAAAGAGGTAGCATGCACTGAAAAAGCAGATGAACTGTGTTCCTTTCTGGTGTAATTTGGAAGCCGGTTGTGTGCAAAGTGGAACCAGGGATTGATTTGGCTCGTTATATTTGTCGTTCATCAAGGCACTTAGAGCTAATTAAATGTCTGACATTTTGCAGCTCTTGAGGTTATTTTCTGGTATGAATACGTAAGTGTAGGATCAGTAAAATAATTAAGGCAAGCTTTAAAAATCAGATCAGTACTTAGGTCCTTTTTTCGTTAGTCATGGGACCAGCTCCTCAGCTGCTACAAACTGTTGTATTACACTGAGTTCACGCGGGTGACAACAGTCTGCAGAAGCAGAGCGTTGAGGCCCCAGGTCTTTTTGTTTAATACAGACACTAACACTGTGGATTTGAACAGGCTGGGGGTTTTTTTATTATTATTATTCCGAATGTTTTTGTTTCATTTACTTTGGTTTGTTTTGTGAAAAGTGTGCTCTTGTAATTTTGATTTTCTGAAGTTTACATTCAGTTTTCGATTTCAGATTGTACATTTGGATGAAATAAACTGTTTTCTAAGTTTATATTTGTATAAGAAGTAAAAGAATGACTCTGCCACTATATTAAGCCCAAGAGAGAAATGTCTTACACACACAGGAACTCTTCAGACATAAGGCAGTACCATTAAAGACCATTTAACCTGATCACTGATCTATAATATCCATTTTCTCTGTATATTTAAAACACAAGAACTGGATATATATGGAGCACACTATGGAAAAAGATCATTTTCATCATTAACTCAATTATTACCAAATGAACTAAGGTTCATTATTATTGATATGCCTTCTTGTGTGTTTAGAGGTTCAATGACAAAAACTAGCTGTGACATATATCCTTTAAGAGCTACATTTATCATAGAATCATAGAATGGCTGAGGCTGGAAGGGACCTCCGAAGGTCATCTAGTCCAGCCCCCCTGCAGTGAGCAGGGGTACCCTCAACAAGACCAGGCTGCTCAGAGCCTTGTCCAAACCTCACCTTCAGTATCTCCAGTGATGGGGCCTCAACCACCTCCTTGGGTAGCCTATTCCACTGTTCTACCACCCTCAATGTAAAGAACTTCTTCCTGATATCCAATCTAAATCGACTCTTCCCTAACTTAAACCCATTACCCCTCATCCTTTCACTACAGGCCCTCGTAAACAGCCCCTCTCCAGCTTCCTGTAGGCCCCCTTCAGGTTCTGGAAGGTCGTTATTGCATCTCCCCGGAGCCTTCTCTTCTCCAGGCTGAACAACCCCAGCTCCCTCAGCCTGTCCTCGTAGGAGAGGTGTTCCAGCCCTGTTACAGCCTAGTTTAAAATTCCAGACAAAATACTTGTGGAGAAACACTGCACTGTTACACTGTAGATTTTACAAAAGATAAATGTTCTGCTTTCTAGCCAAAAATACGGTTTAGAACTTGCAAATTACAATTTCATGCAAGTTATTTTTACTCTTGCAAATAAGACCATTAATGGTAATGGAACTATTTGCATAAGCAAAAAACACTGATGTGAAAAAGAAATTGTAAATTTGCATTTTCAGTTTGTTGTAAGATGCCAGTCAAATTCCAGAAGATTCAGTCTTTGAAGAGTTATGCAAGATATGTGAACATATTTTAAGGTGGAGAATATATTCCTATTCCCATTTCTCACAGTTAAAGGGTTCTAAGTGTAAGAAGGCTTACTCAGAGCTTTCTTGTTGCTTACTGGATGTTTGTCTTTTACATGACAGAATCTGACAACAAACACAAGTTTTCTGAGCCATCAGGAACTTGTAGTAACAAAACCAGCGAACAGTTAAAAGTGCTGTCTTCAAAGAAGTGCCTTGTGTATTAAATTCTGTAAGAAACAAGTTGATGTAAATGTTGATTTACCTCATATGTTTACAAAACCATGACTAAATAAACTTTTTGTACCACAGCATTGTCTCTCTTAGATTAAATTTTCACGCTTCTGTAGATGGTCTTTTAAAATACTAATGTGATGGAACAGTTAACCAAAGTCAGCTAGCTCTCTCCCTTGGTTCACTTAACACTGCTGCTTCCCTTCTTCATACGAAGCCCTCACTCAATTGCATCTGTTGGAAAACTGGATGTTGAAGCCCATCTGCGTGCAGAACTCCCAGTAGCTTCAGAGGAAGTTCACAATCCAGAAGACGTGTGTGATGAAGACCGACTCTAGCAGGTGCAAGAGGTGAAATGCTGACCCCCTTGCAATCAGTGGGAGATTTACCTCTGGCTTCCACCGAATACAGGTTCCACCCTGGGCTCGTATTTTGATACACGAGTTACTGTTCATCTCATGTCGTGTGGTGGTAATAGTAACTCCCATCTTTTCCCCCGTTGATGACTTCCTAACTTTGATTTATCCATCTAGCTGATGTGCCTAATGAGATTGTTACCTGTGAATGCACGAAGGATTTTAGTGCAGGGAAAATGTGTCCTTACTAGGGATAATGTGGTGTACCCACTGCATTTGAAATCTGCTGATCTCTCCCTTACAGGCAAAGTTCACAGTTTAGCACACAGAAGCTCAACCCATTTTTGTACTGAAAATGTACAGTGTACTAAGGGGAAGTTAGTCCAAGTATTGTACGGTCTTGTGAGGAGGCCGGGTCCAGGTTTCTGAGAATTTTAACTGGTGCAAAGCAGCAATGTGGGCAAGACTAAGGGACCCTTGTAGAAGTATTAAAATAAGTGTGAAGGTTTTGTAAAATTTTAGTTCATATGTAGCACTTACATGGACCTAGCAGGGCAGGGTAGTTTCCATCCTGTAGTACCGAACATCTGTAGTACATAAGAGTTGAGTAATTTTTTGGTGCCTCCTGTGCTCAGACAATGCTGTTTCTGCTTTATATGATGTATCCATATGGTAAACCAGATTATTGTTTGTCTTTGAAGACTGAGCAGGGGAAAAGCAACCTGGCAGGGGTATGATATGGATACTACTAAGGTTATGCTTAGCAGTAATAAGCTGAGGAAGAAGGTGAATAGTGTGACATGGTAATACCAGCTGTGTGGCTAAAGATAACTTGCCTCTGACCAAGAACACTTTTTTTCTACAAATACACGTGGCCAGAATACGTCGCATACTTTTTATTTAGCTGCACTTTTCATCACCAAGTTCCCCAGTTTTGTCACTTGAAGAACAGGCAGTCAGAGTACCCCCGAGAGAGATGAAAGCATCAGCTGTTGCAGAGCCAGCTGTGCTCGGGGCTTTCCATCCCTGGGGATGCAGCCATGCTGCCCTCACCTTGCATCCACTGTCACCTAAGGAATTTCTGGCTGGAGTACGAAATATGGATATTGCTACTTTTGATCTCCAAGGCCTGTGTGATGGTGTGGGTACATTTCGCTGCCACACTGAGCCATGCAGCTTGCTGTGAGCTTGTGGAGGAGAAATGAAATGCGTGCCTCACTCATCCACAGCTGTGTCAGGGCACCATGAAGATCCTGATGGTAATGGAAGGCACTGGGAGGAAGCTTTCCAACCTCTTCCAGTACATCACTATACAGTTGTGCTGAAAGCCAAATGAGGAGCTTCCCACACACCCATGTACTGCTGTTGTTGTCCCCAGGGCATTGGCACAGGAACAGTCAGCTGGGCTTTAGCAAGCATTTTCACTGTGACTGGGATTTAAGTAACCTCGCCAGTGCTTTCCCACTCTGAGCGGGAGTAGGGATGAAGGCAATACACATTATCTCCCGAAGAAACAGATGTCAGATAATTGGGGTCTTATCAGGGCTGGCATTTTGATAATTTCTGGCAATTGGATGTGCATAGGGTCTAACCATCTTTGTGTCTATTTTCAGCTGACAAAAGAGTAAGCAGATGCATACCCAATATCACAAAACTGAAGAGAGGGCCTTCTCATAAAGATGGCCTAGGAAGAATATGTTAATCTTGGAGTGTCGTAGTCCAGGAAAACAGGGTGTTTGAGGAAATACACATTTTAGCACTTACAGGTAGGTGATATGCCAGAATTACAGGTAACTTTGAGTACTGTTACTGCATTAGGAGAACAGTTGGCTTGCACCAGCTGTTTTTCATTGTATTTGCTTTTTACATTTTTAGAAAGAAATTAGTGGTACATAGCAACAATATGTTGTCCTTCATGGGTAGTTAGCTCCTTTTCTTTTCCTCATGGTAGGTGATCTGTGTACCTTTGTGTCACTAGCAGTAGTACTGGGTCTATCAGAACTGTTTTTAGTATCTAGAGGAGGATCTTTGACATACGGACTTTTGCCACACCTTGCTTTTAAGGACAACCCTCAGCACTTAGGATAGTGGCTACAGGTGTTGTTAAGGTGCCTAGTCCCACAGAGAGTGGGGATGAGCAGACTGACACCAAGGTCATGAAAAGCTGTCTGGGCTCACTGTGTTTGTCTGCATCACTTACGTAACCAACTCTAACCTATGTGTGGTGGCTACCTTTTGTCAAACAGCTCTCTGTCATTTTAAAGGTTGTCTCCTGAGGAAAAGAGACCAACAACAATGAAACAAATGCCTGCAGTTCTTCATTATTTATTTGTCCCATGAAAGCATGGTGAAATATATTAAAATGCATTTCTAAGTAGTGTGAGACCTGGCTTTTTGAAGTGTTGCTGTGCTAACTAGAGAATATTTTTGAAAAGGGCTTAATGAGTACAAACTTTCAAAAAGACAATATATTTTTCTGAGGGATACATTTTTCCTGTGTTTGCACAAGATCACTGAAGTAAGTGAATAAATGGAGTAACGTGAAATAAAACCTTACTTTCCATGTGAGACTGTGGGTTGTATGTCTATATTCCTCAATTAAATGAAAACTAAAAAAGGAAGAGCAAACAGTTATCATCTATCATATATCTCACTTCCCAGATTGAGAAGATTAAACTTGATAAGGATTTTGGCTTTAAGGAATGTTGTGGTCTTCTGAGCAGAGACTAAGGAATAATTATGGTTGAACTATCCAGCCCCACAGAGGAGCCTACTGTTTGCTTTGCATGGCTTATATAGTGGGATTTGCTGTGTAAATTCTGCACAAAATGCAGAAGTAAGCAGCTGAGGATCGTTTGCCTAAGCAAACTCATTCCTTTTTGGATTATGGGTACACTAAGGAATCATAGAATCACTCTGCTTGAAAGACACCTTCAAGATCATTGAGTCCAGCCTCCTTCCTTATGAGCAGTGGAAGATGAGGAAAGTCAGAGTCATCAAGTTAAGAGCAGTTGCATTTCTTTCCAGCTCTCTGTTGAGGCATTTAATGCTGAATTGCAGCAGGTCTCTAAAACAGAGTTAGCTTTCACACCCCCATGCACTATTCCTCCTTTCTGTCTCTGCCCTATAAGAGACATTTAAATGTTATTTTAAGTCATAAAGTTGCTTCTGTCTTTTCAGACTGCCAGTACATCCTGTAGGCCTGGTACATGTCCCTAAACAGTCCTGTGACTGAAATTTGCATACGGTAAAAACAACAAAATCAGACAAAAGACTAAGCAGTCAGGACTGACAACATCAGTTAAACTTATTTATATTAACCACATTTAATCACGGCTGAAGTTTTGTCATGAATAGCTGTCGCAATGCTGAATGTGATTTGTCCTAATTTATTTATGGCCCTGAAGCTTTACTCGTCGCTGTCACACGTAACAGAAGTGCTCACATGTGGTTTGTGCAAACAGAGCATTGATTTTTTTGCAAACCACACCAAGTATTTTTTTGAGAAGACAGTCACCATTGGCATGACCTTGACAGAACTGAGAAAAACCTGCAGCAAATCCAGCCTGGCTAGGGTACCAGAAACACACATGGCTGACTCTCTGGCTTTTCAGTGTCCTGGAGTCTTTTAAACTCTACTCAATTAAACTAGTAAATGCCAATGCTTTGAGAGCTAAATTCTTGGCCAAGAGCCTAAAAAATAATGCCTGCGTTTACTTTTGCCTGTGAATGTGGCTGTGCTAGTGACTGGAGGGGGTTGGGATTTTGCAGCATGGAGAGGGCTGCAGCCTGCACCAGCCTCTTACTGCGGCCTGAATGAGAATTACGAGTTTAACTTTTGGGATGTATTTTTAAAAGCTCTGGTCTTCACTGTTTATACATCAGTGGACTCTTTGGGGGTTTTTTCAGCGTTATCTTTGGCTGTAGGTAAAGTTGCAAGGATCTGCTTGTTGTCCGTCTCCATGCCATTCTCCTCACACCAAGCAAAGTCAATCCTTCAGAGCAGCTGAGTGGCACAGGCTGCTCCCAGTGCATCCAAGCTATGTGGCTTAATTAAGGTTCAGAGTTTAAGACTAAGAAAAAATTCTTGTCTTCCTGTGTAAGGTAAAACCATTAAACATGCCTCAGTGATTCTTGCGTTATCCAACTTTTTGTGTCGCTTCCCTGCTATGGAAATCCACATGACTGGAGGTTCCAGTTAGCACAGATCTCTGCAGTGTGCTTCTGGCCACAGCATACCCAACATTTCTTCAAAGGAATAATATCTGATCAGACCCAGCAATACTAGAAATTTTATAAAGTTTTTATTTTCTAGGGTTGAAAAATACCATGCAAGATTGCTGCTCATTGTTCACACTGTTTTTACCAAGTAGGGTCAAGTAGAGTCCTTGTTTGTCATTCATGTGTTTATAGCACAACTGAAAGAGCAAGCAAATCTTTCCACACCTGTAAAAATCATATACCAATATGTCTATTCCTATAGAAAGAGTAGTTTGCTTGAAAAAATGCATTTTGAACTGGGAAAACTGCACACAAGTCAGTGAGTTTTTCATTTGGAGATGAAGTTTCTGGATGAAGGGAAAGGAGACAAGCTCAAGACAAAATCTGTTGTGAGAAGGCAGCTGGAGGTGAACACCACTCGTATTTTAGGGCTATAGAACTAGAGCTCAACCTTTATTTTCTTGATTCTGTTTTTGCCTTTAACAGAAAAACCTTGGATATAAAATGATCGCTAATGGTTGAATTTTCACCCCCATCCTCAACAGGGAGCAAATTGCTTTTGAGGAACGGAATGTCCTGTAGGCTAGTTGCTGACAATCAGTTTCCCACACCT
Organism: Todiramphus chloris collaris; assembly: GCA_025345505.1. Classification (NCBI taxonomy): domain Eukaryota; kingdom Metazoa; phylum Chordata; class Aves; order Coraciiformes; family Alcedinidae; genus Todiramphus; species Todiramphus chloris. Next base: position 53,624,510 of record JANVCC010000021.1, read on the forward strand.
GGCTTTGTTCTTCCACCTGTTCCTTTTTAAAAGCTTCATACAGAAAGTTTAGAGGCCTTAGAAAAATGCTTTCAGGAAGAGGACTGTCCCTGCTTCTGTTGGGCTGGTCTGCCAAATAAGAGCTGAACACTGCAAAATGATAGATGCAACTAAGGTCCACCTGACATTCATAATTACTCTTTCCTAAGGGATCTTGGAATTTCGAATCAGAACGCAATATATATATTTACATACTCTTTATGAAACCAAACCTGACAAATTTTCTCTGAAACATCTTGCATTAGAAAAACATCCAGATGATAATTTTGAAAGCTGTGTGCCATTCTGGAATTTAGTTATTTTTTTCTATTTTATACTATTTTAAAATTATCTTGCAACATGTGACAGGTAGCTGCACCTCATGCGGCATCAAGCCAAACAAGGCAGAGGTGGTGACGATGAGCTCTTCCAAGCTCTTCCCTTTAGGCACCTAAATTCCATGTATAGTTGTGTTTTGGACACCTAGTTGTTATTTAGAATCTTATTCCTTCATCCTTGAGTTCAAAACTTTCATACCCAAAATTCTGAAGTGCCATCTTTGTAGATGATCCAGATGGGAAAATAATCCCCTTGCTGCCCCATAAAATAGAGAGCATGGACTGCTTGCCATCCGTGCGTAACGGAAAAGCTTAAACGTATTTGCTTAGATGTTGAAATCTGTTACAGCAAAAGCCATGACCTAACTTTCTAACAAAGTTTTGTGTATCTCTCTGAATTCCTTTTCCCTACAATTGCTATAGCAAGTCATGCATGACGCTGAAATGTGCATTACAAGTTTTTTGGTGTATAGGAGAAGTGCAGTGATCTGCATGTAATTTGGGCAGCTGTCTTTATTTTCAGCTGAAAGAATTCTCTCAGTTGCAACAACGTAAATCCAATATAACTCCACCACACTGGTGTAACACAGATGAGACTTCCTTTGTGTTTAAATGGCTGCAGTGAACAAGATCAATTGCAGAAAGAATAGTTCTTTTTTAAAGAAAGATCTGCAAGTTTAGTACATAATGGGCCAAATTAATCTCTGCTGTAAGTACACTCATTTCAGTGGTGTTGCAGCAGGAATGAATTTAGCCCGAAGCAACTTTACAGTAAGTCATATATAAGCATGCACAACTAAATGTATTACACTTTAAACAAACTCAGCATTGTCTGGAGCACAGTTGGTCTGCTGAACCTCTGAAGCTAGGAACTAGCCATTGTGTGTTGAGTTTGTTTAGACAGTACCATTTTTGTTCAATTGGCTACATCCGCGGTATTTTAGTGACAGCAGAAATGTTCCCTCTAGCTGCAAAGTGACACTATAGTTGTCAGACACGATTTTTATTCTAGGATGTGTACGCCTTAACTCTTTCGTGCGCTTCAAAACTAAATATAATGAAATATCAAGAAATAGTTTCACCAATTCTGAAATACTTGAAATTCACTCTTTCAGTTACTCCTTTAATTCGAAAGAGTTGAAATGCTCTTACAGAAGGGATGTCATAATTAAGAAGAGTCAAAGAGTGCGAAGATTAAAACAAATCAGATCTAAAAATAATTAGGTCAGCTTTAGATAAGTTAATGTAACATTATTTTTTCTGGTTTTGGGTTTGATTTCTGTATAGTTTTCAGGGATAAATGTTATAAGTGATAGCAGTCGGTGGTATGCACACTGAGTCCCTCAGCCTCCAGTGAATGCAGTGAATCTTTGAAGATGTTTGTCTGCTCAGACTCCACCAGAGGAACACATGAGATGTGTTTTAGGCAATCACTATCTGTCAGAATTGCATAAATGCCTTTTACTTCTTTATGTTTTAGTGTAAGGAGAGGAGATAAAAAGTCTAGACATGATGGTTAAAAGGGATCTCTGATGACCTCTAATTCAACCTTCCACTCAAACTGAGACCATCCCAAAATCCAGATCTACTCACCCAGGTCTCTGTTTAGCCAAGTCTTGAATACCTCCAAGGACAGCGATCCCACTAGCACTATCCTGTGTAGTTTTCTTAATATCCAGTCTGAATGTCTCAAGCCACAGCGTCTGGTCGCTGTCACTTTCTACACTATCATCTGTCATAAGTGAGAGAAGTTTGGCTTTACTGTGTTTGTAACTCCCTTACAAGTAGTTTTAGGTTCCTATGACATCCTCCTTTAGTCTTCTCTTCACCAGGCTAAGTAAGCTTATCTCCCACAACTTCTCTTTGGGAGCCTCAGCTTCTGACCATCTTGACTGACCATTGCTGGACCCTGTTCAGTTTCTCCACGTCCCTCTTGAACTGAGGGACATGAAACTGGACACAGTACTCTAGGTGTGTCCTTACCGGTGCGGAGTAAAATCAAGCAAGCTGCCCTCATTTTCCTCCTTGAGATGATTCCCAGGACAGATGGGGATGTGACAGTGAGCATCCAGAGAGGTATGCAGTTAGCTCTCTGCTGGGACAGGAGACAGATTTCTCATTCACTTCAAATCTACCTCATTTGAAGAAGCTCTTTAAAGAACTTCAGCAGCAAGAAGAGATCAAACACAAACGAACGCAGAAGAGAGTAAACTGAAAGCATTACAAATTATATTCTGGAAGAATTAGGCAACAAATACTGCTGTGCAAGACCAAGTTAGCTTTTACCGGTGTTTGGTATCATGGTTAGGGCAAGATTTGAACCTACTCAGGCTATTCTTAACAGGAATCTTTGTATCTTCTTCTACTTTGTGCTCTGTCTATTTTCCTTCATTGTCTGTCAACTGTCCTGTATCTCCTCTTGGGTTTATTGATTGTGTGTGGTGGTCAGATACCCAGCTGTCGCCTCATCAGATACAGAGGTTCAGGTCTGGCTGAAGAGCTGACTACGACGATGTGAGGTCAAGTCCAGACCTGTCAATTCTACTTTTGGTGGGGACAGAGGAGGTAGGTGAAGAGGTTGCAGCAGGCCAAGGGTGGTTTCCATTTTTTCTTAGTTGACCGCTTGAGGAAGAGTAAGGGCATGCTTATCGCTTTGGATATTTATAGGGTTTCCTACAGCAGCATGGTTTATAAATAACTAGAGAACGCTGGGCAGCTTTCAATAGCAGGGAGAAAGGAAGTTTAGCCTTTCTCAGAGTTTAAAAAGCTGCTGCTTGGGATGATGCTTTTCCTATGATTAGAGCTCCAGCCACAGTGTCTGTGGGTCAGCAGAGCTGTCCAGAAAACTTGTTCACACACCCTTTTAGGTTTTTTTATCCAATTAACTTTTAGGTCCTTTTCAGCACCCTGAGACAATGTAGTCTCATCTTTGCAATGTCAGGTGAGATTATCTTGCAATTTCCAGCCCTGCTGACAGTGAGGTTAATGGCCTCACTGAACCGAAATGGTTGAACTGAGCTGCATCCAGCCTTTGGCACATCTGCAGCTTGGCAAACTTCTCCCGTATGACTGCCATGGCAGCCTGGAGTTTAGGCAGGAATTAAAGTGATGATGATTCTTGGGAGCTCTCAGCAATAATCTCGCACACAGTTGGAGCTTGGCTGGGTAGTGGCCAGGGTTCTCTAAAGAGAGTGAGTTCTTTGGGAATACCCTCTTCAATGGAAAGGAACCCACTGGAAGGGACAGAGGCAAAGTGGCATAGAGCTTGGGGCACTTCTCTTACTGCCTGCAGTTTCTAGTCGGGTAGAAATTCATTAAGAAATCCAGATAGGAAATCTTTTGCTGTCCAGAGATCCTGGCAAGTTCTGATATTGCTGGTCATAAGGTCAGGGTTTGTGGATTGTTCACCTAAGGAAATGTCAGAGCCTCCTGGAGACTGAATTTATGGATTCTTTAGGCTTGGTGCTGGCTCTGAGTGCTGGCAGTCTGGGTATTGAGGCCACTGAGCAAGGCCAGTGTCCTCAATCTGTAAGGAGAGCAAGAGATCTTGGGGTGACAGCACTGTGACTGGCATTGCCTTTGCACTGTTAATACTTTTCCCCATAGTCTTTACTCCTCGCCGTCCTGGAGTAAAATGTAAAAACACGTCCCTATCTCAGCCAGCTACTATCAGCACTGTGGCTGAGGGAGCTCTTAGTCAGGAAAACCCTGCAAAAGAAGAGAGGGAGGATATTGAAGGTTGGCAGGAACCAAGTTCCAGGAGGACTGTAAGCCTGTGTGTTGGTACAAAGTACCTCGCCCCAGCTCCCCAGTTAAGGAATTTGTAGGTAGTCGCTGGAGCACTGACAGTATGAGCTGTGTTGACATAGATGTGGGATCTACATACAGAATTCATTATTAAATGTAATGTTCAGTAAAAGGGAGCTTATTCATCAATTCTAATTTGACCAGCCCACATACTGTACAGCTGATCCTCAGTTTTATACTTGCACAAGAATATTTTTAATATATTGTTTGCTGCTGCAAAGAAGGGCCCTTACTGATTTGTTTTTCCTAAAACATGACATTGTGTCATGTGTTGAGAGGTTAAAAAAAAAGGCTTATTTAAGAGAAGCAACCACTACTGGGGCTGGACTGAGATACCAGGTAAGTCTTCTGAGGAGCCCTTAGAAGATCACATCTGAGGATGTTCTTAGTGCACTTAGTCCCTCCAGAGGCAGAGGTCACTGCCCCCTGGCTGCCTGAGAACAGCTGGAAATGTCACACTGACAGATTTCTTTAGAAATTTTATCTAGGCTCTTCTCTTAGACTCTAAATTTCTGCTTCTTTCTCCTCACTTTCCTGTCCACACATGCTCTGCAGTCCCATCTCTTCAGATACTCCCTCACTTCCTGCTTTTCTACCTTCACCTTAACATCACAAAGCTCGTCCCACATCCCCATCCTTCTCCATTTATGGTGGCAGCCACCATAGCCATTCCCTCGTTTCTGAACTTTCCACCTGACACTCATCCTCGCTATTTTGTGATGTGTCTATCTCTTCCTGCCCCCTCTGCTCCTGTCTCTGGGACACCCATTTCATCTCTAAGAATGTCACTGCCAGCTGCAACATTCCCCTGTGCTGCTCTTTGGAAGTAGTGACTCCATTTGCAAAATGGTCCCCTACCTTTCTCTTGCCCAATTTCTTATTCTTCCTCACACTGACTTCATCTCAGCCCATTCTTCCTTACTCTGTTTGCTTCTCTGCTGTCATGGTTTAGGGTCAGGGTGGCCCCTTGACTCAGTCAAACCAGGACATTTGCACACAACATTCAGTCTATAAAAAAAAGGAAAACCTTTGGGTCTCCACTTGGATGTTTTTCCGCCACCTTCCTTTATTTTGAAACTCAATCACTTTAATTCTGGGTTTTGGCCCTTTAATTTTTTTTTTTTTTTTTTTTTTTTTTTTATCCCACTCTTGCCACCCTCCACTCTGTCCTCCTTCCCTACTGCTAACTCACCACACACACCAAACTGCCTTTAATGCCTTCTGTCTGGCCAAAGCTCAGAGTTGGTGCTGCACACGTAAGTTCTTTTGTCTTCTCCTTGTCCTCTGCTTACCTTGGTAATTAGTCTTCCATATGTCCTTTCAAGGAGTCATATTTTTTTTTGCAGCTCTTTGTAGGAGTTTCATGGGTCCCTTTTCTTGGTGTCCCACTCTTTTCTTTACAGACTGTGTAAAGTGGTGGGAACTTCTAGAAACTTAACTATCATCTCCTTGAGTCTATCACACATTCTCAGAGGAATCATGGGTGGGTTGGCAGCATCAGCCTTGTAACAAAGGTTAAGCAACTTCTTCTGGTGACCGAGTTGCCAAAAGTAAGACCCTGTGAAGGCCCATCAAGGGGGTTTCAGGTTTGGTGAAAGTCAGTTTCGATTTCTTATTCTGAATCATCTCCATCTTCTCAAAATCCCTGCTTTTAAATCTGCTCATCAACACCTAAATATGAGCTACTTATAAAATTGAGAGACCAGTTTCAGTTAGGACCAGGTGCTGCTCACCATTTTTCTAAGACCAGCCCTCATGTAAATGCACCTACATAATGATTTAGCTTAACACTACTTTGAAACTTCCCTCAGCCTAATTTTAAGCAGAGTTTCATAGTGATTTCTTGACACACATTTAAAATATAACTTAAAAGATAACAGTCTTAAAAAATGCAAAGGTGAAAGCTGCTTGGGTTGTACTCTGTAAGGTCGGTCATGAAAACTGAAGCAGGCTTGTGCATATTACATAGCTCACAGACAAACATACATCAGTAAGAGATCCAGACCTAGAAAACTGCTTCCAGCTTCCAAGGACAGAGGGCTCTGCCTGTAAAAAAACCCATAACATTCCTGATAGGTTGTCTAGTGTCACTCAGACATGGCAAGCTGGAAGTGTATTTTGCCTTCTCTGTGGCTCAGAAATATTCTTTTTCCTTGAATGAAATGTTCCATCAAGCACCAAGTCCTTGAGTCGACTCTTGTTCTGGTTCTGGTCCCCACGTTCTTTCATTCCATTCTCTTGGGCATCTCTGTACTCTGCTGCAGTCAACAGTGTTGACACATCCCCACACACTGGAATCTGCTCCCTTCAGGATGCTTATCTGCCTGTGGCAGGAGACCAGTCATACTAAGACCCCATACAACAGTGTCTCTGGCCAGATCTTCTGCTAACTGTATGATGGAACTTTCTTTTTTGTACTAGAAAAATAACAAATTAGTATCTGTGATAGGCAAAGGGAACTTGCTTATGTTTAGCTGTTTCCAGTTACTGGCCAAAAATTATAACTTTTGGCTGCAGGGAGTCCCAGCTGGGCTCCTTACCGGGAATGTTGCTCTTTGACACCACAGACAAAGCCCTTTGTTGTGCATCATCACCAGTGCCTGGCTAGCTAGCTGGTCTTTAGGCCAGCAGAGTTCAATTGAATTTTTCAAGCTCTGCTTTTCATGCTAAGATACCGAATTTTTACATGTGAGATACTAAGATAAAATTCTGTCTCTTGATGTCAAAGCTGCCTGTCCTTACGTATGCACCAGACATGGATAACCCTGAAGAGGAGAGCTAAACAGTTAAATCTAAAATGTAAAGTAGTCACCAAGCAACTATTTTGCCTTCTGCACACAATGCTGTGTTATCATTGTGCTGCTCAGAGATAGGCATGGATGACAGACACGGTGAAGTGGGCCCAGGAAGCGTAATCAGCTTCACGTCCCTTACTCCCGCAAGCTCGGCTGGTCTGGTTAGAAGAATAACTGCAAAGCAGAGGACAACAAGCCAGAAAAGCATATTCTGCGTATCAAAAATCCAAACTGGTCTGTTCACTTGGCTGACCATTTTTCTGTATCTCCGAGCTCACGTCAGGAAGGTGAGGAATTGCGAACTGTCTGTGTATATCAGCCCAGCATTTCTGAGGAGGGCACGCTGGCCGGTGGAGCCTTTTCTAAAAATGACCTCCTGCCAAGACTGGATTCGCACGTCAGGCAGGCAAGCTTTGGCACTCACTGCCCTTCTTACGAACTGGGTGTAGCAGCTTCTGTTTATACTGCCTCTTCTCCAGAATGATCCCCCAATATTTTAGTGCATTCTCTTCATCCTCAGTGTTAATCCAACAGCTATGAAACCTCACTTCTCTTAGCAATGCCTTTGCATTAACCTCGAGAAAGTCCTGCCATTGCCCAATACCTCCCTTTCCCCATCTGCAAAAGGGGGCCATGACTTCAATTTGCTTTAGGAAGTGCTTTCCCATCTGCAGATGAGAAACTTTATGTTGTACAGAGAAACTTTCAGCCACTGAAAAGGAGGCAGATTTTTAAGAACGGACTATAGCAAAATGCAAAGGTACAATAATATTTAAAATTCAGCAAGCATGATGTAGCAGATTGTGCACGATGGGCAAAATATGTCTTGCAGAAAACAACCCATGAAAAAATGATTTCTTTCTAATCATAATGTCACTCATGCTGTCTATCACTTCATCCCTTACTACAGCTCTAAAAATTCCTGTCATGTTTCTATGGCTTCACGAACTAGCTAAGGACATTTCAAACTGTCCCATATAGCTCCATGACATTTACTATAGTTGTCTTGCATCGGAATCATGCGCTGCCAAGTCCTTAACATACAAGCTAGGGTAATGTTAGAGGAAGCTCAAAACTGAGCAAGAATTTTAAGACCTGCCGTGAGCAAAGGATGTTCAGCGTAAAATGAGAAGCGCCAAAGTATGACGGATGGGGGCATAAACAGTGTCATGTGGGGAAATGAGCTGAGAGAGGCAAACTCTGTACATCTTGAGGCTCGTTTTTATCCATCAGGAGAAACCAACAGCAGTGTGTTACTGGTTATCTAGGTTAACTGGTTTTTCATGCACTAGAAAACAATAATACAATGCCCACCTTTTGAAGTATGACATTTTGTGGGATCCACCAGGTAGTGAGATTTTATTTTTGAGGAAGCCTCATGTCTGTGGTTTAAACTAAGTGCCATGTCTTCATTAAACTGGGACAACTACCAGAGTCAAAAGGAGCTTATGGTCCTATCTCAGGAGGCTACTGCTGAAAGTGCAAGACATCAATTTTTATAATGCCATTTTATTGATTCTGCATTCTTTTGGATCCTACTAACTACAAGTCTAAAAGACTCCATGTGGTTTAGATCCTGATAACTCCGCCCCAGTATCTTGCAACGGAAAATATCTACCTATGGCTGGTTTCAGAAGCCAGTTATAGATGGCAATCTGGTTTTTGGAGGACCTCAGCAAGTGCTTTGAAGTAGGTTAAGACATGCACTAGACCTTGGACAGTACAGCACTGGGACTGGCAGGACTGGGAGGGGTCTTTGGGCTGTGGATGTGACTCCAGCCAGCCTGCTGCAACAGTAATAGTGCCCAGCTGTTCATCTCCCCACTCCTGTGCAGATGTTGACACACTGAAAGACACGGTCACAAGATTCAACTTGCTGACAGTGCTAATGATGAGGTCAAGCACCCAAAGGACATCAGCACTCAGTCCTTTACTCTTTCTCCTTCATTAATACCGTCACTTGAGATCCCAGCTGGGAGTAATCCGGACTAGTGTGGATGGAAGAGGGTGCTTCTGATTTGTTGAAGAAGAGGACTTCAGCATCTTCAATTTGCTGTTCCCCATAGACAGTAACTTTCAGCTTTGAGAGAAAACTTGAAACCTGAAATGCTTTTAGCATCTTGTTAGGAAATTAAATTGGTGTTGGATTCAGATGGTAAAATACTACATTTCCTTTGATGCTGTGCCACACAGAGGGAATTGGAGATGATTTCTTCCAGAATAAATCAGCAGTAGATGCTGCACAGATATGACATTGGTCTGCTGCATCTACAGGCCAGTGTTAAAAACAAGATACTGGAACAAAAGGAGATGCTGAGGCATGCAAGGATGGCTGGTGCAATGGCTGAGTGATGCAAAGGTACTGAGAGATGCAATGATGAGAGATATTAAAACAGAAACAATGACAAGTTGAATGTCAGCATGTGAGGTTTGGGCATTATGTTGTGGCTACTAGCCAGAAAAGCAGCTGTTGCTTTTGGCTTTGTTTTCTGAGAAAATGAAAAGCTAAGTGAGATAAAAAGTAGCATACCATAGCATTTTATGATTTACATACCTGAATCTCATTTAACAGTATTGTGTTTGCTGACATTGGACTCCTGCAGGTTGTAAAATAAATGTGTAAAGCTGGTAGAGGCAAAACAGACATTATGAGGAAAAACAGCTCAGGCTGTCCTGGCATTTTGAACTGATTTATTTAAATATCAATACCACCATCTTTTGTTCATAGACCTTACACAGGATATTTGCTTTCAGGAATATCTTCTAATATGAGGGAAGTTATTACTGTCTTAGACACAAGAAGTGACAAACAGAAGAGTGTTTTTGAGAAAACAAACCTGGTCCCCTTTTTCTAAACTGTTGGTGTTTTAGAATTTCTCAGTTACTTTGTTGCTTTTTTTTTTTTAATACATTCTATAATGACAACCCCCAAACAAACATGCAAATTCCTTTTTGCTTGAAGAAGCATATGTATCGGTCTTACACAGCTATTGTAGAGTATCCACAGAGGATGCTCCCTTATGGGAGGTTTTAAAATGGGATAGAAACACAAGGAAGGCAGATATGGTGATCACTGTCCCAGGAGCGCCTGTTGAACCGTTGGGTTGGCAGACACTGGTGAATGGAAAGTAACTTTCCAGTTTATGGGTTTGATCCACAAGTCTTGAAGGATTTCTCACATTTCTACAAGCTCAGGATCAAACTGAAAAAATACATCCTAGATGAATGAAACTGTTTTTAAAACACAGTCAGAAGGTACATTTCCACACTCTGATTTCTACTTCTATAATTTCTATTCTGTTGCTTTATATTTATTTATATTGCCAGTACAATAAGGAATGATTCTGAGTTTCCGAAGGGCCTACCTGCTGGAGACCTGAAAAAGATTTCCTCTCCAGGGAAAAGTAGTTAATTCTGTCCAGTTTTGAAGTCCTTTTCTAAGGGCATATTTGTCTAATAATTATCTTTTCTGATGTGCTTGTTTGCTTATTGTCATACAGCAACCACAGCTTAGTTATGAGGCTTAACAAGTATCCTTCCTGCCATTTAAGCTGTTCATACTGCTTTTGTTAATCGCTGTTTTACAAAGATCAGACATTGAAAAGACACTGATATCACATAATGTCCATACTCAGTATCACCCAAAAGCAAACCAGCTGGATGCGGAGGCCATGGCTGCCGTGTGGATATACGTGTGAAGTTGCCTACCTGAGAAGAGTGCCCTGATGCAGGAAGATGCCAGTGTTAGATAATTGAGCCAGGCCTTTCTATTTTTCCAGGGTGTATCTGGGTTTGTAAACTTCTACTCACATGAACAACATAATTCTTGCTTTTGAGGAAGAAACAAAGAGCCAGGTGTCCTCTGACATTTCTCTTTGTTGAGCTTCAGAAAGCAACACCTTGCCTTGAACACTGATTCTCCTGGGAGCTTTGAAGGAACACAATGTCGTATGCTGATTATTCAATGAAAAACAAACTTGTTATACTCTGAATGAACTTTGAGTTGCGTAAGGATTTTTTTCTGTTGCTGACAATTGGTCCTTCTAGTGTTGTGCTGCAGTCCCAGCCTAAAGTCCATCCAGCTTGCTTTTCCTCAACTGATCCCTTTATCTCCTTTGGTCCTTTTCAACTTAGTACTTTCAAACATAAAAAAAATTCCATGTTGATTGCACTGTATTGCATTGTTCTAGCAGTATTGTCTTTAGCTCAGCAGTAAATCATGCAGCTCCAGGATACGGGAAACCATGACCATGATTTCTGATAGCACACAGTAGTATTCCCTTCTTGTTGACCTTAATTTCCCTTTTCTTCTAGTGGAGCTACGTGAAAATATTTCTGATCAAAGGTCACATTTTGAACTCGTGTTGCTGTCGCCACTATAAGGGAGACAGAAATCAATCAATCAAGAAGAGAAAGTACTGTGGGCACAGCAATCAGCAGCCGCATTCTTAATTTCTGACACGCATTTTGCAGTCTTGTCCCTCAAGTGCAGAACATTGCATCGCGGTCTTGCCAGGTATTCAGAGACAGAAATAATGGTAGAAAGAGGTTCACATCAAGAAAAAGTCTGTATGACAAAGGCAAGTGATACATAGCTGACACGTGAATCATATTTCCTGGCTGCAGTTGCCTGACTCAGCTAAATAAAATGATTGTCACACAGCCAGGTCCGTGTCCACCTTCTGTAGTAACTCCTGTTTCACCATGGACCTCAGCAGTTCCATGCCTCCAGGGAAGACAATACTTGCCTTGGATTTCAGAGACTTCATGTGCTAACCTGATGTAATTATTTCCTCTGCAAATTTTGTCACGTGTGTGAATGTTAATGAGATGCAAACTTCGTAAATACACACTTGAAAAAGAATTTGATTGTAGTCAGAGACATCCTGCATTGAGAATTTAGGGGAGATTTTCCATATACAAAGAACATAGGAAAGATTTTATGGTTGAGGATCTAGATAAAGAGAAAGAAACATGTTTAAGTTCCAGCTTTGCTGCAGACTTCCTGTCCAATCTGGACAGTCATTAATTCTCTTTTGCTGCTTGTTGTTTGGAAATGTGCAGAATTAACATTCTCCCTTCCCTTCCCTTCCCTTCCCTTCCCTTCCCTTCCCTTCCCTTC